>BJKM01000063.1:1143242-1743242 GCA_015082035.1 Chaenogobius annularis | reverse complement strand
ATAATAAAAAATATGTATATCAAAAGGCTTTCACCTGTAATTGAAAAAATAAAATACATGTGATCAAATGATCTGAGTCTACAACACACCACGTGCACAGAACACAACGGTGTCATGTTTCAACTAAAATATGTTTCTTGAGCAACAAAACAGTGCATCAAACACAGTGAGGGAAGGTTTTTTTTTAAATTTTTTACCGAAAGTGAGGGATCATGGGAAGTGAAGTTTGCCCAACGTTCATTCTCCAGCTCCTCCATCACCTACAGCATGTGCAGAGACAGTGAGCGGTTATCAAATGCTAAAGAAATGCATACATTGGTGAGAGGAAAGGCTTAAAATGTGTAACAAATGGGCACACACGTGCAAAAGGAGTGTCGAGTTTACAAACCTGGTTCATAGCACTCTTCAGCCACGTGTCCACAGCCACACCAACCTGTCGCAGGAGGTCCAATCGCGCCTCAGCTTTTAACTTCACGGTCTTTGAAAACAAACATTTAAAAGGACATAAATGTGTTGTATGAGAATGGAACTTTGAGCCAACTAAAAAACTATTATGATCTGTCTCCAAATCTGCCTTTACACTGAACATGGTTGCAGTCTTCTTTAATATTTAAGTTGATTTGATTAGTGGTTTGGGATCTGTAATTTCATTTGTTGAGTTCATTCCTAACAAGATCACATGTAGAGGCTCTAACCAGCAGCAGGAAAACCCCAAAGGATTTACATTGAATCCATGCAGACTCCCTCCACTGCCTTTTATCTCCCATCATTCTCCCGTTCTGACAGGGCAGGGGGAAAGCTGATATCTCCCACTGACAGCTCTGAAAGACATCTGCTGTCAAGACTCCTGGCTTTGATCCATAAAACTGTCTTATTTAAAGTGCTTTGTATTTGCCTGATTCGTCCACCGCAGGAAAGACACAAGAAAAAGTACAAGCCTCACTCTGCTCTTGAAGATACAAAGAAGACAAGGAACTTAACCTCTCTTTCAACCTCTTACAATGTTAATGCGACATGTGGACTCCAACCATGGTTATCAAATGAGCGAGTGAGTAGTAGTGTTTCAAACTCCATTTGGATATGAAGGAAAACGCTTGACACCCT
The DNA here is from genome assembly GCA_015082035.1 of Chaenogobius annularis. Lineage (NCBI taxonomy): Eukaryota > Metazoa > Chordata > Actinopteri > Gobiiformes > Gobiidae > Chaenogobius > Chaenogobius annularis. Next base: position 1,742,138 of record BJKM01000063.1, on the reverse strand, counting down.
ATACTGAAGTCCATACCACAATGATAATAAAAATTTAAAAAAAAATTCATACAGTAGAATATCATTTTCAATACAAAATAATAGTAGTTTCTTTAACGTTACCAAGATTTAGCACATTTCTAAAACTGCTCAGGAGAGAACACATTTTGCAACCATTTAAATTATTTTTTTCCATATCAAAACTTAATACTCAAATGTGTATCAAATTTTGATACTAGTTTTAATATTGAGTATTGATTTTTTGACAACCCTAATTTTTAGTAATTTCTAGCCGCATTTGGGCATTTGGAAACTTTCTACATGTGCCTTTCACCTCTCGCTAACTGTAGAAAAAAATACCGGTACAAGCATTTATATAAAGTGAATAATTAAGAAATAATAAAAGTACATCGGAAGGAGCTGGTTTGAGAATAACCTTCCACGGCTAATTAGGACTATTCTCATTCTGTCATCTTCTTCAAAGTGAAAAGAAAAGCACTGAAAAAGGTCAAACCATCTCCTTTATTGTTGGGTAATTGAGAATATATAACTTCTTAAGCAGCAGAATTTATAATACAGCGATACATATAAGAACAGAACAGAACTGTTAGCCCAAAGTGGGACAATAATTAAGTTCAAATTAATTTATGCTGGATGTTACCCATTATAACGGCTGATTGTGTGTACCAAACATGGCCTATCAACTAAGTACACCAAGCTTCAAATCAAACTCTTCCCTCGGATGGACTTCTTTAATAGTGTCAGAAAAGGAACTTTAATGAATATTGCTGATTATTGCCTTCAAGAAAGATACCTTCAATCTCTACAACTGCATCTCACACTATTATAAACATATGATCGTTCAATATTCCTGGAAAAAAGTGCATATAGTTACGTGTGTGAGAGAACAAAGTGCTTGAAACTGTTTTAAATGGGACACAGAACCCATAAGTCTATATTTAGCTTTCTATTCTTACTAACAAGTCTAAATGGACGACATGTGAAAATGAAGCTTAATGCAAAAATTAGACTATCTGCTTTGGCATTCATCTGATGCTGCAGTAACCTGGATAATATCCTTGTACTGCCATCATTCGCTCAATAACTCTCTGATAAGAGCTTGTGATAAAGCCATTTGCACCAGATGAGCGCATTAAATATTAATAATCGTGCTCGGGCTAATGCTGTTCAGGATGAGCAGTGAATAGAGACAAAGTGAGAAGGAACGAGCCGAGAGGAAGTCAGGCCAGGACAGACACCTGGATAACAATATCAGACTTTCTAAGAAATGACTTAAGAAAAAATACTGTGGAGACATACTGTGGAAACATACTGTGGAAACATACTGTGGAAACATACTGTGGAAACATACTGTGGAAATATACTGTGGCCTGTGTGCAAACATGTCAGCAGGGGGTGCTAGAAATGATGAAAATGACATGAGAGGTCCAATGTCTTTTACATTTGGAAAACCACAAAACAGTATTACACTCTAGGAGTCTAAATCAAAAGAAAAGGCACCCACTTGAACAAATGATAGATGAATCTGATCTGCTCTGTGGCAAGCTCAATCTGAGCAAGTCAATACCTGTGTGATAGCTATCTCTGTGGGAAAACAAGGATGTGCTGTATGCAGGGAAATGAGACACAATGTGAACAGATAATGGTATATATGGTCTTTGATAGTGGGATTTTTATCTATCACTCTTTTGTTTGATTTCTGTGTGGCTAACACTTACTCCCATGACTCTACCGACACAAATCCTATATTTTCCTTGAGTGTTAGTCACAGCAGATGTGCTGCTGCACAACAAAACCCCTAGATTTCAATCTCAGACATCAGACAAACTATAAAGTAACAAACCTCGGATTTTCGAATGCTCTCTTTGGTGTCCTCAATTTTCAGCTCTAGGTCTGCTCTGCCTTGCTCTGTTGTGGGCAGCCCGTGGGTCTCAGAGTCCTCTAAAGACTGGAAAGAAATGAAAGCATAATTAGAGTGCTTCAGGATAAGTACAATAGCTTTATGTGTGGACTTAAATCAGTAAGGTAAGGTAAGGTGGACTATGTAAATCAGAGATATTTGAACTTTATTTACTGTATTGAAATTTAATCACATTGCAAAAATATTGAATTATTGTTAAGTAATGAAAAGATATCTTAAGGTTAAGTTATACTTTACATATTTATATATTTAATTCATCTGACATTTGCAAATACAGTCATTCTCAATACCCCATCTTGTTTTGAAATTAATTTTGCAGTTGATGAAAAGCAAATGTCTGTTTGTCATACTGTGAATGCATGCAGGTACGTTGGAAAGAACCTCTCACTTTTTTGTAGTGGATGATATTCTTGTGTTCCCGGGCGACCCTGGTGGCCCACTTCCTGGCCTCTTTGTTCAGACTGTGCTCCTCCGTGGTCCCCGTCTCGGACTCCAGCTGGCGGCTCTGTCCCAAACAGGAGCAGACACAGGGTTATCACATAGTCAGGCTTCAGCACACGAGGGAAAAGAGCTGTTAATTAAAGCTACAAGAACTGCGATGTTTCCTTTGCACATAATTAATACAGCATGTTGCGAAGCTCTACTGTTTTCATCCACTGCTCTTATTAGAACCACATGAGCAAAGGCATGACTGCGTGAGATCATGTGAGATTTGGGCACCTATTCTCCCCTCCTTTACTATACATAATAACAATATGGTGAATCTTTCTGAGAAGACTGCGTGGCATTTGACATAAATTATAAGCATGTGCTTTATATTATTCATCCATTTACAGATAATTAAATTCATGTACACACAAACATCACTGCTCTAATTGGCTCACAGTACAAGCAAGACACCTGCGTGCGTTGTAAACAGGAAAGGAATTCTGACTGAGCAAAAAGAAAAATATTTATGTGAATGTGTTCGCCAGAGTCAAGAGTCAAGAGTCCAGCATTGCCATAATCTCATAATGAAAGAGTGCTGGAAAAAACTATGCATGCAGTGTTTTGTAATTTTATGTTTGAATGCATAAGAAATCTTTTAATTATGAGCTGTTCCGATGACAGATGGGCATAAATTCAGTTAAGTATAGGTGCAAAACGAACACATTACACGAGAGATTTACAGCTTAATTATATCTCCACTCAACTCAGAAGGAAATCAGATCAGCAAAAGACTCAACTGGAATATAACATACTTTTATTGTTTATTGGGAAAGCAACAGTTTCAGGGGGGCTGCAGGCTATAAAGGTTAAACTAATAGGGTCCGTCGATGTGGATTTTAAGCACATCGGTATTAAATTCAGTCAAATTATATGATTGTGCTATGACAACAAGTGCCTTACCTGAGTAAATAACTATAATCAAGCAAATTGTTCAATTGTGCTGTTTTGTAGCCACGGTGAAAGGGAGGTACTGTAAATAAAGCAGTAAAAAATACATATGCTTTTGGGAAGAAAAAAAACACTTTATCATTAAGAAAGCATAAAGGTTTAACCCGAAAATATAATTAACGTTGCCATCTTTTCACTGTTTGATTAAAAAAAAGTTCTTTGCTGTTTTAGATTCAATTTCCAAGCTTTATTACAAAACATTGAGTATCAGCTGTTGAATTGACCAAACTAATGTTAAAGTTTGTTTGTTGGAGTGATTTTTGCAATGTTGTAATAGTTTTTCTACAATCATCATAATCAACAATACAGTACCATTCCAGCTGCCATAATAACACCAGCCACAGGGGGCAGTAGAAAAGCTTTTATTATGATACAGTATGGCTTGTGTTTTATGTATAATTAATTGTTATCCCATCTCGAACAATAAAGGAAATCCTATCCACCACACGGTAAGAGTAAAAATTTACTTTATGCCCTTAGAATTCCTTTTACAATAAATATTTACAATGTTTCCTCTGTGTCTGGACAAACATAAGAGCTAAAAATAAATGTTTAGAAAGTGGGTGGCTAATCTCTTATCTAACCAAAGTAGTATAATGTTTGTTTGAGTTGTTCAAAATCTATTGTAATGTATTAGAAAGGACCGACTTGACATTTACAAAGTGTATTAACTTTAAGGTGACAATGTACTTACTGGAACTGATTAACCTTCATGAGTCATAATAGGGATGTCACATGTTTACTGTTCCGATTATTGTAAAAAAAATAAAAATAAAAATACTTGATTGCACCCATGACCAACAGCAGTGAAATCTTACATTTTCTTCATTTTATTTGTGTAATAATACATTAGTTACTCAAGTATTTGTTTATCAAGATACAAACATGTAAATTACAATCTGCTGTTTGTTACAGTGAAATGTCCTGTGAAGAGGCTTATCAGAGCAACCGTTCTGTCAATGAACTAGTTTCTAAATAAAATCAATATCAAAAATGATGATCTACTTATGTCATAGTAGTTTAAGGCCTGAAAGTAAGTGAAAAAAGCGAAACGTGTCTCCTTTAAGGTTTGGCTTTACTTTTTGGCGAATACGTCGAATTGAAACGACTTCATTTTACTTCCCTTGTTGCGAGGTATGTGATTTGAATGTGTGTATTTGTAGTGAGGATGCTACCTGTGCCAGGGTCATTCTCATGGCACTGACGGGCGACGGCTCTATGTCCACCAACTGCTGCACCGAGCTCAGAGTCTAGTGTCACAGCGCGCGCACAGCCACACAGCAACCGGGCCACACAACGACCACACGAGGAGGGATTAGTGGAAAAAAAGGTTCGGAGAAGAGTTAGACAAGGCTGAACAAGACTAGAATAGAAAGACACTAGGGAGATAAGTGTTAGATTCTAAGTTAGAGACTAAAGATCTTAAAAGAAAAGCATAGAAAGATAGGAAAAGGCATGGAACTGGGGGAGAAGACGGGACCAGTGTAAAGGAATGACAGGTGAACTCAAGTCGTAGTGCATGCAAAATGTTTCTCGCCTCAAAACACTTCTTTACTACAAGGAAAGCTGAAGTATTTCAAATTAAAGTTGACTGTGAGGACATAAACGATGCACGTTAAGGATTAGGGGTGTGCCAAAATATTGATACTAAATTTGGTGGTACAGTATCGATATCGTGGGCTGCTGTATCGATATATCGCCCTGAGTCAAATTTCGATTTAATTTGGTGACCGCCCTACAATTTTGTTGCTTTTTTAAAGAAAGGAAACTTTTTTACGCAAAACACTTGACATTTTCAATGTTTTGATTAAAATGGGTGTTTTTCATTTTGAGTTTGTGCAGGTCGTGGTGATATATCGTAGAATATCATGAGCACTATATTGATTACTGCATGTATGGCAAAAATGGTGATAGTATCGTATCGTGAGCCGTGTATTGTGAATCGCATCGAATCGTGAGGGACCCTGTGATTCCCAGCCCTATAAATGATTAAAAACTACTATCTTTTAAAGTACAAACGATTGCCAATAGTAACTTAAGAGACATTTTTCTTGAGTGGGTGAGACAGCAGAAGATAGGGCTTAGACATTTACATGTGTGCACATAAAAAGAACTATTCCCAGTTGACCCATCTATAAATGTTAAAGTGAATAGATTTTGAAGACAGAGAAGATTCATGCAGCTTTTGTCTTTCTGTAAATAGACAGCTGTTAACTACAGGGGTCTGTCTTGAATAGTTACCACATGGCATCTCCAAAGACTCAAAACAAAGAGCTACTGATGAGAATGATCGGAGCATTGGATTTCAGGTTCCCAAGCTGCGTGTTCAAAAGACAACTGATGGCTTTCCATAAAATATTAAAGATGGGAAATGCCTGACAAACAAGAAACCGACCTGTGATTAGACAAACATGTGGACGAACAAAGAAGTACTCAAAAGTAGTAAAAGTAAAATGAGTGGTGAAGAAAGTAACCGTACATACAGTGCCAATCTGTACTTTTGGAACTACTGCTCTTTTTAAGTGCTACTGAAATTGTTGTTCTATCTCAAATGTCAAAGGTGTTTACTATTTTTCTATTTTAATCATCGAACAAAAAGAAGAGCACATGTTTGCCAGGCGACAGTGTGATGAGGAGTGAAAGGATGTCCTGCAGTTTGAACAAGTTTATGTGCAAACAACACAAAGTCAATGAGTTAAAGCCTTGTATTTATACAGTGCAGCGGACTCACCATGTCATATTCACTGGCCTGGAACTGGAAGTCTTGTGCTTTGTGGAATACGGGGTTCTCCTGCATGAATAACTGCTGGTTGTACTCTTGTATTAGCTGGAAGAGACAAAGAAACAGGACACAAATCTTCACTGTTTGGAGGAAGAACAGTGGAAAGAATAAAAGGTGAGTACTGAAAGGATAAATTATGAAAGAAATGTGAATCAGTAATAACATTTTAATACTTTTACTTGGTGTATTTATACTTTAGTTTTTGTTATTTTAAAATAAACAGTAGCAATCTGCTCCAATGAATCCTGGAAATGTACTAACGGCATTTGCAAACAATGATTTTTTTCTTATCACTTGTTTTTAAGGATATTCACAGAGTAATTTCTCCCTAGACAAAGTACGAGACGTTTCCCATTCATTTCTATCGTCCATAATTAAATTCTGCGTAAATGCATGAGGGCCTGCTGTCAATGTGTCCTTACCCTGGTGGATTTCTCGAGTAGAAACTGAAAGGTGTTGTGTGTGGCTTGGGAGGCTTCTAGTTCAGTCCGACAAAGTGACACCAGGTAGTCTTTAGCGTGCTCGTAGATGCTGCCATCCAAGGCCTGAAACAAGAAGACAATATTTCACATTATTCAATAGAAATACACAAATAAAGATGTGTCGCTGTACCTTTCATAATCAGTAAAAACCCAGACACTGCTGTAGAAGTAAACAAAAACCATGGGTGGTAATAATATAGTGCATTTGCAAGTTACTCTGTCATGCAGTGGAACTGGTCAGACAACCCTAAATTTTCACCTTAAGAAGAATAAGGACTAAAACAATAAAGCTACTCTGCGGTGGTGGGACCATTTTTGCTGTCTTCTGCGAGACTATATCAGTGAGTGAGTACACCTCTAAACATCCATCTATTATTTCTCTGGCTGTACATTGTCCCATGCCTCTCCTAGCGTAGTCAGATTATAGATCTAGTGGAAGAAAAATGTGATAAAGCTTTGACAACTATTTATTTTGTGCTGTAAAATCTTTGTTTTTACAAATGACATTTTTGACCGTTTTGAATTTACATTGGGATCATAAATCAGTGGCAAAATTCTGGTCACCTTTGTTGCAAGCAGGCAGAAACTTCATAAACTAACATTAGCCAAAACTATTCTTAGTAAAGAAAAGCTATAAATCTCTATTTGTATTAAATAAATAAATAAATAAATACTGCAGTTAGTTGAAGCAAAGCTGGAGATCTCACATGAAATATACAAAAGGAAAATATCCAAAGCTATTGCGCAGTGTTTCATAAAGTACTTTTTTTTCACTACATAGAAGCATTATTAAAGTTATTTAACTCAAGAATCGGCCCATATTTGACCTACTGATTGAAGATTTAAGTATCCTCAAATGAATGTAAAAAGCAAAGTGCAAACTATTACGAAGGCTTTAATATTCAAGGATTGTTTTACAAAAGAACATGATTATCTAAAAGGACATTTAAAAAGAAAAAGACCAAGGTAGAACCAAGGTAATGGAATGAATTGTGGCTGTGAAAGGAGCTCATTTGAGGAATAATCATGAGAAAGAAATCAAAGAATCAAGAATAATAATGGCTTTCAAGTAATACATAAAAGCTAATATAATATGTACAAGTATGAAAAAGAATATTAGGTTGTTGCCATTAAAGGGTGTGAAAATCAGTTTGCAATGTATTATTGTATTAATGTGTTATTTAAATGCAAATATATAGTGTAATGTTTTAAAATATTTGGAAAAGGCAGATAACATAAAATTGCTCCTTTGTATTCATTTTGGCATGCTTACATTTATCCCACTAATGATGTACTTAAATAGATAAATAATGGTTAAAAATGTTTTTAAAAATTAAATGAATTCTAAAACTAAAGTGTGACACATTTCCGATCTCTCCACCCGACAAAATGCAGCTGGCTTCTTTTTCACAAACTCATAAAAACACAGGAATACGTTTAAGAGAACATTTGTGCGAGTGTGAATTCTCTGGAATGTCTTCTCACAACAGGGAAAGAAAGAAAAAGGGTCCCATTTCCGAGTAATGAACTCAGAAACCACAGTCAAACACAATTAGAAGGAGTAGAATGGTAATGTTAAGCTACAAATACTCATACATGCAAAACATCCTTAAAACAATGGGATATAGACAGGGGAATTATGTCATTGAGGGCGTTTTGTCGGCTGTGTTTTCACTGAACATTCCCTCATCATTCTTCTCATTTCCTCCTCTGCCTTTTTTACCCATTTACGGTAGTGCTTAAAAGGAGTGAGTCAGCTTCCAGAAAAAGCTCCCCCGTCTCCGCGTGGCCGTCTCCGGGTGTAGAATGATTACATCAGCTTGGGTAATCGGTAGAGCAGGGCCGACTGTAATGTATATAAATGTTCGCTAAGTGGGATTTGAATGGGCAGAGTAAACAGGGCGGACAGCAGGGGGAGGTACAGAGCGGCCCCGGGTCCACGCTGTCCTTTCACTCACTTTGACGCAGAGACGAGGAGAGTGCCAGGTACATGTAGCATTCTGCAGCCTCAGCCACAATATGTCATTCTTTATGTCACTTACCACAGCCCTGCACTATCCTTCACTGCTCACTAATAACACACATCAGATCATGTAACTTTACCCCAAAGAAATCTGGAGCTAAAAATATTGGAGAAAAAGTATTTGAAGCTGGAATAATTTTGGCATTTGTTGGTTAGAAAACGATCAAGGAATTACAGTTTGAAAGTTTGAAAAGTTTGAAATGATCAGCTATTCTACTTTTTCTTTTAATTAAAATGTCTTACCTAACATGCTCTATCTGGTCTTGTCCTGTTTGTTTTTCTTGTTTTATGGTTTTAACTTTGAAAAATAAATGAATAAACAGTTTCATGTTTTTAATTTAAATAAATACAAAAATGAATGCATGAATTACTCTATTTGGATACCTCAGTTTTTACATAATTTGTTCTCTCTGGTTCAACTGAATGTAAACAGTTTGAGTAATTTGGTAAGCTCTATGAGACGGCCTGAGCAGATTGATTCCCTTAAGCAATGTCCCGTATTGTCTCTGTGCGGTCTTGTCCTTCTGTCATACACAACTATCAATCTATTATTAATAAGTGCCTGTTAGGGAAAAAATAAATAAAACAAAAACAAAAACAATAGAGAACACATAACAATAAGATTATAGGTAATAATATTAACTTATTTAAGTGAAATTTTTTTGGCTAGGTTTTGTTTTTGGTGAGAGGTAACAAAATCCACTGTTGCGACCACAAAATCCTAAAACGTTTGATACTGTATGACATTGTGTGAAATTGTGTGATGTTACCTGTATGCACTGCAGGAGGTCTGTGTGGTAGTATCTGTCTTGGTGAGCGTTGGCGGCCGCTAGTGTCAGTAAGTAGTCATTTCTGGCCTGTGTTGCTTTGGAGTTGCAGTCGCTTCTTTTGGCTTTTAACTGAAACCAAAAATACAACAGAATGAGACAAAATGTGTGTATTTTTGGTTGCAGTTTGGGGAAAGGGGTCTTACCTTTACACTTGCTTTCTGTAAACTAATTCTTGACTGAAAAAGTCCCAGTTTAGACCTGACAAGATATCATAAATAATGACATTACATTTAGTGTGTTTATCAACAAGCATAGTATATTTGTGTTGTTAAACATTATCTTAATTCACCTAAATGTTGGGGTGAGGTTGACTACACTTTCTCGGTCACACTATTTTGAGCTGATAATTATGCTGTGATTATAACGAGTAATGGGTAAAGAAGATCATTTTAATTCTGTAAAAACAACTGATTTAATCAGTATAAAGCAAAGACAAATTGCATATATCAAACAATTTACTACACGTTACAAAGTTGACCTAGTGTATAATAGACTTCAAATAGTTGTAATATTTTGTAATGCTATACATTGTGAGTGCATTACACGTGTAGACTCAAAATGCATCGAGACAGTGCTAGAATGTTGCTTGTTTGTCTCTGCACGATGGGGCTGTCTTTGTGCAAAGAGGAGAGGACACTAATGCCAGGCATTTCTGAGGCATGAGAGACAAAAAAGACTTGATTTGGACCCTCAGTGAGGTGAAAAGGCCCTTCTGATCGAGGGTGAGGGTCCGTTGGGACCCATAAAATATGTGCATGGCATGTTTTTATTTCAGAAAGTCAAACTAACCAACCAGAGTGAACTTACTTGGCCTCTATATCAGCCTTTTCCCGTACTGCATGGGCAACCTGCTCACTGTCGTAGTATTTTTTCTTGGCTTTGGCCAACTCCTTCACAGAGTCTTGCAGCTCTGCTTGAATGCCACTCAACTGATCTATGGTCTGTGAAGGGAAAGGCAAACGTGGAGCTTGTTAGGGAAAGAGAGGGCCTGTGTGCAGTGTGTGCTTTAAGAACACAGATGTGAGAGAGAGAAAGGAGGGACACCTCACCTTTTTGAGCTGCTGCTCCTTGTACAGTCTGAGGGTCTTGGCGGGCTCTGATACTTGGCTCTTGTAGTTGTCACACACGTTGAGTCTGGACTGGCTCACCTGCACTGTCCCTTCTAAATAAGATCTCCACACAGCGTATACATTCCTACAGAGGACACAGAGTAGCACTCGGTTGCTGCATAATATTACAAGTTATAAGTTTTACAGTTTTACCAGCAGTGTTTCCGGGAGAGGAGTCTTTCAGCAGAGGCAGAATATTTTAAAAGACATGGTCTGGTTCTCTCCGTGTATAATATGTAATATGTAATCTATAATACATAATATATAATATTATATTATGTATATATGTATGTGTGTGTGTGTGTGTGTGTGTGTGTGTGTGTGTGTGTGTGTGTGTGTGATATATATATATATATATATATTATAATATATATATATATATATGCTTTGGCTTAGTTGGTTAAAGGGCAGTAAACAGTAGATTCCAGTTTGAAATCGTTTCCAGGGACCTTTGACCTGTAACTGTAATGTCTATGGTTATTATTAAAATACCACCTATAGTCTGTCCTCTGGTCTTCAGGGTAATTCCTATGGCCAGCCTCTTTTTATAGGTACTGACTCCGCTAACTTCTGTAGAGCCTGAAAGACAGACAAATGGTAAAACAATTAGGACTTTCTCTTTTTTACTCATGAACTTGCTGACCATCTGATGATAGCAGACGAGCTCCTGAGATTACAGTCCAAGAGCGAGGGAAAAGAGTAGCCTACATTTCATGGACTGGGTCACTATGTCAGTGTAACAGCGTTAGCGACGGTAACACATCTTCCGAGGTCTGGGCAATGGTGTTTATGCCCATAATTTAACCTTTATTTTAAAAGGGACATACTATGATATGGCTGAACCACAGCGTTAAGTATTTGAGTAATGTAGATTGTGGGAGGGCAACACTGGACTCCAACAACACCACAATGCGACCAGTGAGTGACAGCTTGTAATTGGAACAGACTTTGTTACAGGAGGAATGTCCGCTCTTAAATGGTCAAAGGGCAAAGGTTAAATTATAACCTTTACACTAAAATGATCACCTCCAACATTTGTTTTACACTGCTGTTGTCTCATCTTTGTCTTCTCATTGGTCCAACATTCCTCACTCTTCAGGTAGCCCCTTTTTTAATCTCGTTTGTCTGTGGTTGAAAGTTTACTTTGTTACCAATATTTACACATTACAGGTTTATGTTCTAGAATCTATGTTTATGCAACTTTTAATATTTTGCAGATTAATTAATTTTAAAAGGAGGGGTTTAATTGATATTACGAAACACAGAAGTTCTATTTCTAACTCTCACAGACAAAAACACATTTCACACCTATAATTAGGAGGGAATCCATTGTCCAATGAGTGGGGCTGTTGCCTAGGCAACCACAATTTCTAAGGTGAACAGACAGAGGGAGCAGTAGAAGACACTGAAAACTGGGAGGGTCTGCAGCATGCAGGAGAGCAGCAGGACATTTGCATAGATCTATTGATACAACGCCCAAATGAATAAAATAATGTCATGACGTTGTGGCTTAGTTGGTTAAAGCGCCTCTTTAGGTCTTGTGTTCAGGTCCCAGTTTTAAGACACTTTGTATATCCATCTTCCAATTACAATTAGGCACAAATGAACAAAAATATTGCTAATTACAATAAATAATGAGCTATTACTTGATTTGGCATACATGTGATTGTGATTATTGGCAAATAAATAATCACCAGATTATGTAATAAAAAGATTCTTATAAATTGTTCTCTCAAGATTATCATCGTTCTTACAAATAAAGTAAATGAACACAGCACTCGCTTCAACATACTGTGTGCTGTCCTGGAGACGTGGCTTTGTGAAGGTGGACGAAGCCAGCAAAACTTTACGTCACATATTCAAACAGCATATGCAGATGATACATGCGGTGACTTTATTGAAAATTCATAATATATATATATTATATATATATAGTATATTATATATATATATATATATATATATATATATATATATTTCTTTTTCAGGATTATTTATTTTTCAGGATTTCAGAGCAGAAACAAAAATAACAAAGGGCAGTGAGTAACATTTACAGAAATACCATAATAACACTTCGACAGACAGACATTTATGACAAACTCCCTCACTGCTGCATCACCGCCTCACCCTTCCCATTTACCCTCACCTCATCCTCACACGCAGCTCTCTCAGTCATCCTCTCCTCCCACATTCTCAGTGTAGGAGTATTTGGTTCCTACCACATTTTCAAAATCAGCCGAGCGCCTTAAGTACAGCCCATGTCCCTGGTTCTCGAGCAGACACGGCCTGGGTGATTTAGGCAGGTCACATGGTAACCAGCTCTGCACAAAGTCTGACTTTCCTCCATATACAGTAGGAAAAACCAAAGGGCCGTCCCACAAAGCATAAGGTACCTGTGGTATACTATTCCCAACAGAGATCATTTCTAACTTGACGGGGTAAAATAATGTCTATTGACAATTTGTATTGAATATAATTATCTCAGGATTACATGACATTTTTAAACTATTTAATATTATGACCAATAATCGTAATTATTTTGGCCAAGAGACTTGTGACACAAAATGTCAATGCTGTCCCATGCCTTGTTGAAATCAGACAGTGTGCTGTATTTCCACACTAAAACATGAACATTAAGGCAGTAAACATACATCAATATAAGTCTGTAATACTTTGACAGTATCATAAAACATCATACTATTTTCAAAAGTCTTTGAAGTGTTTCCGGGGTAATGTAATTTAGTTTATGGCTGGTTGCCACAGGACATTCTTTTCCTCCTTGGGGTTTAAGTCAGAAAATAAGCACAGTAGTTAATATGGATCACAGAACTGTGTATTGTGCAGGTCCTAATTGTACTGCAGTATCATTGTGTTGTGGTTGATTAATGTCTTTATCATGAAACACCATTTCAAGAGTGTGTAACGTGTGTCACCTGTGCGTAGTCTCTCTCTAGTTGTCCCTTCTTCAGACTGTAGCTCCTAAAAAAAAACACCATCAACAATGGGTCAAACATTTGAAACCACAGTTGGCATCAGACAGGGGCTTATCACAGATCAGGAAAGTGTTGGAAGGAATAGACATTTTTTTACATCAAAAGCACACTGTGAGTACATGTTTTTTGCAAGATTATTTTCATCAACTTAATTTTTTGGCAAATGTAACAAAAGTTCAGGACTTTCCAGATCCACTGAGCCACATTCAACACTGATAGTACTGTTGTGTCACAGCAGATCCCGAGGCACTCCACCCCCAGGAAGTAAACACCCCCTCACTCACAGATTCACACAACCCCCGCTCCAAACATTCAGTCGTGTAACACAGTTTCAGGCCTCGTTGGCGCAGTAGGCAGCGCGTCAGTCTCATAATCTGAAGGTCGTGAGTTCGAGCCTCACACGGGGCAGGTACTTTTAAGTAAAAAGTATGAATTAACTTTAATACATCTCAAGTAAGTATAGTTGTTTATTAAGGGAACATTAATGAAGATTATTACTATTGCGTAATCAATCTGTAACAGGTCAAATGTGGTAAATCTGTAAATGACAACCTTCCAGTAAAAACCTACAGTAAATGAGTGTAACTGTAATCTTCTGTTTTAGTCTTCAGAGTATGAGCATCAGATCAGAATCAGAATCAGAATCAGAATCAGAATCAGAATCAGAATCAGAATCAGAATCAGAATCAAAAGAGTTTATTGCATTGTCAATGAACAAATTCAAAAACGTAGGAACTTGTCTTGGCCTTAAGGTGCAACATAAACACTGAGTAATAATAAACAACATATATTCAATACAAAAAAAAAAAAAAAAAAAAAGGATGCTCTGAAACCTCTCTTTAAACATGTAGCTTCACCTCACAGTGGGCAGCCAGGCTACTTCTTAACCAGGACCCATGGATTTCATTTCAGGACGCAAACGAATAGGCTTGGATGAGTAAACATCTTAGCATTACATAAAAGCAAGACAGATCGCCACTGCAGTTTAGCAGCACCTTTCCTCTCACGCATCATTCACAAACTGTTGGATCAACCCTTACTTTCTCCACGGCGTAGCCTTAGTGGACCAGCCGTGCTCCGTGCCACAGCCGCCCGCAGACAGGTGGAGGAGCTCGTGTTATATTCACACATGCTCTGCTCTTCCATTGCTTTGTTTCTCTACGTGGGACTTTGTGCATAATCACTGTTCTTACGTGCTCATTGTGGATTTTACTAGGACCCCTGTAGCGGCCCGAGGAGCCGTGCGCACAGGAGCATCAGTTTTACACACCGATTCTAACCTTTTTGGCATCCCTTGGACAAGCATGGTAAAAACATGCCCACACTGGACAGCATCGTGGTGGTTGGTGGTGATAATTTTTTAGGGCATGCACCAATTATCTAGCGGAAGAAGATGGATGGACCAAATGTGTTCATGTTTGTTAGAGATGTTTTACGCACACGCCATCATCCATACAAGCCTCTTACATCCGCAACACAACTACAGCCTAACACATCCATGTAGCCCAGGCTGATAACTAATAAAGACATATAGTGCTCACATGGCCTCACACGTACACCCAACACCGGAGTACGTCGTTTTAACACACATATCTCAACTATGAGGTGGCTTAAATTTGCCAAAAAATGAACCAAATGAAGTTCCATGTTCCCCAGAGGACTAAGAGCATCCTCTAACTGCACACTGTTTGTCTCCAAATGTTTATAAGTCCAATACACAGAGCATATGGGTTTAGTCCCTGATCCACAAATTCTGCAGAACCCGTCCACAACGCCTCCAAACGTGCGGTACAGGGTCCAGAGCATTGGCCCCAGGCCCGCGGTACAGGGTCTGGAGCTCTGGCCCGTGGTGCAGTGCGCACGGCTCCACAGGCTCGTGCTGTGTTGTAAAACCTATGCATACAAATAACTCATATGAACAGTGACTTTACACAAATTTTAGAAGGGTGAAGAGGCCGAAGTCGAGGGAACAGATTATTAGCAAAAATGGTCCAAGACTCCCTCACCTGCAGCTGTGGCTCTGACCGCGGTCAGTGTCCTGCCCAGTGCCCAGGAGCTGAGCTCCGCACGCAGGCCCTTAACCAGAAGGACATGGGGGCATTGCACGGGGGAAATGATTGATTGTGATGTCTAAAAGGCCCGCATTATAAAGTTCGATATCTACTGTGGGCTTTTGTGTTAAAAACGTTTAACTTATCCAAGCCATTTTGACTACGAGTTTATTCTCGTTAATTTACGAATTTATTCTCGTTAATTTATGAGTTTATTCTCGTAATGCCCCGCAATTTTTTTTAATTTGGGTTGGCCCTTATACTCCGTTGTAGTTCTTTGATACATTGGCCAAACAATTTGCTGATTTGCGCTAACCCACAAACACGCTTTTCCTTCTAACTTCAGCTCAGTAACTATGGACATACCATCGCTCATTTTAAAGCCCAGAACATTTTCCGTGCATTCAGTTTTTGATTGCTAGAGTCATGCCATACCTTGTTTGAAAGCTCAAGACCTGAGTTTAGCAACAAGAGCAAAGGCTAAAGGATCTTGGTTTACACATGCTCAGCAGCACAAGGCTTTGGGACATTTTAGTCATCTGTGTTTACATCATGGAGAGCCCTTCTAGATTCATGCTTAACTGATGTGCTTGAGTTATTATAGGCTCATAAAAAGATTTCAACACGGGTATTGAATCAGGTTAAAAGGTACAATTGGAATGGATTTACAGATTAATGAATCATGCAGCGTACTTTCTCATTATATTCTGATTTACCATATTTATGTGGTCGTTCATGCCAAACAACACTGTCAAAAACAGTGTGAAGTTTGGTCCATTAATTGGTAATTGGCACTTCTGAGTTAGTATCGGCTCAGACTATGGGTCTGGCTCAATTCCTCACTTGACAGTAAAATAGGTATGTTGCTAAAGACTAGTTTAAAGATTGACGTCTTGTGCTGACTGAGTGCTAGTGTAAGTAAGACGTGTCAGCATATTCATCCTCAGACTGATGTAAGTGGAAAAGGAAAGTACTCATGTACTTCAGAGACAGGACCTTAATGTATGTTTGTACAAATGAAGAATGAGGAAAATATTGCCGACATCAGCGGTTCAGAGAGGATCAGAATTTAACTCTACAAAATGATCATAGAGCTGAAATTATTACAACTAGAAAAAACAATGCTACGTCAGTATTCTTCATATCTCCATCTTTCTCAACCAGTAAAGTACTTTCTAAAAAAAAAAAACATAAATACAACTCTTTAAAGGTAAAAGGAATCAAAATATAATTTAGGCATTTTTGAAACAATATAATATACTGATTTTATTTTAGAGCAAGGTGAATGGCATGTAAGTATCAGACATTCTGTGTTAGCTTGAGACTGGACTGAGATTTTAGTATATGAGGATTTAAAAAGATTGAGGGCACTAAGAGTCTCAGAGTCCACTAACTTGACATGGTCGCCCCTCTGACTCTTATCCCTCTGTCCACTCCCACCGAATGCACTCTCTCACCTCTTTTTAACCTCTTCCCTCGCTTTATTGCACTGTTTTGTGCTACGACATGTGGGGAAAGTAAAAATACATGCTTTTTGTGTTGATTAAAGACAGACACAGGATTAATTAGGGTAAATAACCTCTGAGCAGCTTTTGAGATTTAAGAGTTAAAATCTACTACAGGCTTTAAAATACAAATCTGACTCTGGTCAAATACATTCTCTATAATTAAACTACACTTTCTTCCTGGTCATTGGTTGTGCTCCTCACTCCGTGCTACTTTGTTTGTTTATGCTCCACAAAAAAGACTAACCTGAATAAGAAACCAAGCGGTTAATCGTCGTGAATGACCTGACTAGAGGTGGACGTTTTTGAGACAGGCAAAATCAAGAAAATGTCTATAATATAAGCCCTTAAAAGGCTGCAAAAAGAGCTGAGTAAAATAAAACAGTAACATCTGCCGAACAAGGTTATAAAATGATATGTTTGTGATACTTGTCCTAAACATGATGGCAGCGTTCCTAATCAAAAATCCACCAGTCTCATTTGGCGACGACTGACATAATGTGCTTCGGTACACAAACTTCCCGTTGCCTTTGCTGTCTGGTGACCACTTTGAATTTGAAAAAGGCTCTGACAAACTCTGACCCTTTGAACAGATCAATCACAAAGCACCGTGTGCCGGAGACGGATGCTTCAGGTCGGCTGCTCCTGACAGCAGTCAACTGAAGCTGCGTAAAAATAGGCTGTTGTTAAGTTTGGGTGGCTTAATTTTTGAGGATGTAAAAGATTTGAGAAAACGTGGTTCACAAATGCCAAAAAAATGCCCCGCAATCTCAAACTGAGCCGGCCTGTGCAATAAAGGTGAATGATTCTGCTTCAAATTGATGCAGAGGTGGGCAATATGTCAAAATGTAGTGAAATATTGTGAAATGTTGTTTTGAAGCTATGCAAACTTTAAATATCGAGTGATTGAGTATGTGCTGTATACTAAAAATGCAACTAAAAAAGTTGATTAAAAAGAAAAAAATTATAAAATCATGTTAACTTTCTGACAAGGATATAAATTGATTTTGTCTGCACTTTTGTGATTAATTTTACTTTACAGACATTTCACAATCATCTCATAATTAAACCATAATTAAACTAATACGTTTAGACAAGTTTTAGTACATTTCTGTTGGATTTACATAATATTGTTAGACTATTGTTACTGGGAAACTCCAAGAAAATATCAAAATATTAATTTTTGTCAATATCACCCAGCGATAACTTAATGTGCAAAAAAGTAGAGCCAACAAACTGTGCCAACGACTGGAGAAAACGCTGGCACCGCCTCTTGCTCAAGGGCACCCAGTATTTTACAAGACCAGGACCTCTCGGATGAAGTACACCACCGATATGCGGCATGAGGAAAAATATGATTACAGCGCGTTTAAAAAGTTTTACAACGTGCCATTTAGCCGAACGCCTCGACGACTACAAAAGCTTGCACGATGCGGCGACTCTCCCTTCCTCCCACCAGGGCGACCGGCGTCTTGTCCGTGCGCCAAAACCCTCGAGCTTCAAAGGAAATCTGCTCTTAAACAGCTGGAGCGGCCCCCGGGAGTGAAGACGGGATCAGGCCAGAGATAGAAAATGAAATTAAGTTAAATAGAAGCTTTTTTTATCCATTTTTTTTTTTCATAAATAATCGACGCCTTAGTCAACAGATCTAAAATGAGTATGTGAGAAGCCACTAGGGTTTCCTCTCATCGCACAAACGTCACAGAGCTGTTTAAAAGCAAAAGAAAGTGTGACTGACGGAGTGAAAGATACAGGCGGACTATGAAAGGCAGATGAAAAAGATTTACAGCAGGAAATTCCTTCGTCATTTTTTTCCTAACCCGTTTGTTCATCATAAAAAACAAAAAAATAAATAAATCAGCGGTGATCTTTTTTTTCTTTCTTTCTTTCTCGCACGCTCTCAAAAACCGCCGCGTTAATTGTTGCTTTTTTTAGACGCGAGGCTGTGAACGTGTGGTTACCTCATGTCTTCCAGCAGGTCACATTCAGTCTGGTGCTTAAAGTGCAGTCGTGTCATCTGCTCCGTGTGGGTGTTCTTCAGCTCCTGGGTCACTTTGACCTGGACGAAACAGGTCACACTTAACAAACAATCACTGGCAACACATGAGTTATTGAACAATCCAGCAGAAAAGAAATGTGCTTTGTTTTTCAATCTCTATCACGGTTTAAGACAGACATACAGTCACTGTGTAGTCTGCATTATCAGTGATTTCATTCAGTGGTTCCAAATATGTGTTGTCTGCGGTATATTGTTAATTAGTACTATTATATTTGCTTGTTTTAATCATATTTGTATTCAAAGTCCTCTAAAACAAAACATTTCTTACACATTTTATTCAGATTAAATTCCACCTCCTGGTAAAATCTTAAACCATTCCAAATACTGTCTGGTAAGTGCTTGAAAAACACTGATTTATTCTAAAAATCTAGATAACAGTAACAATAAGTAGTAAAAGTGGTCAGTCGATAATTGTCAACTAATTTGGTAATATAATCCTTATCTTGATATACACATCTTCCAAAACATGCTATGTGAGGAGAAAAGAGGTTTTATGACTGGGATGAAGCAAGAATTATAGTTTTTGATCATAAAAAAACGTCCATGTCCTCCACCTTAACTTCATCTGGGGAAAATGTTGTCCAAATCTGATATTTACAGGCTCGTCTCATTATACAGAACAAAATTTAAAAAATAATCCCCCAAAAAAATCAATTAGCAAAGGAAATGAATCCAAATGCTTCTAGTTGTGCTTAAAATACAGTGATGCTAAAGCGCGCTCTCAAAAGCCAACTAAAATAGATTCTCGTAGCGTTGATGGCAAATCTATCAGGCGCCTGGCTTCCTGACAGGGTCCGGCTAAAAGGGAGTGCGCACATAGATCTACACATCCATTAGTTATCCATCGATGCAACAATCAGTGCCAAGGCTTGGTCGGACTATAGCGTGGGAATAGAAAGAGCTATTGGCAGTTACAGGTGACAGAAGACTTGCCTGTGCCTCCATGCGATGCAGGACTTAGTTTGCAGTGTGCTACGATTAGAAGTGTTTAATAAAGTTTTGGGGACGAAAGGGATCCTAAAATTAGCATCCAACACATTTGCTGCTGCTGGAGCCAAACACATCCAGTGTCAGTGAAGGTCATTGTCTATTGTCGAGTGGATTCCATTGGCCATTCATCAACAAACAGTAGGCAAATTCATGACGTTGTGGGACAGAAAATAACAGCCTGCGACAAATGCAGAGTCGTGCCTTTGATAAATTGTCTGTTGCCTTGATAAGAATTAGACAAAGATAGCGAAAAAGGTTGTGGTGCTGGAGTAAGACGGCTTTTCCCACTTTTCCAGAGCTACTTTCAGAATGTAGTCGCAATGTAGACCTGGTTTGGACCTGGTTTGGACCTGGTTTGGACCTGGGTTGGACCTGGTTTTGGTGCCTTTAGACTTCTCTTGGTTTGAGTTTACTCCTGAATGATGTAGACGTTATTTGGTCCTGTTATAGTCTTGGTTTAATCCAGGTCTTGTCCAAATTTAAGTTTGTGATTATTCAGGTCACAATATTATCATAAGAACTAAATATTGTGTAACAATTGTGACTATTTTAGATGCAAGATTAAGTCATTTCAAGTCATCTGCACTCCTAAATATATAGTGTTTTTTTATGTTGCTTTTTATATACAATAACTTGGTCACATACTATTGGAACAGTAGCATATTAGAAAATGTAAGATTTTACTTTTGTTTTGTTACGTGTCAAAATTCGTGATATTCATGATATTTTTAAATTTTTTCCTCACAATAATTGTAACACTACAATTCAATATTGCGACATCCCTAATGTGAATTAATGTTAAATCCTGAAGTTCAGTTTTAGTTTGGGTTTGTTTAATCCTGCTATTATCCCAATATCTGTCCACAACTGCTAAAAAGTCTGGCATTTTTAAGATACTTTAAATACTTAAGAGTTAAAAGTTTCACTGACTTCGAGGGAGAAATTATGGATACAGAGGAAAGCGAGTACGAGGACTGTAGGAGATGTACTGTCGTATAGTGTACAATTGCAGATACATGTGCTGAAAGATAAACAAAAGTGCATGCTTTTCTTCGACAGCCAAGTCAGGTCTGGCATTGAAGACACGTGCCAATCAAACTGGCAAAGTGAAACAAGCTAGTCACATTTGTACCATTTAAAAATTTGTTTTACAGTAAATAGAAAACCTTGAAACCTCGGCAGCCGCGCTGGCTTTCTTGGAGGCGTCTAGGTGAGTACGTGTTCAAGCCTGTGCGTAAAAAGGCATGATATGGCATGTTCGGACTAAGTCTGCCTACAACATCCTTGAGCTAAAATGGCACCGGGGGAATATGTGTTAATTGGAAGGAGGGCACCATGCAGAGGCTCACAGACAAGTCTCCAAGGTTTAATTGAAAAGCAAATGAACACTCTCACATATGTAGGAAAACAGCTTATAGCAGACAGTCTCAAGCTGTTGGGTACATTTAAAGTGCGTTCACACAATGAACTGAGACCATTTTAGTCCTAATATGGTCTTGGTTTGGTCCTGTTCTAGTCCTTGTTTACGCTTGATCTAGTCCCGTCTTAGTTTCAAGTTTAGTCCCAATTTTGATGGTGGTGATCTTGGAAACTTACATCGCCAAATAACTAAAATAATCAGATAACCCAATAAGTAGATCTGGTTTTTGATTGTTGTTTTTGTTGTTTCCCGGCACAAAATAAATCTAATAATCAACAACACCCAGTGACAAGCGTCAGTTCTTTTTTGTTGGTTTTTGAAGACAAAGTACAATTAATTTTTGTCTTTTCCACATTCCATTCCATTTGATGCACAATTTACCTTGTCAACCCTGAACAATCAGTAAGAAATCAGATTACTCACATCACATGTTGCTGTGTTTATGACATTTCAATAATCTGATAATAACTCCACAAATCAGATTTTTGATTTGCATGTAAACAGAATCAGTGCCAAACCTTCCATCACATCTTATGCATTAGCTTTAGTCAGCAGTAGCAGCACATCCTTTTGATAAATGTGTGACCCCAGGCACTCCGAGGAAGCATGGAGAAACGACAGCTTTTCTTATGACGTGTACTGTAAATGCTGTTTGGCACAATAGCTGTAGTAATAACGTTATAATACACAGAGATCTAGTCTGAATAACAATTAGCTATTTTTATCCAGCTAGCTTTCCCGCGGTGCTAACATAGAGCTTTTCCAGATCAAATAAATAATTACAAAAACGTGTTTTATTGTGAAACTAATTCCAATGCAACACACTCCAATAACAAATTACGCGCAATTATGTTAGTTTAGCACATGCTTTGTTGTCTGCACATGTTTGTCTGTGTAGCATATTTAGCTAGTAACATTATTTGACATCTGACGGCTGCTGGACAGATGCATATTAATGTCACTAGGTTGCAAAATAGCTAGCAAACGTTAGCTAATGTCTGCTAGCAAATCAATCTCTTCATTTTATTTATTACAAAGCCTTTCCGTACTGCGGTAAAACCTGCAAAATCTCATTTTAAGACAGTGTTTGTCATTGTGTACCAGGGCAAAAGATAACGGACTCCTCACTCACCTTCCTCGGCGGCGGCTGCATTGTGGAGTATTGACATGAATGGTGTTTCCCTTGTGAAATGTATTGTAAATCCAAAAGGAAATCCGAAAATCTCCGAGGGGAATAATGTTTGTATTTCCTTTTACTGGAATCCTGCCCTCAGGGAAGGAAAGAGGCAAGTTAAATGTGTACTCCGGCGGCCATGATTGAAGATAAATGGTCAGTTTATGGTGAGGAGCACACTCGTGTTGCTGGCCGCTGCTGCCACACTTGAGTACAGTACAATGTTGTGGAGCAGAGAGGGAGAGCAGAGGGGAGCAGAGAGGCAGACAGGCGGGGAACAACAGCACATGAAGCCAGGGAGGGATGGAGGAGTGATGGGGGGGAGATTTTGAACGGGGAACCCCGAAAGCTACGCGGCCCAACAGCGGCCTCGAGTGGCCGTGGACGGGATTGCGTGGGAACGGGGGTAAATGTGTGGTATAATAAAACTAGAGCAAAGTCACCATGGTAACCGATTGCAACAACATTTACTTCTAGCAGCCATTTTGTGACTGGAATTCTCAACTCATGGGTATGTTTTGCCCATTCAGAAGATTTTTAGTTTAATTTGTTATTAATACTTTTCAATTATGATTTACAACATTGTTATTTCCATCACAGCCCATGAATAGGGATTAATCATGATGATGAAATACCTTATAATTAACCTTTTATTATTATTATTATTATTTTATTTTTTTTTTATTTGTACTTTATCAGTGTCCATGTTCTACCGAACTAATGTAATAAAAAGAGAAACATATTTATCATGTTTAGGTAATTCATGATTCTTCTAGTAATGAAGTTAACTGAACTTTTTTTTCATAACACCGAGAAAAAATGTCCTGACAGAGACAGGTAGAGTTATTTGCATTATAAGGACCACAAACACCATGATATGTGAATTCAAACAATGTAATCAATTTATCTCCTAGCCCTGTTTTTACGTTCTTTTCCATCAGAATGTCGCCTTGTTTACAACTACAAGATGGCCGCTGCAATTGCCATGGTGACAGAATCGCTATATCTCTAGTTTCTATGCACACAGTAAAACGGAAAACACGCAGAAAAGCATCATTGTTTCGCTTTTGTCTGTGCGCTTTCTACTTAACGTGTTCAGCCACTCAAAACGTGTTCAATTGTTAAAGTCATTATGGATTTGTTTTAAAATAATCCATGCGTTTTGTTGTCAGCGTGTGCGCCCAATACTTTCTCAAGGAGACAGACAAGACGCGGTCCCTGCAGACCTGCATAGCAACAAGAAGGGCCAGTCGATCAAGGAAAAATCGATCTTGGACAAGACAGGACTTGGTGGTGATGCAAAATGTGAACCAAGCACAATAGAATATAACACCAGAGGGATATTAAGACTTGTCATTCTTATTTAGCTTATTCTGGGACCAATTTAAATAGGAAAAAAACTCTCCGCTGGATCAGGTGCTGCTGTCGATTCAGTGCAGGCTTTGTGGGTGTAAAAAGTTCGCTTATTATGGTTTATTATTAACTCCAGACACTACATAATGTGGGTTTGATTATTACATTTGGATTGCAGTCATCAATGTAGGAATGCAAAAGCGTTGTCATTTAATATACTAATATAAAATGTTTGGCTATTTTAGTTGAAACAATATTGCTTCACCTACCATTGAAGACAGGTGTTGTCTCAAGGGCAGTGGGCTTTCTTCTACAGTACGTGCCAAGGTTAAAGTTACTGGCAGGTTTTGTAATGATTAATGCGCATTGGTAAGGCATTAAACACTCCTTCTCACACTTTAATGCTTAAGTTAACACAATCCAACTTAAATATAGCTCCCTCAAAGGCCTACTTGTTAACGTGGAGAAAATGCATGGCCTCCTGGGTTGTAGGACAATGATGTTCTCTGTCAAGATGTCTTCAGTTTATAAACTTTTCTGTCAATTCTAGGATCATAATTTGGGGAATGCAGCAAGGTAAGAAGAACACAATTCACATTGCTTAGAGATTTTTGAGATCAAAGTTTTTATCAAAATGTTGCCTATTAAAATGAATTGTCACCCACGTGCACTGGAACTCCAGCAATTTGCCTTTGGCTCAACTGACATACTCACAGCAGGTTGTAACTTGTAAGATAAATATGTAGCTACATGTAGGTGTTTTGTCTCCCCTAATACAACTTAAGCCATAACAACATGCTTGCTCTGCACAACAGTGGGAACACTTTGACTCTCAGTCTGCGCGCTAGAAATCCAAACAGATTTGATCCTTTTTTAATGTAAGTATCAGTAGATCAGTAGTTTCTGTTACACGTTATAGCGCAGTAAACTTGGCTTTTGAATTGTGGAAGATTATTGTGTTGTGAAAGAGAGCGTTAATCTTTGATAGGCTACACCTTGTAATCAAATACAATATGTGTGTTACTAATCCTAACTTTTGAACTTTGAGGAGCTTGTCTTTGGCAGTTTGCGGTAAATGGTAAAAGTAGATCAGTGTTCTTGCTGACTATATTACAAGACTGAAATGCAGACAGAATGGTAGTCAGCGTATCCAGGGGAGCTGAGGTAATTTGCTTCGACTTTGTTTGGCATGTATAGTGTTGCAGTCTTATCATTTTCACATCTTAAAATTATTGTTGCCATTGAAGGGTCAGGGTGAAACTGTACAAAACCACTTCTAGCTTTAGTTTGCTTGGGCTGTTAGACAGAAATGGAATATGGCTTTATGGATTAAGATGTATTGTAAGATGTCATTCCAAGACAGAATCAAAAAGGTCAAATTGTCTTCTCTCTCTCTCTGTTATTTACTTGAGCCTGTTTATTGTCATTATTTATTTGTGTATACATAGTAGAAAGTTTTAAGTGAAGTTGAAGAAAAAAAATGACTGAATTTGATGACTGAATGCATGGCTGTGGCACTACAAATGATAGAAAATGCCCTTGAGAATGAATAAAGTTTCCTAAATCTGAATCGAATATCCAAGGAGACTCTGATCCCTTTTTGGTTTTACTTTGTATTTTCTATAGGTGTTCCCACATTCACAATGAGCAGTCCGGACAACTTTACATTTGCAAATACTTCCAGTGGATACTTATGCAAATTCCAAGAGGATTTCAAGTACATCCTCCTGCCAGTCAGCTACGCCTTGGTGTTTGTGATTGGACTGGCTCTAAACGCCACCGCTCTGTACTTGATCATCTTCCGCACCAAACACTGGAAGCCCACCACCATCTACATGCTCAATCTGACGGTATGTGACACTCTCTACATCTTCACTCTGCCATTCCTCGTCTACTACTACGCGGATGAGAATGACTGGCCCTTCAGTGAACCCTTCTGCAAGATTATACGCTTCCTATTCTACGCCAATTTATATGGTGAGGTTTTCAAATATTACAGTCAATTAGAAATAGGTGTAAAACATTTTGGTGATTTGTTAAAGTGTTATTTTATTTACAGTAGAACATACACTAAAAAAGACCAAACCCCTCTCAGACATAGTGATATAGTGTTTTTCATACACATCAGACACATTTATAGTTTTACAGACATTGGAGGCTTGTGGTTGAAATGTCTTGCTCAAGGACAAGCATCATTAGAAAGCTATTACTCATATTTAACAACAACAACAAGCTGTTGGAGTTCTCTTTGTTGGATTCAGAGTTCAGAAAGTTCAGAAATTCAAATTTTAGACATATTTCTATAAACCTAAACATATTGCATGTCCCACTATGAGGAGGCTTCGGGGGAAGACCTAGGACTATGTCTCTCTGTGGCCCGGGAACATCTCGGGGTCCTGCCGGAGGAGCTGGAGGGAGTCTCTAGAGTGAGGGAGGTCCGGGGGTCCCTGCTTAGACTGCTGCTCATGCGACCCGGCCCTGGATAAGTGGAAGAAGATGGGTGGATGTTAACTTTGAGATGGAAATTGTCAAGGCACATCAAATCCTCAATATACTATCTGTCAGTGATCAGATTTACTTATCCGAACAAATCTAGGCGGGATAATCTGTTACTGCAATAGGGGGCCTTTTATTTATACTCCAAAGTATTAAAAAACAGTTTCAATTTCATTTGGATGGGTTGAGGAAAAACAGCCGGAATTCACATACAATACAGATTATCTACTCAAGCCTTTAGTTGCCCTATTCCACCATAATATTAACATTGTTCACTTGAGTTTGTGTATCTGTGCTTATGATGGATGTATATCACACAGGTTCCATATTGTTCCTGTGCTGCATAAGCCTGCACCGTTTCCTTGGCGTCTGCTACCCTGTGCGCTCTCTGAACTGGGTCAGTCCACGTCGGGCCAAGCTGGTGTCTGTGGCAGTTTGGGCTTGTGTTCTTCTCTGCCAAGCCCCCATCCTTTACTTCTCCAGAACTAGGTAATTGAATCTTATAATGAAATCTAATGGAATCTTACTTTCATTGCTTTCAAAGTGTCTCTAATTATGTTGAACCAGTTAGAATTGATTGTATCTAGGGAACTAACTTCATTGTCCTGATAGAGTAGCCCTGCTGCCAGAACTATTCTTCTTCATTCTTGTAGAGTAGCTGCTAATGTTACACCTGTCCAGTTAACAATTCTTCTGTCACATTGATATAGATGCATTTGACAAATATTTACTATCATATCTTGTTAAGGTTCACCTATTTTCACCTAGTATCATTTAATTGTAATTCTATAAATTAAAACGAGTATCAACAGAGTATACTTTGTCCAAAGTACATGTATTACACAATTTTTTAAAGTAAAACTTTCTTGTTTTGTGTAATGAAAGCAATGTAGTGGTGCACAGGCAAAGCTAATGTACTAGAATATACAAAATATGTATTTATTTGATATAAAACTAATGGTTGATTTCAAATGTCTCTAGCAAAGACCTACTTCATTGTAGATAGTCCAAATTCACTACAGTTATTGCCCCAACATTGTGCCCAAAAGTGCCATAAAGACAAACACATTTTTTCAAACATGTCAAACGAAGTGTAATAAGTTTCAACTTATTCTGCCTAAAAATTATGAAATAGGATTCGGTGACTTACCACCTTATTCCTCCATTCCCCCCAGGCTCGAAAATGTAAATGAGGCTAATTAGCATGTGAATTAGCTTCTCCTGCACCCCCTGGAGGCTTTACCTGGGAGTGACACATCTTTGTGAACCGGAGGGAGCACTTTATGATTCTAGGATGTTATTCAGCAGAAAAACAGTGCCAAAAACTGCTAAAGATAATGAGTGAGTTCTCTAGTTCAGAGTCAGATTTTAATTAAATTTTGTTTTCTTTTTTCTGACAGTAATAGAACATTTTAAAAATAAAGTAGTAGGACAAACACATGTAATGAAGTCATTCTTAATTCAAATGGAGTTGTTTCATTTTTATTGTATTTTTTAGGGATGTAGACACAGAGAGAGTCTGCTATGACACCACCAGCCCGGAGCTCTTCGATGACTTCCTGGTCTACAGCTCAGTGGTGTCTGTCTTCATGTTTGTTCTGCCCTTCATGGTGGTCATGGTGTGTTATGGGCTCATGGTCAGGAAGCTGCTGGAGCCGGCATGGGCATCTGATGTTAGACCAGGCCTGAAGGGAAGTCTGGGAATGCAACGCTACAGGCAGAAGTCAGTCAAGATGATCATCATTGTCCTGGCAGCGTTTATGCTCTGCTTTCTGCCCTTTCACCTGACCAGAAGTCTGTACTACTCATTCAGATATCTACAACAAATCAACCCAGCACATGTGAGATTCTTTAACCTGATACGACACATTTAGCATTTCCCAGTTTTGGCCAACTTAATACTTCTAAAGCATCACATGAAAAGCATTTTTCATGTTTTATTCTCAGATTTGTTGTGTTGACCCACATGTTTCTGCGCTCTCCAGGTCAGCTGTAGTCTGCTGGAAGCCTCAAGCATTGCCTACAAAGTAACGCGACCTTTTGCCAGTGCTAACAGCTGCATTGACCCCATCCTGTACTTTCTGGCAGGCCAGGGCGTCCGGGATACTCTCACCAAGAAGAAAAGAACAGTGTTAGGTTGTTTACCGCAGAAAAACACTACCAATTTATGAATTATTGTTTTATAATATGTCATGCCTTTATATTTAACAGCTAGCAGCAGCCCACAATTATTTTTCAGGTGCGTGTCTAGAGTGGTAATAACCATCTTCACAAGGAATATGAATGTACTAAAACCAACATTCTTTTGACAAATTTAATTTAGATTAGATGCTATTTATTTTGATGCAAGAACAAAAAAATTAACTACTGCAGGTGCTGCCATGTCTGAAAGGAGACCACTGTATTCTTTTAGATATTTTAAATTGTTCTAGGAGCATTTAAACTCAAATTTGTCTTAACTTATTACATCATAATTATAAAGGTCTAATCAAATTTTAAGGAAGTAAAGAATAATAAATGACAGCTATTATAAGCATTAAATATTTTATAAACCTTATTTTTAAGGTTTTAGTTTAATGTGTGTGTGTGTGTGTGTGTAGTGTGTTGTATATATAATATATATATTATATACATCACATATAATATACTATATATACATATACATATATATAAAGCCACCGGGGAGACACTACTTTAAAAACGCAATGATTGGAAAGAAACACCATTTTAAAAGATATCTTTATTTCGCCAGTAAAAACATCATGAACAATTTTTACAAATTCAATCTAAAAATATCGTGAGATGCAAACTTCCCACGCTCCACAGTCTATCAAAATGTCAAAACATGAACTTTTAAAATCGTAATAAACAAAAACAGGTTAAATTACACAATTTAAAATAAATAAATGTATGCTAAACTGTC
Organism: Chaenogobius annularis; assembly: GCA_015082035.1. Lineage (NCBI taxonomy): Eukaryota > Metazoa > Chordata > Actinopteri > Gobiiformes > Gobiidae > Chaenogobius > Chaenogobius annularis. The sequence continues at coordinate 1,712,590 of BJKM01000063.1, read as the reverse complement.
TGCCCATAATAAGCGCATTATGAGAAATAGAAAATAAGGGGTTTACTTGAGGGTGCTGTAAGACCCTTGAGGATGGAAAGTAAAGCCAAGAGAGATGCTTGGCTTTGAGGACTCTTAACCACTAATTCCCCTTCACTACAGCTTGGCTTTTCAATGACACCATAAAAGTTACACATGTCACTGACAGGCAGCACATAACAAACTGTTAGCATTGCATTCAGACCTACTGTTAAAATGCCCTATAGATTGCTTTGTTTGTGGTCCAGTTATAAACATTATGTACATTTATTTACATATGAATGCTAAAAAAGCTCCCCAACCTTTTGACTCTAGGTGCAACTTCTTCTTCAAAAAAAGCCTGACAGAGAACCATTCACTATTATTTGGCAATCCCTAGTTCTAAGTTTAGCAGTAGAAATGAGCAATAAAAACAGTTGGTGTGGTGGAAATAGAACCCATTTGAATAGGAAAAGATAAAAAATAATGACAAAAAATGCAATAACACTGCTGAATACAGCTCGACAGAGGCTAGTGTTTTATGCTTGTTATCAAAAGCCTGAACCAAAAGCCAAATGCCGTAGCTCTGCAGTGCTTACACAGTACAGCAATTTGTTCAAAGCTATTATAGTGATAGCGTACAACTTGCAGCTTCCAACAGGAGTGGTTCATGCATGTCCCTGCTTTTCCTGTAAGCTGTTAGTCGCTAGCCAGAGCTGAGGTCGCCATCAGCGAGGTAGCATTTTTGATCATGCAGCGCCACCTTTTTTTAACGTCTTCACCTGGAAAACATGATAGAAGTTTTTTTTAAATGAGCAGAATAGTCATTATAATGTAATGAGTGAAATGATATATGTCCTACCTTCTGATGGTTGATGAAGAAGTAAATGGAGTTTTTGCAAAAAAGGAGTTGCGCTGTTCCCGAGTTGAGGTTTTTGGTTCCATAGTGACAGGCTTATGCTCAGGGATTTGTGCAACTTGAAATCTGAAAATTCAACACACAACATTTAACACGTGTGCTCAGGGCCACGTTTACTCCTACATTCATATTTCTACAATCACGCTATACCCACGATTAAAATGATGACATAAAAGATCAGATTTATCCCACCATCATCAAGACACAGCCCAGAGAATGCTACAACACTTTTAGACGTGTGTGTGTGTGTGTGTGTGTGTGTGTGTGTGTGAGGGAGTTAGAGACATAAAGGACCAGAGTCACAGTGTTTCTGTTGGTTTATGCTGCAATAATGTTTAATATGTTACACAAATAATTTATGTAACATGAAGTCTTATGAAGTCTGACTATAAAATGTCTTCATACTGTGTGTTCTGTGTGTGTTCTGTGTGTGTTCTGTGTGTGTTCTGTGTGTGTTCTGTTGTGTGCTCTGTTGTGTGTTCTTTGTACGTACTGTGTGAGTTCTGTTGTGTGTTCTGTTGTATGTTCTTTGTATGTACTGTGTGTGTTCTGTGTGTCTTGTGTGTATCTTTAGTCAATGGGCCTGGATCAGAGTGTACAGTTTGACAGTGGACAGACTATAAAATGCAAAGAACGTGTTTAAATAGTTGATCAATGTGTTTGGTAGTTTTGTTTTGAGGGTTAAGGCTTGAAAATGGATATAAGGTGGTGTCGATATAAGCAAAGTGTTTTATCCCTGAGTGGAAAGTTTTGTAATTTGTGCTAAAATGTAGACATTAGTCAAGAGATTGGATAATAAACCCTAAACACAAAAACATAAAACATATCTTACCTCCCCACAGACATCACTGTCACTTCTCCTTCTTTTCTTTCCTTCACTTGAGGCCCGTCTGTTTTGTCCTGAGCAGTATTTGGCACACCAGCTTGTGTATGGTGGGTTTCAGCACACACTCCGTCCAGCAGGGGGCTCTTCTGCTGGTCCACAGATGCACTGAGGGATGGAAAGATGAGGGACTGCGGGGGCTTTAGGGGGTCTTTGAGCGCGTCCAGTGGAGGAATGAGGACAGGGGGCCATTTCCTCTGGGCACAGCGGGTACACCGGTAACCATGTCTGGGAGCCAGTCCGGAAACGCCCGAGATAGTGTGGAGGTGGGACTGATGCGGGCACAGTTTGGGTAAGGAGCGGAATGTGGACAGGGGTGACAGCGTGGGTAACCTGGAATTGAGACGAAATAAAGATCAACAGACTCATTTTGCTATAAACTTTGAGTTCAGATATGAACCAACTAAGAAGAGCAACTTGTGCTGTTCAAAGGCCAGAAGCTAAGGACAGTTGGATTGTGTGAAATGAGCCGTTTGTTTTCCCTGTAACAATAGAGACTGTGCAAGGAGCTAGCTATGGACCTCTGAAATGCTACACACATTTTATACCAAATGCAGCAAAAGAGATAATACTGCGAGGTAATGACCCGTGTCATCACCAAACCGAAACAACAGAGTGGAGTAAGCGTGAGGCTAGAAGAGGTCTTTTCTGTTGTGTCTCCAGAGTTCACTTGGCCCCACCTGGACGCTGACTGTAGACACAGAGGAGTTGTGAGGGATGTTACTCGCCTCAAACTACCCTGACACCTGATCTGCTTACCGACCTGATGAATCCTCCTTGGACACCTTGGACTGAGACACTGAAACGGCGACTGAGATCTGCAGCTGAACTTGGAATTTAAAAATATAGTATCTACACATCTATCGATCTATTGCCCTTAAATTGTAAAACTATAACAAATAAATGTATAAATCTGTCAAGGTTGCAACTTTGACATTCAAAAAGTTTTCTATGTGCACAGGCTAAGCTGATCTCTAAGCTCTTCTATTATGTAGCCCATTGTTTTTATTGTGCAGTGACATGAACACAGCTGAGACCATGTCCGTGTAATACTAGCTGCTGGTTGACCTATAGTGGCCCTGTTTGACCTGGGAGGATCTCCCACACACACATGCATTCATAGGAATTAAAGGCTTTCCAGAATGTTTATGTAAATTCCATGTGTATGAGCTCGGGGGTGAATGTTCTTGAGGCCTACAGCTCACATGTTACGGCAACCCACTGTGGACCACGAATAGGGCCCTATTGTTGAGTTGAGAGTGGCGCCATATGGTTGAGGATTGGGTTAACTTTTTTCTTATTTTTTTATTTTTTTAATGTATTTACTATTTCTACTCTGTTGTTAACATTGTCTCAAAATGCCTTCGTTTTAGTTGTGAGGCTAATATGCTAATTGCTAAAACTAGAGTTTAAAATGTAACCTTTTCAAAATTACCACACTGTCCTGTAAGCCTATCAAAAGTAACGATTGCTCGATTATTAAGTGGATTCTAAAGTAATATTTCTGGTGCAGGGGGTTTGTTTCCACTGAGCCTTTATTGCTTTGCCTGAAATGTTCCACAGTATGGCATTAAACTTATCTACCTTGCATTTATACATTTTTTTCATTGCCTAGAAAAACATTTTGACTATGACTGGGTTCGCCTCCTCACAGATCTGACCAGTAATGTGGCATGGTGGAGTCAACGGCTCGTCTCCATGGAGAAAGATAAGTTTAATGCCATAATGTGGAAAATTATAGGCACAGCAGTATATTTTCCAAAGAGACAAGCACATGGTGGACCCTTCACCAGAAAAGTTACACAGTGCACCTTAAATGACCACAACTTACAACTCAAATTTGCCACCACAAACACAGGTGGTCATGTAAATTGTCAGATACAAACTATGTGACAAGGGTTTGAGGCCAGTGACACATCGTGATGAAGCCTCATGTGTGAGCAGACAGCAACACCAGACATGTGCCACTGAGTCACTGCTTAATGTCGTTTATATTTCAGAGAGAGTAAATGACAACTAAACTAAACCACAGCTGGAGTCCATTGTCACAGCATCAGGGAAGGGTCCAATTCAATCTAAACATTTTAGCTTTTGACAGACATGTAAAGTGAATGAAAACACTGAGTAAATGTTCTTGTTCATACTTGATTGAGGATGATTTGCTCATCTGTTTGCTCTCGTATTCAAGGAGCAGTTCCTCCAGAGCAGCTGCGTTCTCTGAAAAATACAGGACAAACAAATAATGTAGCTTTTTTTTATATATATGTATATAAATATATTAAAAAGTTAAAATAAGTAAATGTTTCAAGAGTGCTTTACAAATTCCAATATACAAATAAATAAATAGATGTAAACGCTGAAATAAAATATAAATTGTGCATGAAACACAAAACACAAAATCTTGAATTTAGGTTAATTTGGGTATTTTTTGTATGGCCAAAGCTACCTTATATTGTGGTCATGGAAACAAGTGTTTTGCCCACGTGTGACGTGCGAGTGGAGACTGAGGTTCTCCTATTCCCCTCCGAAACCACAAGAGACGCCATGCTACACTGGCCACAGACGGGCTCAAGGGCTGTGTTCAAACTTACCCTTCTTTTCGGTGATGAGACGGACCAGGACACTGATGGTATCTTCATTCAGAATGTCATCAGAGATATAAGGCCCAGTGTTTCCTACAACAAAGCACAATAATGGCATTGAATAAGCTATCGTTATATTTTTATTGTAATGCATTAACAATATGTCAGTGGTTTCTCAAACTTTGTATACCATGACATTATGAGAACACCTAAATCCTGTGCAAAAACATGATTTAATAAATATTCATTGCTTTTTGGGTTGTAAAATGTTAGGAGCGACTGCTTTTCCAATCTCTCGCTTTGTGTTATGGTTGATAAAAACACTAAATAATATGGTGTAATTGCATTTATTATCTGTATCCCACCGCACTCCACAACTTGTCTCTCCTTTACGAAAATTTGAGGTCCAAAGCAACACTACTATTTTATTGCATTTATTCATGTATTTACATAATTAGTTGCGTATTTTTCCCCAAGTTGTAGCCTTTTCTTCAGATAACAGTAGGCCAAACGGTTACAGCCAGGGTCATAGTCTGAGTTACTCTTTAGCAGAGCAGACAATGAGAACATTACAGTAAAAAGGGACACACATTGTCCAACTTTCCACGCTGGAACAGTTCACACAGTGCACAGGGCCACTCGGGTTTTGTGTCTCGGAACATGATGGCACCGATAAGGATGGATATGGATGACTGGACACCAAAGAATAGATAGGTCCCCATGACAACCCCTGTGACCCATGCCTTAATAGAAGAGTGTGCAAAGGGTGAGTACTTCTTAAACAGCTTTTAATTTAAGAGGCATGTTCTGTGTGGTGAGGTTTCTTTTAACACACACATCACAATGGAAAATCAAATCCTGACCACAACTGAGTGTTACAGTGGTTTATCATTTAAAAACTTGATTAGAGAGGGGCACTTCCACGGTTAACACATTATTATGATGTAGATGAGGCCTGCAAGTCTCTCTTGCATAAGAGGTGTTAGGCTATTGTTAGGCCACTGACAAAAGATATTGTCACAATGGTCGGAACAAAGATAAGAGCATCTGTCCCTGCTATTCTTCAGCTCAAGCTTTTACTCAAGTAAAAGTAAAAAGTACACATGAAAAAAAAAAAACTCAGAGTACGAGTTATTAGTTACTTTGTTACACAGTTTTAGAATAACTTTGGATCAATCTTCTGTATAATACGTGTTTAAAGCAGTCTGTATATTATCTGAGCACTGGCCAATCATAGCAGAGATGTTTTGTGTGTTTTTCGGTGTAGAAAGGCGCAGAGACAGAAGTGAGACCACCGACCTTTGGGACAGTTGGGACTTCACTCTACTCAGTACTTATAATAGCGATTATAATAGCGTCAGAACTTTGCAAAATTACAAGTACAAGTACACATTAACTAACCTAAAAAGTCTACTTCATTACAGTAACGTGACTATTTGTCATTAGTTACATTCCATCCCTGCTAACTACTTATGAAAACACAAATAGTAGTAAGCATTAGTAAATCTATGTGTTTATTGGTTTGATGTTTGGCCCTGTCCAAGCCCTTTTACATTATTAACTACTACTTCCCCGTCACATTTCCAAGCTGAAAAGAATCGCCTGTTGATCTGGGGGTAACATTACTTTCTAAAATGTGTATGTTATGGATAATTGTGAGGACGGAACATCGTTTGCAGGATTAAAATACTACTGTCCAATCCAAAGTTATGATATCATTGTGTTTAAATATTTGACACTACATGTTTCACAGTCTTTTCTTGCTGTGCTGTTACTATCCTTAGCGCTGCACAGTCAGCCTGACATTGTCTCAGCTCTGCAGAGGTGGGCCTGGCTCTGCTCTAATTCCCCCCCATGGGTGTTCCTCATGACTGGAGATGGACAGAAAATGCTGGAGTAAGACATATTCCTCTCAGCTCAATAGAGTCAGACCGGCGCAGGAGAATAAATAGACTACACTGCTGGTAACAGACGGGTAAGAATGCCAGTCATAATTCGTGCTCATTAGAATTAAACATTTCGAAGGCACCGAAAGTGGAGACTGTCAGGTAAACTCTTGAGTGAAATGGAACCGGCTGGGAAAGGAGAGCTGGTTGCACAGTCTCATGTTCAGGTATTGAGAGAAGGATAGGGTCGGAGAGACTGGAACTCGGATGAATGAAGAGAAGAAAGACTGGCAAGAAACCATGTGGGGGAGGGGCTTTGTTCCAGTGATCTTTCCTAGATGCCCGGTGCACTTCAGTTTCACAACAAAGAAATGACCGCTACTAACAGCCTGTATTCTGACATGTTTAGCAGTCAGTTGCGTCCGCTCGGCCACATATTGTCCATCAGCTGTTCAAGGAGCCCTGAGCCTCAGGAGGGTCAGGGGAAAAGCCAGCTTATCCTTTAAACCTGTTTATGTTTACGAACCACACAAGAGCAAAAGTCATGGACACAATCGGCCCAACTGATGCCACCAAACAGTCTTTGTCATGAAAAAAGAATCAGTGTTCACATTTATGCAACTTTAGCATTTATTATCTCTTATCAATATTACCCAGATATGCAGATGTCTGAGTTAAAAGAGTTGTAACCTTTCTTCTTTTTTTTTTTTCTTACTTTGCCTTGAATTTTCCACAATACGGCATCAAACCTATAAATCTCCATAGAAACAAGCAGGAAAAGCCACGTACACCAGGCCACGAAACAGGTCAGGTCACAGAGCATTCATGTTTGTATTTTTGAGCATTAAAATCACCCATAATTGAAACAAACGTTAGGTAAGTTTAATAGCATACTGTGGAACATTCCGGGCAAGGCAATAACATCTCCCTCCACTGGAAAAGTTAGATAGTGCACCTTTAACTAATTAAATGTAAGTCTTCTAAATAAGCCTGTCGGAAATGTTCTCTAACAGGAGCAAAATTGATTAATTTGTGGAAAATATTAAACTATAATGTTTAAGATAGTACATCATTTTGAAAGTTTGTTCATTTGGAGACCTTCAAAAAGTGACCTCTATCAAGTTTCATATGGTTTGGAATGGTATTATTAGAGTTTCCATTATGTAACATGCACTCCCTTGACTTTCGCTTACATAAAAGAGCGTCACATTATTTGTTGGGTGAGTCTCTGTAACGTCCAAACTCTAGGGGATCACGAAGCTGTTTATCGCAACCCAATACCACGCCACTCTAAAATCTACACTATGGGACTAAAACTTGACACCGGAGCAGGGGACAGGGGCATTAAATGTGGTTGTACCTAGTTTACTGTGAATGCAACATGGATGGCCTATATAGAAGAAAGAAAGAAGACATAATACAATGAACTGTGATCTAATTCAAAACTCATTACAATTATATTGAAGACATGCGAGAAAAGAGTACGTCTTAGCAGATAAACTCAGACAACAATTACGTTTATCTGAACCCTTCTGCATTTATGTTTATCCGTCTTACATATTTTGTGGTTTTCATGAGCTAGATATGGTTTTACGTCATTGTCCTAAGAGCTCGATGGGAATTTTACTGCTTTTCAAATCGCAAAATGACTAAAATAACACATTTCTGCATCCACCCAAAGCCAGGTCAAAGTTTAAAACAGCAATTATCATATGCCGCGCCGCCACTGTGAACAAATAGATTCCTGCTTTCGTTTGTACTGTGTATTTGGACTAGGTTGGACTTTGCCTTACCTTCTTTCTGTAGTGAGGCCATTTCGGCGTCCCCAGCCTCCTTTTCGGCCATGCAGTTGTAACCCTTCTTCTTGAGGATGTTGCAGATAAGGATGCCCAGGAGGCCCATAACGCAGAAAATAGGCACCAATGCAAAGACGGCATACTCTGCGGTCTTCTCTTCTGCGCTGCGTACCACTGTGCCGTTCACTGGTCCCCCTGCGCCGGTCGAGGCGCCTTTAGCAACTGTGCGCACTGGCCGCAAATGCATAGGCTCTGGGTGAGAGAAAAATTTCACGATGAAATACGTTTGTGAAATGAAATGTTTCAATTGAGAGTCATACGTACTTTCAACACATGGACTTTGGGTGGATGCTTCTGTTGAGAATAACCTAGAAAGAAAAACGTTTTTAATACTTTGTGTATCATCTGGAGTGAATGTTTTTATACACGTATGAATAAAACTATGGGAATAGTGTTAAACAAATTCCGTGTGTAGAAGCTTTACTGGCGGACCACTGCTAACTTGAAAATAAATATAAGCCTATACATTTATTACTAATGTGAATATACTAGTTCTGCTTACTTTAATCTATATTCTGTAAAGATAATTCTTCTTGAAGGGCCAAAAGTACCACCCAGTTTTGTTATAATGCTAAATGTTTAGACTACTCAGCTAGTTGGACGGACAGGGCACATGAGGATTAGCTAAGACAGACTGACCCTGGCAGACAGTCTCCACACACTGCATCAGAGGTCACAGTGCCTGGGCTTGCCACGCCTCGACCAATCAGGTCACAGGAAAGGTGTGGACGGCAAAGATCAGAATCCAGAGCATCTGAGAAGCTCCTCACTGGACATGACTGGCAGCTCACCTCTTCTGCAGGAGACTGGATCTCCGCACAAGCCTATGGAAAAAAAGTCATATTTGAGTCCATTATTTTAAAGACTGACATGATAAAATCTTGATTTACAAAGTAGGTTCTCACAATCAGAGGGGGTTTAAGAGATTTGACATTTAGAAGATTGAAATAGGAACTGCTAAACTAATCGATTCCCTAAATTTCAAAATATGTTTGCACAGGTCTAAACTACAGGGATGACTTTTTTGTCTGCAGAGTACTCTCTAATTATTTGCAGCCTTTATTCAAAAATATTTACCTTGATTACTTGTGCAGCCCTATTATACATAATAGCAACAATGGGCCTATTTTTTGGGTCCGCTTATAGTGAGTCTATTGAAGGATTAAGAATAGATTTTAATGTGAACTTAAAAGCCTTCTCTGTTACTGTATAATTTCATCATGAAGCCATTGGATCGAAATGACTTTCACTCACAGTGTTATATTTGCTATTGGTAATGTCTCTGTTGAACCGTAAGGGTCTTACCTTTGACGGCTGCTGTCCAGGAGGACATTGGAGACAAACACAGCCCTGCCTCCACCGACACTGCACCGCTGCAGCCCCACCACAGCCAAACACCTGCACATAGTACAAGAGCTCAGCAAAAATACAACCCTTAACCAATAAACAAGGACAAAAAATCGATGTATTCTGATTTGCTGACATGCGCTTAAGTATTGTGTCCCAACCAGTTTGGACCGACCAACCACTCACAGTAGTCTGCAACATTTCATTTGACCTACCACCCAATTTCACAGTTCAAATGATGCCATGCATTATGCATATGGTTTGAAAATGTTCACCCTTATGTCAAACACTCAGTTGAGTTTTAAACTTGAATTCATAAAAATGTAATTATTTTACTGAAAATATGTATTTTAAGTTTGTTTTTGTTTGTTTTTTACATATTTTTTTGGCACGTAGGCTTTATTAGACAGGAAAGGTAAGTGTGAAATAGGGATGGGAGAGAAGAGAGGACATGTAGTCAATTGTCAGAGTCAGGATACTGCGGCCGGCTGCATTTGGCATTCGTGTGCTGTGTCTTATCCACTCGACCACCGCGCAGCACTTGAACGTATTTTAAAACATGCCAGTCAGTTACACCAGTCCAGTCATGACAATTAATTTAAAAAAAAAACCTCAGGTCAGTTTATTGAGAGGACCACTTGTGTGTTGTACCTCAACTCACCACCTCCTCCTCTTTTTTCCTTGCTCTCGGCTTGGAGCTCTGTTTTCTCCTCCTTACACTGTCTAATTTCTTTGTGATGTTTATCATGGCGACCTCCTGTTTTTCTTTAGCCTCGTCGGCACACTCCAACTCTTCAGAAACATGTGTGCTGTAGAAGTGGCTGTTCGCTTTAATCTCCACTTGTTCTTAGAGATGCTTAATTAACTTTTCCATTTCCCTCATCTCAGCTTGTTTTGGCCTGCAGCTCTCTGGAAATCATCTTCAGACTTAGATTTTTCTGGTACACTTCTACTAATTCATTGACGTTCGGTTTGCCCTATGTCTCCAGTTGCTCTCTCTCTCATTGTGTCCTTTTTAAATGTATTTTTAAAAAACCTTTCATGGTCTCCTTTTCCTCTTTTATGCAGCCTCTTCCGTAGCTCCTCTACTTTGATTTCTAGGGCCGTTTTCTGCTGGACCACCTCCCCCAACTCCACCAATTCTCCATTTCTGATTTCAGTTAACCTTCCTCTATTCTTCATCAGCGTGTTGTGATCAAGGCTAGGTTTGTCACTCCGTTTGACCAAACAAGCATCGCGATTGTGTAGCAGTTAACCAGAAAAGTCCAGAAAACATGGAAATAACAAGCCGTGGTCCCACACTACATTCAACACTTGCACAAAATGATTTTATGAACAGTATAAATTGTAGAACTCTTTACCGTGAGAAGGACAAGGGCAGAGCAGCAAAGGTGGTTCCTCGTCATCTTCAATATATCCGTCTATGTTCATATGATCTGAAAGACACAGCATTCTTATTATACATGACAACATTGAAATCAATCAACTTCATTAGCTTAAAATTCAAACGAGCATAAGTTCTGTACACACAATACGATACACCTGAGTCATTTGTATTCCAGTTGTCAGGCAGCAGAAAGCAGCCTGGAGCGGCGTAAATAGCGTTTAGCCATGAATCAGATTCTGTTTAAGGATATGAGAAGATGAATGAAAAGCTGCTGCGTGACTATGTTGAGGCCAGTTATAGCAGATGCGGCACCATTGAGACATGAACTTGTAAACTTACGATTATTTTAGTAGTAGATAGTCACAACAATTATGTAGATTGTACCATGATGTTGCTTAAATATATTTTTAACCAAATAACTGTTGAAATATGGTGACCGAGGGCTTCTACATAGAGAATATTCACGAATAAAGTGTATTATTGATTAAAAACATCTGAAATACTGGCTTTAATAATGCCGCTGTCTGCATATATACCGGTAAATAGTCTTTTGGTGTTTTATAGTACAGTTAACGGTTACAATGATCAAAGTACAATTCTTTCAATAGTCCACTGCTCACGATTATTCCCATTAATCTTTGCAGGCCTTGTCACAATTGTACAAACTCTTATTGCCAATCAAACATTTTCAGACTATACCAGTCTCTTAACAAAGACAGGAAGAATTCACACAACGTCAACAACACAACTTTTCAAGATCTGCGACCAGGTACAACCAATTAATTGTTTACAATGAATATGCAAATGTATTTATTTATATCGATTCCTCTCAGCGAAATAAGCAACCACATTCTAACATTGCACAAAACAATATAGCTCCATGACAAAATCCCACGACGGCAACAGTAGATTAGGGCAAGAAACACCTAAAGAAAGAAAGATAAACAAAAGTCGGTGGGCTACTGTAAATGTACATACCCCAGATTTGCAAATTAATACTCTGGTCACCGCGGCAACTCGGTAAAGACGCGCCGTTGCTTGGGGGGTGTATCAGAAACGAACTTCAAGTGTTAAAAAAAGTCTCTGAATGTTGAAATTTGTGGAAAAGTAGCAATGCGACAGAGTTCATGTTGCCTTGCTGTCTTATAGCGTAACAGGGAACCTCAGACACCTCCCATCACCCACGAGACATGCCTCTTCCAACTCGCAGTGAACCAACAAAAATAGTGTGTGCCATCGCATGTGTGAGACAGGATCACCTTTGACCACAAGCCAAAACACGGCAAACAGTAATTGTTCCAAATCAGCACTTTTCAGCCATGGACAGTCAATGTTGCCTAATATCAGACAGTAAAATTCAGCCAAACACCAAATAACGGATTCAAGGAAAGAGAGATAGAAATGTAATGGCTTTATTATTTGGGATTTGCAAGTGTTCCAACAACAAGGCATCTCAGGCACAATTTCAAGGTCACATAAAAAGAGAATCAGAATATTTTGACATTGCACAAAAGTAACGGGGTTGGTTGATGGTAATATGTAGTTGTTTTTGTTTTTGTTTTTTCACCCTCCGTTAATAAGCTTTCTCGTCAAGTTTATGATAAGGCACACTCACCAAACTTCTTCCAGTGCCTAGTCTGAATTTACATATTGCCAGTGGTGGAAAGTAACAAAGTACACAAGTAAAAGTATTGGGTATCTGTACTTTACTTTTCCTTGATTACACTTGAAAGCAGGCATCTGTATGTTCTACTGAAGGGTAAAATATTTTTTGTAAGGGTGTGAGACAGTCTGGTGACATTCTGCCTAAAGATTTGGAGTTAAAGAGCAGGTTTTATTAAAATATATAAATAATAAATATGTTACTTCATGAATTAAGTTATTGCTTAATTTGCCACCAATCAGCACAATTCTTTAGCAAAATTACTACATTTGATGTTTTAATAGTTTTCAAAATTTGTGTGAAATGGTTTTACTTAATTACCCTAAAAGTGCATTTTTCAACTAGTACTAGTGCTGAAACTTGAGTAACTTTCTGCCCATGTATCTGTACTTTTACTTAAGTAACATTACAACAACTTCTAATACTGCATATAACGTACATGTAGTTATCATTTTAGTGCCTACAACAAACTTTCAACCGTTGTCAGAGTAAGGCTGGGCGATGTGGCGATAAACAGCCTTTATCCTGATCTACATTTCTGCCATTTCGGTAAAATTGCAATATCATGATACACACATTTCCTCTTGAATGCAGCTTGATTCTCAAACACAGACACTCACACCTTCTATTGGTCAGCCTCAGCAATGCTCTAAGGAAGTATGAACTTTCAGAAGGAGCAGACTTTAGTTACCTCAATAGACAATATGATTTTATTAAATGTATTTGAATTGGTGATATTAATTATTTGGCATATTGCCCACTCCTATTCCTAGTCCTCTACACCAGTGTTTCCCCAATCTAAGGGGTCCCAGAGAGTACAGGGGATCCTCAGAGCTTTGACTGGTTAGAAGATCAGGTCATCGCAGTAATAATTTGTCTTAATTAAATCTAAACCCCAAACAAATTATTAGAAAATAAGTATGGGAACATAAATACTCCAAATGCAGCTTATTTGTGTTAAATAGATGCTTGTTTGTGTATCATGTAATGTATCTGTTTTACAGGCAGGGCTTCATGGCAAACGACATTAAGTTATAAATCAAATGTGTGGGTGTAATACAGACAGTAGACCTATACCACTAAAATACTAACTCACCTCGGTTGATTACAGCTCATACTAAAGTTAATTTTACTGTTTTGCTCTTAAAACCCCTCAATTAATGGTGACACATAAGGAAAAGCCATATATTCTAAGAAATCTGACACAATCCAACCTGTAAATAACATAACTAATAGGTTTGTCATTTTCGGCAAAGGTGGAAATTACAAAATAGGAGACAAATTAGGGACAATTAAAGGAATAAGAGTGCTGACTTTTGCCAACTTGTGTAAAACAGTAATTACCTAAAAGCTTCCTTGCTTGACACTTGCAAATAACAAGTCGTGACAACATCAGATGACCAGTGACGCTGCATGTTTTGTTCAGTGGAGCTAAAATTAGCAATAAAAAAGAAGGACAAGACAAAAACAGGCACATTATTTTGTTGCAGTGGTTTTTGGGCTGTGGGCCTTTTTTGGTTCTCTGATGTCATTCTGAGAAATCCAACTGGATGAATGTGCAAAGGAAGGAAGCCACCACAAAAGAGGAAAGACAAGAATGAGTGAGCTGGAGGTGACTGGGCAGAACTCAGGATCAAAAGTACGCGGAGGTCAAGGCAGGACAACAGGAATTTGACCATGACGCTCCCATGGACGATCCAACACTTCAGAAAATGGCCCCGTCATGCTTATGTGCGAGGGTGGATTTTGATAGTGCCCGTGTCATTTGCTCCAAGTATGACCTTCGAAAATATTTGGCTTTCTAGTTACCCTACATGAATATGAAAATATCACAGTTTTTTGGAGCATTTTTTCCCCTATAAACAATGTGCTCAATATTGTATTTGTGCATATTTTTTCAAAGCAACATTTACATTGATCTAAAATTAGATACTTATTGCCTACCAGGCCCAGGGTCAAATTGGAATTAAATAACAATCAAACTAAGATAAACTAAAGTCAGACGTAACCCGTTCTGAACTAAAACTAAACATTTATAAACCAAAACCAGGACCACTCCAGAACTAAGCGAAATCTAAATCCAGACCCAAAAGTGATGGGCTTTTGAGTAAAAACCAGAGGAGGCCAGTTACTGCCAGTTTGAGAACCAGTGCATTAGCTTGGCTCAAGTAAACAAGCATATGAAGGATTACATCAATGATTTACGTATTTAGAGAGGAGAATCTAATTTTAGTAAAGAAAATAGATAGATCACAAGACTGGGAACTGTCTAAAGTCAGAGTGGATTATATCTCTCACAGATATGAAGCTGGACTGTGTAGTCAAAGTCCAGAACCCACTTGAACAGTTTTATAATTTAAACTTCTAGTAATGTTCATACAAAAAATAAACGTTTGAAAGACCGAAAGAACCCTGGGCTGCTACTTAATAACGGACTTAAACAATGAAAACTTAAGGCCATATACTTTGGTAGATAGACAATACTAGGGTTGTCTGATATTGAAAAAATAAATCACATAAACAGTGATGTCACCTTTTCTGAATGGTTTTAGTATGGTCTTGATGTTTAGCAGAACTAGAAAAAGACCACCTGGTAACGTGGAAACTACACTTATTTTGAGTTGAAAATTACAGTTCATTGTCTAAAAAAAATTTTTCTTTCATAATCTTTGTGGTATAAAGATGGGTATAAATATTCTAACACTAACTACAACAAAATGGATACAATAACGGTGGGAAATATATCGAAGAAATTGATAGTATCACAATTGCTGCAAAATAAGAATATTGAGAATTTTGTCTGTAATAAAAATGATTTACTGTAAAAATTGTTGATTAAACATGACAGAAACATGTAAATTATATTTCTACTTTGTGGAAAATCTGAATCAGAAAAGAAACAAAATGCACAGAATGGGAATGTGCTTTGGCGTTATGTTGCTTATAACAATGAATAATAAAATCAGGGGAAAAATCTGATATTCATTTCAGTTAATATTGTCCAGTGCTAGGCTACAATATGCAAATAGCCCTCTATTTAACTTAAAAATGTGTAATATGTAGATGTTGCGCAAAGTGGCCTAGACAGACATATTTGAACGGATTAGATAACAAGCTTGACTAATTTGCTTCTCTTATCCACGGCAGATATCTTACTTAATACTTGCAATAAACATCACACTAAAATCTTCAAATTCCTGTGATTTGCACTGCAGAACTACAATCACATATTAAGGTGACAAATATATACTCATGGATTAACGGACTCCAAAAGGATTGAGAAATCTGCTGTTTTTTGTCCATAAAAGCTCTTTAATCTACATTTTTGTGTGACGCACTGTTATAACGAAAACACCACAAAAATGTATGAGGTTTTTTATGACACATCCAGGTACATTTTAACATTTTTAAAGGCAAATAAGAACTTTTGCCTGATATGTTTTACAGTAGCATCTCTTTGATTTGCCTTTAATTTAGTGGTTGACATGTGTACTACATTTTATTTTTGTCTGACAAATCAGTGTAGTTTTGGGGTCAATCAAGTGGATCGGCTAAAGACATCACAGTTATAGTCAACTAAAAGGGAGTAAGGCACTACGCAAGACGAGCTCTCAAAACTATAAAGAATATCCATGATCTGACCATATACTGTACCCCAAATGCACACAAAAAATCAGATTACGCAGGTTCACTTGATCACAACCTTGCATACAGAAAGGTGTGCATGAAACTGTGGATTTATATGTAAAAAAGCAGAATAAAAGGAACAGTCACTCCACAAACTCTAGCTATCTCATTCTGTATTTAGTTGTTTCCTCTGCATCTTTGGAGAAAAAAGAGCCGGTAAAAGTTTGAAATTTTATGCGAAAGTAATTTTAACATCAGAGTATGAACTTTGGACGACTGACAATGACAATGATTCGCCGTCCGTGAGGCGACGTGCAGCGGTCAGTCTGGAGGAAGGCTGAACATGACGGAAAACAACTGAGCAGGCAAGACAAAGGTTTAGGCTAATTACCCAGCATGGCACAAGAGACACTGGTGGACTTGCAGATAATATGCATGTGTATGTCGCCGACGTTATAGGCACAACCATACCCTCTGTTTGAGTGAATGGAGGTGCCCATTACTGGTGAAGAGGAGGCCGACGTACGCCAGCACTGCACACGCTCTCATTATGGACAGTGTGCACATGTCTGCGGATGTGGCCTCGTCCTTGCACTGCTGTGATGTCAAGGTTTCCAATGGAACTGGACACTGAACCGGCCCAGCGCCTGTGTCCGGCTTACATGGTCGGTCGAATGTCCACTGACCTGAGGGTGCGCACTTCTGCTCCCTGTTGGTGTCTTCTACTCTCTATTTCTATTATGGCAGGCTCAATGTGCCGCCGGCCGCAGCATCGCGACTTCAAATCTCCAACAGTTCGCTGCATGTCCTCCCTTCTCTCATAACCTTTCATGCTGAACTGTCCTGTCTAACAAAGCCTTGGGGCCAAAAAATAAAAACATTTTTTAAAAGATTTGCCTCCACTGATACAATAGCATAAGCTCTAGTCGAATCATTTAGTTTATGACTTTTATGAATCTGTTCAGTCTACTGTTAGATTTTGGCCAATCTGCCCCTAATTTCTTTTTTGCCCCATTTTTTTTCATTTTATTCACTCACAGCATTTTTATCCCATAGGAGCGTAAAGATTAGCACTTAAAGTAGCAACTACACACACCAAACTTTACGATCTTGTATTTGTAAATTTGGACGAAACGTGCAGAAGGATTTGTTGATAGAATTTTAAGATAACTTTTCATGGCTTAGTCATAGTTAAATCTTGTTCTAATCTAGACCTTTATTTTCTTGCACAGTTAAGGAGGCAAAGAGGGACTCAAACAAACCTGTGTTCATTTAGTTCAGGGGTAAATGCTTTATGATTTGAGCAACAGCCTCATTATGGGGGGGGGGAGAGATTCAAGTGTTGTCTGGTCAGAACAGAGGGTCAAGTGTGGTCATCAAGGTGCTTTAAATTGCACAAAAAATATACATATTTTTTGTGCAATTTAAAGCTGCATTTTCAAGTGTAAATGTCTCAATTTCCTGGCTCTTTGGTCAGATTTTGTGCTGCAGTTTACTTATTTACAGTTGAAGTCTGGTGCTCCTGATTTAAATAGTAAAAATCACAAATATTAGACAATGGATATAGGAACAATCACTTAAAATTGTAGTCTATTTGTCCAAAAATGCTTAGTAATAATTATCTAATACATTTGTAGGAAAAGGGGTAACACTGCTCTAGCCAGACAATTTGAAATGGCAACAGCAATCAATAAAAACAAATTTATTCTGACCAAAGAATTTATGAGACAAGGAAAACGTCATAATTTTAGTCCATATTTTGCAATATACTGGGCAACTGTGATGAGATTAAATACTGGTTTAGTCAAAATCATTACTCAGCGCTTTTGAAAAGTCTATAGCCTATCACTGGTGACCTCAGGGTTATAAAGGCCATGTCCAAACACACAGGCTGACTAAATACACAGTGAGTGGATTGTGCGTCGTCACAAAGACAGAGCTGGACAGTGCAGTACTGTGAATGTCATGTGTGGAGTCAAACCATCCCAGCCAGTCCCAGTCTCTGTAAAAATCATTATCATTTAGATTTGTAGACTCTCAGCAAACAGATAATGTCAATATATCTTTATCAAAGTTTACTTTAAGTAGAAAAAACTGGGCAATGGTGTCATAATCTGACAAAATAGAGATGCTTAAACCCAAAAAATAAAGACTACTAAAACAAATCACAATAACTCTAGTCTTATTATAGTGCAATACTGTCCAGCAGCACCCTCCAGCAGCCCCAGTGTGAGGCTGGTAGACAGTTGGATCAAAACTGATCCACTTGGAATGTTCCCACAAGGTCAGTTGAACAGAAATGCAGAAAACTAAATAAGAAGGTCTACTTTCATTCTTAACAAGCTAGGCACACTCTCTCTTACACACCTGCCATACACAAGGTGCACACTTTGAGAAGTGTCCTCAGGGTGCAGTGGTCAGGATCAGAAGGTCAAGCCCAGGGAGAAAGTGGAGGGAGAGGTGATCTGGCAACAAGTGAGGCATTAACACAATTTGATCCTTCTGAGACATTTAGGCTGGTTTCAACACAAAGACGTCTGAATCCACAGAGCAGAGCTGTCCGTTTGCCACAAATGTGCAGGCATAAAGTCATGCCATGGCGCACCTCAAATGCTGCATCCCAAACTAAAAATAAAGTATGTAGAAAGCTTGTAATAGGCACATGCATTGAAACAATAACGTGACAAGTATATGTTAGCGTAAATATGGCCATTCTCCCAACATTTTCTCTGAGATATTAAAGCCTTGGCTTCTTGTAATTACACGAATCTCTGCCTCAGTACTGTGCTGAGCCCGTCTGTACAATCTGTGGTTAGTAAAGTGGAATTTCCTTGGCACACAGACGACCGAACGACTTTGGGATGGCTATGCTCTGGAAGTCTGGAAGTCTGGAAGTCTGGAAGTCGTCCCAATCACTTTGGCTAGATAAATGGACACAGTAAATTGATGGGCTAATTAAAGAGACATGGGCTTTTCTGAAACCAGGCTCTTAAAAGGGGACAGTGGGAGCAAAAAGAAAGTAGAAGCTAATTTTAACCCATTAGTGACACACCCACGGTCCTACAGTCAATCCTGTTTTTCAACTACTTCAAATTACTATAAAGAGGGTTTGAATTTACACACAAACAAACAATAAGCCAATGTAGGCAGGTATTTGTGTAGGTTATGTCAAAGGTTGTTCTTAAAGTGTGAATCACTGAACGTTTTAATCAATACGTTTAGTGACTCATTCTCGATAGGTCTGTAGCAGGTCCCCAAAGTGATTGTTAACAGTTAATGAAGTATAACCATTCATGTAAGTTGTTGTAGTTTTTTAGACAAAGTAAAAACGTATGGAGGGATAAGAATGTTCACCATCGACAGGACCGAGCACTCCGTCATTAAACTACAACACAACATCTTCAAGGCGATTGTAGCACTTTTTATGCGTATTTTTTCATTATCCTTATCCAACATACAACGCAACAATACACACCGTGCGCTGTTTATGATAGCTGCTGATACATTTGACACAAAACAAAGAGCTACTGGAGGTTTTATCCAAACAACACAGATATCAGACACGCTGCGGTCAGATAAAGTCATAAAACACTCCACCGCCGTGCGTAAAAGTGGTCACGGTGGCTTAGTGGTGAGACAAACCACACGCGACCAGACAGTGCCTAACTATCCAGCAAACTACCGGCTTCAGCGACCATTCACCCCAACTTTCTCACTACCGAGTGGAAAAAGGCCTCTTACTTACCGGTTTGGTGAATAAAAGTGGTCAAAATCACTGGTCCTGTATGTACATGATCCGTTGAGGAAAGTGTTGGAGAAACTTTTGGGAAGCAACCAAAGCCGCAATGCCGGTAACAGAGGCTTCCCGGTTCCGTAGTCTCTTGTATGTTAGAGGGGGAAAAAGTCCAAACAGCGAGCTGGCGTGGTGAGGTCACTGTGCGTCATCGCTGCAAGATGAAACCCCCGTGAGCATCTGCTCCTACCGGATCAGGCCGTAACATGCACGCACTGCATGCTCCGTGGAAGCAGTTTTATTAGTATCACTGTAATATTTCTAAATAGTGCATACCATTACTTAGGATGAGGTAAGAACGATAAAGACAAGGCGACTGAAGGTCTGAGAGGTCATAGTAATACCGTCATTACATTGTCACTCACTCACTGGCACATTATAGTTAATATAGGCTAAAATAAAGTAGCTTGTTTGGGACACAAGATATCTACGTTACTCTTATTAAAGATATATAGTAACCTGTTTCTATCCACTCTGACGTCTATGCCTTTATGTGATTGAAACGTGCTCATCTGAAATGGGGTGACACCAACACCATTCACCAAGGCCAAGGCAACGCTGACTGTTCTCTGATTCAATCACAGAATGACAGAACTCTATTAGTCCATGGCATTTGCATACTGAGAGTGGACTGTAGTGGGCTGACCTGCTGTGTGTTCATGAATGAGGACATGGTTGGCTGTCTTCAATGGGACCATTCTCAGAGGTTGACTTGATTCAGCGTTGGGTGATCATATCTCAATGCACTTCATTGTGGGTCAGTGTGGAAACCATGCTGGGAACTGTGTCATTATCAAAGCTCCTTACATCGTGTGTAATAACCCAAATCCAGTTTTATTTGAAAGAGAGCTAAGGAATCGGGCTTCATATTATTCTATATTTAGACTTTATTCTTTAGACTTTATTCTTTAGACTTTATTCTTCTTCTGTTTTTTTTATGGGGGCGCTGTACAGCCTTTATTTGAGCAGCCATAAAATTATAGTTATGAGATTGACATTTCAATTAATTGAGTTCCTGTGTTTATTATTATTATTATTATTATTATTATTATTATTATTATTATTATTATTATTATTATTATTATAATTATTATTATTATATTTTCCACATTTATCTCGTTTTTCGGTGGTTTGCACAGGTCGCACTTCTTGTCCGATTTTTGTCATTCAAAGTTCAGTTTGTAGACATGTTTGTGATTCCTCCTATTGCTTTCGGTATTCCTCGGTTTTAAAAATTTTTCGGGATTCGTCTTCAAATTTGTGAGTTTTCCCTATCTCTTAGAGTGGCGGAATGTTGGGGATGTCGCGGCTTTGTGACATCATCGTCATGGCAACTGTACAGAATATGGCCACGCATTACGCAGTTACTCACTGGCTTCCTGCCATTGCTAAGTTTCTAGTTTAGTTCACTCTGACAACTTATACATGTCAAAGTAGTGTTTATGCATTCCTGTAGGTGGCGCTAGAGCATCAATCATAATGCTCAGCTTTATTCTGTACAGTTGCAGTGACAATAATGTCTCGAAGCACTAACATTCCGCCACTCTAAGAGATAGGGAAAAATCCCAAGTTTGAATCCCGAAAAAACGACAAGACCGAGGAATACTGAAAGCAAGAGCAATCATCACACAAGAAATATCTACAAACTGAACCTTGAATAACAAAAATCGGACAAGAAATGCGACCTGTGAAAACCGTAAAAAAACAGGAACAAAATGGAAAATGTTTAGCTAACGTTAGCTCACATTCAGTGTACAGAGCATCATATGCAGTACATAAACTCCTATAAATTTATACAGAACAAAAGACATATCTTACCTTGTCATTAACAGTCAACTTTGAGCTAATCAACGGAAGACTGAATGTTACTTCTTTCTTTCTTTGGTGGTGTTTCATGGCAGTTGGTATCCACAGTGTTACACTACTGCCATTCTTTAGACTTTATTCTTTAGACTCCATTCTATAGACTCCCGACTAAAGTTTCCCTTCTTCTTCTTTGGTGGTGTTTTATGGCGGTTGGTATTCAGAATCAGAATCAGAAGTGGTTTATTGCCATTGTCAATGAACAAAATTCACAAACATAGGAACTTGTCTCGGCATTAAGGTGCAACACAAAACACTGATCAATAATAAAAACAGCATATATGAAATCAAAAGGGCATGCATTAAGAAACCATTTAAAATTACTATAGTATAAAATAAAAATAAAATAGGCATTACTATGTACACAAGTTTACAGTTAAGTTTAAAGTTGTAGTGCAGAAAGTGACAGTGCAGTGAGTGATTGAATAGTTGCAGTTAAAGTGGCAGGTGTTTAAGAAGTGTTCATGAGTCCAACGGCAGGGAGAAAGAAACTATTTTTGTGGCGGGGGATTCTGGTCCGGATGGACCGTAGCCTCCTGCCTGAGGGGAGTGGTTCAAATAGTCCATGTCCAGGGTGAGAAGGGTCAGCTGTGATCCGACCTGCTCGTCCCAGAGCCCTGGAGTGCTCGTCCCAGAGCCCTGGAGATGTACAGGTCCTGCAGAGATGGAAGTCTGCAGCCGATCACCTTCTCAGCAGAACGCACAATGCGCTGTAGTCTCTGTTTGTCCTTGGCTGTGGCTCCAACGTACCACACGGTGATGGAGGAGGTGAGGATAGACTCAATGATGGCCGTGTAAAACTGCACCATCATCTGCGCTGGAAGCTTGACTTTCCTCAGCTGCCGCAGGTAGTACATCCTCTGCTGGGCCTTATTGATGAGGGAGCTGATGGTGGGCTCCCACTTGAGGTCCTGGGTGATGGTGGTGCCGAGGTTTGCTTATTTCAACCAGTACTTCAATTGACCGTCGCCTAAGGGAATTCTTAGCCAGCAAATCTACCATTTCATTACCATCCACCCAGCATGTGCAGGAACCCAAATGAAGGAGACCCTCACATTCTTCCTGGACAGAGAGAGCATCAGATAGAAGATGTATAGAATATTCTGTCTGCAATCAGATTTTCCTGATTTAATGCTTTGTAGTGCAGAGGCTATCACAACGTTGTGACACTGTAAAGTAGATGCAAACTAGTATCAACAGGGGCTGGAGCAAACTTCCAAGGAGCTATGGTGGACCGCTTAGTCCAGCAAGTCGTGCTTTTGTATTTCCTACCCAGCTAAAAGACCGATCGTCAGCCTCATGATGTTCCCCACATTCTCTGAGAAGTTTCCCCACCGTGTGAGTGCTTGTATGCCCTTGCACATTTACCCAATAAACTAACATAAGCTGTAACCTCAGGAGCCGTAGTGGCATTTCTCCCAATTCAACCTGCATCGCAGAGACAGGGGAAGTCTTAAAAGCCCTACAACAGATGCGCAAGGCTTGGGCTTGTTCTACATTAAGTTTCTTTAAGTTTGTTACAGCTGAAGACATGTAAGCAATACAGCCATAATCAATAGCTGCTCCCATAATAGCCCAGTAAATATTCGGGAGAGATTTCCTGCTAGCTCCCCGGTCCCAGCCAGATAGACAACGCAGCAGATTATTCACCTTTTTGCATTTATCTCTAGTCTTATCAATGTGCCGTTGCCAATTAAGCTTTTCATCAAAGGTGACTCCTGGGAATCTCACGTCCCTGACCTGTTCAAGTACCTGTCCATGCAATTTAAGAGAGACTTTCTCATGCCAATTAGAGAAACTGATCACTTGGGATTTCTGTACCTACAATTTAAATCCCCAATTCAGAGTCCACTGCTCCACCCGCTGTATTGCTCTCTGCATTTTCTTCTCAATAAATGATTTCTGCCTCTCACCCACAGTGCACCATTGTCAGCATAAAGACTTCTTCCAACAGAGGGATCTTCATCTTTAAAGATGTAATTTACCATGACATTGAACAGAATAGGGCTGCACACACTTCCTTGTGGGATTCCATTTTCTACCTCATAAACCTTAGAGTGAACGGTGCCTAACTGTGCCTTGTTTGAATTTGTCGGCCGGACAAGAAACTCCTTACCCAGTTAAACAACTTTCCCTTCACACCACACTTACGCAACTTGATAAGAAGCCCTTCCCTCCAAACCCATATGGTACACTTTCTCCACATCAAAGAGTACTGCAATTACTTTTTTCCTGTTGGTCTTGGCTACTTGGACTTCAGATTCCAAGCATAACACAGAATCCATGGTATTTCTGCCCTTGCGGAAGCCACTCCGGAGAGTGGAAAGAAAATTCTGACTTTCCAAGAAGTAGGTCAACAGCTCAGTAACCATGCGCTCCATGGTTTTCTTTAGTTGCTACGTCAAAGCAATCGGCCTATAGCTCGATGGGCCAGACGGGGGTTTGCCTGGCTTCAGGACTGGGACTACAAGAGATTGCTTCCATGCTAATGGGATACATCCTGAATCCCAGACGAGATTGAAAAGATTTAAGAGTAGACCAAGTGAGTTATCAGCTAAATTAGAGAGTATATCATGGCACATCTCATCTTTACCAGGAGTCGTTTGTCTGGCCTTAGACAGCGCACCTCGCAGCTCCAATAGACTGAACGGGAGGTCAAGGTGATCTTGAGTTGAAGGCTGGTGCCTAATCAAGTCAACATTCTGTGCCAGAGTATCATCCCTGCACTGCTTTACTGCAGGCAAGAGATTGTCAGAGCTGTGCACAGACACAAAAGTACTAGCCAGCAGTTCAACGTTATCAACGTTGCTGTCTGCTTCAACATCGTTCTTCACTAGAACTGGTATCTCATAACTGCGCTTAACTCCACTCACTCATACGCTTAATCATCACCCAGACATCACCAAGTCGCGTTTCTCTTCCAATTCTGGAACAGTCCCCCCCATCCTTGCACCTCCTTTATATAAGCAGTTCTGGGGCACTGAGAGCGCACTTTATTCTTTAGACTTTATTCTTTAGACTTTAGTCTTTAGACTTTAGTCTTCTTCTTCTTCTTCTTCCTTCTTCTTTGGTGGGGGTGGGGGCGCTGTACAGCCTTTATTTGAGCAGCCATAAAATTATAGTTATGAGATTGACATTTCAATTAATTTAGTTCACTCTGACATCTTTGGTGCATTTGTGCTAATATTTAGTGTGTATTTAAGCCTATTTTGTATTATTTGGTGTGGAGGGCCCTAGAGGCCAAACTGTACAAAATGGGGCATAGGTCTGATGGACTTTTAGGATCAAGGGCAGATCAAGGAATGCTCATGCTTCAGTTTGTAGATATTTCTTGTGTGATGATTACTATTGCTTTCGGTATTCCTCGGTCTTGTCATTTTTTCGGGATTCGTCTTCAAACTTTTTCCCTATCTCTGTCAGAGTGAACTAAATTAATTGAAATGTCAATCTTATAACTATAATTTTCTGGCTGTTCAAATAAAGGCTGTACAGCGCCCCCACCCCCACCAAAGAAGAAGAAGAAGAATAAAGTCTAGAGAATAAAGTCTAGGGAATAAAGTCTAAATACAGAATAATATGGCCATGCATAACGCCATAACGTGTCAAGTTTCAATATGACATTTTAAAATAATGACATTATCTTGAAACTCTTTTTATTGAAAAAATGCACTGCATTATAAATGCTTACAATGCTTTGTTTTCAACTTGAATTAATTTAGTGTGAAAACGTGACAGAATTAAAAAATCTCATTTTTGTTTCACCCTTTTGTTATGCATTTATATTATAAGATACAAGAACCTTTATCACAAATTAAAGGTTAACTTTTTGTTTTTTTTACTTTTGGACAAGCATATCAATATTGCAACAAGAAATGAGCTATGGTTTATTAAATTGATTGTTATATAGACTAATTACAATACATATAGTGTATCATCCTTTTGCAGCTCTTAAAACAGAATAAAAAAATACAAACTGGCACAAGTGAAACTGTTTAATTACAAAGGGGAACCCACAGTGACAAAACAAGTACAGTTACATACAGTAAGTGGCTCCATAACGGCAACCAGAGCCAGACGATTTTCAAACCCGGAGCAGTGCAGGAGCAATCATCTTCTCTTTCCTCCTCTTGACACAATAACAGAACAAGGCAAACATGGATGCCAGTGAAAACAGCATAAACTCAACTTGTCAGCACGTGCCATAAAAAAGAAAATACAAACAAAAATAAACAAACCAACCATACAGAAATATATAAAAATATGCCATTAGATTCATAACAACAATTGAGGACTGGAGGTGCTCTATTTACAGAAAAAGGTAATATATACCACTATTTACAACGTAAAAACTCACAAAACAGGCATGAAGCGATTACAGTGTTACTTGGGAATGTGATGGTAGGAATTAAGTCAAAAGTTTATTGTGGCACTTGAAATGCTTTTTCATTCATTTTTAAGTAGCTTTTTGTATCCACAGTGATTGAAGCCATGCATTAGATGTAAGCTTATGCTGTATGAGTCTAAATCCATAATTGACTATGGAAAACATAACATAATAAAGAGAAGGTTGCAAAAAGTAATACCATTTGTTAATACCTAAATGCTTCAAATTGCACATTTGGAAACATAATGAACAAATAAATGAACTGAGAAATGTATCTGCTCAGCGCTCACACAAAGCCACTTGTATATACCTTTTTTAATACCTTTGGAGCAGTGGTCCCAAATTGGGAGTTGACACTGACAATAGGCTGGTTACCTACTTTGAAAGTAAATAATTGCAAAATATATATATTTTTAAAAATGACATAACATATTTTGATGTATTAATAATTGCGCTGACATTAGTCATAAAGGTGGTCATTAAAAATATTTGAACATGTCAGCAAAAACTGGGAGCTACTATCAAACCTAATGTTCAGAGAGAGCCACTGCTCTTGAAAAACAGCCTTTTAAAAAGTAAATGCAATTTCAGCCTGTATTTGTAATGGTACAAATTCACTTGCTCTGCTACCACACATCAGCTAATTCACTTTGGTGTATATACACATGCTACAGACAGCAGAATACTGTTTTACATTCACCACACCTGACTGATCCTCTTATAGGTCCAGAATCACTAATGCAAAGTGAGGAGCGCAGATGGCTCAAGATCGAACACAATCACTGCTTAACCCCGGACCAAGGGCGTCCTGTGTGTGACTTTTCCCAATGTTGTGAGCCGGGACTTACGCCTGGAGGAGGCGCGTGCACGCACATTTGTCCTTCTGACCCACTTACCCACTCACACTTACTCTTGCTGATCGTGCAACACCCTACGTCACCTAACAAGTCCTACAAGTGTGAGAAATAAATACTTCAGTTTGTCATTGCACTAATCTAGCGTTCACAAAACATGTTTTAGACTTGACAAGATTATAATTTAATGACGCTATTGATGGCATTAGAAGGTTCAAGGGGAAGTTATCATGTAGAGCCAAGAAAGAAAACTATGCAACCAAAATATATGAGGAACAATTATTTGCAATTATAATTTATGAATCATTAGTGTAGTGTTGATGGTTTATTCATATCTAAATATTCAAAATACACATGTAAGTGGATTGATTACCATAAAAATAGAATATATCTTTAGCATTGTGACAGTGTGTCGATGTTTGAGTGAGATGCTAATTCCCCAACTTAACCTACTATGGGACTTAAAGCAGCTATATTTAGTTGTAACTTCAGAAAGTGTACACCACACCATGAACCTCGTCTCTGCTTGTTCTTCAACTCAGAAAGCCATGATCTGTTAAGCTACATCATCTATAAATTAAGTGCTAGAAAAAAAAAAGAAAAAAAAAGAAAAAAAAGAGTTAAAATCAAAAGACACATAAATACTGTACATATCTCTGCTACCACAGCCGCATTTCATCTGTTCATGAGTCTACAAGAAGTGGCCATAATCAGTTTGGCTTTCCCTCCTGGCAGCACACAAACAAACCAACATTAAAGTCCCTTAGTGTCATTACTTTTACAAGGCTTTGGCATAATGACTTAGGGATGAATGCACTTCTAGTGAGCTCCAGCAGTGTGGCAATGTCAAGGGAAATCAGTGAGTGGCGTGTGAATCTATGTGTATGTGTTACTATTATTATATGTATCTTGCCACGTATTGCACTTCAGTGATGCCCTTACAAAAAATCTTTCTCAACATGAAAAAGGATGGTCATAGCTAAATGAGCAATACAACTACATTATGAGGCCAACAATTTTACATTTACCTCTCAGATCAGCTTTAAGACATTTTTTTTTTTTTACAATGCATAAACTGCAAGCAGATGTAAACGTTGCACAATAAATGCAGGAGAATAACACACGCTGCCATCGTTTAAAACAGTTAGTGCCTTTTTGTTCACATACAGTGATAGATTAACTCTGTTCAAAGTGATGGGTCATGCATCACGTCTATTCTTCTAAAACGACAGTCCCTCTGTCTTTATAGTACCTTCTCTGTCCTCTTCTGTGTCTCGTTTGGTTCACTGACACTTTTTCAGACTGGATGATGAGTAGGCCGAAACGCACAAGCACAAACAGCAGCCAGTGACATACAGCTCACACCAGATCAACACAAGAGAGCCAGTTCGTTGTCTATTTCTTTTTAGCTGGTCCAAAGGGAAAGTGGGACCAGGCAGAGGCGCAAACACCATAGAGTCTGGTGTGCAGTGTTTGAACTCAGCAACCTCAGACTTTCCACAGCAGCAGGTGGTTGGTACTGTCATCCCGCCCCACTGTCTCACTGCTGTTTGTCAGTCTGAAGTCCTCATATCCGTCTCCTCCAGAGATGACTAAGTGATTGTTCTTAGGGATGAGGTGAGCTGAAGCCCGCCGCCGAGCAGAGTCCCGCCTCTGGAGAGGGCTGTCCACAACACTGGCATTTGGTACTTTGGGGACTTGATACACAGAAAAACATGAATGTGAATTGATCTTGACTTTTACTTTACTCACAGTATGTTTCTACAAACCTGTGGTGTTGTTTGAAAGAGGAGGAAAGTTCATGTCAAATCCCTCTGGCAGTTCTATAGCAGTCAGGAACCGGACATGACCTGTGTGTCCATGAGCTGAGCCCATGGGGACCAAGGGGGACTTCAGAGTACCTGGTGCAGTTCCTGAGCTCACTTTAGGGATTGCCAGAGTGAGCACCACACCTGCAGAGAACAAGGACAATAGATTATATTTTTAAACCCAGCCATTACAGTCACATTTTGTCCTAGTGTTACTTACCTGCACTAGTACCAATCCAAAGCAGATCTTTACAGGCCAGCAGAGCAGTGATTCTTAGACATGCTGCTTTGTGCTGCCTTATGATTGCATCAGCTCCTGAGGAACGGGATTTATTTTATTTAGTAGTGTTAAAGGATTTTGCTTTGCTTAATGCTTACCTGCAAGCATCTTGTGCACAGCAGGGGCAACATCCACCTCTGTCAGGGCTTCCAAGGTCTGAGCATGGTACAGACGGACATGTGCACTGCCCTGAAGGGCAAGCCACACGCCATGCCCATAGGCCACAATGCAGGTGACACAGCGACTGCTGTCTGTTCCCACCTGGAAAGAGTGCTGCCAAGGACAACAGAGCTGTTCAGCACCAGAACCTCAGCTGGGCCATGTGGTAAAGTAATGCAGATGTTCTGCCACCAACCTCTTGTACAAGAGTAGCAGTGTTGATAATGAGGACTCTATTCTGCGAGCCACACCACAGTTTTCCTCCAACAGGAACCATCTTAGTGATAGGGCTATTGGCAGAGCCCAAAACCAAGGTCTGAGAAGACTGTGGGTCCCAGAAGCTCCCTGGAAATAAAGAGAGGAATTAAGCACAAGGAATTTAGGGGGAAAACATACATCAAAAACAATCTTGACCCTTACCTGCTTCTCTTTGATACACTATCACTTCTCCATTGGCTAATGACACAAATACTTTGTTGTCCAAGTACCTAAGACAAAAGATAAACCATTATGTAAAACACGTGGCATTTTTTTATTGAGCATGACTTTGACTATATAATGGGACACACAGTATACAGAGGATTGAGGCACAGTGCTGCATCTTCATGCTGTTCTTTCGGTTGCGGATGTTGTCTGAGGACTGGTACACATGGATGCTAAGAAAAGGAAGAACACATGCTTTGTAATCAAAGTGACATTAAAATAAGTGATGTGAGGTTTTTTTTATCCGCACCATCCGTCCTCAGTGCCCAGCCACACTGAGCTCTTGTAGGCCTCAGGGTCAATGCTGAGCAGGTCCTCCAAACTGGCTCGGGTGAAGGAGCCCCTTGAGGAGCGGCGCATGGCCCGTCCATCCATCGGACTCTCTGCCTGAGCACGATTACCTCCCCCCACCCCCAACACCCCGGTCCCAAATGAGCTGGCAGTGGGGAACTCCTGCTCCTCCTCGCTGCTCGTGGTCTCTGTCACCATGTCTTTGGAGCTTGTGCCCTCATCAACTTCAGCAAGAGAGAGCACACGTTAGAATCAGGCTTCTCTGGAAATGTGTATTTAAAGACGAGATGCAGAAGAGTGAAAAAACCTACTGCCATAGCTGGAAGAAATAGTCGAGTGGCTGGCTTGACTCTGTAAAGTTGAAGAGGGGCTGGGTGAATCTTCATCATCGGTGTCATCACTGTCAAATGGAACAAGCTCCGCTCCAGGACCTGGACATGTCAATTGCTTATCAGCTCTGACAGTCTCATATCAGTAGGGGAATTACATTAAACATCACATTATTAACACAGTGTATTTTGCATTGTGTGTTTAAAAACAAGAAGTTAGTAGAATATTAAGTTTATTAAAAAAGAGAGAAATGTATTTAATCGATGGTGTGCTGATGGTGATCATTCTGTTAAGATAGAGCTAGAAAAAGTGATTCACATAAAGTGTAATTTCCTACACAGACCTGTAGGTAGCTCTGTCAGCTCAAGAGTTGAATGGGAGATGGAGATATGAAGCTGCTGCTGCTGTGCTTGACTTGGAGCTCCAGGAGGTGGAGTTCGCTCTGAGCATCGTTCCCTAGAAAGTAAACATGTTTATTAATGTTAAAGCTATAAACACCATCTTATTCATTAGAAGGTCTACCTGGGCTTCAGTCCGGGTACAGCAGCAATACAAATTATTCTGGCTGAACACACAGCAATACAGGCCTCCACTGTTGGCTCATCTTTGATATTTAACAAACAAACCTAGGGAAAATGAAATAAATGTGATTAGATGTGTGAGTGTGTGTATGTGTATGTGTATGTATGTGATATATAAGTGTTGATATATGTGTCATATATGTATTATAATAATATATGTATATACATATTATCATGTGCATCATATTATATATATATATATATACTATATATATATATATATATACTATGAATATATATATTATAGTATATATATATATATATACACACATATAATTATATATAACCATTATAACTATACTATTACACTAATATACTATATATACACGAAATATATATACATATATATATATATACTATTATATATAATAATAGTATATATATATATATATATATATATATATATATATATATATATATATATATATATATATATATATATATATATATAAATGATTTGTAAAAATAAATATCGGTAAGTAAACCATGCTTACCTGTCCCACATAACCATCACTATTACACACCCACACCTCACAGCCACTATCAGGGCAGCTGTGACTCGGAGATGCACAGGAAAACTAAAAGAAGAGAGTAAAAACCAATGTATAACAATACTCTATGAAGTACTCTCTATACATTCATTGACTCATTCTTACCTGCATCCCACTGCGCGTCTTCATAATAGGTATTGCCTTTAAAAACTCTGGATCCCACTGATCCTTATTCATGGCTGAAGATATTAAAGAAGAACATTTCATTCACAAGCCCTAATAACAGATCTTATAATAAGGTACATTATGTTTCCATACCAAGCTTCTTCTTGGCTTCCTCAAAGGCTTGCTCAAAGTTGGAGCGAGCATCGGGAGTGCTGAATTCAAACACAAAGCTACTTTCAGCAGAGGACGTGGTCAGTTCTAACTTTGTGGGGAGGAAGGTCATACTAAAGGCCAAAGACTGCTTCTCTGACAGTTCTCTGTGGATTGAAGTCGTCACGTCTTTAATCACCTCATCCAAAGCCTTGAAGTCACAAAATACACACACGCTTTTAATTAGTAACAGGATTGAGGTATACGTGTGTGAGAATGCGTATTCTTAATCGAATATTCATAGTGTTGTATGTAGAAGAAGTAAAAATGAGGCAGAAGTGTTTGAAAGGAGGATTTCTGCTAGAATGAAAGCAAAGATTAACAACAAACATCTGTTGTTGCTGTTCGAGAGATAATGATTATGGTTCAAAAAGGTCATTCAGATATGGTAGCTAAAAGAAGACCAAGGAAATGTTTGCCATGTTAATTTAGTTACTATGACAGAGGATGCAGACAATAGGGTTAGATGGAGGCAGATCTTCTACTTGTTACTGTTTAATGGTGCAGACTATAACTTTTTGTTTGTCTCCATGTAGATGTTATTTCTATAAATATATTTTGTGCCCCTTTAAGGAAACCGCCAAAATGAGAAGAGTGCTGAACCTGGTGTGGAAAGTTGATGGTGTCAGACAGTTTGCTGAGCTGTCCGAGTGTGCCGAGGTCCTCGTCCAGTCGACTGATGGCCTTCTGGAGGCTTTCCCTGTTTGTGGTCTGTGAGGAGTCTTAAAATACAACAAATTGATTTAAATGTAATACATAGACAGAGTTTTAATTCAAATATATGTTAATTTACAGGCTCTTACTTTTTACAACCTCCACATCCTCAAGAGGAAGCTTCCACAGGAACTTGTATTTACTGGACGTATCAATAACACTAGCAGCAGAGTATCTGGAAAAAAAAAAGAAAAAAAAAAGAGAAAAAAATCAGGGCTTTAACACAAGAGGGCAGCATAATGTTGGCTCACGTTCACAAGAAAAATGTGTAGGTCTTGGCCTTAAACTACAATTAAAGTTCTGTTGTACAATAAATGCTTTAAGGCAAAAAATAAGTTTCAATTAGGCTTTGGCACAAGTAGCACCAAGTTAATTAATTTTAGAGGGGAAAAATCTTACAAATATTGTCACAGATATAAAAATGTGAGGTCACATTTTTGTTACACATAAGCAAGCATGTCAAGTTTGTAATAGTATATTCTCAGACAGGGAATCACAGAGAATAAAATAAATAAAATAAATATTTACCTCATAGGATATATTTCTATTAGGGATGGTAGGATTATTCGGTTGATCGATTATCGTGATTATTCAGGTCACAATATAATCGTACAAACACTGTTTTGTCAGATTTGAACATTTTTTGTCATCCAGATTCAGAATTTCTGAAAGTTTGTCACAAATTTGAGGAATAGTGGCATGTTAGACAATGGGATTGAAAGAAAATTAAAGATTTCTCGGTTATTTGGTTATAAGTAATTGTGAATAATCATTAAATCGTACACACAATAATTGTGACACTACAATGTTATATCGTGACATCCCTAATTTCTATGATTCTATAGTGGGTTGGTTAGTTCTGTGGTTGGTCAGCAGATTTGACTTGTGACTGTTTTCTATCAGCAGGATTGACAGTGGCAGCGGTGTATGGAGCGTACAGGCTCATGGAACTGCGTCTTAACGAGCCAGACTTCCTCTTGAGGGTGGTGCAGATTATCAGATCACTGAAGAGGAAGAGCGAGCGGTCCTTCTTCCCCCCGACGTTTTTCTGCACGAACAGGGGACACGACATAGCAGTCCGTCAGTCCACAGTTTTGTAACATAAGACGTCGCTTAATTTACCTGTTCATTCTTCATAACACAGCAAAACTAATTACGGGAATTTGCAAAAATCTTACCGCCTCCATGACAATTTCCTGTCTCAAGAACTTCCTCTGGGGATTCAGGATCTAATATAAACAAACAGAAAAACAGAGTTAAGAGATCATTCCCAGGCAAAAAAGCCAGAAGTAGTCATCTAAAATTAAAGATAAGATTGCCAACTATCCATATATTACAATAAATGATGGTAGAGACTAGATTTTAGGGCTTTAGGAGTTGCCTATACACTGTATTAATGATTTTACATGTTCCACTCCTTCGATGTGGGCCTCAATCTCCTGGATGACCCGAGCTTCCCTCTCGGCCTCCTCCGCTGAGCGCCGGCCCTTGTTGATCTTCTCTGCCAGTCGCTTGATGTCCCTTTGTGCGTCCAGTAGGTAGGGGTGATCCGGGTGGTCCTCTGAGGTGTGCTTTAGTAAGTCCTACAACAAATCGCAGTGACAGATAGTATGGCTTTATTCACACTGAATCTGAGTAGTACAGTTTTAAGTACATTTTTCCTCACTTACCTTCACTATGAGTTCATATCGGGGAATCCTCTGAACGGGCTTGATCATCAAATCACCTAAGGCTTGTTTCTCTTTGTTCTCTCGCATGTTTTGCTATGAGTTAAAGAGACAAAAGAAGAACAGTTCAAGTCACTAGTATCAGAGGGAAAAAATAGAAGAATACTCCTTAAATATACAAGCTAGGAAGATATGAGTCAGGAAAAATGCGTTGAGAAATGTTGTAATAGCAAATCTATCTACAGAAATGTAAGAAATTATTCTTACTATTTACACAAAGTATCTTGTTGAATAATGTTGTGACCCACAACCTACTCTGCTTGTAGACTTGACTTTGACACCCCTTATTTATGCATTTTACTCCACTGAATAGACAGGACTGTCCATTTACTGCCAGGGGTGTCTCTTCCCGGGAGAACTCTTCGTCAGACTGACACTGACACAAAAGCACCAACTCTGAGTAAACAGCACATCACTCTCACCTCCAAAAACTTGTGAAATGCTGGCTTGGCCTCCTTGGCAATCCTCACTGCGTCTTTGGCATTGAGGAAATTGTCTATGTATTCTGAATACATATTAGCCAAGTCTTCTTTGGAGAACTGCAAAAATAAATATAGAAATGTTTTACTTAAAAAGGTGCAATATGCATGCATTTTCAACTAAATAAAATCTGTAAATATTTACCTAATAAAAATAAATTGTTCCGAACACAAAAACACTATCACCCAATCTCCAATGTGTAGCTCAGGGGTTACCAAACTTCTCAGGCCGGAACCCCCAAAATAACCATAAAACCGATTTGGGACCCCCACACTAATCTGTAATCTGTAATCATTTCAAATTGTAAATCTTTTTAAATTAGGTTTATTTGTATATAATTAAGTTGTTTATTTTGTTATCTGATTCAATTTCACTAAAACGTACTGTTTTAGATTAAAATACAGTTTAAAAATGTTAAAATGACCTGATGAAATCATCTTGTAGATGGATTGCTTCAGGACATTATGTAGACTTGTATGTTAAAGTGTAGGCCAATAATTCCAACACAACAAAAGAACATTTTGCTTTACAGTGCCATCTACAGGTAATCTTCTACAGGCACATTATTCAAATAATTAAAGTATCAATCAATTTCATCAAATCACTTCAGAGAATATTAATTGTTCATGTGTTTATTTGACTTTTTTTTTTAAAATTGTGATTAAGGACTATGTAATAGTCTGTACATTGATTGTGCATTCCCGTTAGAAGCCACACCTAGATTTTGTATACAATTGAAACCGTTTTATTTGTTTTACTAAAACCCATTGTCTAAATGTAGGGCAAAGATCACCTCTGTAGCAAAACATTTGCCCCGTGTGAGGCTCGAACTCACGACCTTCAGATTATGAGACTGACGCGCTGCCTACTGCGCCAACGAGGCCTGAGAGAAGATCCTGCTGCAATCTCTGTAAAATGTTCTGTGGGGGCAGGGCCAGGGCTAGAAGGAAATCCAGGACTGGATTTTAGCATTCAAAACAACTAAACACACAGTAACGCATAACAGAGGAGAAAAGAGGCTATACAACTTAAATTAAATTCAAGGTCTTAAATTCAGATGCTTAATAATCCAATTTTAGGCAGTTTTCCATCGAGCTTTATAAAGAGGAACTGACTCCAATCCAAGTTTGTACCCATAGGTCGTGGGAAGTTTCAAACAGGGCAGGCAACGAAAAGCAACATACATTTAAAAACTGATGTTGCCATCTATAGAACATCTTAAAAAGAGATGTCCACTTTAGTCTGCCCTGCACTGTCAGAGTTGCTTTTGAAGAGCTTTCCTTTTTCTCAGCACACGCCTGAGGGAGAAAGAGACTAACTTCTGTTAACCATCTACCATTGTTTTTACTACACTACATAGTAAGCCAACAGTACGATCACTTAAGATATCTGCTGCTTCACTGTGATTGATTCAATTTGCCTGTCACTCATGAGCATGACAGAGACTGACAAATCGGAGGAGCTGGTGGTTGATGGTTGAGAAGCCCTTAATTACCAAAACAGAATCATCACAGCAACATCACACCATATCGCACAGCCCCAGCTACAATATCAAAATGTTAGCTATTCCCATTGCGCGTAATGAAGTAGGCCTCAATAAAAAATGTTTTTTAAAAGCTAATATAATCAATGGTAGGCCTGAATAGAATGCTACTTTTGTGATCTGTACTCACTGACTGGATGAGGAGATGTCCAACCGTCTGCCTGTCGTGCCATTGGTTGACGCAGTCGGAGACCTGATCCAGGAAGTGCTCATGGTGCTCGAGGATTTCTGGGATTTGGTAGAACATTTCGTCCACCAGCAGGGGGTCCACAATGGAGCCACTGTCAGGCTGTTTGAGAGGACGCATGTACCCCTGGACACAACAGAACAAACCGTGACTGAGAATTACTCAATACTTTGTTCTGAACTGATTAAGTAGAATAGTTCACAAAGTAGAGCACACAAATTTAAGTGCCATCACTTGCCAGGAGGGACTAGTGTGTCAGATAGAAATGAGAAGAAGTGAAGGCAGATTTGTGTAAATGTTTAATGAAATGTGTTTGAAGCAGTGACTACAAAGAATGACACTGATGAAACTGATGAAACTTTTTTCTAAACTGTCTGCTCAGCTGTAGTATAATTTCCTTCAAATGCTCTTGTTAGCTGCCTGTGTTGTGTTTTATGCCATTTCCCACGTAAAGGTGAATTTAGATTGTCCTTTAGTCTTTGTGTGCTCAGGTGTACAATAGGAGGTTGCATGTGTCTTGCACTAAGACCAGACGTGGGCTTGTATGGTGTGAATCTAGTCTGGTTTCCATTCACATCTCCACAACCGATGCGTACTTAGCTGAAAGCGCACCAGAGTGTGTCAAGTGCGAACACCCCCAAAATCATATCTATAAATATATGACAGCTTCTCCTGTTAATGCCTTTGTGATGTTATCAATGTGCAACATGCCATTGAAAACACAGAGACAATTTACACTTAATTGATCAACTTTTCTGACAGTTTAAACAATCATTAAACAAAACAAACATATTGTATTATTGTTTCTCAAATCATAACTATTGTGTAATTTATATGGATTTTGGCCATAATATGGTTGCTAGGTAACAGTTGCGGAATTACCTCTACCTATGTCATATTTACTGCCCAAATCCAATCAGGAAGTAACATTATAAACTTTACAAACATTTTCAAATTTAGGACGAATAGGAAAAATGTTTAGTAAAATCTGAAATATAATTGCGTCTTATGTTTAATGAAATGTGTAGTCTAAGATGTCATATAGACTTTTAAATCAATTATACATGATAGTTTATTCACTCCAGAAAAATCTAATCTAATCTCTGTTGTCTTGTAGGAGGAATAGTCTGAAAAATGGTGTCTAAAAATAATTGCATTTATCATGGAAGTGACTCCGCTAATTCAAAAAGTGCAGGTGGTAAGGTGTGAGGCAAGCGCTTTGTAGTTTGTGACTCTGTTTTTTACCATTTCAAGGTTTTATCAATTCATATCAATCTTAGATTGTCAAACCTTCCACTGGGAACCACAAGTCTTTAAAAAAACATTTATACCTTTTATAAAAGATCATTAAAAAAACAATACAGTTCTGAAGCAACATCATCATTATCTTCATTTGGAATACAAAGAAAGGGCCCAGGATACAACACCTTCCATCCGGCATCTGCACTTTTGCCTTGCAGTTGCCTTGGTAACACTTTCTCTGTGTCGCCATGGGAACGCACAGCAGCATCACACACTGTGGCCACACATATTGTGATTCAGATGCATTTACAGGGGGCATCGGTGCAAATGGCAAACACTACCACAAATCTATTCCAATTCAACACCAGTGTATGCAGAGAACGCCCACACAGGAAATAGTGACAGGTTATACAACTATGCAGATCAGAGGTGGAAGAACTGTGAATATCATTAACTAATTAGATAGGCAGTGGTGACCAAACACAAAAACCCAACAGATTGACATTTTGCCGTCAGTGTATTGCCTAAAGAGCCCAGTTATCATTTTGGAGTGGCAGCTGCTCAGGAGGCAAACGAGGGACTAAAATCAGTATACAAACTCACCTCATGGGGGTCCGCCTCCCTTATGGGGATAAAAACCATGTCCCCATTGATAGATCAACAACCTGGTTTATAGTTAAAGGTGGCTTATTAGGCAAAATAAACTTTAATGAACTTTCAACATTGTTACAACAGTATTTCCTCATTGTTTACTCAAAGCTGTATTTTGATTGATTCCTGCAATGCTGTATTGTCCCACAACCGTTTTAACCTACCCCCCTATGCCCGCTCACATTCCTCAGCTGCAATTATTTGAAAAGTTAAGCCTCTGAGTGACACGTGTAGATTCTAAAATGTCATGTAGCCACTTTTCAAAAATAAAACCATGTAAATGACAATCTGCTGCTTGTTACAGTGAAATGTCACTCACTATGAGGAGGCGGAGCTTATCAGATCTGGTTTGGCACAGGAAGTCAATGGACCCGTTTCTATTACCAAGCCGTTTGGATAAATATTGCGGTTAACAATGAATGGGGATGTCATGATATCAAATTTTAGTGTCATGAGTATTGTGAGAAACAACGTCCAGATTTAACGATTATTCACAACTGTTACTAAATCTTTAATTTTCTTTCATTCCCGTTGTCTGACATATTATTCCTCAAGTTTGTGACGGGCTTTAAGAAACTGAGACAAAATAAACAATAAAAGTCAGTTATAAAAAGTTAATGAAATGTAGGTTTCTTTTTTGGACAATAGAATAAATATTTAATAATAATAATACATTTGCTATTTTTGCTTCTA
The DNA here is from genome assembly GCA_015082035.1 of Chaenogobius annularis. Lineage (NCBI taxonomy): Eukaryota > Metazoa > Chordata > Actinopteri > Gobiiformes > Gobiidae > Chaenogobius > Chaenogobius annularis. The sequence goes on along the minus strand of BJKM01000063.1, from coordinate 1,673,514 downwards.
AAATTGTCAAGATTATTATTTTTTGGTTCTTACGATTATATTGTGACCTAAATAATCATGATTATTCATTAACCGAATAATCTTGACATCCCTACAATGAACAAAAAGCAAAATAATTTTATAGTTCAATAATAAGTACCTGAAAAAAGCATATGTCTCCTTTAAGATATATAATATTTAGGTTAAGTGTTAAGCAAGTGGAGACTATGATTAAGGTTAGGATAAGTCTCCAGGAACTTAATGTAAGGCAAGGCAAGTTTATTTGTAGGGCAATATTCGTTCACAAGGCAATTCAAAGTGCTTCACACAACAGGAATAAAATGCATTAAAATCACAAAGACATGGCAGAAATCACAAAACAGTTTAAGACATAAAAGAGAAGAGTGCAAGGAAAATCATTTCAGTCATATGCACAGCCAAACAAAACTGTTTTTATCTTAGATTTGAACATTGCCAGAGTAGCGGCCTGTCTCACATCTTCAGGAAGACTGTTCCAGATTTTAGCGGCATAAAACTGAAACACAGATTCCCCCAATGAAAGTCAATGTCTCCCAGACATGAACAGTCTGCACAAAATAAACGTGTCCCATTTTTTGTTTACTAAATGAGATACTTTGATCTATGGTTATAAAATCAAGAATTTTTTTCTTTCTTTTTTGATGTTGGTGTTCACTGAGAGATGTACAAATATTAAATATAGACTAAAATGATCTGTTGCGTAGGCTATGAAATGCCTGCATACATACGTCTGTGTGGGTTTAACAGATTAGCCTGACAAGAGAAATAACCATAAGTGGATTACATAACTGCGGTGGTACCCAGCGTTTGCTCTTCACATCCTGAGCAGCTTCACGGGCAGACAGAGCGACTGTCTCTCACTTAGAATACCAGGCATGTTGTACAATGTCTGTTTTGTGAAGAGGGAAGCTGGACTTACCTGAATGAGAGTACGCAGAGACTCCACGTATGACTGCTCGGTGTCCAGAAGAGTCATCATTACATGTTTTCTCATGTCCTTGAAAGACAAAGGGAGAAAATAAACATTGTTACACTGTGTTGTAAAGCAGAGCAAATGATAAGAGCAGAGAAGAAAACGAAAATAATAAAACGTACATTTATAATAATACCACTCTAAAAATCACGTTTTGTGTTCAGTAATGAATAATAATTAATAATAATTCATTAGAGTATAGAGAAGACGAATTAGTTAATGAATGATTAGTAGAAACACGTCTATTTGATTAACTTTCTTTTCTCATATACAGGAAAAAATACAGATGACACAAAGCTAGAATTCACCAAACAAGTATACAATTATGTAATACAATTTTGAAAAAGAAGGCAAACATCTAAATATGCACTGTTAGGCATTTCACATAATCTCCATCCAATGATATGCTAAAATAGAATAAATCTCGAGAGGTCGTCCTAAAATAGTCCAGTGCCAAATATCAGCCCCTGTGGCGTGTTGAACCACACTCCGTTTCTCTCACACAGTACGCAGTAACTCACAGAGGAGCACTTCTTGTCCCTCTTCTCTCACCCCTCCTCTGCCAGTGGCAAGCTGCCCTATAAATAACCAAAACAATAAGTTCCCAGAAAGGCCATGTTTAGTTTGTGGCGTCTCTTGGGCCCTGTGGGGTACCACCGCAGGGTGAAAGGTGCCGTGTGGAGGGGTCTATGTCAAAGTCTAACTAAATGATGTCAGTGCATGGGAAACGCATGAGAGATTGAACTTTTTGATTCAACTATGCTCAGGTTTGAAAGGCATACCCGTTGCAGTTGCCAACAAACATACAAATCTCTAATTTAATAAAGGCAATGAATAGAGATTGGAGACTTTTTATACATTTTGGCACACTGTAAATACTACAGTATTTGAAGTATTCTATGGCTAATATGTCTGCACTTACAGCATATTATGTCCTTATGCAAATTAATAAATCAATTGTGGATATACATTTTTTTTGTTCTGTTGAAACATACAAGGGAAACCATATTTATTTTTAAGTACAAGTCTCTAAACACCAGAGATGTCTAAATCCTCCTTCTAATTAAACCATGTAGGGCTTGATTGAAGTAAAGAATGCACTTGCAGACGCGCTCTCATTCTCTCGACCACTTCATTAGTAAAATAATTTCCCCTGATTTTTGACAAACACTGCTTGGTTCAGGCCCAGGTGAGCGAGCAGCTTCTGTCTGACCTTCTGCCCTCAGCACAAACAATAATGGCGTGTGTTCAGCCCAGATTGAGATACAACAAGATTGGACGTTCCCTCAAGACATGCATGATCCTGTTCTGGGCCAAAAGTCTTATTAGATTTCTGTGGGTGCGTGTGTGACTCTTGTGCGCACACACCTGACAGGACAGAATAATGCAAGGAATGCTACTTTCATTTTGCTAACATGGTTGTCATGGCAACTGCAGCAGAGAGGCTGAAAGGTCGCAGGAACAGCTGGGTCCACGCTCAGGTCCGAGTCAAGCTCTAACTCTGAAAGAATACTATCTGCCATGTCATCCAGTGTACAAGTGTCCGTCAATACAAAATGATTACATTTCGAAGAATCCATTTAAAAAGGCTTCACTGTTTCTCTGATAGTTAGTGAACGTAGCCATTCTAACTATTGTTCATCTTATTTTAAATTGGTTAGGTTATCAAAATAAAAAAGTTTATTGATCTTTTGGTTCAAGTGATAAAATGTCAAGTGACAATTCATGGGTTTCAGCTCCCTGTTGTATGCAACAGACAAACACTGCTTGCCCTTCTCCTTCATGTCAAGTAGTTTCTGTAGTACTGTTCTAATGTAATCAATTCAATGACTTTCTTGTCCTTTAAGTTTGTCACTCACCCCAAAAAAAACCCCAAAAAACATTTCATTCCAAATGTTGCCATTTCAGTTTAAACCAGCTTGATGTCTTTGAGGTTGTAAATACCAATCAAAACAACAAAGGTTTATAGGCCACTGAATGTACACTTCCACGTTGAAATGTAATTCGCCTGGAAATGCTTACGGTCAATGCCGGAGTAATCTTGACAATGGAAAGTATTTTTTAGACACACAAATGTTTCCATTATCCAGGACAGGTGCACTCAATCTGCTGTTTTCTCTTACTGTTGACAGTGCCAGAAAAACTGAAATGAAAACAATTGGGAGAGAGATCTTTGGCCAGGTGTAGAAAGACTGATAAGGAGTATATTTTCCCAATGACACCCAATCTAGCCCAATATCAATCAATGCCAAGGAGAGGCTTGAACATAACATCAAACCAGTTTATACTGAAATGTTGTTTTATTTGTAACTGCATCGGCATGTTATGAACTGAAGTACAAAGATTAAGATGTTCTGTCAGGGCTGCTCAATTATGGGACAAAATAATAATCACAATGATCTAAAACAGAAATGAAGCCTGCGTAAATTCAGCCTGAAAGACCTAACTCCACCCAATCTACGGCCACTGCTACACCAGGACCACCTGCAATCATTGTATTCAAGTTTCTCCTCCCTGTAGGCACGGCGCACCTCCTCTGCTCCCAATCAGCGCACAGTCTGCCCCATTTAAACCCTCATGCAGTTCGGCTCGGCCGCTTCAGGCTGTACTGCGACCCACCACCTCCCCTTACCCTCCTCTGCATCCCTTACATCGTTCTCATCATCTTCTCTACCTGGGTTTCTGTTATTAAGCTTTTTTAGATCAATATAGCGTTTTACCATAAACAAAGTTTTAAATTATGCTCTATTTATGTTATAGTTCAATACAAAGTATTTGAAAAAGTATAGTATGTCTCCTTTAATTTTTTTTGTATAAACTGAAGAAAAAAATTGCAACATAAAATTGCACATATAGCAAACAGTAAGTAGGACTCACAAGGAATCTTGTTGCCTGTTACTCCAAAGAGAACAGCAGGCATTTGTGATTCATGTGGAAAAAACAAGACAACATCCCACTACAAGGTGTGCCATAAAGCGAACCCTGCTTCCTCATCTGTGCTCTGTCATCACACTCCCCCTTTCTCCTCGATGACCGTCTCCCCTGGCAACCATGTGCTGCTGCTGCTGCTGGCGAAAGCAGCAACAGGCATCATCTTAGCCCCCGGACTGAGAGTCTCCATCACCTCTGCCTTTGTCTACCTAGAAAGCTGACTGATCTTAAGTTTGCAAGTTTGGTTTCAAGAGATCCCAATACTTCATGTAAACAATATTATGTAACACAAATTGGAGAAAAGTGTGGCCCTGCATCTATTAGTTGTCACATTCAGGCAACAAATGAAATCAACCAGGACTTGGCTTGATCAATATCATTCTATTTTTACACTATTGATTTCTCCGGGGAGATGTTTTTCATTCCGATGAGAACTATAACATAGATTTAATAAATTTAGACAATAACTTAATCCATGCAATGATTTCAAATTTAGAATATTTAAAAGAACCTAAACAACCAATCCATCAAATGATAATATTGTCTTAATATACAATACATCCATATAGAATACTTCATTTAAAAAACAAACTTGTCAAAACAGTATTACCATGTTACAACTTTCTTGAAGACGTTTCTTTCAAAAAATAGCCAATAGTTTTACTGAAATGGCAACAACAGACAATGTTGTATAATTTTGTGAATAAAATACTTTTTTTTTCACAGATGATTTCCTCAATATTTCATAACCAGGGAAATGACAGTGTGCTAAAACTAGAATTCCTAAGGCAATACCTCGAACACAAGCTGTGCAGATGGCCATCTTTCCCAGTGGCTTTACACCCGACTTGTTACACTCTTGTATACACTTCAGTTGTTGGCGTGGATTAGTGGGCTGAGTGTTAAGATTAGTGCTACAAGTCGGGCAGCTGTGTTATGTCTGCAATGAGTGAGGGCTATCATTTCAAACTCTGATAGATCCAAAAGCCACATATACTGTAGAAACTTGTCAGTAGGAGGTTTAACTACATTATGGACATGCCTGACAAGCAAATTACATTATGGAGAAGGTGAAGTAAATGAGGATATTTTGGGAACAAATGTGATTAAAGTGAAGCCATACCTCTCCATTGGACTGAGTGCTCCCAGCGCAAACTCTGTTACCATTCAAATTTCCCCCACAGTTATTGTTGTTTGGATACTGATCCACAACATTGTCATGTCTATATGCCGACTCTTCCGGTTCGCCCGCATCACCTCCACCTCCAACTTCATCTCCTGTGTTTTCCACATTCTCGTTCATCTCCTCCAAAGCGATGCTAAATTGGGCCAAGGTTCGCACCATCTGCAGCATACGGAACGCTCCCCGGTGCCCCTAGGTAGAAGGACGCCAAAGATCTCGTATCTTCATTTACAAGAAGTCAGGATGCATGTTCAAAAGGCATCGTCATCAACGCAAAGAATTATTTTTCTTCTTTAATTTAGTCCCTTAAAAACCTGCTGTGTTCCAAGCGCAGGGAGGTTGAGCAGTAGATCTTGAGGCAGCATGTGTGTGGAAAGGCACAACACGCTCAAGCAAGACGTGAGCGCATGCCGAGGTGTGCGGACCATAGAGAGATGAGGAAAAGTGTATTGCTGTGCGTGTGTGTCTAACTCTCCCCTGGCTGCTGTATAATGAGAGACAGTAGGCAGGGCAGCAGACGCGCAGAGCTCAGACCTGACCAATCCCCCCGACAAATAATCGATGAGGAGGAGGCTTCTGGGAGCTGACACAGAGCGGTAATCCGTCTTACACTGCATCATCTCAGCCTCTCCCATGACAACAGTCGACTGCACTGAGAAATACGTAGAGTTGTTTCAATGCAGAAGGAGCTGAAAACCATAACAGTCTGGAGATATTCATTTCGCAGAATGAAGAAGCGACACCTAACTTAGACACTGTAGATTTTTGTCCTTTAGTAAATCTCTAAATCTTTTCTTCCACTTTATCCAGGGCCGGATCTAAGCAGAAAGACCCTGACTTACAAGCATATTTTCCAAAGTAAAGTAGTAATATCAACTGTATTTACTTCAATCACTTGTCTGGTGTTGTACTGTTGGTAGAAGTTTAGTCCTGGTTTCGTCCACTTTTAGACCTGGTTCAGCCTTCCAAGATTGACCAAGACCAGACAGAGGAACTAGATTAGAAAATTTAGAACTTGCAGTAAACATTCAGTTCAATAGTAAATAAATGTTACTAAAATTAAAAGAACATCTACTATTATATGATTTCTATTCAGAGGCATGTACAGTAGGTCACTTGAAGTTGGTCAAATAGCCCTCAGTTCTTTTCCTGCAGAGATCAGTAGTTGACTACAACAAAGGTTACCAAAGGCCATGTAAATGTCACGCTCATGGCAGGAAATTGGCCTTCAAACCTCGTTACCATAGAAACATAGGTGACATCGTGCATGACCATATCTGAGGCATATTCTGAGCTGGACCAAGACACATTTAAATCATCCTTACATTAAGTAGAGCACCTTCCGATGATTTCAAGAATAGCGTGATTTAGTCTGATGTGGCCTGACTTTTATTGCTCCAGCTCACATGTGAGCTAAAGTATTACTAAAGTAAAACAAGGTGGACGTTGGAACAAGCTTGATAAAATTAAATTATAGTTAGTAAAATGACCCAGATACATTTAATACAACAAAAGTTAAAACATTCATCATTTTGATTAAAGGTTTAACTATGGCAAAGTGGTTACGGTAAAATGCCAAGATGGGCAGAATAAGCTTTTAAATAGTATTGGAACTTTTTTCAGTAGTTCATTAAATAAGGATTTGCACTCTTTGATGGATAAACCCAGTGTATTTGGACACAATTTTATGCGCTACACTTGTTTTATTTAAAAGAGCTAGTTAAGCTGGATAAAGGCTGCATGCTAAAATTAAAAAAGTGGGTATTTCCTAATGTAAGAACTGAGCACTGTAGATAAACACCAAAAGCATAATGTTAAAAAAAATATATTAATGTTATTGCTAAAGGCATCTAGAGCTAATAATTGTTTTGGTATACAAACTTCCTTGTGGGGTCCTTATGTTGATTCCAGCTCACATAATCAAATCAGTTCAAAGTGTTGTACCAGGTGGCCCTCATAGTCTCAAGCTCAGTTAATGTTTGTCCTCAATAGGCGGATAAGGTTCGACTCCGTGAAAGGTGCCGGTCTGCAAAGGGGTGCATTTCCATAGGTGCCCACGGCAGAGAGAGCGGACAGCAGTCTGGAGACAAAGCACTCTCCCTCAAAGAGTAAGTGGTCCGCTGCAGCCTGACCCAGATTTTTGAGTGCTGTTTTCAAGCACACCTGCACACAGCATCCAGTCAGGTGGAGCCTACCGCTGATTATGCTGGGAACGATAATGAACTGAATTGAGCACTACAGGCCGCTGGGCAACACTGCGCAGGAAGCATGGTTCTGCTTTTACCACAGAGGCGCAATCTGTGCCCGTGTTCAGAGGCCCGTTCATGCTCCGCTCTCTAAGATGAGCTTTTAGAACCAGAGCGGCAAGCAGCTTCTTTTAGAGGTCTGCGCATGCGCTCTAAGGACCACACAGCATCAAACCCATGGATCTATACTCAAGCTGAATAAACCTGTGTGAGAATCAAGGATGTTTGCAATGTTTGTAGGTTTTTCCCTAACTGAGCATGTGCGAGGAGAAGTGAAGCAACAGCAGCGCAAGACTTTGTAGCAATGTTTCACTGATTATATGTTAGTTAGAAATACAGGCAGTCATTTAACAACATAGAACGCCAATATAAGTAATGAATTGGTCGGTGAAGTAGGATTATTTAATCCATTTAGCACTATAATAAGGTACAAGAGTTTAGCTCAGTAGGAAATGCATTCGCCCTTTAAGCGGGAAACCCGGTTTCAAAGCCCACTCTCCCATTTTTTATTTTACTTTTTTCTATTATCTACTAAATATTGATGCACACCCCAGGTCTGCTTGCCCATCCATAAAAGTCACTGCATACTACTGCTTTATACCATGGATTGTGAGATTACACTAGATGTCTTGTTTTGATTTCATTTTTAATAGTTTTAATTATAGATGATATACTATTCTAACTTTGTACATCTCCAAAACACCATTTGCATGATTATCATTTTTTTCCAATGATCTCCCACCTCTAACTAATCATATGCTAAATCAGGTAATATCGCATATGGAAATGGTAAAGAGAAAAAATAAATATAGCGGCAGAACAAATTGTGCCAGTCACGGGTGGGTTTGAATATAAATCGTAGTTCCTTGAATGAGATAACAGCAAGTCACTATGTTGTCGACTGGCTGCGGCGGTTCAAAATGCTGCTAGATAACAGCTGATGGCCCACAAACAATGAGTCAGGCTTGAGTCAGTCGGAGCGTAAACATGTAGGAGTATAAGCTATGATTCCTGTAAGCACACCCGCTCATCCCCAGGTGCCTGTCCCGAGAGTAGCACAAACATCGTGTAACCTTAGGCCAAGTGGATGCATCACTGACCAAAACATCAAAACAGACGATCGGACAGACACACCTGCACTTCAGCACAACATCTGGGCCCAAATCTCACATGTACTGACAAAACCTTCAATGGTGAGGAAACAAAACAGTGACGGAGGAGTTAAGGTTGTTTGGGGTAGTGTTGAGAATAGGGCTATGCAACAAACTCATCAAAACAAGATCTTTTTTTCCCCACAGGGGGGCAGTAGTCAAGCTAAAAACATGATTTATCACCATCACTCATTTCCCATACATATCAAGACAGCTGAATGCAGCAGTTCCTTAAATTGGAATATTAGCAAAGGAGAACATGGCTATCATTTTATCTACCCAAGCACCTTCAAAGTTACTTGGGGAGATGGTAACTTTTTAGTATCTACCCAAGTACCGGTAACCTTGACCAACTACAGGCCAATTTCATTATTAGATTCATTATTACATTTTTAAAAAATACTGGAGAAATTGTTTGTTAATAAAACTGGATAGCTTTCTCGAAAAATATAATATATTATGAACAACAATATGGGTTTCATAGCAACAGCTCAACATCCTTAGCTGTAGTCGATTTTATAGAGAATGATGATGATTATAGAGAAAATACAATAGGCATAGTGATCGATCTACGAAAAGCATTTGATACTATTGATCAAGACGATACTTTTACAGTGTGATTGTTACGGGATCAGAGAGTTGGGTAATAGTTGGTTAAAAAGGTACTTAATTCATAGACTTCGAAATGTAGATATTAATGGAACCGTGTCCCATCGAAAAACATTATCTTGTAGTCCCACAAGGCGCTGCTTTATGGCCAAAATGATTTATCCTTTATCTGACTGACAATTGCAGTAAATATTGAAGATGGTTATTTTTGTAGATGATACAAATGCAATTTGTTCAGGACACAACGTTAATTAGTTCATTTCACAAGCTGTAATAGAGTTTGTTATCATTGAATGAGAAGACTTTTTTTCTTTTTTTTTGGGGTCCAGTCAGGCAAATTCAAATGTGAAATTGAATAAGAGCAGGATTGAAATAGAACAGGTTTATGGGAGTGGTTTTGGGAGTGATTCTACATCATCAGATTTGTTGGAAACTGAATATACACTACATTCAGAGTAAAATATCAAAAACAGAGGGTGTACTTTATAAAACAAAACCTTTGTTAAGTAAGAAATGCCAGCAGATACTATATTTTGTGCTTCCCCATATGACTGCACAGAAATCTGGGAGCAAAGAATTAAAATAAGAAATAAGAATACCAGTAATCAATAAAGCCAGATTCCGCGATCATACTGAGCTTTTATAAAATCAAATATTAAAATGTATGGACATAGTTAACATTTTTCTTTCGCGTTGTGAGAAAGCACCTTCCCATAGGCATTCAGTCTTTCGTTAAATTACGCAATAGTCGCTATAGCCTCCAAGGTTTACTTGGGTTTGAATTCAAAAAAGTAAAAACAAATGTTCAAGGCAAAGGTGTGTGTCTGTTTTACCACAGTAAACACCTGAGTGTGTTTATACTTTCCAATGAAACGTGCATATATTTTTTATAAAAATATATGCGCTCTCTGGTCCCTCTGGTGGTCTCTGGGCCTTAGTTTGCTTATAGGCTGGGCCGGACATGGAACTTTGGCTATTGTAACAAATAATACATGTTAGTCTAACTATTGTCCATGATGTATACTGTATGTGTAACCAGACCCAGCGGCTCTCCTAATACGCCCTTATGGGATAGTGTGGAGCTGAGAGAGTGATCTTGTCCTGTCAAAAGACTCTTTGTCCCGGAGAGGTGAGGCTGGGCAAAGGACAAGACGGCTGCCTGGATTTCACACAAGGATAACAAAAGGGTATTCCCAGAAATGAGAATAAAACTGGTGATCTAAAGCTTTTACCTTTTGACTGCATGCAATTGTACAACTACAGTATATAAAGCCATTCAATATTTATAAAAAAAAAAAAAAGAACTCATCAAAATAGAAAGTCTAAATTAATTTACATGAAGATACACTAATGCATATATAAACAGTTACAGATATGAGAAAAAATGGCAATAACCAATAACTATATTTAAAAAAAAAATATATTGTTGCGATATTTTTAACAAGTTCAGATGAATAAAAGCGAAAATGTACACGCCTTTAACGGACCCCCTTGAACAACAGACGACGCAACAAGGGGCAATTCAAAAAAAAAAAATATATATATTTATTACACACACACACACACACACACACACACACTATTATTTTTTCTTTTTTTGTGCAGCCCAAGTCTATTAGCAGTTATTTGTCCTTTGTCCTCTCTCTCTCCATTATAACTGGCTAAACAGTGAAATATTTTAACTAAGCAAGCATTCTGCATTGACACACCAGGAGGAGCCTAGGATTCGCTTCATCCCCTCCATCCATGCCCCTCCTAAGGCACTTCCTGTCCAGTGAGCCATCCCACAATGCACTGGGCGCTCAACATAGATAGCCATAGACAGACAGATAGCCATCGGCCACTGAGACTAGCGCTTTAACCCCGACACTGCTCCGGAAATGCCTCCTCTGTGTCCGTCATGCTGGATTTGTGCTTTTTACTTCAACCACTGGTTCCTTTGCAGTTTCAGCTTTTTGATTTTGTTCAATTTAAAGAGGCACTATGTAACTTTTTTATTGGAGGGTCTTTTTGCGGGACCAACTATAAATTCAGACGGACAACTGAAGGTCTAATTTGGTTTTCTCGTACATGTCGCAGGTTACTTCAGGAGAGCAACAGGTCCTCCACATGTTTGTCTCCATATAGATGCCATTCCTTTACCTATTCGCCTTATTCCGGACGCCGCCGTTAATTGTGTCCCTCCTTCTGCTCGTATTAGTTTACAACAGAAAATAAGTTCTACACAGTCTGCAAAGCCAATTTCAACCGCTCAACCGTAGTGCCAAAACAACGGAAGTGCAAATCCGAAGCAAAAAAGTCAAAATTGGGCGAGTGAATAAAGTATCACAACATTAAACGTATCTATCTCCATGGAGACAAGCAGGAGGCATCACCAGGCCACGTTACAAGATCTGTGGAGAGATTAATCCACCCACACTAAGAATGTCTGTTTTTCAAAGTATTTATTGAGAAATAAAATGTAATTTATTCAAATGCAAGTGTGATATACAGTATTTAATGGCATAACATTGTGGAAGATTTCAGGCAAAGCAACAGTGAAAGTAGAAAGTAAAGTACAAAAGTAAAGGTACTGTAGTAAAGTACTATTTTAAAATACCTGTACTTCATTTAAGTATATTTTACAGTGGCTACTTTTTTCTTTTACTTCTCTACATCTGAGAGCAGGTACAGTATTTTCCACTCCACTTCCTATGGTTTTGAACCTGCTAGAATATTTCTCTTTTTTTTTCTTTCAAAGCATGTTTAAGGAAACATCTTGCTGACATTTTTTTTGTATGTCCCAGCTTTGAAAATTGCTTCTGATGACCAAAAATCCCTGTATCTGTACTTTTACAAAAGTAACAAAAAGGATTACTTCTTCCAACATCAAGCAGGTGGTGGACCCGCTACATTACATTATTAAACTATAAAGCTAGTTTCTGTTTAGTCCTGCATATCCTCACTCTCTCATCTTGACCTAAGACCTGGTTAGAATTGAATTCGTTTTGATTTCATTCTGTTCAACCATGTTTTAATAGCACTCAAAATGTAGACTACTGCAGGGATTAAAGCAAAAAAAGAAACTTTGACTAAAAACACATTTTAAACAGATTAGTGCTGTGCGTAGGTGTACATTTTAGATTTTCAACAAATACAACTACATTTCAGTGGTCAAATGTTCTTGAGGAAAGAGGGCGATCTGATTGACAATAATGGCATGCAATAGACAATGATGAGCCCAGAGCCATGAGAGTTAATAAGATGCAGCTTGTGTGATAAGGAGATAGTTGTAAAAGGGAAAAAAAAATATATGATTTCCTACATTCTGTATGCATTTTATCAGTTATAGAGGGGACTTTTGGGGTGAGTTAAATTCTGAAAATGAATGTACAAACGATCAAAGGAGACGCTTACAAAAGTCTCCTACATTATTATACCACAGTAGTATAGTAATGCATTTTGGAGTTTCTACCTCTAATAAAAGTACATTTAAAGGCCTATGTTTATGACACTTCAGTTAATTTCATGTTCACTACACCTTATACAATAAGGTAATGAGCCCTGAGCCATGAGAACAGGAGATAAGATGTAGTAGGCCTATGTTGACACTTCAATCAGTGTCAACATGCCCTTAATGTTCATTAAAACATACTAAAAGCCATTTGTTTTCTATTGGAAAAGCCTAAACATAATCAAAATGAATCAATGTGGAAAAAAAAAAATTAGACTGATTTTTCCACATTGCCCAGCAACATACTTTTACAACAACCTTTGCTATTGATAATTTAAGTATGCTGTGATCCATGTGTGATTTAATTGCCAAAAAATTTACATAACATAGTCTTGAAAGTGACATCCATCAAATTTGTGATAAAACCGTAAATTTTTTGTCACTTAAAAGTAAGCATACGTTTAGCAAAAACAAAATTGCCTTTACATCAGAAACTATGACAGTTTCTGAGCAACCTGCAGCAACAGTGTCAGCCTGAAGCCTCTTGAACAGAATACAGCTTACTGATTCTTTGGATTTGTTTTATCAATGTTAAATGAAAATAAAACATAGTGCAGACTTTAGGTTAAAACTTCAAGCTGCTGTAATATATTTCCTGTGTCATTAATTCCCATTTACCTGGTTAAGACAAGGATTAGTTGGTAGTATGGAACTAAAAAGAAAAATTTTCTTGGGTCAAAAGTTGCCTTGGGACATTGGCCTCCATTCTGATACAAACAACACTTCTGTCCTTGTGATAAACCTTTGCACAATAAAATCTGAAGGAGAAGTGAGGTAATACTGGAGCCATCATCTGGATCACCTTAAATGCACGTTAGTCTCCACAATACACCCCTTTCAACTTTTTATCCCGTTCTTTCTTTGGCCCTTATCAGTCCTTCTCTCCATTTCCTCCCTTTATCCGTCTTTCCTCAGCATTCCTGACCCCTCATGGCCTAAAATCCTAGTGCATTTTCTTTTTGTGTGTGTAGTGTGTTCGGCTAGTCGACTACAGTAGCCCTAAAGGTATCCAGAAAAGCAGTGTCCGACATGGAGGCTGCTTTTCTACTCTGTGTATCCTCGGGCCACATGAGGCAAATAAGTCTGAACACGAGATGAGCGGTCAGAGCACAGTGACATAAGGCAGCAGCGTGAAGGCAGACATTATAATAGAGAGATGCAAAAAGGAACGGCAGGACAGAAATACGAAACAAATGATGCTCGACAGATCAAATTCACAATTGTCAAAAAAGGTCTGTTGACAACCAAATATAAATATAAAATATATATATAAAATAAATAGTTTTACTGTCCAACATAAATATTCATTGATATTTGTATACGCTTATAAAAGTGTAAATGTCCAAAAGAATAAAGTACAATCACCATGAGGGGGTTACCTTTGAACAAGACAACAATTTTATCCAGATTACTTGAGTCTCTCACTCACACACTCACACACACACTAAATAAATAGTAATCAATACCCTGATAATAACTGTTACTAAATCTCTTTAAAATAGATACTCCTTTTAACAAGTATTGATACAGCCATTTATCTTTTTTAGCCTGTAGGATGTATTTAACAGGATGAAATAGGGTGAAAAAGCGGGAGCTGGAAATTGATCTCATGACACCAACGCTGGCACAGAGCCTGGCATATGAGCTTTGCATGTTAATACTCATTTCAATACCACAATGACGATTATCAATATGTGTTGAGTATCAAGGCTTTTCGAGATCAAGTCTGAAATTGTAGTATTGTGACAACTATCATTAAGAGACTCAAATGATTGACAATGGTGTTAAATATTATTTGAGTACAATTTGGCACACCCCTAACCAGTTACTACCGCTGGTACAAAACTATTGAAACTTTCTACGTTGTTCTGTAAATTCAATAAAATAAAGACTGATAAAAGGTCCCGTTGCTTCACACATTCAGGGCTAGGGTTAGCTTTTATTCACTTACTCAAAATAAGATATACAGTGCATCCAGAATGTATTCACATTTTGTTATGTTTCAACCTAATTCCCAGCTTGGAACCACCAAGACCACCGGCCAAACTGAGCAATTGGGGACCCGATGGTCACTCTGACAGATCTCCAGTGTGTCTCTGTGGAGAGAGGAGAACCTTCCAGAAGAACAACCATCTCTGCACTCTGCAGCACCTCCAATCAGGTCTGTATGGTAGGAAGTCACTCCTCAGTAAAAGGCACATAACAACACCTGCAGTAAACAAAAAGGTACCTGATCAGATCATGAGAGAGAAAAATCTTTGCTCTGATGAAACAAAGATTGAACTATTTGGCTTGAATAGCACTGAAACCAACTGAAACTAGGCACCGCTCATCACTTGGCCAGTACCATCCCTAGTGTGAAGTAATACATCTTTCACACTGTTATTATGGGGTATTGTTAGTAGAAGTTTAAGGTAAATCATGAATCTAATACATTTTGTTATATGGCTGTAACAAAACACAGTGCCATACTTTCCGGATGGCACTGTGTGATGCAACTTGTCATTTCCAAAAATATAGTTTCATAACGGCATGAACGCAGTGGCGAACATTATATTTTTGGGGGGGCCGAATGAAAAAAAAAAGTATGAGGTTTAAAGCTGTCAGGGGAAGTGAACAGTTATTAGCCGCTCAGTTGCTATGTAACCCGGTTGCCACAGAAACGTCTGAATGGGAGAGAAAGCATGAATGAGGAAAAGACAACAAGCGGACACCTCCTGCTGCAGAGGTTGACTCCTGGATTGCGTCACCGGTCTCCTAGCAACCACATCTGGCTCTAGATGGAGGTCAGACTGTATAAGCGGTTGATGCTTAAATCAGACACGCCAAAGATAGACAGCAGAAAATTGGCTTTTGGTGGGAAGATGTAGGTCATGTCAATAACAAGATATTTTTTCAAGATATGTCTGTTATGATTAGAACATTTTGGCAATTATAAAAAAAACTACACACACTAAATGGAGCATACAGTACATGCGTCATGATAACTTTTGCTGAAGGTAAAACATAAGACAAGAAGCAAGACTGTGCCAAATCAATCGACTCCAGGTTCTGCCATGTTTAAATTGCTGATGAGGAACCAGCTGTTAACAGAACTAAGATCTGCAACAAATTGAAAAGTTAAACCATGAATCAATAGGGGAATTCCTAAGATTAAGCTTTATTTGATCGACCAAAGTATCAGACAGAATGTAGGGAGTATCACAGTATCAAATTTTAGTGTCCAACACACTACTATTCCTCAAGTTTGTGACCACTTTTATAAAATTTTACTTTCTGAATTAAAAAATAAAGTGAATGTGACAAAATGGCCTGATATAAAAGTTGTTTAGGTGTAATAAAAATACTTAATTTTGGTTCTAAAATTGTCACAATTATTATGTTTTAGTTATAACTAATAAATTGTAACAAGAATAATTGCTATTACCAATTAACCTAATAATCTTGACATCCATAACAAAGTCTAAACTGGGGTGCCCACCCCTTTATTGGCTCACGAGCTACTTTTAGATTCAGCAAACCCCAAAGATCTACCTATAGATTCATATTATAATTTAGTAAACTTTTTATTGTCAGTGTTTAACAGGGTTTTATTATTATTGATGAAACAGAAAAAACATGCAATAGAAGTAGAACAATATAGAGAAAATACGTTTATTAACTTGCCTTGAACATTTAATACAGCTGATTCGTTTGACAATAAAATACACTTGCCACAAATAGGCTAAATAATTGAAGGTTGATTTTAAGCACCTCACTTGTAGCTCTTTTAACAATAATATCTGTTCTCTAATATCAGAATTCCATGGTACCGCTGAGGGGAGGGGCTTGAGACCTCGAGAAAATCCACTTTCCTTTGGCTCACGTCATCAACAAACTGCTTTGTGAGGGACTAAAGCAGCGTAGACAGTTAGAATTACGCTATGGCATTACCCGTCTCCTCTTTCTGCTTCTCGCTCTTTCAATCGCGCATCCAAAGCTCTGCTGTTGGCTCGTGCAGTTGGCTCAAGCTGTACACTATAGTGTACAGAGAGCGGTGCACTCCTGCTGACACTCACGGATCAGCAGCCAAAATAACAACTTTACACGTACTGATGTGGACCTCAGTGTGTAACAGACTTGTCGTTCAACGCGTTTAACGGTAGTCACAGTCACTTGTAAACTTAATAAAAACAGACAGAAACAGCTTTGGGATTGACCCCCTTTGCCTCCGAGATCGACTGGCGATTGAAATAATGGGCACCCCTGCTCTAAATAATATAACTGAATATAATTCCAAATTAAAAAAACTGATTATTCTTAAAAGTTCAACTATGTAACAAAATGTTATTCCCTCACCTGGAATACTGCAGTTTTTTTTTTTTTTTTAATTCATCTTTCATTTATTGAATTACAAGTGGTTTTATTGCCAAACAAATTAAATCTTCATAAACTTATGGTGCCCTTTTAAGTTTCAGTATGTTTAAGGTATGTTTCATCCAGCAATTAGTTCAATAATCAGAAACACCTAAATTATGCTGTACATTGCCCAATAATCATGTTAATTTAGGGAATATTGAGATAAATGAATGCTTTATTACAACAATTTCCCAAGTAATAATTCAAAAACCTTATTGTCAGACAGGAGCATTGTGTAGCTGCTTAGCAGGCTTTGGCCTTCTGACGAACGCTTTTGAACAGTTAAACTAAGAAAACAGAATGTACTTTTAAAAATATTAAAGAGGGGCTGTACCCATATTTTTTGTACCGTTTTACCACAGTACAGATATATACGAAAATTAGTCCATTGTGCGCTCTCTGTAACCAACTATAGAACACTTTATTCTCCGTGAGGCAGCTGTTAGCATGCTAGTTGTTAGCTTTACTGTGACGGCAAAACGTTAAACGTTTCCTCATCTCTGGGCTCCGAGAGATGAGGAAAGCACTATAATGGTGAATATTAGGAAGAGAATGACAATGCATTAGGTAAGTGAGCAAAACATGTGGACAAAGACTTTAAAAATGAAATGAAAATAAAACTCAGGTAACAACTTTAGTGCAATAAGAAAAAAAAAAAATTTTCACTGCATGTTAACATACGGATTTGAGGTTAGGTACGTCAAGATTATTCGGTTAATCGATAATCGTGATTATTCAAGTCACAATATGATCGGAAGAACCAAAAATGAATAATCGTGAATATTTCAGAAGCAAAATTTAGTACTTTTTGTTCAATATATACAGACGTATGAACTATATTTCATCTAGTTTTTGTCACATTTAACTTTAATTAGCATTTCGGAAAATAAACCTTTGTAAAGCTGATCACACACTTAAGGAGACAGCGGGAATGAAAGAAAATGAAAGATTTCACTGGTAGCACAATAATCGTGACTAATCATTAAATTATGATATTTTTTCCTCACAATAATCATGACACTAAAATACGTGTGTCATGATACTGTGACATCTCTTATTTGCAGTGTACACAAAAGTTAATCTTTTCATTGTCCTCGGTGCCAGTGCATTACGCGATACCAGTGCGCTGAAAGGTGTCCGTCAAACAAGTGTCATTTCTGTAAACCCAGCCATTGAAAGGAGTCGACTTTTGGACAGTGCCCCCGGTGGGACGTAGCTAAAAAAGGCAAACATTTTCTTCATCCCTCTTGCATACACACACAAAAAGACACACAGTTGCGCCGAAACCGGATACTCCCAGGAAAACGTATCCCTTTATAACTTTTCCTATGCTGCAGTCACATTCCATTGTATCTAGCACGGGATTCAGAAAAAGCCACACAGGTTGCTGCTACTAATGCGAAAAGTCTCAGTTAACCTTTTAAAATGCGAGATGTATAGCACGATCACAATCTTTGTCAAGACAACTTCACCAAATATGGTAAATTTCCCACCGGAGCGCTCCTATGCCAAACATTGATATCAGCTCACAGTGATTTAAACCCATTATGAAACACGCATGAGGTCATCAGCGAGGGACTTAAGAGCAACATTTTGAAAGAGTGCGTCTGCCCCAGAACACTGCAGCCTTTGTAACGCAGTAAAAGGACTAGTGGAAGTGCAATGTGTTGACTTAGCTGTTAGATTAACTATAGCTTCCTAATAGGCCCGAGCCGCCGTAAAATGGATGAAAGGGACCAATATCAGGTGTGTATTTGAACACATCCAAGAAAGTGGAGAGGAATTTAGTTAATATGTACTCGGGAATAAGAAAAAGAAGGTTTACATTGGGAGATGGGATAAAGAACGGAAAGAGGATCAAAAACAAGACTTTTAATATTTTTAATACTAATCCACGTGTTTCAGAATGAGGAACAATGAGGGCCGTTGCCATAGCAATTAAGAATTTGAAAACTGAATACTCCAACTAATTGCCATGATACTAATTTAGTTACAACTCGGGATGTCAAGTGATTTTTCAAAACACAATCAATAAAAATAAAATAAAAAAATAATTGTGAGCATTTTAGAAGCAATATTAACTTATTTAAATTCTATCTATAGTCTAAAAAAGTCAACCTGAATGTAAAAACATTTATAACTGGTCATTTATGTCAAAATAACTTAAATGTATCACTTAGAAAGTTTGTTTCATAAAGCTGGTCACATACTAGAGATCTTTTAAACAATGTGAACAAGAGAAAATTAAGGATTTGTTTGGTCATGGTGTCATCGTGAATAATCATTCAACCGTGATGTTTCTTCACACAATGGCAACACTAGGTAATTTACTACATAAACATACAGCGATAAATACAACTACCACTATTACTTCTGTCTATGTTGCTACCATTACATCGTCATTATTACATTGCCATTACTACAATTTAACATGACGCAACAATATTGTGAATCTCTTGTGCAGAACAACATGCTAAAAAGGGACTTAACCTGCAAAATCTGGTTACTCAGGCAGTTTGTATGTGTGCAAGACAGGGTGGGTCACAGTCAGGCAGTGGATTAAAGAACACAGGGAGAAATAAAAATAAATTCTCGGTTTTCTTCTACTTCAAAGCTATTTCTACTCATTCTGTAATCTGTATACAACTGCATGGATAGTGAGGAAAGTGCATAACATATCTATTTTCATTAATGTATTCATAAACAAGGACAGTGTACAGATAACACTAATCTCTAAAACAAAAGATGCTCTGCCCCAGATTTAGCGACAAGACACTCTCCACTGGTATTAGGGCTGGTATAAGCTAGAAGAACAAAAAAAGTCCATGGACAAATCAAATAAACCACTTACACACTAGCATGTCTTTAAAATACACTATACCAATCAACAGAAAAGACAGAAACATCACTGCCGCCACTATATGTTTACGCCTATGGATGGTCACAAGGGACTAAAAGGAATTATGTGCAGGAAGCTACACAATCTTCCCTTTCTAAATGTTCTGGATGTTCATTGAAATGGAGCTCCCCCACTCCCCTTACAGCAGCCTGCTTCCCAGAATGCTCTGGCCACAGACCAAATGACAGGAATGCAGGAATCCAGGTAGCACGGCCGTCTCACTCACGCATTTCCACTGAAGTGAACTGTGAATGGAAGACATGTACCGTGAAAGTCTGCACTGCAACGTGGGCCTTGTGTGACTTCTGCCGGTGTCCTGTCGAGTTGAGCTACCCCAGCGCAAGAAACTATTTAAGAAGTCACGCCAAGGTGTGTAATGCTATTTTTCACGTTCCAGTTCTAAAGAAGCATACATTGATGAAGAAAATTGCTCCTCAAAATAGGCTTCCTATTATTTGATAAGGAAATTTACTATTGAAGTGGGCTACCTGAACATCGGCCTGTAGTAGTAGTACATCATTTGCTCGTCAAAATGTGTTTCTCGTCTGTACTATAAGAGAACATAAAAATCATAATTTGGTTGTGACCTACGTGGAATTAGGTTACCCTATAATAATTTATATATCATAATTAAATTTATAATGTATCTATATGGCTAATGCCCCTCTATTACCCTGCAGAAGCATCATTGGATGCCTGTCGAAATATAGTGTATCTGCACTACTACCTGTAGCTCATCTCAACAAGGCATCTCAATTCAAAAGAACATGAGCACTTTTGCTCATACAAAACTAAAATACTCTGACTTTACCAAACAGCACAAATAAAAAGAGGATTACTGAAGTATTTTCGGCCTAAATGGACAACTTAAATTCTCACATCTATAATGAGTCACACAACAAATCTTGCAATATCACATTGGTCCTAGAGCTGCACAATATTCCACAATTGAATCCAGAATGCATTTTCAAATGGTGCAATCATCAAATGCAAAAGCTGCATTTTTTTAAGAAACATGAATGACCTTTGTAAACAAGAAATAATAACAATGTATTTTTATGAAAAACCTTGTTTACCTTGTGGTTAAAACCTCAACCATCTTTTTGGTCTCGAGTTAGATTTTCAAACTTCCGTGGTCCTGGGTGTGTTTAAAAAGTGCACCATGAACTGAACTTCAATTTGAAAGCATAAATCACTTTTTCTTTCTAAAATACAGACTCAGTAAGAAAAGTCACCAACAGAACACATTTAAACACAGTGAATTTAAATTTTGCATAAATAAATTGGGTTTTATATACACAGCAAATGTTCAAATAGCTCAGAAGGTGAACTGTCAGTAGTCATGTTTACATGCACATTAAAATCTGATTATTATTCAATTTCTGGACCTTTCAGATTATTTAAATCTGAAAGACCAAAAAAATCTGATGCGAGTACTCAAATGGGACCAAGATCAGAAAGAAATTGCTGTTTACATATCCTATTAATAAAATTCTAGCTCCAAAAATCTAACTGATTTTGATTGCACATGTAACAGCAACTGAAGGCGCCACAGTAATATCCTCATCCACTCATTTTGAACAAGATAAAAAAATTAAATAAGCAAGGCAGCTAAATTCAAACATACAAAAGTCAAAGCAATATTTTAAAAGGGTATTTAGACTGTTTTGCTTTCCATCATGCCATCCTCATTTCTCTTCCTCCTTATCTTGCCCTTGTATGTCATTCCCATCTTACATTGAGGAGGGACTGCAAGAGGGGAAAGAAAGTTTGTCTTTCCGGAGAAGACAACATTCCCAGGCTTAGACCATTCCTCTTCCTATTAATAGAGTACACACACGCATCCAAGCCAAACACAAACTCCGCCATCAATTCAGTCAAGTTGTTTCCAACAAAACAAGAGTGGTTGAGATTGAAATTGAAAATGGAGTATAAATAGAGCATTTGTGCAATTACATCGACAAAAACCTTCAAGCAATCCCCAAGGTGTTGTTTTACGAAGCTAAAACGCCCTTAGGCTTCAACTTCTTCCAGTTCATCTGGAATAAATAAATCTGGATTTATCGATTACAGTATTGGTATCGGCCGATATATTAAAAAAAAAAAAGTCGATATTTGGCGCCATTATTACTATTTGTAACTTTTTTTTCTTTTACAGATGAATGAGTAAAAATTGGAATAGAAGAGCAATTAGGCTAAAAATATGGTAGTATGTTTAAACAATCATGCAACAAATTATGTTGCAGCAAGCCAAATACAGTATCGGCTCACAAATCCATATCGGCCCAAGAAGATTATTAATTCACATTATATTTTAGGTACATAAATAGCGTCCCACTTTTGAAAGTACATAATTTCGTCCAAACTAAACAAATGACAGGCTCAAATAAGTCAAGGTGCTCCTTGACATATCCGTCAGCAGTCACCTTCTGCCCTTCCTTCCACTTTCTAGCTTGTGTGTTGCAGCCTATCATTAGTGAGATAAGAGCCCGTCATGTAGGTAGCAGTTAACTCATGTGGGGTTAACGCTGCTGCTTCAGAGGTGAGGCTGAGGTGAGATATGGTGAGAGGTCAAAAGGTCAAAGGGAAGCCCAGGGGATAGATGTTGTTTAGGACCCCAGGCCGCTGTCGCATCCAAAATATATGGATGTGAACCAACTGTTACAAATGGTAATCAAAATATTTAACACTGTTCACCATCACTAGGTACAAGATAAAACAAAACATTAGGAAATATACATTTTGATTAGAATGATAAACATAAGATTAATTTAAAAAAAATAATAATCAATTAACCCCAAGTCATTAGGCAGCTACTTCTAATATATGATTCAAATAATCGAAACTCAATATCAAGTCATCCTGTTGCACACCTACACAACGTTTACAAATGTGACAAGTGTGAAATTGACAAATTCAATCTTCATCAATCACTGTCACTTTAAATCTTGTGTATTACTGACTGATTCTTACAACCTCAAGCACAAAGCCTCTGTGTCATTTACAGCACTGGGGTTGTTAAAATGACGACAGCCATATTGAATTCCGAGAAGCCTCCAGTTAGTGAGAGTGAACCGTTACCCTCGGGCTCAGTGTTTTCAGTGCTCTAAATAACTCTTTCATTGTGGTGCATTTGTTTTATATGAACACTTGTCACTGAAGAAAGAAGCCTTGAACCTTAAACCCTCCAATGACACTGTGTTTTTAGACCTCAAAACTCAAGAGCTGCAAAAGGGCCCTGGGCACTGCCAGGTTATATTACTCATGGGTAAAATGCAGAAGGAAATGTCTCCTCTAAGATGATTATGACTTAATTTCATCAGTTCACCTTGATGTAGTGCCCCAAAAAGGGGAAAAAAGCAACACTCTTAACCTTCAGACGAACTTGCCATCAATCTTGTTACTGCTTTTAATTTAACTTACGAAAGATTCAATATAAGACATTTGTTATTGCAACTATTAAAACAGCTAGTCCAGTGGATTTTTGCATACACTTGTTTCTTTATGAATTCAATAAAACTGTGTTTATATTCAGCATAGCCTGCCATGCTTTGACTGGCACATTCAGGCACAAGCTGCCTGCCCAAGCACACAGCTAAGAGAGGCTTTTATGGCTCAAGAGCTGTGCGCTCTGTCAATAAGATCCAGATGTGAGCCTGACTGGAGAGGGGATATAAATAACTGGAGAGGTGAGGAAGACAAAGGAGAATGTCAGGAGAAAGATGGAGACATGACCAATGACACAAAAAAAGTTTTAGAGTAGTCATGACCCAAATGAAAAAGTGTGATTAGGAATTAGTTTATTATTCATGGCTCTGTTAAATTTTCTTCTCCAGGTCCTCTGATGTCACCACATTCCTCAAACGGTATTCTCGCACAGCACACATGGTTGCTACGGGCGACCAAATGCACACATACGGGCCATCACAGCTAAAGTCAAAGAAAAGGTTGGAAAAAATTCACAGATCAACACAATTCATTTTGAGACCATTTTCAGAAGTGTAAAGCCTATGGATTATTCTGTACGTGTGCATGTGCACGTGTGTGTGTGTGTGTGTGTGTGACAGCCTCCCTAAAAGCCACTTCCTGCCCTGCCCAGTCAAAGAAGACAATTATGGTTGTGTTGGACACACAAGAAATAGCTCCTTAAAAAGGCACAATTCATGTTGCTCTCACCTCAGAGCAGAAGGAGACATATTATGCAAAGAGCTTTTAACCATATTATGATTGTTTTCCCTAAATAACCAACTCGAAGTTGTATTTAGAGTGATTCATGCATGTTTGAGTGAAAATCACCTCCTTTATTGATAAGAAACTTAGTTTGTTTCAGCACCAGCACATATAGGAACACAATACATCCAGCCATCATATTACAGGATAAAAGCAACTCAATTCAATTGAGATAATTTCAGCCCAAATTGCAACATGTACTGATGAAGTATATGCCCATATAACTTAAAGATTTTTTTTAATTAAAAAAATAGATAAAATAAAACACCATATTCTAAAGTGAACATGAATTAAATTGCCTTCAAAAAGGATGCTGAGCTTTTCATTGAATTTCAAGAACATGCTCCTAACTTCAGGGTCAGATGATGCTATTTTAAGCTACTTGGCATGTTCTTATCACAACACATTGGGTCTGCTCAGTCTTCAGCCAAAATCGTGCAAGTTTTCAGCACAGAGCTGGAGACGTCCTCTTCGATTATCCGGCAGACAACAACACAAACATGAGACAAATCTAGAATGACAACATCCCAATAGGGGACAGAATGACACAAATGGTCGAACCGAATATATTGTTACCACACTGTGTTTTTTACATCCCTACATGGACAAACTCCTGGTGTTTTTATTACCCTAGCAATCAGTTACCAACACTGAGCCCTGGCCCAAAGTACTTCAGGAAAAAGAACTGTAGTTTAATGTGAATGGAATCTCCTGAGTGCACTGTGTGGACGTTAAATAATTCTGTCTTCCCTCACATCAAGGGGAAATGCCAACTTGGTAAATAAAATGTTGGAATAGACAGTCAAGCCTGGAAGGATATCAGAAGCACTGAGGAGCAAAGAAGGACTACATTGATGATGATGATGGGATCTCTGAACAAACATGTTTTAGGGAACACACACACATAACCACAATTTATCTGCAGTAGGAGTTAGTATCATTAGCTGTCATCAATGCCACAGAGATGATGACTGCTTGTTATATTTGGCGAAGTTTCCCCTGGGTCTAAATTAATGTGAGAGAAGCAACTAAGTTTCAGAAGGTCAGAAGAGACAAGAGATGTTTGGAATTCAGTTTTAAGATGAATGTTCCAATACAATAAAAACAATTTGGCTTTGTATACATTTGTTGTGCCAAATGCTACTTTTACACATTAAAAAGGAACGTATGTTGGATTTTAAATGTCAGAAACATAACCTATCCGTGTCCACAGATACCAGGTAAACAAATCAAATATAAACTTTTGCTGATAACAATTGCAATGTTTATGTTGTAATTTGGTGTACTAGTTCTCGATTATCTATCGTTTGGGTTTCAATGCCAAAATCCAGTTGGGTAAAACCTAAAATAGCAACAAACAACAACAAAAAGACAAATTGCGGGGCTATCAAGAGGAAGAAGATACTTTACATTCCAAACCTGACACAGTTTATCAATAATGTTCTGTACAATAGTGTTTGTCGTTTGGTGGTTTTGTATCTAGGTCTGTGTCAGGCTTAGTTAGCTTAATAGATCCATGTGTATTTATATAGTAAAAATGTATATGTAAGTCAAAACATCCAAATGACAAGGCCATTAGACTGATTACAACAATGCACTTTCAAACTCTTAAAACCTCTTCTAGGTTCTCCTAGATGAGGTAAGGTCAACATATTTGGACGCTGGCTCAGAGTTTTTGAAAACTTTTCATGGGACTCAATGTTTCTGCTTAAGTACAAAGGTTAGCAGCAGACAGGCAAACTAGAGTTTACTGTAAGAGGCAGGGGGGGGGGTAAAGTTCCTCTATGATGTACAAATTATGCAGTCTTGTGAAAGTTGGCCTCGTTACGGCAAAGTAAATAGAAGAAAGTTATACATTGTTATGTCAAAATATTATAATTGGATTTGAAGACCAGAAGGCTTGTCAAGGTTAATTATTACAGCCAGAACAGAGTGTTGAAGGAAATATGCCGTGAGGTAAACCCCCCACTGAGCCTCCTGCTTACTAAGTAAGGGTTAGCTATGGGGTAAAAATAGCATGTAGTCCAAACACTTATTGTTCGGTGGAACGAAGTACTGAAGTGTAAACACTCTTTTTGAAACAATCCTGCTGTGACTACTTAATTATTTTACTGTTACTTTATAGCTGGTACTTTTACATGCAAACATCTAGAGCTCATTCAAAGTCCTTTTCAACAAACATATCGCTTATCCACTTAAGTGTCAAACTAAGGGAGTAAGATGAACAAAAAGGCCAATTGAAGCAAGAAGTCACACTTTGAACATTACAATGAAACCCCTGCCAACATCTACTATACCTGAGAAATAATTTCCACAACCCAAACCAAATCCGTGCTCCGTAAAAATACAAGTTCAGGATGACTATACAAAGCATCTGATAAGAATGAAGTCACTGAAAGACTATTGTAAACATGAGCCCTGAGAAGACCAATAAATGATTGAATCAGAGCTCAACTATGCATGTCCACAAGTTCAATCTAATCTAATTAAAACAAATATGTCTCCATCCAGTGAAAAGCATTACACACGTAACACCTGCCTGTGAGGCCTGGAAAGAGACGGGGGCTTTTCTTTCCCGTATCCACACATCATCTTCTCCCTGAGCTTTAATCCGAGAACCCAACAGCCATTCCGGACCAGCACTGCGGCATTTCCAGCGTCTACCATTCCGATTTTGATGGTTGTTCCTTAATTGGCAGCTAGAACATGATCCAAAGCGACGCACTGATGCCATAAGACAGACACACTCAAGGATGCGGGCCAAAATGAGAAGAAGACTGGACGATAGCAGGGCATTTCTACTGTCATGTTTAGTCAGAGGACAAAAGATAAGCCCATCTGCAAAGTGTGCACGACCACGCCATAAACTATGCTCCTCTGTGACTGGGACAGATGGCGGATTGTGTGAGTAAAAAATGCAGCATGTCTTCAGACCCACTCAGTTGCATATGTAAGCATTTCATGTGACGAAACATAAAACTGGACCAGCTGTAAGCAAGCAAATCTGATCACGTCAACCAAGAAGGCATTAACAATAGTGGAAACAATGTTGTCATTCACAAATCCAACACTGGTCTCTTGTAACACAGATTCTGTAATACAGTGTCAAGAAACTTGGGTGGTTTCAATCCGTTGCCTGTTATGCTCTAGTATTGTCAAACTTTTAGCGTATGCATATTTTTAAAAGAAATATTACTAAAATGTAAACGTCAGCGATAAAAATAAATTAAAATAAATTATACCACGATTTTCTTTAAGCCAGATCACAATTAAAATGTATTCACGATCCATGTACACTTTGTATTTTTCTATTGCCATTAATAGAGGCTGACCAATAGAAGGAGTGTCTGTTTTTGTGCATAAAAGGTGCAATAAATATAATACAGAATTACTTAGAAAATAGGTGACTGTCACACGGATGAGCTCACAATTACATTTTTAATCATCATATCACTCAGTCGTACAAAAAAAATATCAAAAACTTGAAAGTAAATAGGCATTTACATTGTATGGTGTAATTGGCAGTGGTAGCAGTGGTAATGCCAGTATAGCAAAATTAGAGGCAAGACAGCAGGAACGGTCTTAAGAAAAGTAGTTGTAGCAGAAGTATTTTGTAGTAGCATTACTGTAGTAATAGCAATGGAAATGCCACAATGGCTCAAACGTGATAAACCATTTCATGTATTTCATATCCTCTACACTGTGATGTTAACATAACTCGAACATCTATATGCAGCTAAAATTAACATGGAAAGAACATTTCAGGCAACTCTTATAGCAACAAGACAAATTCTAGGGCAACTTGGAACAGTGAAAAACTACAGTGTGCATTGTTTCCAACATGTACAGATTTGGGGCCACATCTATAATAGGTCAGAGCAGCAAGAAAGAGCTGAAAGAGCAGCCCTGCTAGAAAGTGCTGCTTCAGAGGAGGCTTTCCTTACATAAGCAAAGTGCTCTGTAATTAGACTGGGTGGATCCACACACTGAGGAGAGAGTCACACAGAGACAGCCAGGAAGGACACAAAGCACAGGCACACAAAGAGACAAATTAAGTATGAGACAACTGGAAAGCATCACTTCCATTTCGTCCAATCTGGAAACACGCCTTAAATGGTTGAAGATATTCATAGCACGGCTGTCATCAACTAAAAGGCAAGGACAAGCAGCACAGTTTTCCCAGAGATTTTTTCTCTGACTGGGACAGACCAGACGAAGCACCACTGTGATTTACATGTTACATCATCTACAGTACCGGTACTATGTTGTACACATTTACATTTCAATGCTGAATGTACATTTCACACTCAGAGGAACATTAAAAAGTAGTGCTCTATCAAACCACAAAGGCTCCGTACTAAATAATGACAGGTCTGCAAACGTGTTGTGGTGGTCCCAGAAGACACGCTCCAGGGTAAATGTCAAAAAAATAATGGTAAAGAATAACTGGATCCACAGTAAAAAGCCAATGAAAGACATATTTAGATTTAAGTATAAAGGGGAAATGTGGAGGGATTATTTTTCAAGATGCTGTCCAAAAAGTAAATTTGCGTGAACAAAATAGCACAGCTCAACAATTACATCTCAGAAAAGACAGCATTGACCGCTAATTTCAAATCCAGGCCCAAAAAATTACCTTTGTTTAACTTAAGGAAGACATAATGCGCTTTTTTTTGTTATTTAGTACTAAACTATAAACATATGTAGATAATTATTTTACATTTGATTTATTGTAAACCTAGTCTAAAAGGGCTTAATTGTAGAAACGAGTCCACTGACGTTCTCTTCAAAACTGCAAACTGTGGGGTCTTCATAGTGGCATTTCAATGTAGCAAGCAGCCTATTTTAATGTATTTTTATTGTTGACAAATGGCTATGTGGCATTGCTAACCCTACATGTATGATCTGGACTCTTTTTTTGAATGATCTCAAGAAAGTATAGTGAAATGGGCAGAGATAGGGGCTAGGTGAAAGCAGGTATGTTCTGACCATCCAAGCCTCAAATGGAGGACAATGAAGGATTTCTCAAGACACACAAATGAAATTTTGAGAATGCTAATGATGAGGGAACACATTAAAATGTGGTTAAAAACTGATTACCGGTAAACAAAATGCTACATGATGCATCTCCTTTAAAATGCAGCCTGTTTGAAAACAATGAAAACCATTTGACTTGTCTGAGCGTGTTATTGACCAGAGTTGACTTCTATGGAACTTCCAAAAACCTTTACAAGCAGATTTCAATACTCTACCCACCTCTGCATGTCCGTGCAACTGTCTGGACTGATCCCATGTCTTTTGATGTCCCTGTCCATCCTGCATCTTCTCTCTCATCTGCTGAGTCAATGGAACCATGGCGGCCGAACAAACCACATCCTCCAGGCTTTCATCTTTCGCTCCCCTTTACGTCTCTGCAGCAGCCCTGGCTTTTAGGAGCTCACAAACCTAGAGCTGACCTTTGCCTGGCTAAAGTGCACCCATACTATATCCTGTAGGTGTGTGTGGAGATGTGCCCTTTTGACTGGACTTTTATGTGTACTTTCAAAGGGATTGTTCGCTTTTTGAAACATCTCTTGGCTTCCTTTTATAAATATCAGTGTAGGTTATACTGGCATACTTAGATATCAAACCAAAGTTTACTTTATGTAAGTAGTAGACTTAAGCTTTACCACAGTTGTGTTACTACTCTTTTATTTGCATGACTGCATGTTTGGAAAATCCCTAGTGAGCATATTATGGAATGTAATCGTATTATATAATGTAGGTTTTTAGTGACTGAGGGGATTCCTAGCTTTAGTCTTATAATAGTACATTGCACACCTTTTCAGAATTCAACACTGAAAGAGAACTAGCTTTAGTGTGCAATTTGATCTCCTATCCTGCAGCATAGAAGAAGTACGCTAAAGAAAACGGTCGAGCCAGAGAGTTCAATTCAGTGTGGGTGGCCTAATAGAAATCTGTCAGTCACAAATCTAGACCAATGCTTAGAAACGTAACCATGCAAAACAGAGCACAACACATTCCCATTCCCAAATGTTCAGTCAAAACCTTATGTGGGCTCATCAATATGACAAAGGAGACAAAAATGGCCAGTACTCATCTTCTATTAGTCAGTTTACGGTTAAGAAACACAGATAGTCTAACTGTTTATTTAATGTCCATGTATACGTATATTCTGTGGCTAATGGTCCTCACTACATGCTGCGCAGCTGGCTTCTCTGTGTTATGTAACAGAGGAGATAAAACACATTCCTGCAGCATGCTAAAAATTAGGCAAAATATGCAGAGAGAACAATACCAAAACACAACCCAGTGAGTCAAGTCCAAAGATCAGGGTGTTTGGACAAGCTGTTGCCTTAGGAACTGAATACATCAGGGTTAAGGAAGATTGATTACTGTTTTTGCAGGGTGCGTTATAGTTTAAAAATAAAAAATATATATTAAAAGTAACTGTCTGGTTAAGGAACAAACCCATTTTCCAACCCCCCCTGCCCTCCATCATTTTTTAGTTCACTCTGTACTATTTTAATCTAGGGCATTTTTTTGCAAATTCTTTCCTTGGTGCTAACTTTGCTTCTTTTGTACTACAACTAAAATAAAGTTATCGCTTGCGTTCTTCGGGTAATTTTTGAG
Source organism: Chaenogobius annularis (assembly GCA_015082035.1). NCBI lineage: Eukaryota > Metazoa > Chordata > Actinopteri > Gobiiformes > Gobiidae > Chaenogobius > Chaenogobius annularis. Next base: position 1,642,750 of record BJKM01000063.1, on the reverse strand, counting down.
TATTCTCTACAATTGATAACAAATGCTTTTTGTGATTCAGTGGATCAAATTAACCCTAACTAGACATCGGCAACAGATGTCTATCCAAACTATACTGTATTCCTATCAATGGAAAGTTTATTGCAGCTATGAAAAACTTTTTGCCCAACTCCAGTCTCCAATTGAGCAAATTTGAACGGTCCGGGCAAAAAAGCTTTCCAAGCTTTTGATTGCTTATATAACTAAATTTAAACAGAGTGTTTTTGATGAGGGAACAACATTATGACCTGGTTAAAAGCCCAAAGTAAATTTGCATGTCCGCTTTAAAACTCATACTTTGAGCTCATTTTGGTCTGAGCCAAATATTCTTATTTGTTAGAGGTTAAGAGTGTAAAAAGTAATAATATAACAAACACTATGTGCTTCTAGATGTAGACGGATCAACATTGATTTGGCACATCACACAAGGCCCTATTTGCTCAAAGCTGCAGGACACACCTCTTAACTGCATGTTGGCAGGCCTCTGGCCTCTGACAATGTACCACTATAAAAGCCACACATTCAACTGCAATGTGCACACGCCAGCCAGTAGCACTGGATATCATCAAACACTTGTGAACACAACAACTTCCTATTTCCCAAAGCCATTTCCTGCCCACGGTAGTTAATTTGCCATCATTCAGTCACCACAGCAACAAAAAAAAAAATCAATTGACAAAGGAAGGAAATGGCAATGTGAAGAAGTTAATGTCAAGGATGGTGAAAAACCTGAAAACACAACTTCTATTGACAAAGTCTAGGATACTTGATTGTGTATAAAGGGAAGCTAAAAGATCCTATTGAATTAGCAATGCATGATAAGACACAACATAAGTATGCTAATTAACGTAATATGTTCATGGAATTATAGCGCTAACATGGATTTTTTTATTTTATATACAAATTTTCTCCTGGCAAAGGAAAAAGGGATTCATGACCCAATTGTTCAAACAGATTTCCACTTGTTAAAGCTTTTGTCTCGTCTTGTTTATTCAAGTGAATAACATACACAGACGGTTACTGGCCTCAGTTCTTAATGACTTCTGTTTTGTGGTCTTGCTCAAACCATATCCAGCCCTAATGCAGAAAAGGCAAGACATAAACGTGTCAGTGAGGCCATAAATCAAACCAACTTAAAAGGTCTGCATAAAGCTCGTTTTGGCTGCAGATTCGACTAAAAAACAATTAAGAAAAACACAGCCTTCTATAACATAAAATGAAAGGCCTCGTTTTAGTCAATATAATGTTTTCATAATACAATACTTGTGTAATATGTGGTTAAGGGATCCTACACATGGCATGTCATAATTATGGAAAGCACGTACATTAGAAACACATCACAAGATAGAAAAGACTATCAGGATTAACTCACCACTCTTGGCTTGGTCCTCTGGGGGACGGGGATGGATGGGAGGTCCTCTGATTCCTTGTTCTGTTGTCCAGTATCTGCACTGACAGGGGCTTCAAATACAGCTGCAGACTCCAATCCATCTTTAGCGCCAGGAACAAGCCTAGGCCCAGCGTCTCCCTCTGAGCTACTCCGCTCCATAACATATGTCTTTGTGACATCCTCCAGCGCAAAGACATTGTTCCCTGATGTCTTATTTAGCACTGGGGCCTCAGACGAAGGTAGCACAGTGAGGCAGCCTGCTTCCTTCACAGGATACGAGGGACTAGGAGAGATGGGGATGAAAGTTGTTGGTTCACTGGTATGGCGAACATGCTTGAGCTTGGTTTTGTTTTTTGACTGAGGTCCAGTCAGTGGAAGAGAAGCTGTAATGTCAGTTTCATCAGTGTCATCTTCTTGCTCGTCCAGTCCAAGTGGTTCAATTGGGTCCTCTAGAGGGCTAAAGTGAGACAGTCTATTTGGTCGCTTTCTTCCAGGTCTACGGATTATTCGAGGGGTCAAGGCTTCAACAAACTTACGGTCAAAGTTAAAGTTAATTTCCTCTTCTTCTTCCTCTTCTGCTTTATCTCGATCAATGGCATTATCTTCAGCATTTTCTGAGTACTGGCAACCATCTGATTTGGAACGAGGCTTCATAGTGGTGTTACTCTCATGATTATGTGGCTGAAGCAGTGCTGTTGACTTGCCCTCTGGCTTCCACATTTCCACTCTTTGCTCAGACAGGATTGGCTCACTGCTAGAGGGTGGTATCTGACCTGTTTGATCCAGTTCACCGATTGGCTCAGTGCTGCTGGACTGTGCCTTATGCTGTGGATCAATGTGGGTTTCGCTTCTACGACTAGGATCACTAAAAGATTTCTTCTTTGGTGCTTTACCATTGTCATCAATCATAAGTCTGTCCATTGCACCTGGTTCTGCCACAATACTTCTTATGACCCCACTGTAGTCTTGAATGTCATCATCACACAGGCCTCCATCGCTGTATAGTGACAGGTCACTGGCCACGCTGCACTGGTATTCTGCCAAAGCAGTCATAGTGGCTGTGTCTGAGGCCCCTCCTTTGATAGACAGAGATCCTAACAGATTGCTGTCTACAGAGGAAAAGTTGTTATTACCGTCCTCAGTTTCAGAGCAACATCTCTGAGGCATTGGGTCACTGAGGGAGCGGTAGACAGTGGATTCTCCAGTCCCAGCAGCAGCTGTTGTTGTTGTCTCTGCATTACAAATATGGCTTGTGTCTGAGCTTGTGTTAGCATTACCAGAGGGGGAGAACTTGCGCCATCGCCGAGTAGTGTTGGGGGTTGTAGACCCTTCAGGCCCTTCTGCTCCAGCTGCAGCCGTTATCCCAGGTGACACAGGTTTATTGCAGGTGATCTCCTCGATGGTAGTGCTGACATTGCAAGCAGCACAGTCACTACGCTCAGAAAAAGCTGTGCCGTTTTCACCCAGTTGATTTGCACAACTCGCATGCTTCTTCTCAGTAACGTCTTTTGCTTCCTGATGCAACCCCTCCACCACATGGAAAGCTGATTGTTTCCATAAGGTTACAGGCTTCTCCAGCAGTTCCCTGACACTCCCTGACCCTAAATTAACCCCCACTGACCCCAGAAATGACCTTTCTGTAGGCTCACAAGAGCCATACTCTGGCTCAGTCACAATCCCTTCATCTGTTAAACTCGACTCATGTCCAGAAAGTTCCTCCACAGAGCGCTCGCAGGACATGCTTTCCTCAGAGTCCCCCTTGAGTAACGCTTTTTCTGTCTCCCTATTTGGAACTGTTCCCCTTTTCTCTGTGCCCTGGCTCTTTAACTTCCCTAACTGCATACTCAGTCCATCCCTCACGCCCCTCTCACTCACTTGGCTTTCCTCCTCCCTCTCATGTTTATCTTTGGGCTTTACATTCTTACACTCATGCTCTTCTTCTGCCTTTGCCTCATTCTTTTCAATAAAACTTAAATGCTGTTCATCGTCATTTTCTACGTTCATCTGGAAACGGTTAATCTTGAATACATCCTCAGTTTTATTAACATCTAAATCAGCATCATCTTCCCTCGTGTTCATCTGGCAGATGTCTTGAATAACCTGTCTAGCCTCTTGGACGTACTTATCATGTAACAGAGTTGGCATTACGTCGTCCTCATCTTCGTAACTATAATGCCGTCCCATCCTAAAATCACCACTGTCACTTTCCACACCTCTGTCTGGGACAATCATGCTGCCCCCACTCCCCTCTCCTTCTAGATCAAGCCGCTGCTCAGAAAAACTCCTCTTAGTTGAGCTGCTTGTCTTGTAACCTCGCACTGGCGCTGTGGGTTTCTCAGAGAAAGTAAAAGATTTGGTTCGTCGCAGAGTGGCAGTTAAGTCTTTCAAAGATGGGCGACAACCGGAAGTAAGGGGCGTTGAACTCTGATTGCCTAAACCCATCTTGTATAGTAATGATCCATCCCCACATTTTTCACTTGTTTTACGCATTTTGAGTTCAGACAAGTCAGACTTTAGAAAATTTAAAAGTGTTAGTGTTTCTGATGCTATATCAGGGTTAGACATGGACATTTTTTCATTTGTTCCTTCCTCAAAAGCTGCCCTCCTTAACTTAACATTTGGATTTAGTCCCCTTCTTGTATACACATCTCTCTCCCTGGCAAGTACACTAGAGGAAGAGGAGGAGACAGTAGGCACAAACTTAGAGCGCACAGGAGCACGAGAGAACTTATCCCCATGTCCAAAGCTGGAAGAGCGATACATGGTAAAATTACCATGGAAGGTTTTACTAAGCATGGATGGATTAGCTTTCCTATTACTTCCAACATGGCTGCCAATCTGATCATCTTGTTTTAGTGTTTCAGTGCTGGAGTAACGGCTGCTGCTGCGTGACCCACCAGGACTGCAGAGGAATGGAGGGATGTTGACCTTTGACACCCGAGATACACATGGGCGTGTGGTAGCTGCAGGAGGAGAGGAAATGCGCTCCCATTGCTGAACTCTGAACCGGTTACTGTAACTGCCTGCTTCTCTCACAGACTGGCTGCGAGTCAGTGCGGTCCCAAACTGTTTTCCAACTGTGTTTTGCCTCTCCGTTTGGTCCATGGTCATATCTGTGTCACTGGCACTATCTTCAGATTCTCCATCATGATCGTCATAATCAACACGACCTGTCAATAGAAGAGCTACTTTCTTTTTCTTTCTTAATGAACGCCGGCGCACAGCATCTCGACTCGGTGTGCTTATGCTGCCAGGGCTATCTTCCTCACTGCCTGAGGACCTGCCAATTCCCTTCGCACTCCAGAGGCCATTTTTACTATGTGATAAAAACCTGCCTCCACAATCATAGGTTCCTCTTTCCCCTCTATTGCAAATGGAGACGGGGCTAGAAGAAAGACTCCTTCCTCTTCTTCGGCACTGCTCTTCCTCGTCACCCGAGCTGAATTTCCAGCGGGAAATAAAGAGAGCACCACCTCTTTCTGTTGCTCTCTGCTCACTGTTGGGAGCTACAGTAGAGGAGGAGGTAGTGGCTTTATCTGGAGGTGGAGTGAAGGAGGTGGGGGCTGATTCTGTAGAGGAGCTATGTGAGGAATGTAAACTATCCCTGGGCAGACCGACCCCCTGTCTACCCCTCTCCTCCCTCACCTTAGTCTGGAGACAAGAGGTGGAGCACAAGGAGGTGTCTGGGCTGACTGAAGAGCTCCAAGGAGTAGCAGCACGCTGAAGGTCAGGGTGAGGGTCAGGTGTCACCCTTGTCGTCCCGGGTGCAGTCTGGGATTCAGAATTGTGATTTCTCGATCCACTCAGATGTGGGATAATCCTATGGTGGTGACTAAGACTATTTTGAAAAGTATTTCTGGGGCCACTGTTCTCTACGTTTGTCTCATTTGGATAGTGCTGCTCGACAGTTTTTAGAAACAAGTCCATATCCCCACAAACTGAAGCAGGACTGCTTTCTCTGCTCTGTCCACCCACTGCACATCTCTGATGAAAAGACAGGGAGTTGGTCTCAGTAACAGACCCGCAAGAAGAAATTTTATCACTTTTATCTGAGAAAAATACACTCTCATTAGAGATATGCTCCTCAAAATAGTCTTTGCTGGCCGTTTTTAAATTTTCATATGAGCTAGATTTGTGTGGGTCTTTGTTTTGCTTTTCATCAAAAAGTCGTCTAATTTTGGTAACACTTGGCCACTTGTCTGAGTGCAGATCCCCAGGATGTTTGAGTAAATAAGTTCTGTGAGATTTACTGGGTCGACTAAAAACATCTTCTTCATCATCTGTTAAAGTCTTTCTGGGTTCAGAATGACAAATCTGTGCGTATTCTCTCTTACCAGTGTCGACTGAAACCCGTATTAAAATCCTCTTTTCAGATCTCCTTTCTGAGTCGTCGGAACCAGACACAGAATCGGTCCCAGAGAAAACTTTTTGCACTTTATTGTCAGCAGAGGAGTCCCGGGCTGTATCACTGCTATCCAGTAAATATCCACTTGCGTTGTCCTCGTGAAAAGAATGGCGAGAAGGAGATCCGCCTCTCCTCGAGTTCTTAATCCGGGGAATAGTGCTTCTCCCCCGCGTCACTGTTGCTCTGTCACACGGTGAAGTTATCCGAGTCCCCGGTGATCCGCCGCTGCCGCTGCTGAACTTCTCTGTGAGTTGGCGGATGGATGGAGAAATAGAAGCGATGGGAGTGGAAGAGCCTCTCTTTGGGTCTGTGGTTGGGAGGCCGGCGGTTGTGGTTGTGGCACGGATTTTGGAAACTTTTCTTGACTGACTGACATTGCGCGTCGCCAAGTGCTGCGGTGCCGTGAGCTCCGGAGGAAGGACGACGCCAGCTGCCTCACACTCCTCTGATTTGTGTAGCTGGTCCTCCTCACTGCTGTTGGCCCTCCAAGAGCCCAGCTTTTTAAAAGACACGCTGCGGTACACCATCTTCTGCGCCTTTTCAGCCATTGTTCATGTTTAAAACCTCATTATTCACGCGACATTGGTAATAGTAGTCCATGCACTTTTTTGAGCTATGGCCAGCTTCTCTGCTACATGATAACGGCCCAACAATCCTCCAGCTACTCTCTTTTATTTACAAGTGCAAGTAAAGTCACAACCTCCATTTAAAAAGGTCAGGAACAACTTTGCAGACTGTAAAAGAGTGTTTTCTTAAAGGAAACTTACAGATGCCGAATCCACGTCCGCATTTGGAAGAAAACGGTTTTAACAAAAAAGTTTAGTTTCTAGCCTCAACCTGTTCCCAACACGTTTCCATCATGTTCCCCGTGTAAAGTTTGGGTCTGTCAGCAGCCTGCACATGGCGCTTCATTCACTGATCACTCCTGTACAAGAGTCCTTATTTTGGCATGATTTGAGTTTCCTGGCTTGTGTTGTTTTTTGCATTAATGCCTGAGATAGGGCAGAGGGTGGGCGGGACTAGGGGTATAGGGGCTGTCATAGTCCCCTCGGGAATTGAGAGGAAAAGCTTTTTCTTTTTTGATGGCTGTGGTCAGATACTTTGTACAAACTGTGTGTAATTATAGCCCATTCCCTCAAGAAGAGATAGGAGCTCTGGCCAGAAAAGTGTATACAAAAACTCAACAGAAGGCCCACATTTACGTGTGCATTACTCTGCAGGCTGCACTTTAAAGACATGGTGTTTGTTAGGATGCAACAATAGCTATTATTGGCTTGCCCCAAATAAGTAAATACAATATTGTGATGTTGTGAAATTGAATGTACTTGGTTTATCTTATGCATGTTGTGAGAGTAATAATTGTACATGTTAATTCATTTTGTACATTTGAAGGGTCAAACAAATACAATATTTTCACTCTCGTATGATAGATCCTCTGTGGTCCTCCATGTGGTCAACAGGCCCTTTTGTTCCAAAGGGAACTTCTCCAGTGCAATTTCTAACACAGGCAAACTCAATGCCTGCAGTGCCCCCTGTCGTCAATTTTTATTTATGCAAGTGGTTTAATCTGGCCAGTGATTGTAGAACAAGTATGTTTATTTTACAATGCATTATTTCATTACAAGTAAGTATACGTAGCAATAATATAATTATGTATGTATTTATAGTTACGTATCTATGTATAACACATTTGATGGAACTAATACTGCTGCAGGTTTAGCACGATAGACAAAATACATTCCACAGGCAAGGTTAAGGCAAAAACGTATATGCACAGCACATACATGCCGTGTACACATATCCATTTTAAATTTAAAGTATTATTTTTCTCATTAGTAGCAAAACATCTATCATCTGTGAACATAGTTTTCTTACAATCAACCAATCAACAGATTCAATAATACAAAAGATGCAACAGGCTAGCTGTATGTAGTTTAGACAATTTGAAAAGAATCTCAGTGCAAGAAGTTTACAACTATGTACAAAGAAAGAGTCATCATCAGTGTTTACTGTTATGGTATTGCATGCATGGTATTAACATTTCATTGGCATGTTCTTCATTTTACAGAAAACCCCTTCAAAATGTGAGAAAATGCATTTGCAATTCTGTAATACTTTCACAGCAAACAATCAGGATTTATAATGCATGTTCATTATATATTCAATCCACCTAGTCCTAAAAAGGTTTAGGACAAGTGAAGCCAAAACAAATTGTCTTTCAAAACAAATTCGCTCATTTTGTGGATTATTATTAATTAGTTTTACTTGGCATGCTAATGAACATGCCAAATTGTAGCCATGGGCTAATTTCCATTTCCAGAACACACTCTCATTCATACACCAGCATACAGGGACACTGGTGGCAAGGTGGGTGAAGTGTCTTGCCCAAGGACACAACAGTGTGCGCAACCGCCCCCCTGTGGCAACTTTTGATTTGATGAACAAAAATACTGTTCAAAGGAATACCCTACATAAGATAAAACACAAAATAAAAATGGGGCTTGACATAAAATTTCAATAATAGTGCCATAAAATAAATGTATAAAATAATCATTAAAAAAAATAAGATAATTCACAGTGAACAAGTACAACACAGCAAGATGAACAATACAGTACAATTAAAATTAATATAAATCTTGTTGTATATTCACATTAACTCACTTAACCATTTGTTCCAGCTAAATGTCATACACCAGTGCCCTTTTCTCTAAGTGTGGTGACTTTAAGCATAAATCTTTTTGTACTCTGTCTGTACCGTGGCTGCGTAAAATAGAACAGAATGGGATCAAGGAAACTGTTCATACTTGCAAATGGCCTTGTGCTTTTATATACGATGGAAAATAAGTTCCTAGTTTCACACGGCACACCAGGAAAAGTGCGGACTAACAGGTACATAGTCTTTGTCAGGTGAAACGGCAGAAAACTTATGCAGAATACTGTTGCCACGACGATGATCATCCTCACCGCCTTGTCCTTCTTCTCATTGCTTGCCATGGAAACACCTTGATACGTCACTGGTCGACAGAGTAAATGAACCATGCGACAGTAGCACAACATGATGCCCAAGAACGGCAGCATGAAGCCGAGGAACGTCAGTGCCATGCCGTACGGATAGTAGTTCACCGAGTGGATTGGCGTACTTAAGTCATAGCATACAGTCCGATTTCTCTGGGTCCCTGTGGCTGCGAAGTGGAAAGTGGGCGCGCAGAGCAGGGTGACCACCAACCAGACGCCTCCACAGACACGCCACGCCAGCTTTCGCCCACCGCGTTTGTGCCACAGGGCTAAAGGATGGCATATGCCCACATAGCGCTGGATACTGATACAAGTCAGGAACAAAATGCTGCCATGTAGATTACTGAAACAAGAAACAAGAACACAGTGGATTAGTAGTTATTGTTGTTTTACTTCATTATAATTGTATTTTCTTTTAAATAATAGAAACATTTCTAAAAAACAAAAAACAAAAAGAAGCTTCCCAATTTGTCCCAATTACACCAAAGTCTGTCGAATTTGTCCATTTTAAATTTGAGCCCGAATGGAATTTTTTTTCCCATTTTGCGTATGTCCATTAAAATGTCAGTAGTTATCATTGTTTTCACATCAAGTACTGCTTCAAAATACTTTTAAGAACCACTAACACACAACCTGGAGGAAGTCATGACTTAACTGAATGTACATTAGGCATATACAAAACTAAAATACTCCCTTTTTGTGCAATGTAGGACATGTAAAATAATAGGTGGACGGATCATATTATTGCAATCCATCAGAAATGTACCAAAATGTGCTTGGCAACATCTGAGTAAAGTTCAAGTGTTGAAGAACACGTGATATTAAAGTTAAAATAAGGCACAAAATAGCATGAATATTACCATATAGCCTTGTTTGGAAGATTGCAAGTTGCAGTCATTTATATGTTTTACTCTTTTAGCAGATTTAGACAGTGTTCATATCACAGACAATATACTTGATACTCTAATTTAAAAAAATGCCCACCTTTAGGACTAACACATTAAATAAAGTACATGCAAATAATACAACATATAAAGACTAGATAGTAAAACAGGTCAAAATAGGTCAAGTCATCATGCAATAGCCCGTGGGCACACAGATTCTCACCTGTAGAACTGAAACCGGACCAGTTTACATGCAAACTCCCCAAAGGGCCAGTAATCGTGACTTCCATAGTTATAGATGAGCAACGGAAGGGACATCACATACAGCAGGTCGGCTATGGCCAGGTTGAGCGTGTAAATATTGTTTCGTGACAGGTTGGGTCTCTTCCGCCATATTTTCTGAATAACTGCAGCATTCAAAGGAAGTCCAAGGACGAAAACAAAGCTGTAGACCACAGGCAGTAGAATCTGTTTGAAGTCTTCCTTATAGGTACAGCGGGGCAGTGCAGACAAGCCGAGGTAGCTGCTATTGTTTAAGTCAGTTATATTGGTAACCCTGAATAACAGGTCTGATGTGTAGGGCTCTGTGGACCAGGCAGAAGTAGAATCCAAAGTAAATACTTCTGGGATGAGTGGTGGTGTTGTGATTACAGACATCTTCACATCCTGGATAATAGAGAAAAGAGAGGTTTATGGACTGGATCAAAAGGAAGATTTGAAAGTATTTGCAGTAAATATGCAAAAATGTGTAAGTAAAATTTTTTGGTTTTTTTAAATCATAATAGTCGTCATCGTGTGTGGAAAAAATACATTTAACCAGCAGAGGGCGTGAGCAGCCAAAAAATGAAGTCGTCCTAGATCAGGTTTCAAGTTCACTTTCCTCAGTGAATGATGTAATATTCACTTACTGTATTTCACAAAATGAAATGAAATGCGGTACAATTTTAAAACTTTTGTCATTTTATTTAAATAAACTATATGGATATAATTAGACAACATTTGGGATTGAAAAACTTAACTGAAATTGTGATATAGAACAGCCTGTTCTATATCACATTGTTGACCTCCTGACCACAAGAACAGACAGACTTTTCCAGTTTCTCCACCAGCAGTGTGTCAGGGATAAGGTTGTCAAAAGTATCCAAAATCAGATACTAATTGATACTAAAACTACTATAAAAACTAGATACTCATGGATACTCAGCAAGTATCCATCCAAAGTCACGTTAAAAGGACACGTTCCAGGTGGTACAATAAAGAAAATATTATTTTGTGTTGAAAATTACAGTATACTGTCTTGAAAAAGAAATTATCATTGTGGTATTGAACTCAGTATCGCGTATCAAACCTGTTTTTAATAGTTTAATTTTATTCTTTAATTTTAGTCAGGGAGATTGTGAACCTTGGGACCACACTCCAAACGGTGACAAAACTTCAACAGAATATCCAGGTAACATAGGGATGTACAAGATTAAAAACAGGAAATCACAAAAATATAATAATATTCGAACCTCGGATTCAGGAGGAGCAGTGTGGTTTTCGTCCTGGTCGTGGACCACTGGACCAGCTCTATACTCTCCATCAGGTGCTTGAGGGTTCATGGGAGTTTGCCCAACCACTCCACATGTGCTTTGTGGGTCTGGAGAAGGCTTTCGACCGTGTCCCTTGGGGTGTCTTTTGCTCAGGGCTGTCCGGTCGCTGTATGACCGGAGCAGGAGCTGTTTGCATTGCTAGTAGTAAGTCAGACCTGTTCCCAGTGCGTGTTGGACTCAACCAGGGCTGCCCTTTGTCACCGGTTCTGTTCATTGTTTTTATGGACAGAATTTCTAGATACAGTCTAGTGTCAGAGGGTGTCCGGTTTTGGGACCAAAGGAGCAAACGATGTTGTTCTGATGGCTCCAACAAACCTGGACCTGCAACATGCACTGGGACGGTTTGCAGCCGAGTGTGAAGCAGCTGGGATGAGAATCAGCACCTCCAAATCCGAGACCATTAAGGCATCGCAATCTGCCTTCAACATTCTATAAGACTTTAAAACAATGTATCTCGGATGTAAAAAAGAGACAAAAGGGACATATGCCAGACTGACTTCTAGAACTACTCTTTTCTTTGAATCGTCATGTTGCGCTCTATGTCTATTTGTTTTTACTTTTTTATGTTTAATATTAAAACAAAGAAAATGGAAATAAAAAAAGGTACTGTGCCCTCTTGTATTGTGAGCCGTGGTAGACAGACAGCTGGGTGTTAGAACCACTGCAGACTGTCTGGACTCCCACTCGCCTTCAGGACCACACCGCAGGGCTGCTTTCACATTCGTCAGCAATCTTTATTACCTCCTCCGCAGCCAACATCACTCATATGCATTTCATTGATGCAGTTATTGGCTTATGCCAGCAACCCTGTGAGACAGTGACTCAAGACATTTCACAACTTGGAGCTCACTCTAAAGAAAATAGCTGCTGGGTCTGCGGTAAGTATAGAGTGCCCACATTGTAAACAACTTACATGTTTCACATCTTTACACCGTGACTTCACACTTCTAATAAACAAACCATGAATGAGCATGGTGGTAAAGCTAAAAGAAGAATCTGAGCAAAAATAGTAAAATTCCTAACTGTTTACACTGTTTTTAGGATTATGACACATTAAACAAGATGTCATGATGCATTAATGAGCAAAAAGGAAAGGTTTAAGTGAAGAAAAAAGATTAACCAATATATTTTACACCAACAGTCTTATTGTGACATTCTTATTTTATTGTTATTGTGAATTATATATAGACCTATGTTTGATATTTAATATTATTATTATATTTTATTTTGAGGTTATTTAGTCATTGCTTTTTTTTTCTTTTCTTTTTTTTAAACAAATAACAACAGATTGCTATTGTCCTAAATCACTGGAAATATCCAACGAGTGAATCCAAAGTGCAAGTGTGATTTAAGTTTGTAATATAATTATCAGGTGCCCTCAGCTGTAAACAGTACTTACGGATCCAGCATGACCACATCATCACTAGCTGGTAGAGGAAATTTGTTTTTTGCTGAGGAAAAGGTTACAAGCAAAGTAAATCTATGCTATACTAACCTACTGAATCACATAAATAAGTTAAAACACAGTTGAATTACGATGGCATGTGTGATCAAATGAACAGGAAGCGTTAAATCCCATAATCCATTACTCACGTATTTTCTTGGATTGTTTGCGTCAGAAGGAGTGAAAGCTTACTACATTTTGGCTTTGTGACTCAGTACGGCATTGTGGACCAGTCGTGTCTCCAAAACCTCACATTTTGATGTGAGCAATAGGTCACTCTTCTTAATGGGTTGTCAGAAAAAGGGATAGTTTTGTTTAGATGCGTCAAAGTGTAAATAGAGTCTACAGGCCATTGAAGAGAAGTTTTAGTAAGTATATATTATAGTCAAATTGGAAAATACAAAAAAAAGAGGACAATCAGTGGTTCCTTGCAAAACATTATAACATGTTATAGACCATTCTGGACCACAGCACTTGATGGCAAATCCTCCAGAAATAAAGCCTGTTAAACATTCACAGTTAAACAGAGAACTACAAGCTAAAAACCCAAACCAAAATAATTGTATTAATAATGTATTTACTTTGATTTAAATGTGATGTGTTCAGATTTAGACTAAAAACACTTCTGTTTAGCTGTGCATATGACGGAAAGGATTTTACCTACACTCTTCTCTTTTAGGTCAATTTTATAACGATGATTTATCTTTTTATTTGTTTATTGTGACTTTTAAATTGTTTTTAAATTGTGCTGTATGAAAAAACTTGCCTTGCCTGTATATCAGTAGTGTGCGGTGACTTTTATGGATAGGCAAGCAGACATGGTGCGTTCATTAATATTTTGTGAATAACATTTGCAGGCAAAAGGGAAAACGAGAAAAAAAATAACTTGCAAAAGTCAGTCATGCACCCTGCTCTCCCACGTAAAGGGCAATCCTTTACCCTACTGAGCTAATCTACCATATCTGTTAAAGCTGCGGGGTGGATTCAATTATCTCACTTCATCGATCAATTCATTACACAAATTAGCGTTCTATGTTATTAAAATACTGTCTGTATTTCTAACTAAAGTCTACCCATTAAAAAACATGAACAGAGCCTTAGCTACAAACAAAGACTTGTCTCTAAAAGATAGTTTTTAAGTCAGTTTGTTGAAACTTGACGCTGCTGTTGCTTCACTTCTCCTCCGCACATGCTCAGTTAGGGTAAAACTTGCAAACATCCAAGATTCCAACACAGGTCTCTTCAGCGAGGCTTGAGCATAGATCCATGGCTTTGAGGCTGTGTGGTCCTCAGAGCTCATGCGCAGACATCTAAAGGAAGCTGCTGTTCGCTCAGGTTGTAAAAGCTCATGTTAGAGAGCGGAGCATGAACGGGCCTCTGAACATGGCCACCGACTGAGCAGCTGCCGGAGAAGAACAACCAAGCTTCCCGCAGTATTGCTCAGTGACCTGTAGAGGCCACTAAAAGACACTATGACTTCAGCCAAGCTTCAGCAGCAGAAGTGAGGGGAAAACAATTTAAATACAGTTGTGACACACAATAATTTTAGATTTTATTGGTCAATTACGGCTTGCCTCGATTGCCCTGACCGCACACCACTGCTATATATACCTGAAATTGCAAACCAAATTATGTAAAAATAAAAATCACGGTTTGTTTCAATAACACTGGCCACATCTGAGAGAGGAATTACATAAACTATTTTCTTTTCAATCGTCTTTCGTATATCAGGTGGGCGATATTGACAAAAATTAAAATTCTGATATTTTTGGGGCATTTGTCGATAACAATACTCAGTCATGATATTATGTCAATCCAACAGAAACGTGTTAAAAGATGTTTTCAAGCATATTAGTAAAGGTTTAATTATCAGACATATATCAACTGATACCCTTGTTTGAAAGTTTACAACAAAATGCTTTATTTATTTATTTATTTTATTTTGAATCAGCTCTTTTTGTATTTTTTTTTTACTATAAATTATGTTTAATATTTTTTTTATATCTTCAAAACAACATTTAATGACTGGTAATCTTATATCCTTCAAAATCTGAATGGTCAAATATTAATCTACTCAGCATTTGGTTCATTTGGCTCTGAAGACAATTGCAAAATAATGCAACCCCATTTCATCTTACAATAGACTCATCACAAACGTTTGACCCCCAGGAGCTGATGGCATGTGTTAACCACTCAGACAGCAACACACTCAGCTGCTCTCAGTTTATCTGCCGCACTCTCTGCTGCCAAAACACAGTCAAGCTGAAGGTGAGGCCAGATTATTTATAAACTATGGATAAAAAAAGTACTGGACCAAATCAGGGGAGTTTCCATGCAACTCAACAGCACAAATCAAAGGCAACAATGGAAAAATAACCCAAGTAAATACAAGAATAATTACAATAACAAAAAAATTAACTGAGCTAAACGAATAATTGTCACTATTGCTTCTAATACAACTGCAACTACTTTTTCTATTACTGCTATAATTTTATTGCCACAACAACTAATGCTACAACGTCTGCAACTGGGATCGCTCACACAAGTGCAACTGCAGTGTTTATTGAACCTATAGGAAATAGGATGTCCCAATATAAGTAAACATGACAAACTGAGAAAGACATGGCGAGCAGCAGTTCATTCAGTTCAACAGTTAATTAGGGCCGTAAAAGCCTTTGCTAATCATCTTACTTATTACAGTTACTAATATGATCAGTGTAGTATTAGTCTTCGTGCACAGGACACAAGGGACATTTTAAACTAATCAAGCTCCGAGTAAATAGGTGCATCTGCAAAAAAGGAAATAGTGCTGATCTGCCAGGCTTCCATTTGTGTAAGTTCCTGTCAGACAGTAGTCTTAATGAAGAACTGTGAACTGTCTCAGAAAATCAGTAGCACAGGCATTACTGCGAATCCTACCGTCAAAGGCTGAGAAATGAGGTGTAGAAGTATCTTGGCATTTAAAACTCTGGTACAAAGGTAGAAGACATACATAACAACAGCTATATAAGGCGTGACTATACTTTTTTTTGGTCAGTATATTCTCTCCACATATACTTTCATATAGAGACAAAATTGTCCAATCTGCTCCTAATTTGTTTTTATTATTTTATTGAATCCACTTTTTATAAGATCACCACTTAAAGTAACACCTACAGACACCAAACATTCTAATCTTGTACTTAAGATTTTGAAGGAACATACAGAAGGATTTGTTGGTATTTCATTTCAAGCCTAAGTTTTAAATCTAAAAAATGAGGTGAAATTAGAATGTTTAGGCAAATTTTAAGTCAGATGTACGTAGTTTACTCAAAAGCTAAATTAGATATCCAAAATCCCCTCTGTAAACTATTTAATTTATAAAAAATGGAAACCTGGCTTTATCCATTTTTCAGATTTAAATGTCCCAATTATTTGCAATTTTGGCCATTTTTACACATAAAAGGCCTTATTTCTATATAAAAACATGGCATTCTTTTCAAGTGTCAAATTGATATATTTAAACTCAAGATTATTTCATATTCATCTGTAGTGTCTCGCCTTAAAATCTTAAAGCTGCATTATCTAACTTACATTTTGTTTTCCCTCCATAGGGTATGGGGTCAATGCAGCACTCAGACCGCTGTGCCACTGTATGACGTTCTGGGATGAGAGCTGATTGGCTATACAATCTGTGGCCTGATAAAATCATACATGCACTGTAAATACTAGCTACTGTATGTGTCAAGGGGATTGTGAGCGCTTGGAAATAATAAGACAGATTTCAATATACACACTCCTTTCAAAGGAGACAGTATATTCAAATCTTTAAAGTATATTTAATACTTAATACTTATATTACATTTGAAATCATATCTTTAGAAATTGCATGTCTTTGACAAAAAATATTGCCCATAATACAACAAAGTAGGGATATGAAATGTATTATTGGAAAGCCCCTTGAGATGTGCCATAAAAGTTTCAAGGTTATCCAGTGATTAGGCATAAAAGAAGGATTATTTTCCTTCAAAAAAACCAACAAATCTCTCACATGGTCTTCACAGCCACATACCGGGCACCACATGCAGAGTTTAAAACAACGTCACGGTGACAATAAAAACGTATCACATACAGATACATGCGGTCAAGGACAGTTATACAAACACCAGGTTTTATCTGATTCTTTCTCACAGTCAAGTATTGTTCTTACATATTCAACAAGTAAAATAATTCAACTGACCAAGGGTTATGGGAAGGGAGGTGTCTGGATTTCCAATGAAACCCTACATTAACAATAGAACGGAGGATGTAACGGGACCAATCTGTATTTGTGGAAATTCCCACTTAAGACAGCAACACAATGCAAAATGCAGAATGATATACTGTAATTTCATTCAATTACCAACAGAAAACATCATGAGCAGCAGAAAGTAAAAGTGGCAACGTTTACTTAAGCCCTGAAATCATAAAAGTTTTACCAAGTTAACTGTAATTGCACTTACGCTTAGAGCAGGATTGTCCAAACTTTTTCCACCGAGGGCCGCATTTTGAAACTTATACGGAGCAGAGGGCCACAGACAATCCGACAATGAAGTGAACCATTCAAAATTTTGCATTTAACATAGTTTCGATGCACCTGCACACCTTTATTAAGACTAAGAACAATACTATTTGTATAACATAAAATGTTTTGAATTTTTCCAATTTTACAGTAAAAAGTCCTACTTTTTGTTGTTTGGGCCAACTTAGCAGGAAGCCTGAGGGCCAAAAAAATTGGTCTGAGGGCTGCATTTGGCCCCTGGGCCATAGTTTGGACACCCCTGACTTAGAGCGTCCCACGCATGGGACGTTGGATTTTTTCTTTATTTATTCCATTTTGTCCACCATCTTATAAAGGCAAGGCAAGTTTATTTGTAGAATTATTTATAAAAGGGAACTCTCAAGCTGCTTGATATGTTGTACATGCTGTACAAGCTGTAACCCTCTTATTTCCAGTCAAATCAATCATTCTGTGAAGCATCAGGGTCAGTTTGTGCTCCAAACCCACAAATAAAAAATTACCCTAAAATAAAATGAAAAATGAGTAGGACTTTTATATAGATTCCGACTGGACATTTTTGCTTTATTACAAGTCCCTAAAACAAATTTAGGGAATTTACTACTTGTTGTATTGTTTACTACTTGTTGTATTGCATGTCTCTTCACAAACGTAGTGATTTATACAGAACTCATAAATCACTACATTTATGAGGAACACCTCCCACACAGCTGTGACACTGTACAATGCTGTCAGACAACTCTAGTTACTTTCATTCCACTAACTTGATCCAGACATGAAAAAAAAAAAAAAAGGCGAATAAAAGGCGAGTTAATCACACAAAAGCCTGCAGGTGACAACAGCAATAATCATTTGCCATAACTTGTCGACTAAAACTTGCAGCGGCATGTTGGAAGATCTGAACTGTTTGAGACGAGGTTAAAGCTTTTTTTCTTGTCTTGTCTTACCTTAAAGACAGCGGTTGCCACATGGGGAAGTATGCAAATCAACCAACTCAGTAAAACAGATTTCCTCCGTAAAATCTGGCAGCCCATGTGGTGGATTTTTGCAGAAGCGTGGAATGAACGTTGTTTAGTTCAGATGTAAACAGTTGGGGTGATATTGGAAAACCCTGATGCATGTGTTTACAGCTGATTTGTCTAGATTTATACTAGTTATGTTTAGACGTATGTTGTCAGGGGATTTGGGGCTCAAGAACAAATTAATCCAGCTAAGACAGTGAATAACAGCTAGGCCCGAACGGAACTAGACCCTCGTGAATCCCTGATGAATTGTGGCCATCTTTAACGGCAGTGTTTTCTCATTAGCTTCGGTCTCCAGGGTTCCAATCAAGACAAACGGTCAAAGTAAATTGCAGCAAAGTGTATTGACTGCGGTCCAGATGTCCACTTTACAAGCTTATGGCCCACGAGCATTAACAAAAACTGCCAGGAAGCTTTTTATTATTAACAAAGATTCATGTTTTGGCTTTGGTTGTCTTCATGCAGCGTTTTCATTGTGTTAAATGATCCCGTTTCCAGGACAAAAGGGAGAAAACCTCCACTGGAGCTTGGCAGAAAGCAATTCTATAAAGTGCAAGTCTTTTTATACTGTGCTTAATTGTTGTTATGGAGATATGATATGTTTTTACTGACTGCAGTGTTTTCATTTTAAGGTGAATGCATACGTGTGTGGTCGCTAATACTCGACAAATTATAGGCTTTATGATGTCTTTTCGCACAAACTAAAACTTGGACTTGCCTCAGAAGCAGCACAAAAGCCACCTGACAGTATGAATAATAACTCCTTCTCCAGATGCAAATTGTGAGCTGGTTAATAACAAATGTTCGGTATGAGACAGTAGGAGAGCAGTCTCGACACGGCACATTCTTGCAGAACTATGTACATTGATGCCCAGATTCTATAGGAAGAACGTGGAGAGCCAAGACGCGATTCTCTCATGGGATTGTGAATGTAAAAAACATCTGGCTCACAGCAGTTGGTTTGGTAGGTTTGTTTTTAGGGTTGGGACTGTCTCTTGCAGCCAAAAAGTTGCTATACCTAAACAGTGTGATGTTATCTTTACATGAATCATTACCAATTCAGTAAAAACATGCAAAAACCGCAACAGTATGAATTGTTTATCCAATCAAAACAAAGCAGTAGACCTATCTAACACCTGGATAAAAGCTAATGCAAAGAAAGAGCATATTTCACTATAAAAAAAAAAAAAAATACCCCAAACTCTGTAGTACCTCCAGGGATACCACGTGACTCTTTAATAGACCAACACACACGGAAAGAAAAATGTCTATTATGAGATATAATTGATCATCTTGACACGCATAACATGTCATTTTTTTCTTTAGGACGGAAAAAAAACACTAAAACATAATGTCATTGTTAGACGTAGAAAGCCTGAAAAATGCGCAAAGTTAGATTAGGGTTTTTTAATCGTTTTTAAAGTAGCCAACTGAGCTCATCAAAGCATAAAAAATGTACCGATGAAGATATCCCGTAAGCACTACTGACCTTGAGTGAGTGCGGTGAAACGGAGAGGCAATTATCAACAAGTTAGAAACATGGCACCAGGTTCTTTGTCCCTGCTCCTTTTGTCTGCGGAAACACAACGTTCAAGACACCTGGGTCGGGTTCGGAACAAAAAAAAACGAAAAACAGTCGTTTCTGTTCTTACTGTACGGGTTTTCCTGAGACGTAAGCAGCGGCCGGTCCGTCCCAGTCTCAGCGCACACTTGTCTGCGCAGTGAACCGCTCTGTGTGCAGTGCCACGGCTGCCGCTGGCGCTGGCGCACGAGAAGAGAGAGAGCGCGCGCGCAATCCCGTCACAACACAATGCGGCGGCCACGTGCTCCAGGGAGTAAGAACTTGTAACTAAAGCGTAACTTCACTTCATGTAGAAATGATAGTTGTGGCAAGAGTGCTGCGGCAGGAGCTCAAACCCGTCCGGGCAGCAGTTTAAGTTATGAGCTCCCGTCTTCAGCCGAGTCAACCGTTCTAATTTAAGGCGCAACGGAGAAGCGATCATAAATGACAGCGAACACGAAAAATAGCCCCGAGGCTTACGAGGCAAAGGCACCGCTGTGCGCCACCTGCAGGAGTCAGGAGGTATCAGCAAAGCGCTTCCAAAGAGCCTTTATGGCCAAATTAAGTGGTGTCATTAAAAGCAATTTAGCTTATTAAGATGGGTGGTGGTAGGTTAGAACATATGCTTAAATTCATGTATATAATAAGGCCTTCATCAAGTTCTTAGTTCTATATTGTCCACTCCAACTGCTATTTTTTTCATGAATCATTACAGAAGTCTGGAGTCTGTTTCTCTTATAATCAAGATAAGGTTTTGTATTTACTTTGGCCAGCTCACAAAAACGCGTTGATTAAATTACTGGTTGGTAAATTTGGATTGGTAGTGGATTCTGACATAACCACTTCAATAGCTCAATAGTTCAACACTGTTCACTTAAATTTCAACCGTCATATTATTTTGGAGAGTGACTAAACAGGGAGGTTTCCTAGATAACAATTTAAGGGGGCTCTGTTCGATTTGGACTCCATTCATTCTTTTATATCAACATTTCCTGTCAATGTGCTTCTGCTGCTGCCAGAGCTTCCCGTTTCATGTTCAAATCCACGTTTCCAGAACCGAACAATTAGCCAGCATATTGAGTTTCCTTATCCTTTGTGTCTCTAGGAACTAAATCACTGGTAAGAAATACACAATGTGGTTTTGTTTTGCTTGATTGATAGCTTATGACTCACATCCTATACAAATATTTCTGTGCAAATGTTAAAAATACACATGTTTACTAAAGTGATTTACTGGTCATTGCACACCATAATGTACTTTAACAAACTGTACCAGTTTTTTTGTCTGAGTACTCAAAAGAGAGCAGACAGAGAAGTCAATTTTGGTTCCTAGTTGTTTAGCTTGATCAGCAAATTACGTGATCACTTTGGATTTGTATGTCTCCACCCATTTAGACCCAGCACTATTCAATTGAAAGTCTTTTGAAAAGTGGGCAAAAGGTCAGATGTTGGTGAATGAAACATGGTGTGCAATCAGTTTTAAGGGCACTGACCTTGATTTTAATTTAAAAGGGAAAAAGTGCCATAATATATACCAAACTTTACTCTCAATATTTGGAACAAAGTAGGCCTATATTTGGTCAATTCAGTCAGTTCATTACTAATGGTCAGGCATGTATTTGTTATTACTCCAACTGCATTTGACCTTACCAGTGCTGCTGGGGTAACACCGGGTGACCTTTTGGCTGAAGATGACCGCACCTGGGCCAGTGTTGCTGGAGGATTAACATGTGCAAGTTTTCGAAGGGATAACAATTAGATCGTGAAAGCAAATCCAACCTCCCACACCCAGAGAATACTACAAATTCACATATAATTTATAACTTTTCTATTTATTTTTTCCTCCCAATTTGGTACTGGGCCACACACTGAACCTTCTTGCTGTGCACTTTGCTTGTGTTTTATTTTCAGCACCAGTCTTTGTGTATCAGTGTACATCTTCACGCCTTTAAAAAAAACCCTTGTGTAATCTGCACCAGGATGTGCTTGTACCATGTCAATTGTTTTAACAGCCATATGTATTTTAGCTTCAGCGAGTGTCCTTAATAGCCCCATTAGACTATAAAACCATTGCAAGCCGTCTGGTGTCTATAAACTAGCAGCACACACCGAACCTGGCACTGGAGAAGTGTAAAGCAGAAAATTAAGTTGCAGAGTCATAGTGTGAATATTAAATTTATTTCAGTTATACAAACTAATCTAGTGATCATTCAGAGCTGAGAGTTCAGTTGTAGATGGTACTTGCCTTCGTTTCACAATCTTTGATGTCTGCAGATGGTCCACAGAGAAGTGAAACAAGTCTTCAGAGGAAATGACAAAGTTTTGTTGAAGGTTTTTAACGTTTAGTTCTTCAATTTAAAGCCGAGACCAGACTTCCAGGAAAACATAAATACATTTAAGGTTAAGGTACACTTTATTGATTTCTGGTGAGGAAATTTATTCTCTGCATTTGAACTCTATACATGTATGACCAGGAATTCTTTTAATAATTGCTTGTCAGTACAGAACCGTGAGCAGAGATGGGGGCTGGGTGAAAAACATTTTCCAAGCACTCAAGGCTCAAAAGCAGGCCAATGAAGGATTACTCACATTCACGAAATGTGTGTGCCATTTTCAGGCTAAGAGTGCAAAGAAAATCATTTCAGTCATATGCACAGCCAGACAAAACAGTTTTTAGTTTACATTACATACACATTGCCAAAGTAGAGGCCTGTCTCACATCGTCGTAGCTTCTTCAGTTCCTATGAGCTGTAAGTGGGTCTCAACCTTTAGTACTTGAAGCCCCACCTGTGTGAACCAGAGACTTTCTGGGATGGCCCAAAACTCTGGCCCTGACAAATGTATTGCATTATTACCAACAAGCATTTATTTCAAACAATAGTTCTTCCTACACCCAGTTTCCAATGATAGATAATGTCATTTAATTTGCACAAATTATTACTTTGATAAGATTACATTTTCTCAGCCTTAACATAAGATCCCATACATGAATGTGAAAATGTCCATATAAAACAATGTCCATTGGTGGCTGGTGGCTCAAACAGGCCCCAATCGGTTGCGATTCCTAAAAAGAATCAACATTGATGAATAAAATATAATAAATACAAAGAGACTTTGTTCCTTTTATAGGAAAATTTTAATAGTTATTCAATGTTCTACATTTTACAGTAAATATACAATTACAAACTTGGCTTAGTTATAGTACTAAGATCACTAACTGATCTTTTAAAAAAAAAAACAAAAAAAAACTTAACAAAAAAACATTAAAAAAATAATAAAAACAAAAAATAAAAACAGATTTACACTTCATATCACAAGCCTGACGCAGGTCCTTCACTCCGGACCTAATAGCTAACATACAATTCACTTCTCTCGACGTTAAAGACACGCTGGGCATCAGTTTCAACACAATCTTACGGTAACAGGAATACCATAGCGTGTGCAAACTGGGTACCAAACGAAAACTTCCAAAGATGGGGTGTTCCTAATACTCGCTCCAATTTGAGAATGCGAGTATGATTCTCTTTTTTTTTTCTTTTTTTTTTCCCGGAAGACAAGGAATTTCCACTTTTTGCATCACATTTAGTGTCAAATCAAACTATGACATATCTGACAAATCAAAAAGCTGCAGCAGAACACCAAAGACATTTCAAGCAACTTCTACTATTGATGGGAATAGTAGTGTTTTTTATCTATGCTTAAGGAAAGTATAAAGACCTCTAAAAGCAAGGCAAATGCGAGGAGAGAGAAGAGGTGAATTGTTCAGCCCACCTTTTACTATCAAAGTGAAAAGGCGTACAACGATAATAGCAATGCACTAAATGCCAGTTAAAAGCAATCTTTGAACACTTTAAAATGCCAAAGAGTGCAGAGTGATGAGTGTTAGAAGTAAAAAAAAAAAAAAAAGAATGAAATGAAAAAAAAAAAAAAACGTGATTAAGACTTTTTTTTCTTCTTAAGCACAAAAAAATTATTCCAATTTCATTCATATTTTAAGTGCAAATTGAAGTAACCAAAAAGGTGAGGAATAATAAAAGGCCTCGATTTATTTGCTATGTCAAATTTGAGGCATTGGTCCACACATTTCTAATATTATCAATTCAGCGTTTCAGTAATCCATACAACAAAATGGCATTTGGAAGGGATTAGCCCCAATTTTGTAGTGCTCAAATTGTAATTCTGGCAAGTAGCAGTAAGATTGTTGGCCCCTTTTTTTTGGTTTCAATCTATGAATATACCGTACATTGCAAAACGGCACAACTCTAGTGACATCTAGTGTCTACCTAGGCTTACTGAAGATTAACAAATGCCACAGTAGATTATCAGCATTAACCGACACAGATTGGCAAAAATCTTAAATGTTAATCAGATGTTAGGAGAGGAAACATGTGGCACTGGTGTTTGACGCGATGGCAATTTCCGCAGACTCATAAATGGCCTATAGAGGGAGCTGTGGCACAAAGTGAAAACAAGGTACAACAAGACACCAAGTATACAAAAGTAAGACAGGCAAAATGCATTTAACAATATGTGAAAGAGGACAGCATTAGGAAAACACAGAATCACGGGAAGCTAGACATAACAAGGACTCAAGTCACCAGTAAACTAAGACGTACTGAACAGCAGTTTGTGAAAAATATGGCACAGAACAAAAGGCAAGGAGCTTTTTAAAGGTATTTAAAAAAGGACATTTGTTGAAGCGTGTGAACGGCAACGGGCAGCAGAGGTCACAAGCGAACTGAAAGCGCTGTCCATTTTGGGTTCGGTCATTCATTTACACGCACAAGGTCTGTAAACTGGAAAATGCGAACTGTAGTGTTAAAATCAAGTCAACGGTTTTCAATTTATTCCCCAAAAATAGAGCCATTAAAAAAAAACTGGAGCGCGAGTTGCGTTTCCAACATCAAAACTTGGTGAAAGATCTTGAGCAGGGTTTACTTTTGCATTGCTTTTTCTTAAATTAGTAATTGTGTACTTTATTTTTTATTTTAAAAAGGACAGGTGCTTAAAGTTCAACATCCAATTCAAAAATACAAAAAAATCCAACTGAAATTTGACTCAAAAAAAAAAAAGACTACTAATACCATGTCCGATAATTAAATTGTGATTTGAGTGTCCAGTCGACCCAATAGTGGACAACGCCGCACACTAGCCTTCCATGTTAGCATTCACAGACCTCGTGGTTAACTCCCTCCGCAGAAAGGGATTAAAGATGCAGAATTAAAGGTTTAAAATAGAGGTTAAAAAAGCACAAACAGTAGCTGCCACACTAATGCGACCATGCGTAGCTAGAATTACATTACGGTACCACTTGCTGTATACTGCATTTGTAGTTCAATGCTATAGAGTGAGATACAATACATTTTAATAAACCAGAAGGGAAGAAGAAGAAAAAAAAAAACACAAAAAAAAAAACCCTTCTGGCGGCAGATGATGGCTCAAAACTAAGCCTATGATGCTCGCTTTTGTAGAATAAAGAATTTTTTGGGGCTTTGGAATATAGCAATATAAACTATAGCTGGCTTTCATTCAGCAGCTTATTTTGCAATGTTATTTTTCAAGAAGTAGACTAATATTGTACAAATAAATGGACAAGCAACCTCAGTGGTGTATCTGTAATTACAATATAATTTACCTATTCATCCCTTGAACTAACAAAGCCTAGGTACCTGTTACTTAGCATTAAATTATAGTTCAAAAGTTTTTTTTTTTGCATTTTCATCTTTCAAAAATGTGCAATATAATTTCCACAAAGTTATCTAATGAAATTTATGATATGTTCCACTCCTCAATGCTTAATAGTTATTAAATGCTGCACACGAGAGCCTGTAATCGATATTAAAAGATTACTCGACAAGCCATTTCAAAAAATCAGTTCAAATGTTGCTAAACGATTACTGTATTGATAACAGTAGGGGCGTTCCCTCTTATTTATTGCAATATCGACGTTCACTACATACCCGTGCAGGAATGCTCTGCTTTTGTAAATAGCCTTCTGTATTTTAATTTTTTTCTTAACTCCAAGCAATCCACAAGCCTCACTCAGCTCTGACCCCGACATAAAGCCAAGATGAGGGACAAAAGGACAAAGATTTCATGTGTGTCTAGACCACCTTGTTAACGCATTTCTACAGTATATAAATTCACTTGCCACAATATATAAAAAAAAAAAGGTACAGTTGCACAACTATTAGTTTATCAGCTGGGCCGATGACACATATTTAGGTCGATCCCCACAGTTCAAACTATGTAAATAATAATTAATGTGCGATTTAAAATGTGGCGAGGTTATTATTTTATTATAAGCCAGTAGAAAATTTACGAACGTGTAGTTTGCTGTAAAAGAATTAATGTAAAAAAGACCCAAATACTATGAAGTAATATGAAAAGACAATTTGTGAGCGAGGTGCATTACATAGACTCGCTTTGGGCTCAACTGCGAGTCATCTCATCTTCTCCCTAACAAAATGGTCTTCTATAAGAAACAAGACGCATCTATTGCAACTGAAGAAAAGACAACTTCATTTTACCTCTATAGAACGACTAACTGAGCAATGTTTGAACCTTTTTTTTTTTTTTTTTTTTTTAATGTGGGAAAGAATCAAACAGTCAAACCATGCAATTGCACGATTTCAAAAGTACAAATTTAGTGTTTCTTTTTATTGCGGCCATCAATGTAATAGTGAAAAAATGATTGGAATAGTGATCGATTGGTTCATGTTTTAACCACCTTTGCCTTTTAAGTCCTCATGTTGAAAAAGAATGAAGAGGAGACAACACGGTCACCATTTAGGTTCTATATAAATAGTGCAAACAGCCAATGCGTGTGTGCAGTCTCTTGCGGATGACTTCCTGCACCTGGAAAGTAAATGCAGCGATAATGTCCTCCCCTCCTCTTGCTCTCCTCTGACTCTTCTCTCACTCTTCATCTGCTCCTCGTCTCTCCTCCCCTAGTGCTGTTCCCTTTAAACTCCTCGCTGTTGCTGGCTCTGTCTAGCACACGTGTCGCTAGACTGTGCTGCGTGTATTGCGCGCGTGTGAGTGCGCATGTGTGTGTGTGTGTGTGTGTGTGTGTGTGTGAGTGCATCCGTCAAAAACAGAACTAAATTTCACGGTAAGTGCCACTGAGTGATTGTGTGTCTGCATTCAGAAGTGGGCACATCCACCAATATTCTAAAGTCGCTGGTCATTATAAATATTTGCAGATGTAACGCTAAACACGACCCTAACTCGACCACTCCACGTTTGCTAGTTAGTTTTAGACTTTGACGATACATACTAGCCTGCATAGTATGTGGCTTCAATTAGCTGATGTTATTTTTTTTTTTGATAGGTACGATGCATAAGACAAGAAAGGGATGTGTAAATGCTAGGTCACTGCGACATGGCACTTGCAACTGGGACTGAGGACAAAGACGTGATGAATACTGCCCAAAAGAGACAGCGACGTGTTGGAAGACGACTGAGACGAAACAGAAAAATACAAGGTGGAATGAAAGAACAATGCGTGTTCACTGAAATGTTAGCCATAAATAAAATATAATAACTGCTGATGTTTACGAAATGACAGAATAAGACAATATGTTGTTGTAGAGTTGAGATGTAAGTGCCTGTAAAATCCCAGCCAGCTCTGGAGCGGGAAGGGTGTCTCTCTCACACACACGCACGCACGCACACACACACACACGCATGCATGCACGCACGTACGCAACACAGACACGGTGCAGCAAACACAAGTTTCCCTCTGGAGCTACAATGATGGACAGAGACAAAATTCAAATGAAGAAAAATAAGAAAAGTCAAATGACTGGTTGGCAAATGAACTGAGAAAATAAAAAAAAAGCAGCGTTTGTAAAAACCTTTAAGAGACTGTTGCGTAATAACAATAATAATAGTAGTAGTAAAGTGGCTGATGCACTTTAGTTTTGTTCTTGCCGACAGGTGTGGAGTTCCCGTGGTTTCCGCTGGGAGCCCCCGCCTAAGATTTGAGCAGTTGCATACAATGGTGGACTCCAGATCTGCCGGGAGAACAAGAGCCAAAGTACACAGCGGTGAGTGACTTATACACAGCAGCCGTTTAGTCACAAGAGAAGCAGAGGCGAGAGGAGACATCCCACAGGGGGAGACACTCACATGACGATGGGCTCTACCAGTGAGGCGGTACGTAGCTGTAGCCAGGTGTCCCCTGGGGCCTGTAGGTTGGCACAGTAACAGGGTGTGCTCCCATGGGAGGATGCTGGGGTGTCGTTAGCAGAGTCCCTATAGCAGAATGAGAATTGAGAAACAAGCCTTCAATAAAACCTGTGAGCCTGATAAGGGAGTAGAAGGAATTTATCTAAAAATCAATTTTATATTATATTATGGCACAAGCAGGGTGGGCCGGGATGCTAAAAATGCCCCTTCAGAGCATGGGCACTTGTGAGCGGTCAGCACGTTCTCCCTGGGGCTTTGCCAGGAGCAGACAAATGCTCAGAGCTCATCTGTATCTCTACACTTTACACACAGCAGTCTTTCTGTGATCTGAGCACCATCTCCTGTTTTCGTCACTGCTCTGATTGTCACGGACACATTCCACAGTCGCTGATTAGATCCCGTGCCAGAAAACCGGCTTCCTTAGTGATGTCATTGGTTACTTTTTCTTGTGCTTGAATATGATTGGACCCCTGCAGAAAGTAGGCGGATCTAAATCATGGATATGATTTAAATCAAACTTAAATAAACTATCACTTTATATGAAGTGCTGGACACAGATGCCAGGCTCACAGTGTGAGCTGAGGTCCAGAAGTGATGCATTCATCTGTTAAACCTGAGCGAACACAAAACAGGAGCTAAAGTCAAAGTCCTAAAGGAGAGCCTGAATTTTATTATTGTTGTCCATTATGAGCATTTACATTTAGAGAAAATGGACTTTTGTTCAACCATATAATTACACAGGCTCAGCAGTGGCCTGTCATGCCCAATATTATTCTGATATCTGACTAAAGCTGTAACTTCTGCTGCTGTAAACTGTCACCACAGAAGTGTAGTTGGGACAGTGAATGTGTGCGTTTGTCCTGAGGTGCAGTTGATGTGATCATATCTGCAGTGTTGTGGCATGCAGCGGTCGCCAAACTGTGGGTTAGGCCCCGGAATGAAGTCACATGTTTAAATACAGGAGATGGCAGATTATTCAGCCAATTAAACCTTAAATTGCGTTACACTAATTCTATTTTAATTGACAATGGACAATTGGAGCACCAGCACTTATTATTGACCACTTAAAGCACTGAGTACAAGCATGTGTGAAAGACGTTATTTGTACCTGCGCTCATGGCCATGGTTGTCCCGGCGACCATCCCCATGGCAGCCATGCCGTTGTTGCGGGGTGCGGGTACAGGGACCGGGGCAGGGTACAGGGCTGTGGAGGGGATGCTGTTGGGCTGCACCACTGTAGTGTGATGGATGACATGAGGCTGCGCCGCATACACAGGCTGAGTGTAGTACGCTCCCTGACACAGACACACACTTAACATTAGCAGACGCCGCATCATGTTTATGCTATTGATCACTTAACAACTCGGCCAGTCCACTAAATGTAGTTTTTTCCTATAGCAGTTAGCATTAAAGCTCGCAAAAAACCCAAGTTATGAATTTGGTACAAACCAAGCGACCACATTTAGGTTAAAGGCTTGTAAAAGTCACTGTTTTTCACTGCGTTTCAGTTTTATGCAACTAAAATCTGGAACAGTCTTCCTGAGGATGTGAGACAGGCCTCTACTCTGGCAATGTTCAAATCTAAACTAAAAACTGTTTTGTTTGGCTGTGCATATGACTGAAATGCTTTTCTTTGCACCCCACTCTTCTCTTTTATGTCTTAAACTGTTTTGTGATTTCTGTCATGTCTTTGTGATTTTAATGCATTTTTTCCTGTTGTGTGAAGCACTTTGAATTGCCTTGTGTATGAATTGTGCTCTACAAATAAACTTGCCTTGCTTGGCCTTTTGGAGTTTATTTTTTACATAATTAGTGTGCAAAACGTCATCTAGTGAAAACTGAACTTTTTTTTTTAAATGTTCCTGCTGAGGAGAACAGATAAATGACATTAATATCATCAAATAAACATTATATACTTTAATATGAAAATTGGGTTTACCATTAATTTGTATGTGAAAGTGATAAAGCAGACAGAGAGAGAGAGAATTTTGCATCCATGGATGAACAGTCAACATTTTTGCAGTCAAAATAAACAAAATCTTTTGGAAGCAGATTGGTCGCTAAAGCAAAACCCCTTTAATATTTCATTTGATTTAACACAAGAATTCCAAGGCCATCAATTTGACGGTTTTCAGAAGTGTACGTCTAATGACTCTGGTTACGTTGCTCTTTCAGATTCATGGGCCCTTGACCTTTTCTTTACCTTTGTGTATATCATCCCCATATTGCAATTCAACTGAAATAAAAACGTTAAAGCGAGTTCTGAGTAATTCTTCCTCTAACTCCCACACACGTCACTTTGACGGCTGTATTAATTACACCGCGGATGACAGTGAGCGTTGCGTCACCTTTAGTGAGTCACCTTTAGTGTCTCTCACAGCAAAGCTAAAGGTGAAATGGATTTTAAGTGATTATCCATACAAGAGGCCCTGGCAATGCTTTAAAACTTTGATGAGGTTTGTTCGGGAGGTGAAGGCGATCAGACTCCAGGACTCGTGGGTTTTGGGCAGCTAAACAGAATCAGTAAGCGAGTCAGAGGATGAAGAACAACCCCCCGCAACAAGAAGCCGGCAGAATCTCACTAGCAGTAGGTTTATTGTAAATGTTCCAAGGTATTTATGACAAACTTTATTATATAGTTATAGTATTTTGGGCTGTTGAGATCAATAAACTAAGCGCCTGTTGCTTCAGCTGCCCCCGGACAAATTGACGGCCTTGGGAGTTCTAGTAGTTCTAAAACCCTGCTAGTCCTAGTGTTAAAAAGTAGAAACTACCGAAATAATTTTCGGAATGTAATTTGCCACCACAATAATAGCATGGGTTGCCTTTTATACAAATAAAACCAAAGCTCAAAGAGGAGAAGTCCTTACCTGTGTGTAGAGGTTTTGCTGAGGGTAGGCACTGCGGATTGGGTACATGGCTGTGGGGTAAGGGGTCGGTGTGGGGGTGTACGGAGGGGGTGCTCCATTTGTCTGGGTGGGGGGCACTTTGT
The DNA here is from genome assembly GCA_015082035.1 of Chaenogobius annularis. Classification (NCBI taxonomy): domain Eukaryota; kingdom Metazoa; phylum Chordata; class Actinopteri; order Gobiiformes; family Gobiidae; genus Chaenogobius; species Chaenogobius annularis. The sequence goes on along the minus strand of BJKM01000063.1, from coordinate 1,611,697 downwards.
ATGGGGTGCCTGCTGTGGTATATCCTGAAAAAAAAAAGTATGAATTATCATCATCATCATCATTAGTGAAATATATTATACTACATGGTTTACAAACTGAAAACTAATTTTTTTTTTTTAAATTAAAAAAATTCAACAAATAATAATATTTAGCATGTAAATAGGAAAATTACAGAATAAAAAAATAAAAAGTATAGTACACATTTTTCTAATGTTGTGCAGCCTTTGTTTGTGTTGGCAGTTCTACTTTCACCCACTAGATGGAGCATTGGTGACACTATTGTCAGCGTTCTTAAACGGTATATACAATCCAGACTATTCACAATTCTTAGTGACCTTCAGTTAAGTTCTCCTCTTAATGAAACTGAAATAGACAGGTACTCAGTGAGTCATATGCCACAAATACCAGTTATAAAAAAGGAGAAATATATATGTAGAGATGAGACGAAAACCAGAATAAATAATAGATGATACACAGAAGCCATTTTATAACTACTCTAATGTAAAGAAGCTCATTGTTATTACGGCGGGTTCAGCTCTCTGGGGGTGTAGTACTGCCCCGCGACCACTCGGAGGAGCCTGAAGGTCAAACATGCTAGCTAGGGCCTCTGCTGCTGGCTTATGAAAGGCTTCTCTCTCACACAAGGACAAGGGAACAAAGAGATGCTGGAGCGCAGAGCTGTGTGCGACCGAAAGAGTGAGCATACCCTCACACACATTCTTTTGCTCCGACATGCATGCGGGCCTCGAGGGGACAATGGTGTGTGACAATTACAAAAGCCCTGCTGATAGGGAAACAGTCTGCCTATTCAATGGTCTTGAGAAATAATGACATTGGCCGGCATTTCAAATCAGACAGGTCTTGGGAAAGATTTATGCAAGTCATCTGAAAAATTACTCAAGTTTTTTTGTGTGATTTTTGGTTTGTATGCGTGTAATTAAAGCTTGCAGCAGAATGCTAATGAATAACAGTACCTATCATCCTGACTCCAAAAACATCTCAAGTGAAGGAGGGGGAGGGGACAAAAGAATACCGTTATCAAGGCAATATGGTAGAAAGAAAAAAAATGCACTGCACCATAGACTTAAAATTTTGTCAATTTTAGCGGTTTCATATTTGATCAACTCATGGATCTCCTTCTGTTTGTATAATACTAATGAAAACAGAAAACCTACAATCATGTGAAAGCCCAACTCTGCCTTGTTAAAAAAGAAAATGAAAGATGATGCAGAAAAGACAAAGCTTTCATTTACTTTCTTCTACTTGACAGACTTAAGCCCGCATGAGAAAGACCACAGTTCACCCCCCCATCTGTTCTGAGATCAGCCCCGTGGACCCCAGCAGAGCGACTATCTGCTGCAGACAGCTGTTACTGGCTCAAATCCCACCCCTTTGCCCCTTTACAGAAAGGGATTCCACTTAAACGAAATGCTTCAACGTTCCCAATTTTCAAAACACTACAACCATATAAACTTAACATTTAACACTCGAAACGACCTCAATTTACAAGTCAATTTCTTTACCCATAAAGACAGCCTCTCAATTTTCGTATAATGAAACTAATAAAAGTTGGAGCCGCATTGAAATGATCACAGCATCTATACTAAACTGCATTCAAGCAACTTTTACGTGCTACAATTACAATTATGTGCTGTAGGTTAGATTTAGTAGTTTGTATAAGGAGTCAAAAGTGCAAAAACTCTTCAGTTTTATATCCCATCTTCTAAACATATTAGTAATACCAGTATAATTTTAGTTAAGAAGTGATGGAATAATAGACAGTCAATTTTAAGTCTTCGACAATTAAATAAAATGGCGCTTATCGTTTTTTGAAATTAACTTTTCAAAAGATGATTTGGTGCACAGTAAAGCAAAAGCACAACATAGTCGAAAACATGTGGTATGCTAGATATGCAACAATAGGTTTTTATTTCGTATCAAATGAAACTATTTTTTAAAAAAAAAAAAAAAAACTATACAATAACAATGCATTATACATTTGCAGAATACTAGGTGGATCTCCAGGCAACGAATCTGACGTCTTTTATTTGTGGTTGTTTTTTCCCAGAACAGTTTCGTGTTTGTGCGTCATACCTGGTGGATACCCAGGACTGCCGTTTGATAGATATTTGCGCATAGGTCGGGGCTGTGGCCGGGTAACCTCCTGGATAACCTGCAGAGAGCGGACAACAGAAGCCAAGGGAAAGCATTAACGACGACACGGGTTCACGAGCGCGCGCACGCCGCACAGCACACACACACACACACACACACACACACAGCAGAAGCATTTGGTCCGGCCGAATGCATGTTCCGTACCTGCGATATGCTGTAGGAGGAGACATTACAGCGGCAGGATTACACGTGCGGGGCGGGCGGGAAAGCGCGCACGCCACAGCCGAGACTCGTGCGTCATCAGTTACACAGCATTCAAACAAAGCAGCGCAGCCCGGTGAAAAATAGCTGTGTTTCGTGGTGTGAGTTGGAGGGGAGTACAGAGGGGAGTACAGAGGGGAGTACAGAGGGGAGTACAGAGGAGTACAGAGAGGGGAGTCACAGAGGGGAGTAACAGAGGGGAGTACAGAGGGGAGTACAGAGGGGAGAGAGTATGCGCCACTGTGGGCTTATAAATGGCATTCGATCTGCCTTAGTCTATGTGCTGCGTAGCCTTACAACAGCTACAGTGTTATTGATCTCCGGATGCTGAGTGAGCTGCCGTCACAGAGAAATACATATTTGCATCTGGAGTACATAAAAGAGATGAATAATTGATTTGCGCTGTACTTTAGCTGGACATAACGATCAAAAAACAACAGAAGGACGGACTTGATTCTCTGACAAAGAAGTCGCAGAACATTATGTGGCCAGTTTAGGTTAGTTTACAAATATAATATCAAAATTATTGTTTAAAATAGTTGTGTTAAATAAGAAAATGGTCAAAAAGCAGCATAAGATGAGAGGTAGGGCTGTCGCTAAAGATTATTTGAGTAGTCGACTAGTCAGCATATTATTTTTTTTAATGCAAGTCAACAGTTTTTTTTTTTTTTTTGGCCTGTGGGCTTTCTTAGACACGACAGTAGAGTATGAAATGGGGAAAAAAAGAGAAGGGAGACACAACAGTAAATTTCTGGAGCTGGGATTCGAACTGACGACACTGCGTGTGGAGCCTGGCATGTCTGCTGCTGCCTCAACCACTCAAACAGGCGAGCACGAACTTTCACTGTTTTTAAAGACATTACCGATCGCATTGATTTAATAATACCACCGTCTGTTATGAAGCCCATATTTTTTAATGTGTTTTAGAGTTTGTAGAGATTAGATAATCAAATAATACCTAGGATTTTTTTTTCATAGTCTAATAGTTATGATTAGTCGATTATTTTGTGGTGACCCTAAAGTTATTTTCTGATTAATTTCAAAACAATCATCAGAGTATCACACATTCTTTTTTTTTTTTCTTTTTTAACTTCACACGTAAACGGCCAGTTACACCATTTCTGCTTAAATCTGAGGTCAGAAAGTTGTACCTGTGAACGCCATGTTCTTGGGGTTTCCGTACGGAGAAGGCTGTACGGGGCTGTAGACCGGATTCATGGCTGAAGATAACCTGTTCTTGCTGAGAGAGTGGACGGCAGGGGGACGGGGGTTCAGAGGAAAAAAGGAAACAAAAATCATTAAAAACTCTAAAAATTCAAACTTCTTGGACACAAACTGGTCACATCCACGAACCCCAAACTTCGTAATGGAACAACAACATGCAACACGATGCAACAGGTGAACCTCAACGTAAGCAACGACAGATCAACAGATTTGGCAGCACGTTACAGTCAGAACTTACCTGGTGCGTGAAAACATGGGCATGATACGTGGGAATTTGTGATAGTGTGTGTGTGTGTGTGTGTGTGTGTGTGCGTGTGCATGCGTGCCCCGTACCTCTTGTGCGTGTCTGGTTGATACATGAAACTGAATTTGTCTGTGGGATGCCCGCTCGCCATTCTTGCTGTATGCAAATGAGGAAGGAGTGGAAGTGGATATGCAAATCTGAAATTAAAACAGCGAGAGGTCATGATTACAACGAACACAAGAAAAAAAGGGGGAAAATAACTGCAAAGCAAGCACCGGTGCGAACGGCAAATGGTCACGACAGCGTGTCCCTCCCGTGTGGCGGAGGCTAGTCGCGCAAACGTGTGAATGCGATACGGTTGTGTGCTGCAGGTACCAAACGGGCCTCCGTTGCTTCACTGGTTGTTGATGTCCCATAAGACGTGACATTGAGGATTGGTTTTCTGTCCTCGTTTGCACTGAAATATGATCCAAGTACATCTGGACAGTCTTGAACAATGAAACTTGTAATATTACCTTATTATGTACTAGAAAAATGATTATTATGAACAGTTTCAATTCATGTTTTCCAAATTAGAGTTAAATAACTGAAATTGACGTAATGAGGTTTGTACTTTTCCTAGATGCATGTTTTAATCATTCTTACTAGTATACTATAAACATTTAAAGTGCATATGACGGCATCATATTTTTCTAATGATAGTAATACTCAGTTTGGTGGGAAAGTGTCTGCATTAAATCATAGTTAAGCAGTCTGTAAAGAATAATTGAAAAATAAAAGTTGAAAATGACAGGAAGTTCTAAAACAGAATCCCTTAGTCTATGTCTAAATATTCGGAAGAACCAAAAAAAAAAACCTGACAATTTTAGAAACAAAATTAAATAATTTTAGTTGAATCTATAATTCAAAAAGTAGACCTAAATTATTATTATTTTAATCTGCCTGATTTTGTCCCCTTTTTTTTTTTTTAACAAATTTTAGTTTCGTAAAGCAGGTCACAAACTTAAGGAACTGTAACAAGTTTGACAATTCATGGTTTAGTAACCGTCTCAATACGTGAATAACTAACACTAAACTGTGATATTGTGACATCCCTAGTCATCAATTCCACTGAAAATGCAGCGACAATTTATGTTGGGTGTAAATTACAAAATATCAAGTGTTATCAGATGTTATTTGTCAAATCATAACTATTGTGTAATTTATTTAAGATTTTGACACTTGTTTACCTTGTGGTTGCTAAGAAACAGTTGTGTTACCCAATTATGACGCTCATGTCCAAACAGGAAGTACAATTGGGGAAAAATAGGCAAAATGTTTAGATAAATATATAAAATAAAAAATATAATCATGCCAACTACGTTTTAGTGAATGAGCAGTCCAACCTGTCATATGCACTTTAAATTTTTTTGTTTTTTTGTTTTTGCAATAAACAAGATGCATTGTAATGCTGGTTGGATTCACAGTGCAAAATAGCTTGATTAAAAAGTGCTTTTATTGGCTCTTTTCAATGGTTCACTAGTGTCAACAACCAGCAGAGCCGATCTGGTACACTGCAGTAGCTGACACGTTGTGTTTGCTCCTTTGGCTAATATGAATGTGTGTGACACAGAGGAGCTACACCAAACATCGACCACAAGCGGCAAAGCAAACATCAACACAGTAACTGAGCAAAAAGCACCATACACCTCGTGAGCGGGCGAGCGAGCGCGAAAACAAGACAAGCCACAAACAAAATTTTGTACAAATAAGCCGGGACAAAGCTATGAGTAAGCATGATCCGTTATGATCCGTTATGAGCAGAGAGACACACGAGCACAGAGTGGAACGGCTAAACCAAGAGGACAGGTGTGAGTGTGTGTGCACGTGTTCGGCCATTTTGAATAGATTTTGTGATGTGTTGGACTTGAATGCGGAATCAACTGCTGCAAGTGATTTCTATAGGCCGGGTAAAGCTGGAAAACCTTCTGTAAAAACCTTTTGTACAATCCAGTATGCATATGCCAGTCACAATAACACATTTTAAAGTGTGATATAATTTTACTTTATGCCACTAACACAGTAATTCTAAAGTAAGATCTCACTTATACAATTATTATTAATTACGTTTTTTTAAATTATTATTAATTATTATTATTATTATTATTATTATTATTATTATTAACAAATAAAAAGGATAAAAAAAATTGTTCAATAAATAATAGCTGGAAGAATAAGTCAATATAATAATTATCGTGATGGGCCTTAAAGTATATAATAGGGAGGTTATGATATAAAATGTGACAATGTTACGATTATTGTGAGAAGAAACATCACAATAAAAGATTTTTCACAATTATTGACACATAACAAAACTAAAGTGAAATCCTTAATTTTCTATCGTTCTAATACATTACTGCCCAAAACTAACTAATCATCTTTATGAAATCAAACTTTCTGAATTATTTTTTTCAACAAATATAATAAATTAGGTGTACTTTTTGGGGTCCAGAGTGAATAGAAATTACATAATTTTTTTTTCTAACATAGTCACAATAATTAGGTCTTAGTTATCGGTTAACTGAATCATCTTGACATCCATAGATATAATATAGAAATTAAATAAGTACGAGAAAAGGTGTGTTTATCACTCATTCGAAGACTGGTTTATTGCCGTGATTCAAAAGCTTTTCAACTGAAGGCGAACCACAATGAAGCGTGTGGCCACAAATTGAAGACAAAGCAGCAAATCGTTTATTGCTTGATATCAGCTATTACAGTTTGGTGTGGAAGTAATTCCCTTCTCGATCACACAGAACAAATCATCCGGCAAGGTGGATGAAGTGTCTTGCTCAAGGAGCCACTGGGAGCTTCGAGATCTTTACCATCAGAGGCCATAATCAACTGGCATCCCTTCAGAAAACACATCAAACTAAAATAACATGTTCACCGTCGCCGTCTCGTGCGAAATTGATGCATTTCACACTTTTAATGGAAGAACGCCTCGTCTACCGGCCAGAACAACCAACAATGTACTCCAAAGAAAAAAAACCACCATCCTGATTTTTCACAGCATCCACTAGAACATCTATTTCAAGCTCAAGCAACACGATTCTACTAATGGCCAGCTATTCATCATTTCCTGGCACAAATACAAGAAGCAATTGAAACTGAAAAACCTGTAACATCTACAACGGAGATTCTGCCATTTCAATTCATGCCAAATAAGGATTCGGAACAATGACCATTGGCTATTAACGCGTGGACCGGTGCCTGAAGTTAATCCTAGGGTCTTAACCTTCCTAAAACACCCTGTACCCCAATTACCCCAAGTCTGTCTGATAAGAGTGAGGACCTGTGCGGCGGAAAAGAGGGCGAAACGGTGATGAGAGTGAATAGTGAGAACAAGAGCCGGTACAATGTGTTTAATGAAGGTGTGGAGCTGGAACAGGAGGAGGAGTCAACAACAGGTCCCTTTGTCTAAGCAGAGCGTGTTTTGAGACTATTTAGATCCTTTTACAGTCACTGCTGGAGAAACTAAACGGCTTTAATCTGATAATGGACATTTATGGAACTTCTAACCATATGAAATCCCCAATTAGATTCTCCGAGATTGTGAAAAGCAATTGTCATTCACTTTCAGGTCATTTAATTGTTGGAGTGCACAATATACACTGTGTATATTGTGCACTCCAACAATTAAACGACTATTGGCGACTAGTAGTCTATTAAACGTTGCCTTGCTCCTTCTTATCGGGCCATTTTAAATCCAGGCTCAAAACTTATTTATTCAGACTGGCTTTAAACACAATGTAGCGACACTTTATTTTGTAGTTTGTTTTTATGCTTTTGTATTGCTTTTGTGAAGCACTTTGGTCACCTTGAGTGTTGTAAAAAAAGGTGGACAGAACGTAGTATTACATATACTATCAAAAACACAATTACATATTTTTTATCGTAATCATTATTTGGATAGACATTAAAACAATTAAGGGGCATTATCAAATCAAGATGTTAACAAATATCAATAATACACTTAAATTACATGTAAAGATTCTCCATCTAGAAGCCTTCAGTCACCATATTTAAATCTTTATCTGGTTCATAATGTGTTTAAAGTCTCAATTTACAACAGAAATAATCATTTGACTTGTAGATAACTAAAATATAGGTTAGTTGCAACCCTGCATTTACATGGTCAGAATCTGTAATCAGATTTGATTATTGGCAACAGATCTCAGATAAAGCCAAATACCAATTGTAAATGTATTAATGTTACATTTAAAACCCCAATAATGAGATATGGCATCATAATGTACCTGTAAAAATGTGATCTCATATAATTCATTAGTGATGTTTTGTGGCTCTTTAGTTCTCAAAGTGGCTTTGTTCCATTGTTTGGAGAACAAAAGTTAATGCGTATTTTCTACCACAACATTTTTGTAATTGAACAGAGCATTAATTGAAATGTTTTTGGATTTAAGATGATTAATAGCACAGCCTTATTCTAACTCAGTCTTATAGTAATGGCTAAAGAGTACTGACAACTTTCCACAATCACAATATCCTCATTTTTATTCCTCATTTTAACCAAAGACTACATTCACAGAAAGCAATTTAGCCCCTTTTTGCTCAGATCCCCATAAATCTTCTCTTGTCTCACAGTAGTGCTGCAGGTAAGATCCGTGGGCCCTGCCTAAAGGGCTCACTTATCTTCTGACAGCTACATCTTTCAGTGGCTCCCGACAAAGACCGTGTTGTGGCACGCTTGGCATTCTCAACATACAACAGAGGCTCACCAGATATTTTCTGCTGCATCAATGAAATGAGGCTGATGACGGTAAACTGGATTGGGTACAGAATAACAGGCTTTCTACAGAAGAGGCTGGATAAAAAAAAAAAAAAAGTAATTCTTTTATAAAATGTATTGTTTAAATCAAAACTAAATCTAAATTCACTCAGCTTCAATCTACACCTATATAATTAGCATGCCTGCATGCCTTTTGATCTAAGCACCAAAATACCAAGGATCCCCATAAACACATTATAAACATTTATAATATATGTCGTTTATTGTTCAATTTATTAGATATAACTTATAACAACACGTGAAGGTGTCATAGGCATTGTTTATAGCTTCCTATATTCATTACGCCTAAAGACTGGCAGTTTTAAAAGATATATCCAGATACTTGCCTGCTGCCACCAATAAACCAATAAAAGTCTATAAAGGTTATGATGTCCTCTGAAACCAAGATATGTAAATGTAATACTGATAAACACAATTTTGTCAAGTGCCAACTGGTGGTAGCTCCACCTCGCCATATTTGATTAAGGAGATTGCTGGTCCCTGACAACTGTGTTGCCACTTCATGTCTCATCTTGCACTCAAACAAAGCCAAAATAGACTCCACTGAGAGACAATATTAGCTTACTTTCCTGATCCTCGACTAAAACCAAGCAGATTCTCCAGACTCCGTTAGGCCTAATAAACTGGAGAGGGACTTCATTTAGGCTCAGCTCATAAGCAGTAACTGCAGCCAGGGGCACCGGCTCCTACCGCACAGCTCACAATAGAGGTTATGCAAGCGTCATCGCTGCATCTGGGCTCGTAGAAGTAAGTGGAAAAAATGCATGCATCAATGGTGAGGAATAAAATGTTCTCCTATACGAGCAAAAAAAAAACAACAACAACAACCAAATCAACTGTGTCAAAGAGCTCCTACAGTCTAATAACTATTATAAAAAAGGGCTAAAAATCTGCCAAATATTTACTTTGTACCTGACATCTATAAAAGAAAATCAAGTAAACAGTTGTAGAAAGCCAGATAAACAATGGGAACACGCCAGCTACACGCACATTTATCTGTGTGTTGAAGAAATACATTTTTGTGAGGCAAGTTGAAGTGTCCTTTATCTCTCCCTGTCGTTAGCAAAGAAGCAAAGCAACATTTGATCATTTGAACTGCCCATAATTTTACCACTCTCATTCTCTCAGATCTTCCAACTCCTTTCCTCACTTATTTAATTCACACTTAATCGAAATATGTCAGGTTTCAAACAATGAGCCCGACTCCACAAAGGGAGATTCCCGCAGCCTTAGGGGGGCAGAGGAGGTAATAATGAGGAAGAAGTAGAAAGGGAGGAGGGGTGAGATTGTGGATGCGTAAAGCACGTGCGCAAACACCAATACACAAAGAGCAAGGGTTCCTGGAGAATATGTACAATGCAACGCAACCCCCACACAACTCCTGCCTCCTACAGAATACCTCATCCGCCTTCAGTCTTTCAGCACCAACCCAGGACCGGTGGGCGTTTTCACACTCTGGCACCGGAGAGAGACTAGAACTCACAGTTTATCTATGCTCCAGAAGGGAGAGTACTTCTTTACTCCACAGGGGAACAGGGAAATATTACCAGACAATACAAATGTGTAGCACAAAGTATCAAAAGCACATAACAAGCACAACTCTCACTTTGCATAAGCTGAAGTAAAATTTATTTTAAAATCTCCTTTATTCATTAATGATTAAAGTAGACTGCGTTTTGGCCCAACGCGTTTCTGGTGGATGTTCACCTGCATGTTTCCATGGAAATGCTGTTTCTTTGTACAGATAGACCTCAAGTCAGTTAAAAGCTAATCAGTCAACGGCGTCTTGGTCGAACAGAATTTTTCCTAGTCCAATAATTGCTTTCTGTGAATTTTGAAAGATTTACATTCACAAGTGCAGGAAGAAGATTTGGGTGTTAATTGACTTTATTCTGCATTTTTACTGACACACTGCACTGCACTGACATTACGTGATCTTGTCGTCTTGTCAGTGCACTTTGGGATTTACGGTCACTTTTTTTTAAATAGTTGGGAGCATTTGGCATATTTATTTGTTGATCAAAAACATACAACACTAAAAATAATTTCAAATGGGTGAAAACACACAATTATATTTCCTTGTAGGGCAAACAACTATAAGAGAAACCTGAGAACTTTCTATAAAATCAGCAGAGTTGCTATTTCCATTACAGATGAAACGTCACAATTTGTCACTGTTGTAGCTGGAAGGGATTGACATGACAAATCCCCCAGACCTTCCCTAGAGCAATCAAGAGCACACTGCCCTGGGTTATTTTGGATCTAGGACACCTCTGACACTTAAGGATTCCGTCATCTCCCTCACCTCTGCTGCCGTGGATTATGATGAGAAAACGCTTTGCTCTTGAAAATGGCATTCATCAGACCAAGTGATAATACAGAGTTGGGATAATTATTTTTCTCTGGCTCTAGACTAAATGCAGTGAGTTCAAAGTTTCCCATCTAAACAGAAATAATGACAATGACTACAAGAAATAAAAAGCAGTGAAAGTCATTAAGGCATCATTAGGAAATTCTTTACAGTCTTATCTAGGAGCTTGCGCCTTAGTTTTAAAATATTCAAGTACCGATTCCAAAAAATACACACATTTAAAAATTGTTTGGGTTGTTGTCAATCAATTGTTGATAATGTGTAATAAAAACATTTAGATTATTTCTTAATTACAAACACATCAAATTAGGATTATGGTAACAATGCATTCACGTTATGTTTGTTGCTGCAATGTATTGATCGTTTGAACGTGTACTTGAGGTAGAATTGATTACTCTCAAATGCCATGCCGTCTGCAGTAAGACGACAAATAAATAACAAGCCACTGAAGCTCTACTCGAGTCCTTTACAGCTGCAATAACCAGGTATAGATTTTAGGATTGGTTTGAATGTCATAAGCATGATTGAGAGACTATTGATTTGCAATAAAGGAGACTGCACTGATCTTTGAGAAAGTCTGGTTTAGCAAAGACTACTTTTAATGATCCGAGGGTACAGGTTTGACAAATAAATCCGATAAAGTGACGGCAATTCTTACACCCCGACCATCTGACATGACACTCATTCTCTTTCAAACAACAGTATTAAAATGTGAAAAGTTTAATATCAATAATATATTCAAGAGAAAGCATTCACTTTAAAAAAGATGGCTCAGTAAATATGCTTTCCTACACAGTGTGTACATGCAGAGCAGATTGGCTGCCTCCACACATCTCTCTGTCCAAGTGCAGGTATGAGCACAGCTCAAGGAACATAATAAAGCATGAGTGACAGCCGAAGGAAAAACAAGTGTCACCTGGGATCGTTGCAACCTTTTATCAAAGTCCTTAATTCCCAGTGACAGTTCTCACCTGCCGCTCGCTGGGGCACACAACAACAACATGCACACAGCATGTGCTGATCACAGATCAATCATTTCATGTCCTGACTGTCCAGTCAGGACTCTGCTCACATATTCAACAGTCAGAAAAAGAGCAATGCAATGGACACAAGCCAGTGACAGAAAGTGTGGAGGATGGTGCTTGAGGATCCTAAACAATGTGTAATCCTTCCCTCATTCATGCTCTTCTCTAACAACATCCTTGTTTGACATCAAGCTTATAAACGGTTTCCTGTCAGCTCCTAGTCATTAAAAATGATTGTGATAACTACACTGGACAAGAGGCATTTAAACTGAAGTGAATGTGGATGTCTACCATTTGCATGGGTTCACAGATCTGTAATGAGCAACTCATTAAGTGGTTGAAACCACATGGGAATTGTGCGCTGCAGAGACAACAGCCCATAATAGAAGTGCTGAATCCTAACATTAAGTGACACCATGCTTTCTAAAGTCTGACAGTTTTATGGCTCTATTGTAAAGCTCACCATTCACACACAGGCCAAAATCAACATGTCCACAGCTTTCATGCTGCACAGGCCTCACCTTAACTGAGATAACATGAATAACATGATAACATGCATTGTTGTTTGTGCCATTTTATTAGTTTTTCCACAAGTACAGTGTACCAGGACTTTTGGCAGACATCATCACATAGCGGGCGTATAATAGTTTAACAGTAATAAGACACTTAAGTGAGCAACAAGAAACGTAGATCTCAGAATGTCTTGATACTGAATGGACAATCTTACATTAAATGGGATTAGAAGTAAATGTCTAGAAGGTGATCCCTACATAAAAGGCAGAGAGGATCCAACGGATATGCCTAGTCAAAAGTGAGAATAATTAAATGCCATTCATCTTTTTCATACCAAGATGTTCAAGTCTAATTGAAGCCATAGCAACAAAAACTAAACTTTTGCTGTTCAGAGAAGTATCAGTAATCAATCACTGAATTATAATAACAAAAACACAAGACAACTCTGAACATTTTATTGACTGAACAGATCGAATCACTAACAACAATGGAAGGTGGATATCAGGATCGGAGTGGATTAATTTACAATAAAACAATGTATAAACTTCCCATTAAAAAAGCTGAATTAAGCTGTTCCTGCTCGCGTAAACAAGTCATCCCTGGTTAACGTGCATCTGACTCTGCATTCCTATGAGATAGTAAGCAACGCCAAAACAGCCATTGTTGGACAAAAATGGATACACTCTAACAAGCTTAAGACACCATTTTGAAAATCTCCTGATTTCTAGATAACAACATAGAGATGCCATCTTACCAAATATCAGCAGCCTCTTCACAGCTGCGATATGCATGAGGATTTCTCCATCCCTAAGCACCACTTCAAGAATCTGTACCACAATACTAACATTAGCTTAGCTTGTCTGCTAGCCTCAAAACACAGCCGCTAACCCACTGTAGCATCCCTGCATCTAGACACGCTGCTGCTGTTGCTCAAACGGCTAATTAGCGGGCTAGCTGAGGAAGGATAGATGATTGCACGGAACAATCGCGGTAAACTGGTCCACATCTGAACTCACTTATAAATGCAACGAATCCTACCAAGCATTATCCGGTCAACACCATCAACACATGAGCAAGTGGTCAGGATCAGCTTACATTTACTATGCAAGCTAACGCTAGCTTAGCCCGCTAGTTCCCCGCCGCTGTAGCCACTACGGAGGACAATTGAAAGGGATACGAAAGGGAAAAACACAGGAAAAAAACATCTAGCAAGTCGACAAATTGCATTCTTCTTCCGTATAAAGAACAGCGGACTACACTTACCAATAGCGGTCAGCCAAAGAGTTAGAACAAAAAGATTTCCCTTATTTAAGAGTTTTTTTCCTGATCTGCCGTCCGTGTATGCGCTCAGCTTTGGTCGGTGCGGACTGGCTCTGCGTTTTGTTGGGCCAGTGGCGGTGCTGTGAAGAGACGGCCACGAGTGGGGGATGGGGATGCACCGCCGGGAGGGAGTGGGAGAGAGGAGGGAGGGATATAGGGATGAGAGGAGAGCGGAGAGCGGAGAGGGGCCCACTCTTACAGCAGACACACTAATGATATGCACATTATCACAGGATCAAGCAGATGCACTGTGTTTGGGAGCAGAACACACATAAAGCCAGTTTGGATTGGAAAGATATTTTACCGCTATAAGTGTAAATCGAACATTTTAATTTGTGCATTCTATTAACATTCAAATCATACCGCAAAGCTGTAAAATAGAGGTTGTGGCCGGTTCCCACCACATTATCTAGTGTTGCTGCTGCTCAATAATAATAAAGACGCCACTGCAGCTGGTAAAAATCTACGTTCACTCGTCATCATTCACGTTCAGTCACCGCGTCTTACCCTTTTCCAAGTTTACTGAAGAGAATTGTCTGCTCGTGGATTTACTGCGCCATCTAGTGGTTTTAAGAATCAGTACACGGTCAAAATTATGTTGACGTGACAAACCAACATCTTTTTTTATTTTATTTGACAATATATTAAATGTGCGTATCATAAAAGAGCAAACGATCAATGCTACGTCTCTTAATTTAGTTTTGTTATTTTTTTTTTCATAGGCTATCACAGTCTAAAAAACACTAACATGTCATCGCTTTGCACAAAATAAGACTTAAATGTATTGTTAAAATGAAGGAATGTTGTAAATTCCGGCACTGACAGCGTCAGATACGAATAGTTACAGCTCAACCTGTCACGTGACTTGTCATTGCCGGAAGTAGAAATGACAACAGAGGGAACTATCCAGGGTGCTGACCATGAAGGAGCTGACGCCGTAATGTTTTTTTCTATAGCGTTAGAATATAATTGTATTTTGCAGATGCAGTTACAAACTGGCTAAAGCAATCCAACGCTAGAGACGTGCATCATGTGAATTACATTTATTTGGAAACTAAAGCAATATGTGTAGGTATCTCTTATGAATCCTCTCTTGGCAATGGTGATCGATGATCTGACTCTTATTATGAGACCTTCATAGACATAAATATGAGCACGTATCCAGAATCCAACTGTCATAACATAACTCCAGGATGCAACGGAGACCTAGAGCACAGGACCCTCCTAAATGTGTCGCAGTCACATGGAGTTCAGCTGCTCAGTGTTCTCCGCTCATTTAGACAACAAGGCTTGTTGTTTGATTTCACCATCAATGTACAGGACCAGAGTTTCCCCTGTCATCGCTGTGTGCTTGCAGCAGCCAGTGATTTCTTTAGGTAAATATAATCCTACTATATGGACTTTTTTTATTTTCATTCTAATGTCTCAAAATATTTGGTGCACATAGGGCTATGTTTGAGGTGGACATGCGTGAGCGTGAAGATGGCTCGGTCACTCTGACTAACCAGAGTCCTGCTGCAGTGAGCACTTTCCTGGATTTTGCCTACTCTGGAGAAGCATTCATCAATGATACAAATGTAGACATGATATTTCAGATCGCCTCCTTCCTACAGGTGAATATTACATGGAAATTCTATTGGGTTGATACTTATGTATACAGCTGCAATTTTAACGGAGTACAACTTGAGCAAGTGATCTTTTTTCTCCTAGGTTTCAGTTCTCTCTAAAGCATGCAGTGATTTTCTCATAGAGACCATGGATCTAACAAATATCATATTGCTTTTGTCCCTTGCCGAGGCGTATGGCTCAGCCTCACTGCTCCAAAGTGCCAATGATTTTGTAGTTGAGAACTTTTACGACTTGTCTCAAAATAAGGATTTTCTGGATATGCAGGTAATATGTGTCCAGCTCAAATATCTCAAATATTCCAAGCTTATGAGACTGACTCAGTTGATTCAAATTCAAACATCTGCAATAACTGTTTTTTATTTTATTTTTTATTCCACCCAGATAAATGTGTTGAAAACATGCATTGGATCAGATTCCCTAAACATCCCCAGTGAAGAGAATTTGGTCATGTCTGTTCTGAGATGGATACGCCACAATCTTCCTGAAAGACAAAAGCTGCTGCCAGGACTGCTGTCTCTGACTCGACTCCACCATCTCCCTGCACCTGTGCTAAAGGCATATAACCTGTGCACAAATTACGTAGCACATACACAGATGTCTTGTAGTGTATTCATTTAATTATTTACAATAACATGTTCTTCCAGACTTTGTGGGATTTGGATACTCTTCTCTCCAATGATGAACGATGTCTTGCATTACAGTCAGAAGCCCAGCACATACAAAGTCAATATAATGGCCTCATGACAGACGCCAGACCATCAACAACACAAAGCTATGTCTACATCCATAAAACAGAGGAGAATAGTGAGATCCATCACACCTTCTGCTATATCCTGGATTCAGACCAGTGGAAGGAGCTGAGGACTGAGGAGGAGACCGTCACAGTGCCTGATCCGCCTGGTTGCCGCTTCACTAGCTATGCTGAGAAGGTATGCTTGTATTACAGTACAGTGTAATGTAAAATCATTGCTCTATAGAGTAATAAAGGAGACTCTGGATGTCTGAGGAAGGAGTACAGAACACTGACTGTGAACGTTCAACACATTGTAGTTGTTATTGTCATTGACATGGAGATAGTCTAATCTACAGGAGGGAAAATGATTCTAACTGAAAGTATTTTGGTACAGTTGTTTGTCACAGGTGGTTGTCGTGGGAACTGCTGCCGTGCACTCCGCCTCCATGTGGCTGAGCCGTACCATGACGCCACAGACGAGGTGTGGTGCTATTGCCCTGTGACGAGGACCTGCACCCCTGCTCCTGCCTTGCTCACACCTCGCACTATGCACACTGCAGTCATGTGCCTTGATCGAATCTATGTCATTGGAGGACGGACCAAAGGATCCAGAAGTGGAGCGTCAAGTCTATTGGAGGTATATATTTTACAATCTTGCTTGGCTCATCGTGACCTCAAAATGACCTACTTTGTTTTTAACATATGAAACTATTGCTGTTTTCTTGGTCTATCAGTGTTGGTTGTAAAGTCAAAAGAGTTGACTCTGGATGTCTGAGGGAGTAGAAGTTTATTTACAATCAGTTCGTGATCCTGCAACTTGAATACTCAACACATTGCGCTAGTATTGGCTCTTCAAGCCTGACTCTGCTTCCACACACAGAGGTTTAAATAGTAGCTCTTGGAGACCAGCTGGCCGAGGTATAGTGAGAAGTGCATAGCATACCACTTCTGTGAGACTAGTTGACCAAGGAAACTAATAATGTTGGAGAAGGACAAATTCTGTAACAGTTGGATGGTGCCCGTCATAGCTAGAGCTAACCACATAGAAATGTCAACAATGGTAGAAATGGAGGTGTCCTTGTAAAGCCTGGAAAATTCTACAACACCATGGATAAAATGAATCTTAAAGACCTTTATAAATATTTAGTCCCCAAATGTACAAGGGTAAACAAACCATTATAGAAAAGATTTCAAAGAATTTCTTCAGGACAATATGAAACTTTTTCAAAAGTGGATTACTCCGAGGCAAATGAGAGATTGCACCAAAAGAAAATATTTAATTGAAAGATACATGCAACAATTTATATTTGACAAGGGGACACAGATTGTGGTTCGATCTAATCCAACCTGAGTCGTATCAAAGTGACTTGTATCATCACATACATATACAGTGGCATGCACTCTGTTTTTATTCATAATCTTCAAGCTTCTTTTGTAATTCTTCGGCACAAACACATCAGAAATGACTTAAACGTATTGACTGTTTTATAGGTGGAGTACTACAACCCTCTGTGTCAGACGTGGACTGCAGTCAGCCCTCTGCCCACAGCAATATTTTACCCAGAAGCCACCAGCTGTGATAGTATTATTTACAGTTTGGGATCTGAGGTGGAGATAACCGATTCCTTTAACCCTTTGCTTGACTGCTTCTTCCGGTATGATGCTAAACAAGACCAGTGGACACGCCTCGTCGCAGAGTTCGGACAGTTCTTTCATGCTACACTCGTCAAAGCAGTCTCTATTAACAATACTCTGCATCTGTGTGACTTGTCAACTTACAAGGTTAGAAATGTGGATCATCTGTACAATATGTAGGCCTACTTTATGTATGTATACTTAGTGGTGTTTCCATTTCAGGTGTTTAGTTTTTGCCCAGGGACGTGCGAGTGGAAGGGGGAGGGTTCTTTTGAGAGTGCAGGGTTCAATGCCGGGGCTGTGGGTACCAAAGGCCGAATTTACGTCTTGGGAGGGGACTATTCACCAGATGAGGTCACTGATGAAGTTCAGGTATGTACAAGTATTTAGAATGAGTTAGAGTGTCTTGTACTTGTGGTAATGATATTGTAGGTTTAACTGAATACAAAGTAGTTGCAGTTTAAAATTCAAGCCTGTTTTATTTGTGTGCAGGTCTATCTTAGTGGTAAGAGCCAATGGGAGGAGGTGACACCCATGCCAAGAGCACTGACCGAGTTCCACTGTCAGCTCATCAGCTTCAACAAATACAGAGACCCATGGAGGGATGAGACATAGTCACTCCCATAGTTATAGTCAATAGATCAATAGATCCATTTTGTTTGATCTAAATCCCTTTTTGCCATTCGTCCCATTGCCCAGCCTCTTTTTCTGCAGCTGTTAACATACATTATGTGCTTGCAACCACATAATGTATGGAATACTAAATCAGAAATCAAAATTGAAGTTCAAAGCAGTATATATTGTGTTATCTAAAAAATAAAAACCCTCAGTTACTGCAGATAAAAACATAAAACATTTCTTTTACACAGACACATGACACCATTTTAAAAGACATTCTATTCTATTTTGCATTTTTGTTTTTAACATGTCAACAACCACAAAGGCACAATAAAATATACACCCTGCAATATTAGTTTTGGATCTCACTCTTTCAACTTAGAAGTTAGAACTACTTCGGGCCAGACATTAACAAATTTAGACAAAGCATTGGGCAGCATAGTCCTACAGTACAGGTGCTTGCATCCCTCCTCCCTCTTCCTCTGGTTTTCCTTCCGTCATACTTCCATCTGGTAGGACTTGACAAGCAGCCACATCAGCAGCACAGTGATTAAGACAATCATGAAATTGAGGAAGAGCTCTTGCGCTGAGCGGTCCATGGTGTTCCCCTGATAAGAGGCAGCAGAAGGCTAAGGCACAGCAGCAGTCACTGCCTCTGGTCTGAGACCTAACAGTGGAGAGAAAGAACAACCATGAAGGTGTGTCTTGTGTTTCTCTGTAGAGCTCATGGCATCAGATTCATCAAAATTGTTTTTGGATTGGATTTATGTCCAATTCCAAAAGGGGTAGCAAAGATTATGAATTATATGAGATTCATTCTCATATGAGAAACATTCTTTTGTCAGTCACGCAAGTCAACAGAGATTAAATTCTGTAAATTTGATTTGCTTTTGTTTATTGCTGTTCATGCAGTAAACATTTTCCATCTTGACAATTGTTTATCCAGGTTTGGAATATATTTAATAACAAATGAACAACAACAACAAAAGATCATAAATCCTATCTGCATTCATATTTACCTTTTTTGTTCTTCTCTTCACTCTGTATAATAAGACCCAGGGAGACTTAGTGCCTCAGCACAGCAGCTTTTCTTTATGCTGACATCCCAAGATATTCCTAAAATTGTCTGATGCACAGCTGACAACTGTTGTCCAGCTTTCTGTGGATGCTGGGGCACGTCCCGCACATAAAAGCTGCCCAGGGAGCCAAAGAGCCACGCCCCTCGTCCACATGCACTCCGCCTGATGTCACAAAGCAGCTGAAGCCATAGTCCTTTGCAGTGTTTCCCCTCCATATCGGTCCACAGTAACACACAGACCCTCAGGATGGGCCCTGGGTTATTTTTAAAACATTATTGCAGATCGGAGGCTGGATCACAGTTGTTCCAAACACAATACTTGGGTCGTTTGGTGGATATAGAAAACAGTAACAGTATCACTCAACTAAACTCAGAGGCGGTGACTAATACCGGGGCAACCTGGTTTAAATCCAACAAATGTTGCGGTTTATCATACAGGCCGGCCAGGTATGTTGTGCTGTTACTAAAAGAATATCACTGCAAAACAAAGGAGGTTTGCAGACAGAAAGGGAATGGCATAATTGCAACTTTTTTCTTCAATTGGCCTAATAGTCAAATTGCAATTAGTTTGGTTTATGACTCCTACAGGTAACTGTAGTCCAGTGCTTTGTGATATTTAACAATATATTCTACCTGTAAACTGTCTCCTATGCACTGTATTGAAAGTCAAACACTGAATGCCTGACAACAATTTAAATTGCAATTCAGTAACTACACAATATCACACTTTGTACTTCATAGACTACATTTTATTGTTGCATCCTTGTTTACAGCCTGCATTCCTTGTGCTAAGATTGGGCTTTGATAGTTGACCACAGCGCAACTCTCGGCTCAACTCACACTTGACAGCTGCTTATCTCTGTAGCCAAGTTAAAGCCTTTGTACACACTGCTTCTCCTGTGAACACCCAAGGGTCAAGGCAGGACAATTTGTTGAAGAGCACAATTCCCTTCAATCCTTCCACATCAGAGGATTCCAAGGTCATTCCTCTGAGGATTAAACTGATCAAAAAATGGCCCCTGTTTTATAGTAGTGGACAGTTTGCCAGAATTGCTCCAGTGGCTTTCTGAGCCCTTGGAGTTCCATTGTCACAGGGAGCCAGCATCAAGTCCCAATAACATAGGGAGGTGTGCAGGCATCTCTGTGGCATTGGGCCCACTATGACAGCTGTGGGAGCATGTGTGTGCGTGTGTGTGTGTGTGTGTGTGTGTGTGTGTATGTGTGTGTGTGTGTGTGTGGAGGTAAGATATAAAAGTTCTGGCAGCTTTTCTTTGCAAATCAGAGGAGGAGACAGGGGATGTCAACATGGTTTCAAAGACACCATTCCATTCATTCTGAGAAATTACAGTGGCAATCAGACTATATAACCTTTGACATTTCCACTTTCTAAAATTCCAGTGCAAGTCTGCCAAAAGTTTGGATGCAAACTAAACAGTCTATTTTCTACAGGTGGGTTGGATAAAAGTAAACAGATGTAAACATTCTTGACCAAAAGTCAAAATGAGCTTATATTATTAATAGCCTGGCCTTTAAAACATTTGTATGAAAAGTGCACTGTGTTTACAGACACATAATGATAGCTATGGAGAACCTCATGGGATGAAGCAAACAGGAGCACTATTTTAAAAAGCAATATCTGGTTACTATCTATCTCTGTCATACAGTTTCCAGTTAATTACAATAAAGATATGCCAGATGGGATGGCTCCAAAGCAACTTTTCTGAAGTTTACACCACAGCAGTTCTGACGCTGGATGAGGTCTCTGAGGTGGAAATATCAAGAAGAATACCAACGCCTTACAAAATACAATACATGTGGTCTTTATTTCTCTTCAGGGAAATCTACTTTTGTATACCAACCAAGAAAAATACACACATAACATTTTTGCTCAAATATAGGCATGATGCTGGGGTGGAGTTGTGGCTACTGCACGCAGCTGTTGTTTTGCAGACTAACTGAGTGTACTGTGAAGACAATGGGGAAGCCGACACACCAAGCTTTAGCTGAAACAGTTGAAGACAGGTGATGACATGGTTATGGAACATGTTCTCACACACACACACACACACACACACATGCATGTTACGCACACATAATAGAACAACACAGTGAAACCCAGTGGCTGCAGGTCAATTATTCTGACAGTAGGAGTTCACATCCATAATGGAAGATAATTGAGTCTTCAGAGACGCAGAGCAAGTAGACAGGCAGAGTGTAGCTGAATTTCCCCCATGGATGCTGAAATAACCTCCTGGCCTAATCGCAGCAGTGGAAGTCTTTCAAGCTGTTTCATGTAGTCAACAGTGGGCATTTCCTTTACAATGACCACAATAGCCATAGTCATATTTGCAAAAAAAAAAATTCAATTAAGAAAAAAAGAAAGGAGGAAAATACAATAGGTTCAACTGCTTCCAAATACAGGTCAATAGGGGGCAGTATACACTCATCCTCTACTGCTACAGCGTGTTGACATAAAAACATGGCATATGCTATAAAATAACGCGCTTGATAGTCATCATGCAATCGGCCAAGAATAGTCTAGTAAAGTCGCCTATATCAGTGTTTTATGCCCTATTGCACATAGTTTACAATCTAAATTAATCGTACACAACATAATAAACCTATTAAACTTTCTCTATCAGTTTATAGTTGGACGAGGGTGTTGGCATCGTATTAAAAAAAACGCCCATCTGAATATTTGCGATTTCTTATTTGTTTGCGGAACCTTTCTCACGGAAGTCGTTGTTATTATCGGACGAAAAATAAAGACGTACCATGGGCGATAATGTGGAAACCACCACGAAAACATTTAGAAAGAGTAAAGATGAGAAAAAAATGCTTCGTAAACAGATAAAAGCCAGTCACACTTTACTAAAACATGAAGGCATCCACACCACGTCAAAACCCACGAAGGTAAACGGTTATAACGAGTTTAAGGCTACAAAGTGTAGACAAATGAGTTGTCAGTTTTAGCTTACCCATGTTATACAAGTGATTGTCCACACAGTTTTGGCTTTTTACCTTTCTCTGCAGCATCTGGTGGTTACAAATGGTGGTCTTGGGAATGGGGTAAGTCGAGAGCATCTGTCTGCTACTCTGGAAGAAATGGGAGAGCTGGAGGTCCTCGTCATGCCCCCGCACAAACCATATGCCTTTGTGACTTACTGGTACAGTCACAATTTATGTCACAGTACAATATACATTAATGCATCGTAAATGTTGATTTGATCTGCTTTCAGTTCAGAGGAAAATACACTCAAAGCTCACAAAAACCTCAATGGATATATGCTGCAAGATGGTGAAAACTGTGTCACTCTCTATCTCTGCTTCGTTGAGTCAGGTAGGTACTGGGTTGCAAGGGAATAGTTTATACATGTCCTACATACTGTCAGGATTAAAGTACATTTTCTTGGTCCAGTTAAGGACATGGTGGACGAAACCGTTAGTTTACCAGAAGGTTTGACTGTACTGGAAGACTTTGTGTCTCCTGAAGAAGAGGCTCAACTACTCGCATCCATTGACTGGTCTTCTATCTGCGATCAAGATACTGGTACTGGTTATTAATCATATAATGTAATATATCCACAAATAAAATCGCACGTTGTAAACAAAATGTTTCGTTTGCAGCTCAGAAAGCCCTGAAGCACAGAAAAGTCAAACATTATGGTTATGAGTTTCGATATGACAAGAACAATGTGGATAAAGACAAGCCTTTAGCTGCTGGTGAGTGTTTTTTTAATCAACATTGCTGTTTTAAAATAAAGTTTTTAGCAGTGGTGGAAAGTAATTCATTACAAATACTCAGGTAACTGTAAGAGTAGAGTAGATTGTAATTGGTACTTGTTTGAGTATATTTTTAAAAATGTCCTTCTACTTGCAGAGTATAATTCTTGCCATGTAATTGTACTTTTGTTTCTTTGTTTTGTTAAAATGATTTTTGACCATCTGTAAATGTTGTGTAAATACTGAGACCAAGATCATTTTTATTTGATTCATAAATTCTTAATTTATGCGTGCCTTATTTTATTTTACAGTGCTATTATTATTATTATTATTATTCATTGTTGTATGTTGCACCTTCATGCCAAAAAAAGTTCCTATGTTTATGAATTTTGTTCAATGACAATGGCAATCTTTTTCTGATTCTGATAAGAGTTACTGAGTACAGCTCAAGTCCCAATCATCCCAATCCAAAATTGTCTCACCGCTGTCTCTATATCCACATATACACATAACAGCACTGCATTGTGTGTTCTGATTGTCCAGAGACAATTAATTTAGCTTTAAGCTGTCGTTCACATTTTGGATACAAGATTGATCTAAGATCCTCCAAAAATTGTGTTAAAAAAGGGACTAGTACTTTGAGTAATATTTTACATGCGTAATTTATACTTTTACTTCATTACAAATTTGGCAGCTGTGCTTGTACTTTCAATATAGTAAATTTCTCATCCTGTAACTGTATTTTTACTAAAGTACCAAAGTACTCTTTACGCCACAGCTTATTACAAATGATTGCATGTAATTGTAAACATTGTAAGATAAGAAAACCTCTTACTTCCACTTCATTATTGTACCCAGGTCTTCCTGTGGAATGCATCCCTGTGTTGGAACGATGTATAAAGCGTGGATACATCAGTGTAATGCCAGACCAGCTGACTGTCAACCAGTACGAATCTGGACAAGGTGCGTGTCATTGAATGTGGACGTACCAAACGTTTTTATTGTAAATGCTCGTCAAAAATACTTATTTGTATTAAACAAGTAATCATTATCATTACAATATTTACTTTGCTTTTATTTTAACTTGTTTCCTCTCACAGGCATTCCTCCTCATGTAGACACCCATTCGCCCTTTGAAGACACTATCATGTCACTAAGCCTGGGAGCACAGGTTTGTCTTGACACTTTCTTAATAAATGGTTCTTAATAAAAATGTATTCGACGATGAAAGCATTTATAGGCATTCCATGATGGAAAAACTCGCTATGCTAGGTTCTAGAGCTTAATAGCCTTTATTATCTAAAAATCCCCTTTCATGAAGTTGGCTAAAATTAAAGACCACTAACAAAAATATGTAGACTATATAAACCTAGACAAACTAATGCAGTATTAAAATCAACTAAATTAGACAGTAAGCTGAGTACAGGACCGTAACAGTAAATTAATCTGATATTTTCAGACACAAGATCGATGACTGTGTTGAACTTGACTGCAATTTAACAACTTTCCCTCCTTGACATTGTCCAGTTACTGAATGTCTCTTCCTCCTCTTTTCTCCATTTCTTGCACGGTCTATAAACTAAGCCCAGTCCGCACTGTCCAACATAAAGATATTCAATGAATATTCTTGGATAAGCAAATGAGAGCAGATTGAATGTAGCTTCATCACTGCTTCTTAGAGTAGACAAAGGTTTGGCAGAGGTTCCTGGAACAGATCATTTTGGCAGCTTTGATTACTGAAACTGTTGTAAACAAAACACTAATTAATAAACTTCATTTTATTTTAAATAGTATTTTTTACTTTTTATTGTCTATTTGATACTGTGTTACTAATATTTGTCACAGTGGAAGTTTCAATCCACCGCTGTTACATTTCTATTTTCTTTTAAGAAAGTCACTGTTCTTTTATGTATATAAGATATATTTTAAAAAAGATTTCCCTATCATTTTTGCTGTCAATATTTCTAAAGAATAGGAAGTGAATTGGCAAAGGACTGTTTGTCAGGTGTCTTTGTAGGCTGGAAGTCTTATCACCCACCCAGACAGGAGGTCAAGAGAAAATTACGGTTTGTGAAAATAGAGAAGAGTGGAGAGTGGAGAGTGTTGCCTAAGATCTGTGGTGTCAACTTCTGAAATCGAAAAGCCAAAGTAAAACCTCCAAGTTGAATCTAGTTAAAAGTTTGTGACTGCAGAAAAAAATTCTCAAAGGCATTTTTTAATTTCTTCAAATTGCTCTACTTTGCTTTGTTACTAGTTTATTGATGTATGCATGTTTGTTTTCTGATTTCTGACACTGTTGAATAGTCTTGTTGCAAAGCATATCTGCCAGCATCCACATTGATTTAGTCACATTCCACTAGTTTCATTGATTGGCTGAAACGTATTTGAGCTGTGTGCCGTTTGTGTGGGCTTGTGCCAGTGTGTACGACAGAGACGGTAGTTGCTTGGAAAGATCTGACAGTTTGTGTTGCCTGCAGACTTCTTTTGCGCTCCCTAACAATCTTCCACAAATCTGTCTCTTAAAGCCGCACTTGCACATGCACAAACACACACACAGATGCCACCACTTCACGAAATCCAATTTTCCTCTTGTCAAAAGTTGGAGGGATGCAGTTTGAAATTGTGTGGATGTAATTTCCCTGCGGAGCCCATGCTGTTATACTCTGTAAGGAAACATTAGGATCAAACAGTGGCTCTGGGGCTGGAGATGTCTGCGGCGGGTTGTTAGCGAGGGAAGACGTGAAAGGGGCTAGTCTTCCTCGCTGACTTCAGACTTGTCGTGTTGTGTGTGCCCGTGCAGACAGTGATGGAGTTCCGTCACCCCGATGGTCGCCTCGTTGCCGTGGTGCTGCCGTCGCGAAGCCTGCTGGTGATGAAAAGGGAGAGCCGATATCTATGGACCCACGGGTGAGCTGCCGGGGAGTCATTTCATCTTGACGTGAGCCTCCGGTCGATTCACAGTCTGCTGAAATGTGACAGCGTCTCCCTCTTCTGATTTTACTGCAGAGAAGGAATAACAACTGACGATGTGATGTTTGTCCCTGAGCCATGCATAATAGATATTTTTCCAACACGTTTATGTACGCCTCACATAAACACCGATATTTACTGCTTGAAAAGGTGTGGCATGGAGTTCTAAACGTGTCCATTGAAAGTCATGACATTTTTAATATAATATATAATTAGATATAGCTGTAGTAGTCTATATGTATATATATTTACATATATATTTACATTGTTTACAATAAAGTGATTTACAAGTTGTAAGTAAGTAGTTATTTCATTTGGCAAAGAACAATGCACATACATTGTATGTAAATGTAATATGGAACTATATATTAGAAAATTAATACATTTTACTCTTTTCAATTAATATTACTGTTTTTGTTGTTGTTGTTTTTCCCAGAATAACCCCTCGGAAATTTGACATGGTACCTGCGGCTGACTTCGAGTGCCCCATTCGGACAGTATCTAACCTCACACAAAGCAATCTCACTCTGAGCAAGAGGGATACTCGCACTTCATTTACCTTTCGCAAAATCCGGCATGAGCCTTGTAATTGTGGTAAGATTTTATTATAAATATGCATAAACTAACACTGGCTGGTTAAATTCAAACCTCCTAACACAGAACTCTAAATATTTTACTGAAACGACACTATATGTACAGTGTCTGTCTATTCTTATAATTTGACACTTTCTTGCTTTTATCACTGATCATATTTTAAAAAATCTCCTTCAGCCTTCCCCTCGGCCTGTGACAGTCAAGGAGCGCGCTCGGCTCCTAAGCAGTCACAGCCCGCCCCTCCCTCTCTGCCCGGGTGCCACGCTGATGCCGCCCATCTGGAGCAACAGTATGTGCACCAGGTGTACGATGCCATCGCCTCCCACTTCAGCAGCACACGGCACTCTCCTTGGCCCAGGGTGTGTGACTTCCTCTGCTCGCTGCCACCTGGAAGTGTGCTAGCTGACGTGGGCTGTGGCAATGGGAAATACCTCGGAGTCAACCCACAGGTGGTGGCGGTGAGTCTCATCACAGTATAATGACACATATGTAGATGTAGATGACATCATTCATTTTGTTTTTTCAAACTTTTGCATTATTTCTGAAAAACTGTTTACCCAAAGATTTTTATTGAGCAGAAATGATCTTTCATTCAAATACAGGTAAAATTAAACACTGCAACTATTGTTCATCACCTGATGAGCATCAAATATTTGCTTAAAAATAAAAATATATAGGTTGATCAGTTTTCTGGCTCATAAAACTTTCAATGAATCTTTCTGTAGCAGACAAAATTTCAGCAAAGATGGAAATCTGTTGTTAACCCTGCGATGAGCCCCTGTCCTAAGGCCCAAAGTCACCCACGACCTCTAACGGGAACAAGCGGTAGAAAATGTATTGAAATATATTCTTTTGGGTCCTACTAAACAGGCATATTTTAAAATAAAAACACAAATCAGACGCACTGTGATGGTAATAGCCAAATTTCTGTTTATGCTAGTGAGGATATTAATTTTTGGATTTGGAGATGTGTGTAAGCAGCTTATCTTCAGTCTGTTACCATTTATAAATCAGACACTAGGATCAGATCTGTTCCCGTGTCTTCCACTAAGCCTCCAACAATATCATTTTAAATACTAATTCATCTCCCTTATATGCTGTTTTGGACTTATTACAACATATTTTGAACATATTACATGTTGTCAATACTTTGTACTGTATATTTCAGATGGGTTGTGACCGCAGTAGTGGCCTAATCCACATCTGTGCAGAGAGGGGTTTCCAGGTGTTTGTGTCTGATGCCCTGAGCGTTCCTTTGAGGACGGCCAGCTGTGATGCATGCATCTCTATAGCTGTCATACATCACTTTTCAACTCAGGTGACAAAAGCCCTTCACGCCTAATCATGTTCAATGTTTTTAATGTAAGTGGTAATATACTTCACTTACTCTGTGATACCCCCAAAGTACTTACGACTCTACTTTAATTCAACAATGGGAGCAACACTGCCGCAGCCGTAATTTTCCAAACTTTAAGACCAGATTTCAGTATCTCGTATTATGTTATATGATGTACACTGCCTGACTAAAAAAAACAAATGTCACCATCTAGATTCAGGAAAATAAATGGTTATGAGCCTCCTACTGGATAACTGCTGCATGGGTGATGATTTTTCTGCTGCAATACGGTATTTAAACCCAATTGATGCAGAGAGTGGCTTCTCAATTCTGAAAAAAACATGTGGAAAGACAAATCCTGTGGTCATGGGAAGGGTCAAATCATTGGCAGAGAAGACATCTAAGGGAGGGCTATTCAACTTTTCTGGGAGGCCAAATGGGCCTCACGGTTCATGAGGGCCAGATAAATTATTTGTAATTTTGGCTACTCTATAATAACAAATAATAAAGGCTTATATTACATAAGTCATTTGAATACATAATAAATACTTTAAAAAAAAATTTTCTGTCGGCCACTTATAATTCTATTTAATAAAAGCTGTTCAAAATGTGCAGCCTACAGTGCATTAGGCCTATTCAACGATCAATTATAACCATGCTTTTGGCACTGACAAACATAAAGGCGAGTGTAAAAGCATCTAAGGAGAAGCAGAAACTAACCTACAGATCTGAACCCCATTGAGAATCTTTGGGATGAACTGGAGAAGGCTTTGTGCAGTGGTCACTCTCTCACATCATCAACACAAGATCTTGGTGAAAAAACTGAATGCAATACTGGATGAACTAAAACATTTTGGATTGCAGAAGCTTATTGAAACTATGCCACAGCAAATGTGTGCTGTAATCAAAGCTAAAGACAGTAGCTGAGGTGACTTTTTTTTTTGGTCAGGCATGCATATTTTAATTGGAAGTTTGTGATTGGTCTTTATATGTATAACATAAAATACTGTCGTCGTCACAACTATTTAATTTAGCTGTTTTCATTCATACAGGAGCGACGTCTTGAGGCTATAAAAGAGCTTGTCAGACTCCTCAAACCTGGCGGCCAAGCACTTATCTACGTTTGGGCCTTTGAACAAGAGTACAACAAGCAAAAATCAAAGTACCTCAAAGATTCCAAGGAAAACCAAAGAGCCACTGTCAGTATTTCTACAGAACAACACGAGTCTAATGGGCAGTCAAGTGCTCAGAGAAGAAAACGTTTTGAAGAAGATAATGAAATTGAACAGAATATGTCATCTCCTAAAAAAGTGACTCAAGGGAAACTGAGTGTGCACACTAACCGCACAGCCTTCAATACTCAGGACCTTTTGGTTCCTTGGCATCTCAAAGACGGGAAGAGGGAAGTAGGAGAAAGGGAAAATGTTAAAGAAGAAACTCAAGGTTGTCAGATTAAAAAATCTAGCACTGGTTCAAATAAAACCTGCAATGACCTGCCAAGTCCAGAATTACAAGACAATTCAAACGAGAACATAGCTGCATCTTACAATTCTAATCCAATCCAATCAGATCCAGTTTTTCATCGCTATTACCACGTGTTCCAGAAGGGGGAGCTGGAGAAGTTGTGTGGCCAGGTGGCTGGAGTAAAAGTGCAGAGCAGCTACCATGACCAGGGGAACTGGTGTGTTATTCTACAGAAGGACTTGTAGGGGCAAGGTTGAAGAGAACAATGTGCAATACATTCATTGTATCATTTTACACAAATTCCTTTTATTGTGTGATATTTTGATTTGATTTGATTTTAAATAAAGAAATGACTGCTTAACAACATTTCATCTGTGTTTCTTTAGCAGTCTTGTTACGGAACTCTTTTATTTTCTTTATAAGAAAAGTAAAAGCAATTAAGACAAATATAAAATCAAGAAAAACTAGACAGCACAGTAGATGTGTAATAATTACATTGATTGTGGAGTAGGCTTGATCATCATGGGGTTAATTACCCTGTGGCCTTTCAAGCCTTTGGGCCCAGTACAGCAGTGACTTGCAGTGCCTAGTGAGGCACTCACTCTTTCAGAGACAGATTTACCAACAATGAGTTGTGCTATATATCTAATTTCAACATTCTTTACACAAACATGTGACATATTTAAGGTCAAAATGAATTCCAATTGAGCCAAATTCCAACTTATTTCAAGCCAAAATAAATGAAAGTTTATGGTCTTACCTTTACATTTTGATAAGCCGGATTGTAAATAAGAAATAAACGAGTTCAAGAACGAAGAAGATAGTGCAACAGTCCACGGTGCGACGTGAGGCAGAGCGCGGTGCTGCCTCACGGCGCCCCTCACGGCGCCCCTCCTTTGAACGGGAGAAACGGGACTTGGAGAAACGGGACTTGTGGAAATTCTGATATTCTTAATTGAAAAAAATATGTTTCCAAATTGGATTCAAAGGGAAAGGGGGTTTATAATACATACCAGATGATAAATATTAACTTTTATTATATTTTATAATTCAGTTTTTTTCACCCAAGATTGACAGGTGAGGCTCTGCCTCCCCTGAATGTACGTCACTGCAGTACAGTCAAATTTTACCAGCGGAAAACATAAAATAAAATTGGTGGCTATTTATTTTGTGGGATGATAAAGGAACGGTTTGTACTCCCAATGAGTTGGCCTAGTGTATATTTATTATCCATGGGTTTAAGAATGTTAAAAAAAAATTAAGACCATTGTGAACAATTTGCCAACAATTTAAAACAAAATACATATTTTCATTGTGGAAAAGTCCACAAAATGTTGCATGTAAGAGAGATGTAAGCTAATTCGTGAAATAAGAATAGCTCAATACAGTTATACAATCCCATCCACACAGTGGCAACATTGCATATTTATTTATTCATTGCTATTATTTATATATTTATTTAATTTGATATTTTTTAAAAAACAAGTATTCACGTTCCTGGTTTAATGTTGCTTGTAAGGGTTAAGTTGAAAGTAAAAATATTTCTCACAGATTTCGAAACCAAATCAAATTTTGTGACCTTTTGCTGCGTTTTAGTCAAAGGAAACAACTGAATCGATCATTTAATTTATCTAGTTATTTTATTGACTTTTTTTTTGTAATTTCAGGCCGACTAATTGTCACCTCTTTTACGTGTTTGTTGAATGAGTTTAGCCTAAGTATTTGTACTAGGGTACTTGTTCAATCACATTGATATCAAGCGTAAGAATAGATACAACATTTTTAGTCACTAGAGCCTTTTGAAGAACAGCACACATTTTGTTTTATTTGAATTTATATCATTCTGCGCTCGTCATGACGTCAGCGCGCACATGCTGCTGTTGCTTAGTGCGTGTTATGAACAGCGTGTTTTGAATCTCGTGTTGACGCTGCAAACTCTGCAAATGATTTTGTGAGGATTTCTTCAAAAAGGAGACATCATTTTGCGATATTTTTCCTCCAGACTGTGACTGGCCTCTCCCTGACGGACTACGAGACTTTTGTGAGGAAAAAACGTAAGTTTAAAAAAAAAAAAAAAACTTTCACTGTTCACTTAGTCCTATGGGATTTTACCATGTTAGTTTAAGTTAAGTTACAATGGTTAAGCACAAAGGCCTTTTGTAAAAGTCTAAATCATGTTTATGGTAAGTTTATTCAAAGATTTGTGTGCTCCTGTGCTTCTGTCTCCTTTACAAGAGCCAAATTAAAAGTATTACACCTGCAGCTGGAAATAGCTCCCTGGGTACAACTAGAGCCTAATACCGTGACTATTGTGAGCACATACAAGGAGAAAAGACAGAAAACCCTTATTTTAGGCTTCATTAAATGCAATTGCTATAGGTTAGGGGCACTGTATCTGTTAGTGTTCCCACAGTGAGCTTGTCTGCAACCAACACTTCAAACAAGAATTTGAAACCAACCCTATATAAATTGAATATTTATATACATGTATAATATCGTCTACAACTTTGAATCAGTCAAAATAATACAGTTTTCATTGAATCTGTAAATCTAAAAGGAAAAACCTGAGTGAAAAGAGTGTGAAATAGTATTGTTTGTGTTGATGTTTGTGCCTCAGACTTTGGGAAGTGTTGAATGTATGTACTGAAGAACTGTTCACTGTTGGCTCTGCACCGCTAAAAAACAAGTGTCAATATCAGTTTATCAAAACATTGATACTGTAATACAGTACTGACTTCTGGGGATATGCAAACAGAGAAAATTAAGTATATAATTTAGAGTTAAAACTATAAAATGTTTTGCAGTTTTGCAGGTTTATTTTAAATGAGGGATTGCACCGACATGTTTATTTTAAAGTCAATTCATGTTTTGTGCTGAACTTAAACCTCAAAAACACATTTATGGCATATTGTAGCATTGCTTAAATATTGTCTGAATATCAAGATAATGAAATAGAGTAAGATGCTCATGTTTTTCTAAATTATCCAGCCCTAATGTCCATATGCAAGCAAAGAAGGACATATCCAATTATATTCAGCTCAAATATTCACTTATTTTTTTTAAACTTTGTTGCCAAAAGTGCAAAATCACAGGCAATTGACATTGTAACAAACAATAATGGGCGTCGAGATTGGGCTTAAACAGAATAATATATGAATCAATGCAGAAGCAGGTGAAATATACATGTACAAAGATGACTCAAAGAGAGATGGCACACGTGACCTTTGACTTTGGAACATGTTTTCATTTGGTGGCTCGCAAACATACCACATTCTCTGCAGCATTTGTCAGTACTGGTGATTTTAATCGTAAATGTCCTTAACGGAGTTCTAAAAAAATATATTTAAAAATAGAATTTTGTTTTCAAATCAAACTCTCCTCAGTTTTGGGTTCCAATCCCTTTGTGACAATGAGAACACAGCTTTACCCACTGCTCATCTGTTATAATTACATTCATCTCAACTTCCCATTGATGTTTAATATGCAATGTATTGTCTGACATTTTCTCCATTAGCTTTCCATTATTCTTTCTGTTGTTTCATTTTGAAACAGCTCAAATAATAATAGGTTTCAACATAAGTTGGTTCCCTCATAACACATGCATGTCTTGTTACCATTGTTGAAAAGTAACTTACTGTGTCCCGAAAATACATTTTCAGAATACTAATTTAGAGCAACTGTATTCAGTAAACAGTTACATCATGGTATTTGAGCACACAATTAAGGCTTCAAACTTCAGGGAAATAGTGAGAAAAATAGAAAACGCAGCCCTTATAGCGAGTGCAAGTGCAATTTCTCCTTCTCTATTTTGTGATAAAGGTTCTCTTATCTTATAAATAAATGCAGGACAAGTGGTGAAACTAAACAGAAAGCTTTTTAAATCTTATAGCATGTTTTTACACTATGATGCAACTCATGTTAAAGTATTCTAAGTATTCAGAATATAGTACACAGATAGGACAAAGTAACAAAATATGTTACTAAAGACATTTTTATGGCAGTATTCAGCATTCAAAAACGAAATACATTTCCAAATTATTTTTCCCACTGCAATTTATTACATAGTCTGTAAATACCTACACATATAATTCTGGGGAAAAGGAAAGTGGTCTTGTAATTGTGATGATGATTTAAATGTTTGTCCACTAAGTAAAGGATTAGTAACAACCAAACCATTATCTGCCCACCTCTTCAGAACTCCATCTGACATAGATGGTAAAAACTCAATGTGACCTACACTGGGAATAGCCCTCCGCCTCCCAGACGCACCTCCAATTTGCTTCTGAATTAAGTGTTTGCAGGGTCCAAAGAACTTTTTCACTGAATGTAGACTCAAACGAAAAAGTATGAATCATGAATTCTGCTCAATGATTCCACATGATTTCTGGATTATTGCCCAACCAGGGTGAGATTGTTTTGTGTTTTGTGGTTTGTGTTGCCCAGTGATCAAGTTTTATATCAGGACGTCTCTTATTATTATTATTATTATTATTATTATTATTATTATTATTATTATTATTATTATTATTATTATTATTATTATTATTATTATTATTATTATTATTATTATTATTATTATTATCTGTCATTAATATTTTCAGCCCTATCCTTAATTTTCAATTTTGACAGATACATTTGGATATTCAATGTCCTAAATTCTGATAGACTCAAGAGTCAAGAACATCCCATGCAAATATTTTTTGGCTGATTCATTTCTGACAATTGGCATTAATAAATGGTGTGATTAATGAGTGAGGGTAACGCCAAAGTACCGAAATCCCGGAGTAGATTTTCTGAATGTAAAGAGATCATCTAGCTCCGTAGGCCATTCACAAACAACCATCATTGCCGCTGATTTATTTGTAAAGACCTTATATCGAGAATCAGAACTGTATTCATTAAGATGCTGTAAGAGTGCTGGATGGAGGTGATCAGGTTTTCAAGAAATAATAGAATGTCATCAGCAAAAAGTGCTAGTTTAAGTTGGATATTAGCATTGTTTCTAATAAATTGTATATTTGAATAAATTCTAATGAGCTCCACAAGTGGTTTGATGCTAAGAGAAAATGGCGAGGCCCACGTCCCAATTTGGCTAGTATTTGGCTTTCTGAGTTACCTGTGCTAGCCATGTTAGCATCAACATTGCTAGACATAGCCTGAGGCCAAGTTAGGTGCTTTAAATTCTTGTTCTTTTCCATTATGACCTCTTTTTTATCTGAGCTTTTGCATCTTAAAGATGTTGCCTTGTTAATTTCTGCTGTGTTATGCCAAGAAATTATGTTCTTTTTAGGTAATTCTGTATTTTTCAGATGGAGCCCAGTCCTCAGCCTTTTGCCTTCTACATGAAGTTGCCGGAAACCCAAAAATATTCACATTTCAACCCTAACATTTAAGGTTAATCTGGTAACACACTGAAGTTTCATTTTAAAAAGTGCAGCTGCCTTAAAGAGACTATTAATGTAAGATGTTTTAATAATGACGTTATTATGTAATTATACACACAAATGAAAACAATTGCAGTGTTTCAGCTTTTAGAAAAAATATTATTTTGATTGTGAATTGTTAATCTTGTAAAGTAACTTAAGCCCTTTTGTTTTACACTCCAGACTGTGCTTTTTTTCTTGGATGTGAGCTCTCTATTAGCAGTGGTATCTGACACATTCTGTTTCTCTCCACAGCTCTGTGTGATTCTTGTCCCGGTGTTCCTTCAGGCATCCAGACGTCCTGCGCAGGAGCCGCCTCTGGCCCTAAGTCTACACGCACGCACACACACACGCACACACACAGCCCTGCACTCTCTCTGCGCCTCCCGCTTCTGCCATGTCCTCCTCCACCATGTTCCCCAGGCCTAGGGCTGGCTGGAGCTCTTCTGCTCACCCCTACACCCTCTCTGCTCCTCCTGCTGAGCGTCCCACCGAGGCCTCTTCTGCTGCTAAGCTAAGCTTCACTGTGCTGCCTTCTTTCTTTGTTCTGGGTGGCTCTGTGTTGCCCCCAAAGCCTAAACCTGCTGCTCCTGCTGTAGCTCCTGGGCTGTCACTACTTCTTTTCTTGCTAAGGCCCCTAAGACACGCTATGCTGCTCCTACTAAGCCCCCCTCTGCTCCTGCTAAGCCCCCTCTGCCCCTGCTAACCTCTCCACTGCTCGTGTTAACTTCTCCACTGCTCCTGCTAAGTCCCCATCTGCACATGGTGAGACTCTCCTCTACTCGTGCCAAGTTCTCCTCTGCTCCTGCTAACCCTAAGCCCCTTTCTGCTCATGCTAAGCCCCTTTCTACTCATGCTAAGCCCCTTTCTGCTCACGCTAAGCCCCTTTCTGCTCACGCTAAGCCCCTTTCTGCTCACGTTAAGCCCCTTTCTGCTCATGTTAAGCCCCTTTCTGCTCATGTTAAGCCCCTTTCTGCTCATGTTAAGCTCCTCTCTGCTCTTGGTAAACTCCTCGCTGCTCCTGCTAAGCCCCCCTCTGCTCCTGCTAAGCTTCTATCTGGTCGTGCTAAGCTCCCCTCTGCTCGTGCTAAGCTCCTCTCTGCTTATGCTAAGCCCCACTCCGCTCCTACTAAGCCTTCCTCTGCTCCTGCTAAGCACATCTCTGCTTATGCTAAGCCCCCCTCTGCTCCTGCTAAGCCTTCCTCAACTCCTGCCAAGCACCACTCTGCTTCTGCTAAGCCCCCCTCTACTCCTGCTAAGCTCTCCTCTGCTCCTCCTGCCAGGGGTATGCAGATCATTCCTCTTCCTGACTCAATGCTTCCTGACTTCATCACTCCCCTTTATGCTCGTCAGGCCCACAAGCGTTCCTCTTCTGCTTGCCCCTCTACCCTCTCTGCTCCTCTTGCCAAGCGTCCCGCCGAGACACCCTCTGCTGCTAAGCTAAGCTTCACTGTGCTGCCTTCTTCCTTTGTTGTTGGTGGCTCTGAGTCGCCTCCAAAGCCTAAGCCATCCTCTGCTACTCCTGCTGTAGCTCCTGTGCCTTCTGCCTGGAGCTGTGCTTTACTTGCTAAGGCCCCTAAGACACGCTATGCTGCTCCTGCTAAGCGCCCCTCCGCTCCTACCGTGCCCCTCTCAACTTCTGCTAAGCCTTCCTCTGCTCATAAGCCCTCCTCTGCTCCTCCTGCCAGGGGTCTGCAGATCATTTCTCTTCCCGACTCTATGCTTCCTGATATCCTCACTCCGCATCGTTCTTGTCAGGCCCTCAAGCGGTCCTCTTCTGCAAAGATTGCTTGTAATGCTAAGCATCCTAAACTCCCTGAG
Source organism: Chaenogobius annularis (assembly GCA_015082035.1). Lineage (NCBI taxonomy): Eukaryota > Metazoa > Chordata > Actinopteri > Gobiiformes > Gobiidae > Chaenogobius > Chaenogobius annularis. The sequence goes on along the minus strand of BJKM01000063.1, from coordinate 1,574,750 downwards.
CTGAGTGTCTATGTGTTGCCTGACACTGTGTCAGGGCCTACACCATTACCTGCTGTTGGCCCCGCCTCCAGCTCTAACCCCGCCCCTCTTGTCCAGCAGGTGGAGGTGGAGCCTGACCCCCTGTTTCCTGGGCCTAAGCCTGACTGGGTGCTGCAGATGGAGACCTACCTACAGGGTCGTCAGCTGGACTGGAAGGACTGGAAAAGGTCAAGTGAGCCACAGAGGCCAATTACTCCTGAAACACACAAGTATTCATTTTATTTTTAAGAATTGATCCTTTCTCTCTTTGTGTTTCTTTGAAGGAACAGAAGAGGATCTGGGAGTCCAGAGACAGCCTCAAGATTAATGGTCATTTTGTTGAGTAGCATGGAAATACTTTGTTTAGTGTCAAGTTAGGTGTAATATTTATGTTGTAAATACCATGTAAATTGTATGACTTTTGTGTATTAGTGTGAAACATACTGACGAAAATACGCACAGAGACACATAGGTCGTGGAGATGCACAGGTCCTGGAGATATACAGGTCCTGGAGACGCGCAGGTCCTGGAGACAAACATGTCCTGGAGATGCACAGGTCCTGGGGACGCACAGGTCCTGGGGACGCACAGGTCGTGGAGACTAACAGGTCGTGGAGACTAACAGGTCCTGGTAATGTACAGGTCCTGGAGATGCACAGGTCCTGGAGACAAACAGGTCCTGGAGACAAACAGGTCCTGGAGACAAACAGGTCCTGGAGACTAACAGGTCCTGTGGACGAACATATCCTGAAGACGAACAGAACCTTGAGACGCACAGATCCTGGAGACTAACAGGTCCTGGAAATGCACAGGACCGTGAGACGCAAAGGCAAACTAATTTGACAAGACAAATATTAATGAGAAAATGTTTAAGATTGAAAGTAAATTTTAAAATTCATAGTAGGCCTACTTTGTCTTCAAAATACAACTCTTAAAATCCACTGATTAACTGGCACATGTCACCAGAGGCAAGTATTTAAAAACTTTAAATCCAGATCAAAATCATCCAGATTTCCAAATCCCTGGATCTATGGATCAGAGATTTCTATCCTGGTATTTTAAAACGTTGCAAGGTTGAATCAAAATGATCCTATCCTTTTGGATAGGGAATTCCAAATAACAACAAAAATGATTATAAATATGTTGGCTAAAATCACTCATTATACTCTGTTTAACTAATAATTACCACAAAGTAATAATAATTTGACTCAGTGGCATTTACGTTCCATTTCTTAGCATAAGATGTCCTTTTGAATTTGATATGAAAATTACAAAATACATTCAATAATTACACTTTTATCATATTTATCTGACAGTCGTTTAGATTAATGTTATTATGGTGTCTATTATGGTTCTCTTCCACTGTCCTCCCCTCCCCTCAAGTCAAGAGTCTGGGTGTCATCCTCGACAGCACCCTTTCTTTCCACTCCCATATCAACAACATCACTCGTTCTGCCTACTTCCACCTTCGCAACATCTCTCGTTCTCCGTCCTTCTCTCACTCCTCACACCACAGCCATACTTGTCCACAGTCTAGTCACCTCCCGGATCGATTATTGTAACTCTCTCCTCTTTGGTCTCCCCAATAAATCCCTCCAGAAACTGCAGCTTCTCCAAAACTCTGCAGCCCGCATTATCACCAGGACGCCCTCCCGCCATCACATCACCCCCATCCTTCAACAACTTCACTGGCTCCCCATAAAACAATGGATTCACTTCAAAATTATCCTAAATACTTTCAAAGCTATCCATAACCTGGCTCCACCGTACATCTCTGACCTCCTCCACATCTCCACTCCCTCTCGCTCCCTCTCGCTCCCTCAGGTCCTCCTCCTCTCTCCAGCTCTCTGGCCCCTCTTTCCGTCTTATTTCAATGGTGGGCAGAGCCTTCAGCCGCTCTGCTCCTCAGCTCTGGAACTCTCTCCCTCCCTGACCTCCGCAACATAGACACCCTTCCACTTTTCAAATCCAGACTCAAAACTCACCTGTTCAGACAATCCTACACCACATAACTCAGTCACTCCAACACCACATAACTCAGTCTACTCCAACACCACATAACTCAGTCACTCCAACACCACATAACTCAGTCACTCCAACACCACAAACTCAGTCACTCCAACACCACATAACTCAGTCACTCCAACACCACACAACTCAGTCACTCCTACACCATCATCCAGTTCTGGTACTGTGGGTTTTATTCTGTTGTTTTATTCTGTTGTTTTATTTTGTTGTTTTATTCTGCTGTTTTATTCTCTTGTACAGTGTCCTTGGGTGTTCTGAAAGGCGCTTTTAAATAAAATGTATTATAATATAAAGATTCTGTTTAAAATGTTCAAACCAGCTTCAAATCCACCTCTGAAGTGGAATCACTAAAACCCTGATTTTCTAGGTCAAAATGATCCAGATTTGGCTGTTACATTTTGAAATAGCCAAACGAGTCAAAAATCTCACTTCAATAAATGATTCTTATTGGCACATCTTTGTTGTCGCGTGCTTTTTGCAAATTAACTGTTGTTTGTAGCTGTGCTAACGTCCCCTCTGTTTTATTGTGCCCTATTTGACAACACGGTGGCACAGCAGTAAGTGCTCTCACCTCCCAGCAAAGTTCGACTCCCGGGCGGCCAGGGGCCTTTCTGTGTGGAGTTTGCAGTCTGTGTAGGTTTCGTCTACAATAGGCTCCTCCCCTCTGGAGCCAGGACTCATCTGAAAAAGAAATGTTACATCAGAGGGACTTTCCTGGTTAAATAAAGGCCAATAATAAAAATATATTTATTTTGCAGCAAATTCTGTAGAAATGTTGGCGATAATTAAGTCTTACAAATACACAGCGTCTCTTTTTTGATTTTCCTCCGGATTTGGACTGTCGACAGAAGCAGACATAGATCCATGACAATTACCAATAGCTCCATTCACGTTACTGATACGTGACCTGCAGCTCTCTTCTTCGACATAATGCGTGGGTTCGATTCCTGACTCCGACATTTACTGCATTTCCTCTTTCTCTCATTCCCATGGATCTGTTCATTCCCCATTCCACACCACTTTCGTGTCGGGCAAACAATCTTAAAAATAAAAATGCCGTTATCATATCTTATTTAATGTATATTTTACGTTTAACTCTGTGAAATAGTCTCGTGTTCATCACATTCAGTTCATCTTATCCATGCCCCCTACTTTTCTTTACGACATCTTCTCCTTCTCGACGGCACTGTCATGGCGGCGTACGGCCGCAGCTTCGAGAGTGCGAGCAGCATTGAAGAAAGAAAGGAAAGCAAGAGACAGGCTCGTCAAGAGGCAGTAGACAAGGTGCGACTGGTGGCTTTTAGAATGAATATGGATCTTGGTGGACTTTCATGCAAGTGTCTTTTACCGATCGTCATAATTTGCCTGAAACACGATGGTCAATGCTAATGATGCTAATACGTAAATAAAACCTTTTCTCTTTAAACCTTTTTTTTTTTTACAACCACCTGATTATACATGTGCTGTTGCTTTCGAGTGGTGTAAAACTGCACAGGAAATTACAGAACCAACACGTGTGGAGGCAGATATGGATTCAAAGTTACTTACACTGTAGTCTGCTGCTAACGTTACAAATGCACACGGTGTTTTTAATACCTCTTTATCTTGTTTTACGGTGCAGCGTTGTTGACATTGTTTACTCATGTATGAACACTAGGTTCTGCTGTGCTCTGGTTATTGACTGCAAACATCTGTCAGACTCAAGTCAAGGCAGGTGATGCTGGGCGCCTTTTAATTACTTTTTCTGTGTGTCATGTTATCAGCGCTGCTTTTATAGCATATCAGTAATTATGTAGTTATATATGCTAGATCTAAATTATTTTATAATATATATAAATGGGTCCCAGCCTTTATGTCTCGAGTACTACAAAGCTTTGTTTCACACTCAGGGAGACATATAAATAGTTTTACTGTATTAGAGAATTGCCATAGTCAAGTAATGCAATTAGATTTCCGGGGCCCCCGAAACGAAATAAACATACTTGGTTAGATTATCCATCTATAAGATATAATGTTCTTTGGATAAACAAACTGGTTAAAATTACATTGGATAATAGTTCCATTGTTGGAGCATAAATTATATAAAAAAATACCTTCATACAATACAATACAATACAACTTTATTCCAATCTTGATAGTCCACTAAAAGTGCTACAATGCAGTCATTACAGTATTCATTCACTCCCCACACAATGCACTTGTACATGATGTTGACTGCAAGGCTGTTACTCTGTGCCTCGTACACCACATTCATTCTCTCACAAGGTGGATGAAATGTCCTGTTGTGCCCTTGGGCATCACACTACTCAACCCACCTGGCCTCCATTGTGTACCTACACTCACTATGTTTACATGCACAGAGAACTGCCGAGTGCGCTAAACGACCAAACTCAAATTGTTTTGCTCTGTTACAGTTTATATGCCGCTAAAAGAACCAAATAGTTGTGAACAGGGAGCTGAGACGTTCAGGGTCATCTAGTAATTTTGCATTAGCCCCAAAATTTTGCAGATCTAATTGTGAATAAAAACTGCAATCATACATATAACCACACTTTTGGCAAACGTAGATAAACAACATGTATTTGCGCACCTTTCAAATGTTGATAGTCATACAAGGGTGGGTTTTTGTGACTATAACAATATGTCAATCCCACAGAAATAAATGTATTTGTTAGACAAATGTGAAGTTACTGTAAAACTACCCTCAGCAGTGCCAAAAAAACACTTCATACCGTACCCATTTGGACGTTTACAACCTATTTTTTCCCCTAAACATAACACTCGGCAGCTTTTTATTTTTTGCATCATTTTTATCCTTATGCCCCAATATTTCTTTAAAAATGTATTCAAAACAACATAATTGATCAATATTCTTGATATTTTTATGTTCTGCTCACCTCTACTGTGATGCCATTGAGCATTTAACCTCAATGGAGCATTTAACTTCAATGGAATAAATGACACCATGACTTTTACTTTTCAGGCCAAGCAGCAATATGAAAAAGAGGAAAAGCGAAAGGAACTAAAAAGGCTGAGAGGAGAGGATACTTGGATGCTTCCTGAAGTTAACCAACGGTTGCAGGAACTAGAGGAGGTAAAGACTGATGTTCTTCTTTCTCTTTTTCTGCTCAAAACCTGGTATTTAAGTTTGTGGCACCTGTAAACTTCACAGGAATCAGCTTTAAAAAAGAAGAAAAAAGAGAAAAAATCAAAAAAGAAAAAGGAAAAGAAAGAAAAAAAGAAAAAAGCCAAGAAAGAAAAGAAGACTACAGAGGCTGGGGATGGAGCTAGTGACAGCTCAGAGGTACAAAAGTCTTTGTAAAATTACAAATATTTTTTGTTGTATATTGTTTTTAATAATTTTTCTTCACAAGTGTCACATTTGTCATTATTTTCTGTGTAACCCAGGACTCGGGTAATGAGTGGGTTGAAGCCCATTCGTCTGTTAAAGCCTGGAAAGTTCCGGATGAGTCCGAACCAGAAAACAATCCTAGTGCTGGACAGAATGCACAGGTAAATAATATTGCCAGTAAATTATCATGTGGTCTGGTCATGTCAACTGTTGGGCGATGATAATTATTTGTTATTTTTACAGAGAGATGAATGGATGACATTTGATTTTCTTGCCATGAAAACCACATCTACGGCCGAGAGAAGAGCAGAGAAAGACAAGCAAAAAGAGGTTGAGAGAGCCAAGGCCGAGGCAATTGAGAAGGTATCTTAACGTTTTGCTCTAGTTTCACATTTTCCTTGTTTTGAATGTCGTTAGTACTCATGTGAATTATGCGTATAAGACTGAAGTCTTTCAAGAATACTAACTACCCGAGTTACACTTCTAAAGAACAATGCAACAGAGGAGCCTCTCTTATAATCACTACTTGTTACGCCTGGTTTTGCATAGTTTAATTAGAATGTGTTCTCTAGGCTGGCCTCCACAAATTGGAACTAAATCCCTACTGGAAGGATGGAGGAACTGGTCTACCCCCAGAGGAGACAGCTAGCACAGTGGGGCTAAAAGGTACAACTCTTTCTGAAGTCTGTCTATTACCGATAGTTAGATAACAGTTCTGTGCATAATTTAATCCGTTGGTGTTCACAGATGAATGCACAATTTTAATTTAAAATCCAGGCATTGAGGGATTATCTTTTATTGCTCTGAGGTTTTACTGAATAAAGAATAGATAAGTTTTATATTAACTTGAATACACAATGGAACAGGGAGCATATTTTTTTGTACAGTTGAAGGGCTTTTACTATTTCAGGTACTGTGAATGTAATTATAACTATTTAATAATTTAGGTTAAACTTTTCAAACCTGGAATCCCTTTTTCTGTTCTTTGTGGCCGTAGCTTCAGTGGCCAATGATGGTGGCCTGAGCTGGCTGAGAAAGAACTACCAGAGGATGAAGGAGCAAGCGGAAAGGGAGCAACGCAGCCTCGACGATGTAGTGTCGGAGCGATACGGGGTAAGAAGTCGTCACAGCATGAGCTAAGAAAACTGCAGTCCCAACTGTAGCCATAATGTACTTGTATGGACTTTTGACTGGCATTACTATGGCAGGGAAAACCATGAAGAAAACCATGAAGGCCATAGTTTTTAATATTTCTCTTCTCTCAAATTTCAATGCCCATGGACAGGTTAGAAATATCATATGAACTGAAACCAAACCAGCAAAGAAAATATTGAAAATTTATTTGTAATCTTAATCTGAAAACTTTGATTCCTAAAAACGCACTAGAGCTAAACTTAATCTCGCCGAGTTAGGGGTGGGTCATATTGAGAAAATGTATGTATCTGTTATTTTTTGGGGAGTATCTCGATAACAGATATTATCATTATTGTTATTTCCATCCAACAGAAATGTGTCTTAAATGTTGAGGTTTAAGGGGGAAATAAAGCTCAGGAATATACTTAAACATTATTGTTGAATGAATTGTTTTTGTATTTGCTGTTTTTGAAGCATTTTCTACTATAAACCAGTGTTTCTCAAACTGTGGTACCATAAGTTTGTATGCAGTTCAGTTATTTGCTCAATTTAGAGTCAATTTAAACCACATTTTTGTCATTGTTTATTTAGGTTATTCCTGGTTTAGACATTGTTAAGCCCTGTTTTAGACTTATAAAAGTTCTGATTTAGATCTGGAGGCCAAAGATTTCCTTAGGTGATACATAGTTTGAGGATCACTGCTATAAACAATTTACTTGATATGCAAATTTAACTTATCTTCAAAACAAGATTCACAGTATTTTGATAAATCTTTCCACCTCTACGCTTTACGCTGAGTTTTTTTATTACTTTTTTTGTAATAATTTTGACCTCCTACCATTTTTTTATCTCCAAGTGGACTACTGTTGTTTTTTTCTTAGTATAACAACTGGCCACCCTATTATTACATACAGGTTTATAGTTCATATTTAATAGTATTTAGTATCTAATTGAAATCCAATTAATTTTGTTGTTTTTAGTCAATGGAGGAATTTCAGCAGCGACTCGCCGAAGCTGAAAAAGCTGTTTATGGAGAAAGAAGAAGAGTAGGAGAGTCTTCAACGCGAGGTCGATGGAGAAGAGATGAAGAGGACAAACGTAGCGGGTCGGACAGGGAGCGGTGGAGAACGGCCCGAGACTCTTCATCAGGACGTTCACACCGGCACAGGGACAGAGACAGAGACAGGGACAGGCGCAGGGAACAAGACTACGACGCGTACAGAGCAAGAGACGGGGATCGAGACGGGAATCGAGACGGAGATCGAGACGGGAATCGAGATGGGGATCGAGATGGGATTCGAGATGGGAATCGAGAGAGGGATCGAGAGAGGGAACGAAATGGAGATAGAGAAAAAGTTAGAGAAAGGTGTCATTCAGCAGCTCCTGGCAAAGACTGGAGTCAACCGCTTTCTTTGGGTTCACTGAAGGGCAGGTTCCTCAAACCCTCAGATGAAGATGACATGGCTCCTGGTAGGTTGATCAAGTTAATCAAATCAGTTGTATTTCGAGATGTCAAGATTAATTGGTGATTTGATTATCGTGATTATACAGGTTTCACTATAATTGTAAGAACTAAGAAAGAATCAATTTTAGAGTCATTTCAATCAAATTTATACTCCCAAAAAGTAATGTTAAAATGTTTTTTATAATGACTGTTTCTTTAACTTTTTTCAAATTGTGATGTTTCTACACAAATTAGTTGTGACACTAAAATTATAATTTATTGTATGATGCAATTATTTAAGAAGTGCTTTTAATAGTTTAATATTTTTTATTTTGTCTTTTTTGGTTTGTGCAGCTTCAGACCATCGGCATCCTCCAGCCAAATCATCTTCTGTTTTCCTAAAACCCAACTCTGACGATGAAGACTCTCCCGCGTCCACAGCTACTGCCTGGATGAAGGCCGGGAGCTCTGGGACACATCGACGGGAAAAGCGTCCTGAGAAAGAAGCAAATCCTTTAACTGTGGCTCCTCCTGAAAACACTCCAACTCTGGAGAAGGATGCTACAAGATCAACCAGGTATTCTTCTGGAGTGGTCTTGTGTTTTTGTTCTGGAAACGCATGGTTTTTAAATGTAATTTATTAGCAGTGGATTAGCAACATTTGTAGTCATTATATAAATCACATTCAGGTACATCAATATAAAAATTTACAATCTGTATCCAATGTTATTAACAGCATAGTTATGATTTTGTGGGGACCTTGTAGAAATTATTATACCTCACTAGTCTTTAGAGCTATAATTATAAAAATGTTTCAAAAACATTCAAAATACAAATTTTGTTTTAATAGCTCATGCTCTATTTAGTTCTTGTATTTTAGCCAAACCTAACTCTGGAGATGGGTCCTTCTTTCCCAGCGGCATTGAAGCATGGGTCAAATGCAGAGGACAAATCTCCCTATGGGGATAACAACGTGTACCTTTACCTTAGACCAAGGAGCTTTTATTGCCAGTTTCATATCTCTAACGTCTTCCAATATTTGCCACAATAATAACCATGTCACAAATTTTGAATCCCACACGACTGTCAATTGCCTTTTATCTGTAACTTGTATGCAAACAGACTTTAGTCACACTCTAGTCTGCTGCAGTGTTGCTGAGCAGATGCATTAGGCTGCTGTGTTTGGCTCATTAGACTGAGTTGTTTGGGTAATACGGCACCAGAACCCCTGCAGCATGAAACAAGTGTGTGGCACAGCAGCAGAATGAAATGAAATGAGTCTATGAAAAGTGTAATAGCCTTGAACGACACTTCCCAGCCTGTAATTCTCCTCCTCTCAGGCGCGCTTGTAATCATCTGTTTTAGGGGCGCGGCTACCAAATCAACCATAACAGATAAACACTGTCACAGCTTGAAGGAAATATGTTAACGGTTGAAATTCACAAAAAAGTGTTAAATGATGAAATACTTCATTCATTTTGTGTACGGTATTTTATTTCCCTTTTAAGCAAAAGTGAGAGTGAGTCAGAAGAAGAAGAAGAAGAAGAAGAAGAAGAAGAGGAGGTTCCATTGCTGTCTGAGGAGGAAATGAACAAACTTGGAGCAAAGTTGGTGAAAGCAGAGCTTATGGGGAATATGGTAAGTCTGTCTTTCACGTCACTGTAAGCCATATTTGAACAGTATCCGCACTATTAAAACCGTTTAATGATTACAAATTTCCTTCTTTTGGCTTAATGTTTCAATGTTAAAACTGCAACTACAGATCCTGATTTTTCTAAAAAAAATTTAACGATGAAGAAAATATACTAAAAAAATTACCAGATAATTCTGCCTCAATGCATATTGCATGGGTGTAATTAAGAAACACACTCACTCAAGCTTTGAAATGATAAATAAATTAAATTTATTGACCAATGCATCTGTTTTTAGACCCTTTAGATCACTGGAAAGAGCCTCCGATAATCCCTTTAATTTGGCTTCACTCCTTTTCCCCTCATCTCCTCTTTTCAGCAACCTCAAATGCTGACTTGTTGGGTAACTGGTTGTGGATTCTTGTTTGCCATTGTATCACACTTTGTTCTAACTGCTAGGAAGCTACAGTTGTCTTTTGAGGTAGAGTGCGTAAAGTGCTTACGTAAATGACGTACTCAAAGCAAATTCACCCTGGAGAGACTCAGACAAACACGGGAAGGACAGTTTAGCAAGTTTTATTACGTTGTTATTTGGCGCTCAGACCCGGGCGGAAGACATTGCGATTATGGGCGCTCCATAATAGAATGACTTAGATGTCTCCCCCCGGGGCCTGGAGACTGGTGGTGGTAGATGTGGGGAGAAGGTAGAGAGGATGAATAGAATGAAGGTAAAGGATACAGGGGAGGAGGAGGGGAAGGTGGTGGGTTGCAGTACGGTCTGAAGCGCCGAGCTGAACTGCACGGGGGTTTAAATGGGGCAGGCTGTGCGCTGATTGGGAGCAGAGGAGGTGCGCCGAGCCGAGGGGAGTCGCCGCTAGAGTACGTTGATTTAGGCTGGTGAGCAGGTGAGCCCTGTTGTAGCAGTGGACGAGTTAGGTCTTCCAGGCTGAATTTACGCAGGCTTCATTAGTCGTCAGTTACCCTAGGAACGGTATGAGTTTGACGAGCCAACGGCCAGTAGGTAACTTGGTAGCCTCGTTTTCTATGGTGAAAGTTTTAGTTCACCATAAGTACAAGCCTGTGGTATCTATTATGCATCTATTATAACAGCTATTGACCACTAAAAACTAATTTAAGTATTGTTTTTATCTTTTTTTAAAAAAATATTTAATTATTGCTCTACTATTCTAAACACATTTGACTTTATGTTTGAGTGGTTTGTAAGAGCTTCCATAAATGTATAGCCTTTATTGATCCATGCACTCAACTGGTCCTGTCTGCCTTCACGTGTCAGTGTTAAGGGTGCTATTGGGATTTTTTTATGGGGAGTGTTAAAGGGCTGTCAGGTCACACACAAACACAAACACACAAACACACGCACGCACTTTCTACGACATCCAGTGGCTCCCTACACGATAAAGCAATCACACTCGTATTCCCAAACCTTTCATGTGGATGTGTGTTAAGTGCACTTGACTTTGGTGTCTGCATCTATTGGTATTTTCCACACTGGACCTGTAAAAATATTCATGTGTGTATTTCTAATAGCTGATTTTTAAGCCTCATGATTCATTTCATTTTCTAAATGATTCCATTTGCTGCAACACACACTTTGTATTTCAGCTATACAGTGCCATCTACCGGTATTTATTTTGAATTGTTTGTATGTTTAAAGTAAGTGTCCTCTTTAATGTTGTGGTTTTTTAAAAATATTCCAGGTTATGATTGAGAAATTGAAATCCCAATTGGATTCTGCTCGAAAAGCAAAAGAGAGCCATGCAGCCAGAAAGAAGTTACAACAAGAGACGGCCAAAACAGATAAGGTAACAAAAATGCCATCTGTCTTACATTTTACAGCACAAATGTAGCGGTTTGTCCACCATTATCAGCTGTTTACACATGAGATAAACAGCTTTTATAACCTGAAACTTGAATTGTAAATAAATGGGCTTTAAATAATCAAATGTCATTACTCCAAGCCCCTCTCAGCAGAGTGATGTTTCATTATGGGAGGGTTGTTTTACAGTATTTGATGTTTTATCTTCTTGACATAGTATTTGTTTTGTCAGTTTGTTTTGTTCTGCTGTTAAGAATGCCAACAACCATTTTCACTTGCTGAGTATATCCTCCTCACACCAACTTTGTTTCATAGACCCAGATAAGTGAAGACCAGGAGGTTTTACTATTTCGAACCGACCAATCGGGTCAAGCATGGCCTGTTAATGCTCCGTCTGGACCTGGGGAGCCCCATGGGGGACGCCGGAAAAAGAAAGCTGTAAGGATAAAGCAAAATGACTTTGATTTCTTGATTAAGTAAGGGAGGAAAGTAGTGTGAGGTGATGGCTTATGTCCTGGGATTCCACCGTCTTTGCTCCACAGATTGAAACCCATGTTGATGGTGAGCGTGTGAGGTATTTCCAAGATGATGACAACATGGGTCTGCGGGAGATGGTCCGCAGAGAGAAAATGAGCACTGCTCAAGACCAGAATGCACTCTACTCCCGAATGGCTGCTAAGGTGGGCACTGTTTTTGAATTTTACCCAAAAGTGACAAAGTGAATCTGTCAGACTTCGTGCTGTATTTACAAATGAAAAATGGAATTTAATAAACAAAGTCCTAATAGAGTTGCCATGGTGATTTAAAAAGGACAAATGGTCTGTCCATGGTTTTCCTTTTAACCATTTCTTTACCAACTGCCAGAAAGGGGGGCTAAAAACCTTCTAGTCACATGGTTAGGGGACTAACATAATGGTAAAGAATACTCCTGGAGTGAAGATAACATGTATTTGGACCACAGAAATAGAACAAAACATTAACTTACACACTAAAACAGGCATGCTTATAAAAATACACACACGTTCAGCACCTACAAAGAGTGTCACTAAAAATACATCTACAGTTACCATGGAAAAGTGTCTATAAATATCCCTTCTAATCACAGCTATAGATTTATGATCTGCAAGAGAGCTCAATCCTTCTCCATCACTCCATCACTAGAATGTCTTCATAGGCCCTTTTTCCCAATCTCTTCCATAAATCTGACCTTCATTTTTTTTTAACCATTGTTTTTTTGTGTTCTTTGTTATATTATTCGGGTCTAATTTATACAAAGATTTAAAAAATAATGAATTATTTATATTTATATATAATATATTATATTATATGCATGCATCTCATGCATTAAAATTGTATTCCTTTTACAAAGGTCTGACATTTATAAATAATACATGTGTATCTGGAAACGGGAAGCAGTTACACTTGTGCTTTCAATGATCTTCCCATATATAAAATGATGTTGGAATTGAATGTCAGTTGATAATTAGTTAAATTATACAGCTATTTTTGGGCATAGCTTTAATTTAATTTATAATTCGGATTTCAATTTGTACACTCTTCAATTACAAAAACAGTCTATAATCGAAAATACTATTCATTAACTTCTGTACAGAACGATATGTGTGCTCGTTCTAACACTCAATACCTGGAGCGAAGCCAATTTTCTAATCTACTTAGACTAAAAGTGTCAAAAACAGTACCTATAAAATATACTAGGTCTTTACTTTCTCTACGGGTTCATTTTGACAGAATAGAAGTAATTGTTTGAAAGAATCATGATTTAAATAAGCCATATACCGGTAATCGTTATCATATATCCCTTTTTTTTTTTTTTTTTTTTTTTCATAATCAAGCCGTCCTACTTTACTTTGAGCACTCTTCTACGGCCATTGCACTGACTCCTTACCTCCCACCCACACAGTCAATAAAATAGTCCCATTTTCACTCTCACTCACTCCCACACACACAGTCATGCACACACACTCGGGCCAGGCCTGCCTCACTCTCACTTTCTCACACACTGATTTGAACCTGTTGCTGGTCGCTATGGTGATTACACTCAGACAAGGGCATGAGACAACGTGTTGTCCTGCATGTTAATGCTATACCCTCTGCAAATCCAAAATAACAGATGCATTCAAGCCTTAAAAACAACTGCCGCTTTGTCAATAAACCCTCAGCACTCTTTCTTTGAAATGCATTTATTTTGAGAGCCCAAACTATGATAAATAAGGCTTTACATTGCCCAAAGCTGTTCCATCAGCCCCTCCGACCGCCACCGCGCACACACATTTGTTTATACAGAGGCAAGTAGGGTGTCAACATGTCTTGCCTAAGCACACGACAGAATCATTGGTCTGAGCTGGGACTGAACCATTGACAAAAAAGTGGGCAAATGCTCTTTAACCACTGATTCACTGCTGTCACAACTACAATTACCTACGCACTGAGACACTTATCCCCATTGTGCAGATGGAGAAAACGTTTATTAAAAGATACATGATCAAGAATATCCCCAAATGTAATAATAACAATGAAAAAGACATAATGAGGCAACCCAAATGCTAATTCTAATGCAATACACAAGTGCACATTGTCTGATAACCACAAATGTGCAACACTGTTTCCACTGTTGGGACGAACAAAAGGCACAAAGAACTTGCTTCTCTGGTCCTTGTGGTTGCATCAGTAAAAAACACTTTATTCTAGATTGCCGGAGGCCCCAAATCAGACTTTTGCAAACGTTTTACCCAAGTTTCAGTGCAGACTAATAAATTATTGACACACACAAAAAAAACATGTTTATTATTATTCCTAAACTCTTGTGCAGAACTTCACTATTAAAATCCTGAAATCTTAAAGCAATACTTTCTGTTTTATACACTGGCTCTTTCTCCCCCATGTTTTCACAAATGGCCTCTTCAGATGATGGGAAAGACAGATGGAGATAACTACACACTGGATGACATGTTTGTGTCGAGTGCAGCGCAGCGGGAGGGAGAGGGCAGGGAGGAAGAGAGGATGAGGAACCGCGCCATTGGGGAAACTAGACAACTGGCTGCCTGCATGGAGAAATGCAGACACTGTTTCAACAGCCCCGAGCTCCCAAAGCACCTGATAGTGGCTCTGGGGAGCAAGGTAACGGAACTCATCATGTTTATACCCTTTTAAATGTGATGTCGTCAAAGTCTGTAATGGAGGCAACTGGAAGCAAAATAAAGTAGACCATCAGATCAAAATAATGATCTGAACATTATGAACAGAAATAATCAGAACATTTGCGTAATGTCAGTTTTCTGTCCTATTGCAAAGGATGGTAGAAAATACTATTTAATAATCTCAAAATCATATTTGAACTTCACAAAAAGAACAATTTATGGAAGAACATGTGATATCTGTAGATTAAATAAAAACATTCAGTAAAACGTAAAAATCAGGATTTTGGCTTCATCAAAAACGTTTTACAATATTAATGTATTTGAGTAGTTTTCATTTGCCAAAAGAAGGATTTGGTGATATTTTGGCTTTAATTCCAGTTTCTCCTTTGAAATCACATAATGTTCCATTTTATTTTGCCTCTATTCCGGAATTTAGAATATTTTTGTTCACAAACTTTTAAATGGGTCTATAATCATACAAGTTGTAAGGTAAAACATTAAATTAAGTTTGTGGTGGATTAGTTATGTTTTCCATAAATAGTTATTCAACCTGTTTTTAGGCATATTTGAGTCTGCCTGCCGGTGTGTCCATGGCCGACGGGCACTGCCTCATCTGTCCTCTTCAGCATCACTGTTGTGCCACTGGAATAGATGAAGACGTC
Organism: Chaenogobius annularis; assembly: GCA_015082035.1. Classification (NCBI taxonomy): domain Eukaryota; kingdom Metazoa; phylum Chordata; class Actinopteri; order Gobiiformes; family Gobiidae; genus Chaenogobius; species Chaenogobius annularis. The sequence goes on along the minus strand of BJKM01000063.1, from coordinate 1,559,486 downwards.
TGGGCTGAGATGCAGGTGATCCACTACTTTGTTTACAGCTATGACAGCCTTTTGTTTAACCCAGTCATTTGAATTGAATCACACTTTCTTTAGCTTTTCCGACGTGCTTTGGTGCGAATGTTTGAGTCCCAGGATTTGGACTGTGTTTTCATGGAGACGCATATGAACCCAAGGAAAAGATACCACATGGTTCTGGAGTGTATCCCGCTTCCTAAAGAACTGGGTGATATGGCTCCTATATATTTCAAGGTAATTCATTGAGACGGATAATAAAGATTGCTTTTACTTGAAGTTGGATCCGTTTTAATTTCAATTTTCTTCTTCTTTTTTTTTTTTTTAGAAAGCCATTATGGAATGTGATGAAGAAGGCCATGAACAAGAAAGTGGTGGACCTCTCTTCAAAAGACATCCGCCAATCGGTACGTTTCCTCTTCTATAGTTACTTTAATATTTACATATGAAATTGTGTGTATATTAGAACTGGATAATGCCAAGTACTTCTCTATACAATTCCTGATATATTATAGAAAAAATTCAGTTGTAGTCATCTGGACTAAAAAAAAAACAAAAAAAAAAAACGTTTCGACTCTCATCCAAGAGTCATTCTCAATCTGTGAAACAAGTCTGAGAACTCAGGTTTATATCCTACTCTGTGAAAGCCCTCCCACAGGGCGGGACCCCTGATAATGGGCCATCGAGTTCAGGACCCCAGAGCGCTATGGCATCACTCTATTGAAGACAGTGAGGTGGAGATTCTGAGCAGGGAGAAAAGATGGTTTAAAAGAGGAGTTAAGGAGGCAATCTTTGTTAAAAAAGAGAATCCCTCCTTAAATCGTAATGAAGGTTTAAGATTCAACCTTCCAGTTGTTTATAATGGTTTGCTGAAACCCTGGAGACGCCCGAGGCATTCGAATGCTAATAAAGGGACTCAGGGAGGAGGGAGCCAAAGTCTGTGAACAATAGGCCCATCCCAGTTGGTTTCGATGGCCCATTATCAGGGGTCCCGCCCTGTCGGCAGGGCTTTCACAGAGTAGGATATAAACCTGAGTTCTCAGACTTGTTTCACAGATTGAGAATGACACTTGGATGAGAGCCGAAACGTTTTGTTTTTCTAAAACAGAGTCCATGTGGACTACAACTGAATCTTTTTCTACAATGGACGAATTGTAGAAATCTTGTAGAATCTTTGTAGAATCTTTGTAGAATCTTTGTAGAATCTTTCTGGACAAATGAGGGATTACACCGACAATACCTGATATACTGTATTCTAGGGCTGTATAGGCTTTTAGTTGTTTAGTCGATTAATCATTCAATTAGTCGAGCAATTATTTTATTGGGATTATAAAGATTTCTATATTTACACAAGCATATGATTTTGTGTACATTTTGGGTCCGCTATATAGTATCTAAATTCTTAATAGTTTTGAGAGCTCTTCTAGCTTCAAGTTTTTCGGGTTTTTTTTTGTCAACTGCATCCCTAATGTAATCAGAAAAAAAACAGCTTTTAAAGTTGACTAAATGTATGTTTTTATTGTGTTGAATAACAAAATGCATTGGAATTTCATGTCAACAATGCCCTTAATATCAGAACCCTATTTATAAATAACTAGCTTTTTCAGCAGATTCAGTCCTAATGCAGTAGTCAGCCGGTATTGTTATTGTAAATATTATATAATTTATATTATAAAATATAAATATTGGTGCACATATTGTCAAGCAAGAAGTCCAGACACAGTATGTTGCCGTATAGATGTTTTGAGTACAGCCCTATTGTATGTCTTTTATTATGAACTGTACATGTTTTGCTCACTCTGAAAGGTGCCTCGAGGACTCCCCTATTTTGCCGTAGACTTTGGAATGCAGGGAGGGTTTGCTCATGTCATTGAAAATGAGCAGAAATTCCCCCACTACTTTGGCAAGGTTAGTCATTCTGGTGTGTAGAATGTGTAGAATTTTACAATAGGGTTGTCATTTAAAAAAAAAAAAATCAGTTACTAATCAAAAGTAAAACTAGTATTGAAACTAGATGCACATTGGAACAAGTATAGTTTAAGACCACACGGAAAATGTCAAGTCTATTGTCTAATTGGTATTGAGTATCAAGCCTATTCCTTAGTTTGTTTGTTTGTTGTTGTCCACAGGAAGTGGTTGGTGGTATGATGGACTTGGAGCCTCGTCGTTGGAGAAAATTGATAAAAGAAAATTTTGATGATCAGCGTAAAAAAGTCCTTCAGTTTGCTCAGTTATGGAAACCATACGACTGCACCAAGCCTGACGGCTAGGATTTTGATTAAAAGTGCATCGTGGAGCTTTTCTGGACTGGGTCTGCCACCCGTTTGTCTTCATAGAGGAGTTATTTCTTTGGCTGGCATGTTCCACACTTAACTTAATATCTAAGCAGGTAATGCCACCAGGCCATGTTACAGGTCAGATCTGTGGAGAGGTTTGTTGTTGTTTAAAGTATTTGTAGTGATAAAAACAGCTATCATTGAATAAATGCAAGATAGATGAGTTTATGCGATACTGTGGAACATTCCAGATAAAGCAATTATTTCTCCATGGAGACAAGCAGGTAGCGGAAAAGTTTCATAATGCACCTTAAACTATTCTACAGTGAATTATGTCCACATAAAAGTGTACATAATTGTGGCAATGTTTCTAATAAATTGGTGATTTTATGTAGGAATTTACGTTTATATTTTTTTTATTTCTATTGCTGAAATGCTGTCATTTGTGATTAAACTATGATACATATTTTTCAGCTCTTCAGTCTGCCCCACTCAACATTTCACATCTCCTACACACAAGATTTCAATAGGAAGCCTGTGGGCCTGATGGTTGTCTCAGCTGTCACTTAATTTTACCAGCTTCCACTGTCATAGCTGTGAGTGTAGACATACAATGCACTCTTGCACTGCGCACATACTCTCTCTTTATGAGCAATCAAGCAGCGTGCCCTAGTGTGCGACCTCATCATCCTTTACAACCGTGCTATTGGCTCTTTGATTAGCTCATCACGACAGAGACCCACCTAATTTTCAGCTTTCCTTGTCTCACCATATGGTCCTCGGGTTCAGGTGCGAAACAGACAATTCATCGTCTTTCTATAACATTTTCTTTGTTGATAAAAGATTGGCCATATGGTTCTGGTTTATCTGAAAAATATATTTTACTCCATACCAAATACGCCACACTACATTTCTCTTGGTATAGTCAGGCATTTTTCACCACCATTTCCCATTTTCATTTGAGGTGTATTAGTAAGACAAACTAAAACATGACAAACCTTTTAAATAGTCATATTCTAATATAATTGTTTGTTAGCCATCTTCCACAATGTCTTTTCTGACCCACCGCAACATACACTTTCTTTTAACCTCTTTTTAATTGCCTTTTATTCCTTGAAGACCGAGCAGTACTGTAGGTTATTTATATAGGACAAGTGAGTGAGCGCCCCAGGTTCATGGGTAATGGCAGCCTTGTGGCATGGAGTGATGGATGGTTATAGCCAATTAGATTGGCTTAGGGCAGATTTATGACCTCAACAGCCATTGCGTTGTCCCATCCCTTGAACACATATGCACATGGCAGATACACACGACAATGTTTCTATAGTGTTTCTTACCATTCCAATGATAAGAAAAAAAATGCACTGGCTTTAATCATAATAAGCATAGCTTTTTGAAAAGTAAATGATAGATTAGTTCACAAATTCTATCAAAAGAAAGTGTCATTGTATAAGCTGTAAAGTGAAAACTATAGTTGACATTTTGTTGAGCTGTATGTCTTAAGTCACTTAGTTGACCAATTATTTTTATTGGAATAGACTTACAGTGCATCCTTTGAGAGGTTCTGCAAAGAAGAATGGGAGAAACTGCCCCTAAATAGGTGTACCAAGCTTGTAGCATTATACGCAAAAAGACTTGAGGCTGTAATTACTGCCTTCAACAAAGTATTAAGCAATAGCTGTGAAAAAGTGCTTTGTTTGTTTTTTCAAAAAACTTTAATTCACGCTATCATTATGGGATATTTTTAGTAGAATTTTGAAGCAAATGATGAATTTAAGTTTGGAATTAGACTGTAACATTACAAAATGTGTAAAAAGTGAATACTTTTCCAGATGCACTGTATGTGGCCAGATTTGGCAGATTTTAGTCTGTCGATTTGATAGCCCCAAAGTTTCCTTCTCGTGACGTAGGGTTGAAATACAGCGTTCAATACAGTACAGTGACTTCAATTTATCAATACATATTTGTAACGCCCAAAATCATAGGAAATGAACATTGTTCAATTAGCAAATGGATGAAATTAGCAAACGGATAAATGTCCCAGCATGTCTTACATCTCTTACACCCTTCTTCTCGGCGAAGAAATACTACAAAACTGTTTGGGAGAAAGGATAAACCTTGAGAAGAACCACAATGAAGGAGAGCGCCTACTCCCACAGACGAACAGGCTGCAGAAGGTCCAGGACCGACGTGCTTTCATTTGCAGATAAAATGTGTGACCAGAACCACTGAGGAGGAGAGAGGGTGGTTCATCTAACAAGACAGTTTATCCAGGCAGATGAAGAGCATCTGGATCTACAGGTCAGCATCAGCAGTATCTGAAATAGTAATGAGAAAAACATCTGAACAGCAATGAACAGACACAGGTGAACTAAAATATTACATTTATTTCTAGGGAAAGTAGCATGAAGCAGAGGATAGTGCCCAAGCTGCTCAAGCTGCCCCCAGCCTCATTTCCCTAGGGCAGTGTAGCTGGGGAAACTGGGTTTTTATTTCTGTTCCTAACTGGCCTGACCTTAAGCTATTTCAAAGAGGAACATTTTAAGCCTGGTCTTAAATGAAGAGACTGTGTCTACCTCTTTAACATGAACAGGAGCTGGGACTTAGGCTTTGAGCGACCATCAAATCACAAGGGTATGTCTTGGTGTGTATCAGAGTGAAGCTCAATCCTATCTCCCTTCATTTCTCTTCTTCCTTTCACCTTTTCTTCTTCTTTAAAAAAAATTATAAAAAAATATGTTGTTGCCTTTAGGCTTTACTAAAAGAGAGGTAAGTGTGGGAAATGGGTTAGAGAGAGGGGAGGACATGCAGTAAATTGTTGGAGTCGGGATTCAAACTCACAACACTGCAGAGTGTGAGCTGTGCCTTAACCACTCGACCACTGAGGAGCACCATCGTTTCTTCTTATATCTGCAGTCTTTTGCATTTGTGATTAGGGAGTTGCATTTGAGATATACACTAACATTTGTGTATACATTCTTCAAAAGTGACACATTTTGGCATGATTCCTCTGTGAAAGCTGTAAATTTGTCTTGCAAACATTCCTGGTATTTCCTTGGTTCCTGAGTTATAAGTATACTCACTCTAGAAATATTCTAGCCTGGATGTTAAAGTGCATATAATAAATTATCAGAGGTTTACATCAGTCAAAAATAAAAGTTGAGAATTATAGGAAGTACTGCTGAGTTCTTTAACAGAATCCTTCTTGTCTATGTCATCAATGAGTGACATTCCAGAAAATGCAAGGACAATTAGTTGCTCTTGTTTACAATATGGTTTCAAGGTAACCGATATAGAATCACCTCTACCGATGTGGTGCTCATGTCAGTCCAGAAAGGAACCTTATAAACGTCACCAAAATTGTCAAACATCTTTAGTAACATATCAAATATAATCATATTCACTACGTTTTTGTGGAATGTATAGTCTAACCTATCATCCACTTTAAGTAAATAATTGTCAAGCCAAATATCTTTTTTAAATGTATTATTATTATTATTATTATTATTATTATTTTGTGCATTCATTCTTAGACGCTGGAGGAAAACTGGGTGAAATGTTCAAGGACACAACAACCATTTGCACTACCACCCCCCTGTGGCACCTTGAACTCGGTTTTTCGTTCTATCGTGGCAATTTATAATTGCACCTTAATTAGAATGAACAAAGAATGCTTCAGACTTAGTTACTACTTAATTAAGGATTAAGGGTTAATAAGCATGACTCATTCTATTCATTCATTCTAATAGCTATTTATTCAATATGAGTGAAGTCTTTGCTCATGCTTTGTTAAGGCTAAGTAAGTGTAGTTCCTCGGTACCACTTTATAATAATGTCACAAATATCATGTGCTACACTGTAGTGATTATTCATTCATCCCACCCTTGGGGATGGTAAGGTATTAAGCCCCAGTGGCCCTGGTGAAGAATGCTAGAAGGAGGCCACCAATCTGAGCCATCAGCCCTCCGACCACCACCTTCACCTCACTCACACATACAAAGGGGGTGACGTGCGTTGCCCAATGACCCAATCACAGCATGTATTGAATGGTGCTCTGTTTTAATTTTGGAGCTATTGCTCATTATGTTTCTGAACTTAAATGACAGAATAGCATCTATCCACCATTTCAAAGTAGTCTCTGTGCGAGGTGGTCTTATCTTTCTGAAAAATATTTAATTCATTGTCGTGTAAGCTTTATTAAATGGCTACAACATTACTGAAAGATAACAGACACAGCAGAGATAAGGAGAGGCAGCTTCTGTAATGGTAGAGGATAATGACTACAGTATGGGGTCGTGTTATTCCATAAAGTCAAATGAATTAGTAGACACCTCCAGGAAATGACATGTGTTTGTATGTTCAATGGTGCGTCACACTTGTCCCTTCTGAGGGCTGTTGATTGAGGTCAAGGTCATGGTTGTGATCCATGCCAGACATGAGCAACAGTGTGTTCTATTGTGGCAGGCTGAATGTGTGTGCGCCAATGTTGCCAGCTTTTGTTTCTACAAAGTGGAGGCATATTTCTCCATGCCTCCTCACAGAACAGTTGGTAAGTTGCCATAAACCTGCTTTATTGCCCATGACTATATTCTGTGATTACAATCTCATTCTGTTGATAGCTATTTCCAACCATTGGATTGGAATGTCAGAGACAATTACTTGTTTTTGTGCTACGAATGCCCTGATTGATAGGCTTTTAGGCCAACCTGAATAATGTATTATTATTCCTGAATTATTTATAGATCTCCGATCTAGTTGAAAGTGTTTAGGAACACCTTTGGACAGAGGTCATTCTTCCACACCTGTTGGCTCTGGAATGATTCCTCCCGCCATTTGAGGACAAGTCTCTCAGATGCCCATTTAAAAAATGTATAATTTTTCTTTGCTGAAGGCTGCACTTATAGTTATTGACTGAACTTTTGTGTGTGTGTGTGTGTGTGTGTGTGTATTGCAGTGTCTGTTTCAAATGCAGTGATAATAAATTGCATCCAAAGCTTAAACCCCTTTGAGGAGAAATCGATTTAAAAAAGCAGAAGACTTTGCCCATGCGCTCCCATCTTGTCCAAAGGGAGATTCTGAGAAGCCCGTTCACCTGCACTTTCTGTGCCTGTCCTCTGATTGGTTGATTTATTGTCCATCTAAATGCAAAGGAGCTCGTGCACTCACGCTGTCTTCATTGCGCGCGAGCTCGGCGGAACGCTCTGATCCAGCCCGCGCGTGAGCTGCTCGCTGCCCGCGTGCCCTCGCTTCTCCATCTGCGCACCTCTACACCGCCACCGACGTCCAACCTCTGAGCCCAGCTACCGGAGCTACCGGAGCTCCCAGGAGGCGCGGGCAGCGGTGAGCCAAACACGGACTGATGAGGACAGAGATACCCGCCGCCATGGGCTCCACGTAGAGCTCACAGAAACTGCAGGAGCTGTCGCAGAGGACTCAGGTGCAGAGAGACGAGGAAAGGACACCCGGCTGCGTTGACTTTGGGGATTCCTCCTGCAAATATTGGAATTAAAATAAGACACTTTGCTTCTGTGGACCCTTAAATCTACTGTGCTGCGGAATAGACGTTTCACCGAGGATAACCTTTGAACTAATAGCCTAGACTCTTTGCTTCTGTGGACTCTTAAATCCACTGTGCTGCGGAATAGATGTTTCACCAAGGATAACCTTTGAACTAATAGCCTAGACTCTTTTTGCTTGACGACATTTTCTGCTTAACCATCTTTTATTTGTAGCCAACATCGCATCGAAATAGTTTGGGACAGTCAAAGACTGAAGCTTGCGTTAATGCAATTGTTCTATTTGTGGAAAAATCCGCTTTTAGTGCCAGGGACATCCTCTGCGTCGCGTCTGCCCTCCCGGGGAGCGAGGTGGCTTTTGTGGGGTAAATAAGGACGCTTTTCGGAGGACAGCGTCCCCCGCCTCTGCCTTACATAAATGTTTGCGTGCCGTTAGTCGACCCCCTCGCCCCCCCTCCCCTCTCTCTCGCTCTCTGTATCTCTCGCTCTCTCTCTCCCTGAGGTTGAGTCTCACGCGCACAGACGCACACACGGACACGTACCGGACAGCACACACCGCTTAGGCTATAGACAGTCCTCTTCCCTGACCAGCCCACCCTCACTATCTCTCACTCCTCACACTCCCACAATCTGATGTGTCCCCGGTGCGGAGCTGGACGCGACACACAAGCGGCTGTAGCATCCTCCTCCTCAGCTTTATCCTCTTCTGCCTCGCCATCACCATGTCCTCATCCTCGCGCAAGATCTCCTCGGAGTCCTTCAGCAGCTCGGTGGGCTCTGACTGCGGGCTCGAGAGCCCGGGGGGAGACCTCGGGGGGGATGGTGGTTTGGAGCCTGCGGAGGAGCCCCGAGGATGCCCCTTTTCGTCTTTTTCATCTGCCCAGAGAGCTGTGCTGTGGAACGGACGCAGCACCGTGGAGAGGTCGGTGTGCCCGGGAGGTGAGGAGCCGCAGGGGCCGAGTATACCCCACAAACGAGCGACCAGGAGGAGACGGGTCAACCTGGACTCGCTGGGGGAGAGTTTGAGACGACTCACCTCACCCACGGTAAGAAGCACATCATCACCATAACCATAAGCTATCACCCCGTGGGGAAGAATTAGGCCTGTCTGGTCATATCTTGCTTATGAAATGACAATCACCTAAGCAGTAACAGCAGAGACTAGACTGTAAAATCAAGCAAATAGGCCTTGAACTAAAATGGGTTAATGAACCTAAGCAGGTCAATATAGTCTACTACATAGACTTTATAAATAGCATATAACCTATTTTGTCAGAATCTAAGGTAAGTGACACATTTAGCTAAGGCAAAGACATTGATTTAAAAAACACTTGTAATCCAAGACTTAAATCCTTATGAATAAGTGTTGATAGAGTCCTAAACAGTTTATTACCTTGGTACACACCACATAGACATGACCACTCAACACATGCCTCCTCACTAGAGTCTGAAACAATATATAAGGTACTGGATGTGTTATTTGTAAAGTCAACAAGGATGAGACTGAAGCTGTCCTTGGCGTGACTGAAGGGTTTTGTTGGGTTTTGTAGGGTATTTGTCCAAATATTGCTTTGTAATGAGGCCAATAAAAATGTATGTACTGAACCCAGCGTCATCTTGTCTCTTGCAACATGTCGTAATGAAGACACTCAGAGCAGGACATAACATGTAATGACCAACATTTACAGCACAGCACTTTATCAGCTTACAACTATTTATTTATTGCTAATGATTTCTGATATATTTGGTCAACATTAAGTAATGACGAATAGGGGGGCAATTAATATTGACCAAATCGACCTCCAGCTCAAATCTGAAAAAAATAAATAATAATAATTAAAAGCAATTACAAGTGTTTCCACAGCTGATGATTTTGCACTTTTTTTTCTCACTAATATTGTGCAACTTGAACCCAAAACAGCATGATCAAATATCCAAATACCGTTCTTCTGGGTTTAAGAAAGTAACTATTCTGAATACCACCAAAGTAAGAGTAACGGCACCTGAATTCCATTACTCAAAACGAGTATTCTGAATGCATATTTTCAGTACATGTATTTAGCCACTTCCCAACACTGCACATGTGTTTCCTTCCAAAGTTAAATGGCCTGGCTTACGCAGATAGGCAGATGGACTTTATTAATCCCTGGCAGGGAAATTCAAGTGTTCAGTTGTACAGATTTACACAGTACAAGGAACAATAAATACAATAAATAAATGTGTGTTAGTATACAAAAGTTAAAAGTTTTCCTTTACATAGATTCTGCATTTTGCTGCCTTATTGCTGCTGGGACAAAAGACCTAAGGCAGCTTTGCAGGCATTGCAACACTGAAAAAAGCAACAAACAAATGACTGCATTCTACGTAGATGGCAAATGATATATTTAATTCTTGATGACTACTTTTCTTTTTGTTGCTGTAACTATATATCTTTTTTTAAGTGTAGCATCTTCACCTTACCTCAGATGCACCAGCACTTACTTCATCTTAACATAAAATTATTTTTAAAAAAGACATTATGCTTTTTTTGGGGGATCATCATTCTATATTTTATTCGATGTAAACAGTAATATTGATCTAAAATGGCTTAATAATAGAAACGTCCCTGCCTCCTCATAGTGACAAGCAGCAATTTATTTATGCATTTTTACAGTTGAAAAAAAGGCTACATGATAGTTTTGAACTCCACATCTATGACCCAGGGACAAATTTCTTTGGTTAAATGTAAGTAAGTCAAGAGCAGTGGGTGGGGATAGGAGGGAGGTGAAAACAGACTTTTCAAAATTTTCTTTCAATTCCTTAAATTCAGGACAATACAGGATTACTCATTGCAGGAATTAATCGAAAAACAACTTTGAGTAAACTAATCATGAATCAGAGGCGTAAGGTAGTTTCAACATGATCTCAATACTTTCTGTAGCAATATATCGCACTTGAGAATGTGTTACTGTGTAGTTGTTGTGGTGTTGGCGGCGTTGTGGTGTGACCGGGAGAACAGAGGCCGCTCTCGGACGCTGCCTTTAGCCCGGCGGACCCAAAGCTTTATCATGTGGACAACAGTCTTGCGTGTTTGTGTGCTGTAAGCTTTGGGTTGTGGTGGAAGCGGCCGTTCGCTCGCTGACCCATGACGCTGATCAAAGCTCTGGGTGTTGGCTTCACGTCAGAGCTGAAAAGGGCCGGTGTGCGTGACGCGGCTGTGTTGTAGTTATTTTGACACTCTAACACAAACGAGTGTGAAACAGCTGCTGATAAATTATAGGGTTTATCAGTTATAAAAAAAAATCCGCACGACTCCAGTCTGTGCGCATGCGTCATTCCCAGTTTTTCCTCAACGCATCACATCAGAGTGAATGGGAAAAAATTATGGAAATAAAATATAAGGGCAATGAGTAAATAATATGGCTGTATTAAGATAAATACATTTTTGTTTTAATTTTACAAAAGCAAATTCATTTGTAAACTTAACAACAACATACATAAATGTGTTAATATCAGTATCAGCCACAACAGTAAAATAAATATCAGATATTGGTATTGCCTATAGTGTACCATATAGAAAGAATGTACTGGAAAATTATTACAGTATTCTTTTCTTGTCCGTCAAAATTTAAACAACTTTTATTTAAATTAGCAGTTAGCGCTACTTTAGGAAGTGTTCTGCCCTATTCCTCTTCTATACTGATTCACGCTTTTGCAGCACAGGCTAAATTCAATTATTATTCAGCTATATTAGGTCATGAGCATCTGGCGTTAAACTCAGTATGCAAAACAGTCAGAAGATGTCCTGCGGCAACCCCATGAGCGACTTGCAAAAATAAAAATACAACATGATGACATAACAAATTTATTGTATACGTTCCTAGGCAGTATTTATGTGCAGCCGTTATGTAAGCAATCACACAGGGTTTTAATACACTTTTTACTTGCAGCTCTGCAATGTAACAAAGGATGCCTCCGCGCTTTCCCAATCACTGCACAAACACAAGAAAAATCACTGTTCTCCATAATCCAATTCTTTCAGCCTCCAACCTGAAAGAATCCTGCGCCTTGATTACACGGAGTGAGATGTTTTTGTGTTTGTCAGCGCTCTGACAGATGAGGCTCACATGCAATATCAGGAAGGGTCTCATCTGGAGTTTGAGCTTTCCTTAATGATACGAATAATGAGAGAATGTAGCAATTCTTATCCTTGTGATGTGTTTGTGACATGCCATGGTTTGCCTCGTCTTTTTCATTGTGTTCTTTTTAGGTTTGGACAGTGTGTACAAAAATAAGCCTTACATTACTCTTTTATTAAAAAGTTTTATTCTTCATTCAGTCTTCTTTTAAATATTAACTTGGTTTTCTTCTAATAAGACAGATGAAGCTATGAAGTACATTACCTGTATTTTTATTTATTTATTTATCTATTTATCTATCTTTTTATTTATTATTATTATTATTATTATTATTATTATCATCAATATTATCAATATTATTATTATTATTATTATTATTATTATTATTATTATTATTTATTTTTACATCTGTGTAATTAGAAGAAAAATACAAGTTAATACTGACATTACTGACATTACGTTCTTTAAAGGTGCACCATGTAATTTTTTGAGCGGAGGATCTGTCACCTGCTTCCCTCCATTAAGAAATGCCTGAAATGTTCCACAGTACGTCATGAAACACTGTGATGAAGCAACTCTTTTTCAAGCTATTTTTGAGCAATAAAAACACTGGAAATTAATACGTGATCGATACATTTAATGCCATGGAACATTCCAGGCAAAACAACAAATGGCCACCAGAAAAACACACTGAAACATTTCATAAACACTTATAAATAAACACGCATTCATATTTATCTGCGTCTTTTTTAAATCAAATATTTATTTTACTGATAGCAAGATAGATTGTTGATTTTGCATGGCGTACTTATTGCTTTGGTTTTTCAGTCAAGAATATTATCAGAAAGCTGGCTGAGCAACTCACTTTACGTTGCCAGATTCTACGGCTAAAACCAGGTTGCAATAAACACAAAAGGGCTCTTGGCCGCTAATGGCATTCCAGGTTCAGTTAGGATCGTATCAGCATGTGCATGTTACAGCTAGTGCCTTTCATATTCAACACGATATTGTAGCTTTTTGAATTGTGATTTTAACATTTTCTTTTTTATTATAGCTGACTCACCCAACTTTGTTTTTCTTGTAAAACAGTGAAATTAGTATTTCACACAGAAACTGTTACAAAATCATTCGTTTGTGACAAAATTAGCCCGCCACGCACTGTCAACATCTAAAAGTAGTCAAAGGGGCTTGACATTTTGATGTGAAAGCTGATTGGCTGTGCATTTGTGGTCCGCCCTGCTGCACTTAACCGTCTGAAAAAACAGTTCTGAAGCTGTGCATGCACTCAAAAAACACAAGTGATGTGCTAAGAGTTTATGAGAGCGAATTCATTGGATACATTCAAATAACTACTTCCTCCTTTCACAGTTTGAGATTCGGGTATGCCAGCTTTAACTGAAGAACGTCTGCCTTCCGTCGAGGCATTAAGCATTCATTGCATCTTTCCAACGTTCCCATCCTTAGTGCCACTCCTCGTTAATATAAATCTGGAAATGGAAGAACAGACAAGGACATATTCTGTTTAAACCAACATTTGTCTATTTGCATGAGGGAATCAGTCATCCAGAAACGCCACGTACAAGTGAGATGAGTTTGACTAAGCAACAAGAAAGAGGGAGAGAGAATGATAGAGCAAGACAAATGGGGCGAGCTCTCCTTTCAAAGTAAGGACAAACAAGAAAACAATGGAGGAGACAGACGTTCTAAGTGAAAAATTGCATTAACTTGAAAAAATACGAAATAAAAATGAACACGGATGGGCCTGTTCATTGTAGCGTTAGTGCGCATAACATGCAATGGGCTACTGACTTGTGTGTACAGCAAACATGCCAGCCACGCTAACAATGCAGACTAATGATGGTGATGTATTTGTGTTGACCAGCGTTTGCACATGTGTTCTGGTGTGTGGCCTGATAACAGTTAGGCTCTGTTTAGTATGGCGTTCTGCTGTAGCCGAGTTCGTGATAAATGAGTGGCAAAATCAAGGGCATCTCCATGAGAAAAGGGTTACACAATATGGGGAAAAAAGAAAAAGCGATTTGATTTCCAAGTTGAACAATAGCCATGTGATCAGATGTATAGTGTTGGGAAGTAACTAAATAACAAAAACACATTCAGAATACAAATTATGAGTAACTGTATTCTGGTACAGTTAATCTTTCATTTGATGGTCAGAATACAGTGAATGCAAAAGGAACACATGGTGGTATTTGACCATGAAAAATTGGCTTCAAGCTCCACCATGTTTGTGAGAAAAAATGGTGTGCTTTTTGCTTAAAAAAATAAATTTAAAAAAATTACTTACGGTGCAACAAACTTAAAGCTCTTTTAATGAATCCTATGTCAAGTTTTTACACAAAGTATTCAAAGTATTCAGTGTACAGTACTCTGATTGTGCCATGTAACAGAATATTTACCCAAGTAAATTTTAATGCAGGTATTCATTATTCTGTACCTACATTTTCAAAGTATTCTTGCCATTTTGATGCAGTAATAATAAAATTAAAACAAAAATGTAAATAGATTTTATTTTCTTTATTTACAACTACATATTTTGTTAAATTGACTGTGACCAACATTGACCATGTTATAACAGTATTTCCGTCTTCATTAGTTTAGTCAGAATTGTATTTCGTTTGATTCATGCATGTTTGACTAATCCTGTATGAGTTAAGAGTTCTCAGAAAATCCCTTTTTTCACCTACCCCCTATTTCCTCCCATTTCTCTGTTCAGCTTTATTAATTAAACAATTCAGACCCTGGGTCATACGTGCAGGGTTAAAAAATGTCACGTAGACATTTGCCAGCAATAAAAACACATATCTGACAATCCACTGCTTGTTACGGTGAAATGTCACAATGAAGAGGCGGGGCCTATCAGATCTGCAGTAGGAAGTCAATGGACCTGTTTCTACCTTTTTAGATCAATATTGCAGTTTACAATGAACTGATAATGAAATAATTATCTATTTATGTTATATTTTAATACTAAATACTCCCCCAAAAGAATAATATCATACATTTAAAAAGGTAACTAAAGGTAAACCAGACCAAAAAAAGAATAAATTAAGACTAAAATAATAACTCAACTGTCTCAACAGGGAGATTTTTTTTAAATGATCTGCTCTGAATAAGAAGAGCAAAATAACAATATAATTTAGTATAGTATTAGTATATAGTTTAGAATAATTCCAAAATTGCAAAAAGAGCTTGATAAAGACGTGCAGTGTAATATTTCAAACAAGCATATAAGCGGATATTTCTTTACTTTTGTGTCTCATTTTACTGTCCAGTCACTGTGACTGTGTGAACCTTGAACCTCAACAGTAACTTTTACAGGCATTATTTAGCACATTTTGGACGAATTGTTAGAATTTTATTATCTTATTATAGTCATAGAGCTAATTAAAAAAATCATTTAAGAAAATAATTGTCAATATCGACCACAACTAAATATATAATGACATCAGCTAATTTTTTAAAAACTCAACTAATCAACAAGAAAGTAGACCATATTTACGTCAATTGAAATGTATTGCTATATTTCCAACATGCAAACTATTGCATCCTGCATGTCAGGCTGAGCGTCCTGAGTGGGCCTGGCACGGACATGTCCAGCTGGCACACAGTGATCCAGTATTGTCGCCCTGCCGTGCGTTTGAGCTGTATCGCACATAATCAGATTGTGGCCGCTCTCTTAGGCTTAAGTGGACAGAAATGCAAAAACACAGCATGAACACACATATGCACACTGATTCATGTCAAAATTATTGTCACTTTAATATATTCAAGTTGAATTTAAAGGGAACATATCATGCAAAAACAACTTTTATGAGCTTTTAAGCTTGTTACAACAGTGTTCCCTAATCTTTAGTTTAGTGTTGTATTTTGATTGATTGCTGCCAGTTTGAGTAATCCTCTATTGTCCTGCTACTGAGACTTAATGCTTAGAAATTGTCTGATTTTACCTAGCCCCTGTCCCCGCCCACATCTTTGTACTTAATAGTGATTTTTCTTTTTTTTAAATGTACAACTCTAAGAGACACATGTAGGGTTCTAAAATGTCAAGTAGCTACTTTTCAAAAATAGAACACATGAATAAAAATGTGCTACTTGTTACGGTGAAATGCCACTATGAAGAGGCGGAGGCGGACTTAAGAAGTCAATGGACATGTTTCTATTACTGAGCCGTTTAAGATTAATATTGCAGTTGACAATGAACTGAATGTAAAATGATAAACTACTTATGTTATGGTTCAATACTAGTACAATACAATAGTAGCATAACGTCTCCTTTTAAGAGACATTATCATCATTCTTTTTGACAGTAACTTTTATAGAAGTTCAATAAGATGCATTGGTGCAAACAACAACCGGGTAAAACACAGTAAGCAATTGACTATTTTAGCCACCAAAGTACGCATGACACAAAACAATTCCTGCATTATTTAAATTCACAAAATCATTCATACAATTTTTATTTTGTTTACTATCCAGACTCAGACTGTTCAGGAGGCTCTTCAGCGGACTCTTCACTTCTACAGGCAGCAGGAGATCAGGTGAGCTCTCATGATGTTTCCGCTATCGCTCCACTGCATATTTTGTGGTTGTGGTTGTCTCGTCTTCATACCTGATATTACCTTTTCCTTGCTCTATCTATCTATCTATCTGCAATCTCCTTGCTTTCTACTATTTGCTATTTACTTACCTGGCTGTGCACCTTCTTTCTACCTGGTGTCTACCCTGCCATCTACTTGTTATCAACCAGCCATTTCCTGACAGTCTTCTGGCTGTCTATCTACTGTCTCCAGACTGACTGTGGCATCCCCATCGCTCATTTTCTTTTCTCACATCACTGTCTTCCTTTCACACATGTCTAAGCACACACCTGCTCAGCCCCTAATACGCTCTGCTCTGTCTCTTCATTTCTCTCCTCTTTTTCTGATCCTTTGCAGGAGATTTGTTTGATTAATATGCATGACTTGAGTTTCAGTGCTTATTGAAACCTTCCTTTCTGTTGTAAGCTTAAATCTTACTTAATCATTCATTAGTAATGACTACTGTTGTGTTGTGTTTCTATAAGGTGTCAGGGTATTGAGGAAAAGAGAAGAGAGAGAAAAGAGGAAAAGTGCCCGTTTCTAGAAAACTCTGGTTCAGAAGAGGATGTTCTACAAATCCTACAGTATATGGCAACCATAATGGGTAAGATCTCTCTTTTCCAAAAAAAAAGTTTTCTTATTTAGGACGGAGAACTGAAAGCTCAGGAACTGTATAATTCTCCATTAACCATGTTTGAACACATTTCTGCACATTTTGCTTGAGTCCAAATCAATTGTATAGCAGGGTGCTATTAATAACATTCCCCTGAGGGCAGACCTTTGTAAAAGCCACTGTAGCCTCCCCTGAAGATGAAGAGCCCAGTGCTGTGGCAAACTAGTGTGTACACATGCTGATACACATGCTGATACACATGCTGACACACATGCTGACACACATGTACTGTAGCCTACATTTGTTTGCACACACAAAACGATGCTGCTTACACAGCCTGAGCTGTAGTCACTGTGAGCCTGTCTCTACAGCCCAAGAAAACACATACGTGTTGGGTTTGTGAGTCACTCAGTACATCTTTGTTCTATCATCAAGAATCTTCTCTTACCTTTTCTCCCTCATGTCCTTCTCTGCATCCTCCTCTGCAGTGCTGCTCACTATGCAGACAGGAGCTGTAGTCGGCTGTTAATTAACTTTACTCTGACCTTCACTAATGTCCTGTTCATCTTGTTACAAAGGTCCAAAGGCTGTTGCTGGCTCTTTTTTTTTTTTTTTTTTTCATTTTTTTTTTTTTTTTTTTTTGTACATATTGTACATATTGAACAGACATTTGACAGATCACAACAATGCATTCCCTTATGTGGGGGCATTGGTGACTTATTGTGGGATTTGGAAAAACACTTAGTTTTTTTGACACCTTCTCCAGAAACTCCTGGAGGCCTCCTAGGTGTTCCCTGACCAGATGGGTCTGTATTTCCTCCTATCTTGGTGTCACGAGCATCTGTACCGTCTTGTTTTACCTCCTTTAAATATTTGTTTCTGGAAAGCTCCATGTCACACTGACTGCACTAATATCATGGTTCCCCTTCAAATGCTTTTAGTGTGAGAGACAAATAGATTTAATACAGTGTAGATGAGAGGAGGTGATGTTGGCTTCATATGAAGCTATTACTGTTAGCTTTAAGCATGTCACATAATTAAATTATTATTTTCAGTGGCTTGTACATGGCAATTACTACACAGAGTAGTACAACAGTGTACAGACTATCATACAAGTTAATGTTTTTGTGTGTCCTCTTTCTCAGGAGTGCCATTCTGCGAGCTTCGAGAGCACTTTGGAGAGGAGTTTTTTGGCCTGTGTTTTGAAGAAAATGAACGAGTGGTCCGTGCTTTGGGAGGAAACCTTCAAGACTTTTTCAATGGCTTTGATGCCATTTTGGAACACATTCGCACCTCCACAGGGCGCCGAGCCTCATCTGAAAGCCCGTCCTTCCAGTGCAAGGATCCACACGAGGAGGAGAAAGGACGGAAAAAACTGCACAAAGTGTCAGAGGAGGAACGAGGGAACAGAGGAAAAGTTCTGCTTCTTCATTGTTTAAACCCGGCTCCTGTTGTGGGCCTGGTCATGCCAGGGCTCATCAAAGCTGTCGCCAGGCGGCTTTATCAGTCAGAGGTGGAGGTGGAGGAGGTTCCTCCTCTGACGCCTCTGCCCTCAGAGGACTTGGAGCAGACTGATGGAGACTCCAGGAGCCCTACTCCCACTGCTTCTCCCACAGCCTCTCCCTCCTCTTCCCCTTCCCCACCCTCAGCCTTTCCCACCTCCAGCCCCACAGTCTGCCTGTCCTTCCAAATCCAGGAGACACGCTCTTTGTCACTCACCTCTGTACCAGCCTCTGGAAGCTCCAAAAGACCTCCTCTATCTCTGTCCACCAACCCCAGCGACCTGCGCATCGGCCTGGCCACGTTCTGCCGCGCCTTTCCTTTCCATCTAGTCCTGGGACCTGGTATGGAACTCTTGCAGCTCGGAGAGGGACTTCGAAAGCAGGCTCGTATCGAGCCTTACCGGGTCCTTGCTTTCAGGGACTGTTTTGAGATTGTTTCGCCCAAAATGGAGCCTTCTTTCAAGGGAATACTCCTAAGGCTGGCATCCCCATTTACCATCCGCACCAGGCCTGACATCGCACAGACTGGAACTAAGGAGAAGGTTGGTGTAACTCTCACTACTTACTTCCAGCCTGTTGGATTTAAATAGTTCATAGTTAATTGCTGACATCACACAAAAGGTCAAATACATGCTCCTGTTTGGTTTGCCTCACAAGACTGCTGGGATGGGACTGGCCTTCGAGTCTTAAACATGAACTATTTTTTTATATCCTGCAGTTGCACAAGCTCCGTATATAGTGAAATGCAGTTTGTGGCACCTGAGGAGAGAAGCACAGGGCACAGAACGAGAAGGAAAGCCTGACATTTTCACTGAAAGGGCAGCACGGGGAGGCGACAGGCCAAGGTAAAGAGGACACCCATGTGTTTGAATGGGACTCTTGTGTCTTCTTCTCCCAGGGATATGGCCTCCGCTAAAGGTCAAAGCACACATGGCTCTTTCAGCGTACAGTGGGAAGTGTACACAGTGCCTTCCAACTCTTGCATCATTTGAGCATCATGTCTCACTCTGTCTCTCCACAAAGGAAGCTGCTGCTAATTTGACAGGCTTTTATTTAAACAGCCCATCGAGGTGTAGACTTCACATGTAATAAAATCAAACAGCTTGTACTACGTTTGAAACCAGGCAACAGTCACGACGAAGATTCAAATCCACTATTTAATAGATTAGGACAGGATTTTAGCTATGTGGAACCTAAAATCTGTAGACTTCACTTGGCAAATCCTAGAAGAATAAAAATATTCTGATCAACTAAAATGGAGAATATGGTGGCAGAGCGGTTAGAGCTCTCGCCTCCCAAGAAGGAAATCATAGGTTCGATTCCTGGGCGAACATTACATCACATGATTTCTCTGGGTGGAGTCTGCAAGTCCTCCCCGTGTTACTGTGGGTTCTCTCCGGCTTCCTCCCACCGTCCAAAGACATGCATGTGTTAGGTAAATTGGCCCTAGTGAGTGAGAGTGAATGGTTGCCTGTGTGTCTATGTGTCTGTGTTAGCCCTGCGACGAGTTGGCCACTGTCCAGGGTGTACCCCGCCTAACGCCCAAAGGCACTGGGATAGGCTCCAGTCACCCGCGACCCCTAACGGGAACAAGCGGTAGAAAATGGATGGATACAATATGTCCTTGTTATTTACTATGTTCTCCATGTATCATAACAACAATGCTCTGTATAGTGACTATAATCTACTCATTAAAAGGATTATTTCTGTAGTTGAAAAATTAGTAGGCTACCTTCGATATTCTGTCTGCTAGGTCTCCATGGAGATGTTAATGCTTTGCCTGGAATGTTCAACAGTATGACATTGAACTGATCTAGCTTGAATTTATTTGATTGCGTGTCTATTATTTTTTATAGTATTCATAAAATACCACTTAAAAGTTGACTTCTTACTGTTAGCGGGGTCTCCTCTCCACAGATCTGACCTGTAACTTTGGTCTGGTGGCACAAACTGCTTGTTCTGTTGATAGACAAGTTAAATTTGAGCAGAGAATCTTAAAAGAAAAACTATAACCAGATTAATGTCAAAAGTATGCAGAATGAAGACATCATGACAAAGGCAGTATTTAATACCTCATTTTGATTTATTATATGAGATAAAACTTCGCTTCCCAGCACATGTGTTCCATCATGTGTTGGTGTCCGTATCATGGCTGCAACAAATAACTGACTAATTGTGAACCATTATTTTGATAATACCTCAAACACAAACGAAAATACTTTTTATAACAAAAACAGGGACATTGATTAGAATTGATTTTCATAACTGTAAATATTCATCTATCTAGAAGCTTTCAGTCATCATAATTGCATTTATTTTGACTTGTTGCTGACTAGACAGCTATTAAAATAATCATTTGTTTCAGCAGTATACTCCAGTATTTATTTCAGTTATTTAACAGTCACACTTTGATTAGTTGTTGCCCCTCAAACCAGTGCCTTAATATTTGATCAGAATACTACAGTTTAAAATGACAGTACAGTACTTGGTTGGAGTTTGAAGCAGACGTGATGACACCCTTTTTACTCTTGTCTGCAAACGTTGTGTCAGTGAGATGCGTGCACCTTAATGACATAGTAGCATGAGTGGACCTGACTCACTGACCTCTTGTTGCTTGTTCATGCAAACGGGAGTATGTTGACATGCCACAATTCGCGCACAAAGGACCATCCATTAGCGTCCCTTCCACCTCGCGCCGTCTTTCTCTCGATTACCTGGTCCAATTGTTCATGTCCAGCGCTCTCCTGGCCCTTCGAGTGTCTGTCGCGCTCTCCCCTTCCCCCCCAAACAGATCTGCTGGAAGTAACCGTTCTGCTCAGTCAGATTCAATAAGCATTCAAATATGAGACATCACACCAGGCTGCAGGATTGGATTCTAATTGCAGTTTGAGTGGTCGCAATTAGAACACGGCAAAGACGACAATTATTTAAGCAATGTAATGTCCTTGTAATAACAAAATATAGCAGCAATACGCAATTAAGCATGATATAATTCTATATAAAACCTGATAAACCTGATAAATTTGTATTGCACTGATTCACATTGCATGCTTAAGGTGCTTGGGTAGATAACTTGAGTACACACGTCCAAATTGCAATTTAATCAAATTACTAGTCTGATCAGGAAAAAAAAAAAAGGTGTACGATTTTCTTTTTCAAAATTGTGCTAAAAAACAAAACAACCTGTTGTTTAATGCGTCATTTTGATCTGAAAGTGCGTTGTGTGGCAGGGAGATGCAAGCAGAAGGACTGAAGAGTGAGCTCAACATACAACTAGGCCAACGCCAGGGCCTCTAGGGGTGTGTGTCGCTGCGTCCCATCCTATATTATTATGTGACACATGTCCACAGTGTGTATGTGCAAGTCTGAGAATAAGGGAAAAGAAATACAGTACATGAGTAACCTTAGCATTAGCATCATCTTAAAATAATATTAATTTGTTTGTTTGTTTTTTAATACGATATTGTGAGAAATGTCTCTTTTACATTAAATAACAGTAAATTGTTCTTGCAGGTTTTATTGATATGAAGCAAAGGATCATGGTCTATGTAGTTCTGATTGCTTTTCTAGTGTGCAGCTACAACAAAACAATGCATTGAGGTTTAGGGCTGGGCAACATTTTTTTTTCCCAGCATATTGAATGTTCTTCAATTCATTGGCCAAGTCAAGTGCCATTTAACTTAACATTTGCTCAATTTCTTCTCCAAACCACATGCTTATAATGACAGACGATTGGCTGCGGACCTCTGCATTAAAAAAACTGAATATTTTTTATTTCAATGTCGATAATGCCAAGGACTCAAATTCAAACAGATCACGATGATATTTTGAAACTTTACACATTGCATGGTAATTCTTTAAATCATTTTGGTGCTGTACCTTATTTTTACTTTCTTAAAATTGTAAAAAACAGAACATTTTCATTTTAAACTGTAGCAGCAGTCCAAAGTTATTGTTCACTTAACTAATGCATTCTAAGTGTCCTAATTATTCAGCACAAATGAGTTTTTTAAAGCACTTTTCACAACTTTCAGAGCTCAGAGCGGTAAAGCTCATAAGCACACTTCCTGCTTGACGGTGGAGAATAAAACACTCTATAATTAGATGCATACAGTTCGGGAAAAAACATCTAACTGTGATTTTTCTAACATGTATTGCGATTCCAATTGAATTTACAATTTATGTTTTGATAATAGGATTCTGTTCGAAGTTCACATTTTAAACATGTTCGGGAGAATTGACCCCAAAAAATATATATACTGATATTGGCTTTTGAGCTGACAAATTAATAAAAGAATCACAGATATTTCTCATGTTTGTACAGTATATACAAACATGATATATGTTAATGTGAATATGCGAATTCAGTTTGATTGTGATTCATCTTGCAGTTCGGGTAGAAAGCACACAGAGGTCTAATTTTGACCCTAAGAGAGACTTTATCTATACAGAGGGAATACAGATTTTACTTTATGAAATGAAAAAAATCAGGTATAGCTCGTTTAATTATGCCGTTAACCCATTCATTACAGTCTCGTGATTGAACAAAATAAATATCTATCCAAACAAACTCCTCGTCTGCCTGATAAAAAATGTAGGTTTAGTGTCCTTGAAATCCCTAACATCCGTCGGTCGTACACTCGCGCCTCTCCTCTCCTCCACACTGGCCACATTGGGTCTGACAGCGACATTTGTACAAGCGGATCTAGAGTATGTGTTGAACTTTGTCTGTGGCTTTCCTGATTTCACAGTCTCCATGGCGACAGCTGTTAGTATGGCAGGCAGGCAGGTAGGCCCTCCCACTCGGCAGACACTACCTCAGCAAACAGCAGCTCTGCACCCTGACTGACATCCATACGCACACAAACACGTCCGACAAGACCACACCGGGCTATAATTAAGCTTTCACAAAGTTTTGGGAGTTTTTTGAAGCTTACACGAGGGAATGCAGACTCTGGAATAACATTTTGTATTCCTCTGCCAATCATATGTCCAAATAACATCCATAATTTTGCAGATGCGCCGGTTCTCGCTTGCTTTAGACACTCTACTATGTGCATATTTGATTACTGTTTATCCATTTTCCATATGCTGGCGTTGAGAGATGGGCAGTTACGTTCATGTAGAGATGTATTGGGTGTTTTAGTGCAAAGATGAATAGTGTGTGTCTGCTTGTGTGGATGCAGACTATGTATTATGCAGACCTAGGAGAGCCTTGTGCTATAAATAAAACAGGGCTGCAGTGTGCTCACTAGCGGAATAATCTATCTGACACTATGGAGGAAGAGAGAGAGGAAGGAGAGAAGAAGGGTTGAAGAAGAGCAAGGCCTTTGGTATTTAAGGAAAAGTATAGAATAGGTTGTGTTCATGTGACATCACATTCTAGTTTAACACTGAGCGGAGACAGGTCAGAATTCAATGGTGGAATTTGCTGTTTAACTCTCAGATTGCAGATTTGTTGACCTGGTTTATGGTTCATATCTCTGTAAGTACTGCGCCGTTCCACATGAAACAAAAACTGGCCCAAAGTTCAAAGTCTCCCCTGTCAATATAAATGAACAAAAGATAATATCTTCAAAGAGAGTTGTGCCATTATTCAACTCCAAAAATGTGATTTTTGTCAATTCAAATGAGCCATCATTATGGTTTGCAGTGCCAATCTCCAACAAATAATCTCCAGAGAGTTGAACTGTCTAAACTATTGCATCATCAAATTCTAGAATGTGAACACACTATTTAACTTTCATGTCACTGCTCTGTCTGAATCTCAGTTACATGACCCAATGCACACCAGAGAAATACATATATGCATTTTCCCACCAGTGTGATGTCACCGCAACACATCAATAGAGGTGATGCAGGGCTCTAGACCGATGGCTCTCAAACATTTCACACCAATTCACACCGTAGAAAATATTTGGCCCTCCGAGTACCACTAGATCTAAACCAGGTCAAAAACAGGACTATTCTATGTCTAAACCATGACAAAAAGAGATTCAAAATGGGATTACACAATTGCTTTACCAGTTCTAAATGAGGACAAACCCAAAAGACAAACGAAAATATGAGTCAAAAGACTTTATAGGATTCACAGAAAATCTCCACATTAAAAACTGTGCAGCATAATCCACGACTAGTTCATAAAGACTATAACAAAACCACTTGGGTCCAAGTAAAAGTAAGAGACATGTTTACCAATGTAACCGAAATACTTATTCAGTAGCCGAAGGAGCACCGTAATTACAAAAAATGAGTACTTGAAAATCTAGATTTTTAAAATGTCTTTTTTTGACCCAGTGAAGTACTTACTCCTCTTTCCTGTCTTTCCTGACTTTATCTTGAGCAAATATTTGAATTGTAGAGGTATCCGCATACCACCTGAAGGAGCCTGCATACTACCAGTGGTACATGTGCCACATATTTTAGTGTGAGTAATGACATTTTCTCCAGTAAAAGTTCAAAACGCATCTAAAATATAAAAAAGATACTATAGTTTGATAATATATTTTTACAGTCTATAATTCTGGAAAATATTTCGTTTTTACCTGACATATAAAAAAATGAACACATTCAACAGTAGTAGACACTGCTGCTCTCGATGGGATCATACATATGCAGTTGAAATGCTTACTGTTCTCTCTTCTTCTTAAATAATTTTTGTGGGGCGAGTTGAAGTGTCCTTTATCTCCCTCTGCCAATAACAAAGAAAGCTTACTAAGCTCTGCACAATCAGAGCAATGATTTAAAAAAAAAAAAAACAGAGCAATGATTTAAAAAAAAAAAAAAAAGTGTTTTCAAATGTTGCCGTAGAAAGTTAATCTGAGCAAAACAACAGGCCCATAAACAAAAATTTTGCAAAAAAATTTAATACAAATTGTCAGTTGCACTACCCATAGTCCTGCCACTCAGTTGGACTGTTGGAGGGCATTTTTTTTAATAAAAATCTAGCTGTAGTCGTAATATGACCTATGAGGATTTACCCAGTGACATTAGTGTGATTATGTATTTCTCGTATTACAGTCATAACTAGGCCGCCAGTTCATCCAAATGTTTTTTTTTTTTTGAGTAAAGCCATTTTATCAAGGAATTAAGTATGTATACGCTCCGTATGGGAGGAATGTTGCAATATTTTATTTAATAACATTGTAGCCCTCAGTGATGCATTTTGACAGTTAATTAATAATCAGATTTCTGGCAGCTTTGTCATTGTTTTAATTGGAAAAACGCAATTTGCAACAATATTTTCCACACTATTGATTTGCAATTTTAAAACCTTTTCACCAGTTAGCCTTCATGTTCAGTTTTGTCACAAAGTGAAAATTAAATGATTTCACAAATTTTTGGGACAAATTCATCTTTCTTACCATGTTTTTATGAATGCTTTAACAGCAGCTTTCACATGTCATCTTGTTGATATTCAACTAATTGCAAATTAATAACACTTGTCTTGGTATTTTCTGGTTCACCCTGAGATTATTACTTGTTTCCATGCCTTTATTTTGTTTTGGAGTTTTTCCTCACCCCAATGAAAAATCAAAGGCATGTTGTCTAAAGCCTGTTTGATAATCTTCCCATTGCCGTTCAGCCCCGAGAGAATCACTGTCAAAATGTATAGACCTAACGTTCCATCAACTCAACCTGAAGCAACATTTTCCTATCTCCGATTTGCATATTCAAATATCGGCCTTTGAGCTTAACTCTAATTAATCTTGTATCATTTGGTTGACAGGTGATGGAGTTGAAAGGTCAGATGATCCACGTCCCGGAGTCCTGCTCACTGATGTTTTTGGGCTCACCTCGTGTCGATAAGCTGGAGGAGCTGATGGGCCGGGGTCTGCATCTTTCAGATATCCCCATTCACGATGCCACAAGAGACGTGATCCTGGTGGGAGAACAGGCCAAAGCACAGGATGGCCTGAAGAAGAGGATGGATAAGTTAAAGGTACAGCACAACTGTACTAAAACTGGTGGTTGATTATTTAAAATATCACAATATGTTTAAGCTAATTTGTCAAGAACTAGGTTTAATGCTTTGGGTTTTAATGTCCACAACATGTCCAGTTTTCTTAATGATATTATTGAGTATACAGTACAGTGGTTTGCAAAATTCGTGCCCCTGGAACATTTTGTCATGATGTAGATCTCTGCAGCTCCTCCAGAGTTACCATGGGCCTCTCAGCTGCATTTCTGATCAGTGCTCTGCTTGTTTGGCCTTTAAGTCTTGGTAGATTTGTAATTGTTCCATACTCTTTCCCTTTCTGGATGATGGGTTGAAGAGTGCTCAGTGAGATGTTCAAAACTTTGGAAATCTTTTCATAACCTAACCCTGCTTTAAACTCCTCCACAATGAACAAAATATTCACTGCTGAACTCTGCTCCTTAATTTGTTCGTTGTAATTGCAGTAATTGAGTTTTAGAAAATTATGAAAATCTGCCCGTTTCGGCCTGAGCTTATTGACCATTGGCACCTCTAGTTTCTGAAATATAGGAATCAGCCAGGAAAACTCCATAACTGCCAATCTTTTGTACTTAGCTGGAGGATTTAGCCTGTTGTATATGTTGCAGTTTATGGGGGACACTAGAGTATTCAAAGGCACCATTTTATTTCACTTAGCTTTAACTTTGACAAATCCTCACATCCAACCGACACAACTTTGCCAAATAAATACATACCGATGATAAATAGCCCTAATAAATCAAACGACTACACACTTGCACGCCTCAGGAGTTTTAATTTGCCACACAACTCCCTTAAGTAGTGTTCCAGTCAAACAGCGCATCAAATAGACAAAGTAAAACTAATTGTATCCTCTTTCTTGCTTCTCTTTCTTAAACATGCACTGACAGGCAACACTGGAGCGGACACACCAAGCTCTGGAGGAGGAGAAGAGGAGGACCGTGGATCTCCTCTACTCCATATTTCCAGGCAACGTGGCTCAGAAGCTGTGGCAGGGTCAACATGTTCCCGCTCGGAAGTTTGACGACGTCACCATGCTGTTCTCCGACATCGTGGGTTTTACGGCCGTGTGCGCCCAGTGTACGCCCATGCAGGTCATCTCAATGCTGAACGAGCTCTACACGCGCTTCGACTACCAGTGCGGCGTCCTGGATGTGTATAAGGTTGGTGGTTTGAGCCAGATTGTTGTTGTGTCCTTGGCCACGACGCTGCACTATTATTAAGAACACTAATTATAAACGCCACATATAAATGCATGATTATATAAGCAAAACTGGGAAGATGTTTGTTTCTTAAAATGTACATAACTCTTGACCAAGTAAAAATAAATTATTTTGTGTAATTACAAACGTATTTGCTGAAACTGCTACAAGTAAGTCTTTGTACATAACATCTATCTGAAGTTTTTATTCTTGTTGTTATCAGGCAGACATAACTTAAAGGTGCACTATGTAACATTTCTGATGCTTTGAAGGCTCTACAGTATGGTATTAAACTCATTAAGTATCTTGCATGTTTTCAGTCTGAGGGGTTTTCATTGTCATCTTGTCATCTGCTTGTCTCCATGAGATGAATACGTTTGTAACATTCCAAGCACAGCAATAATGTCTCCACTGAGGCAAACAGGTGGCGGACCCTTAAGCAGAAAAGTTACATAGTGCAACTTTAGCATAATGTGAAGATATGGTATTTAAATTGAAATGAGAAAATATTTAATATTAAAGTATTTACCATAAGGTAAGGTACAATATGGAACTACATTTGGGGATACAGTATCAACATTTAATATTTATTACTGTTAATTATTATTTAAATTTTTTTGGTGTGTGACAGAGCTACAATTATGTGCCTTGTTTTATTGACATATTCACTGTTTGGATGAATAAAATTGGTGTATTTCATTTTAAGTGGGTACGAGTTTAGGTTTAACACAGAAATACTGTTATTAAAATGCATTTGCTTCTTAAAAAATAAAGATCAATCGCAAAATATCATGTGCAATATATTCAGTTATCGCATGTATCATATCAAATCTTGAGGGAACCTGTGAATCCCAGTTCTACAAAAAACTTTGAACGCTTCTTTTAAAATAAAAAATATGGTGTCATTACAACCATAATTTATTCTCAAATGATTGAAACTGAATAAATGTTATAGGATGTGTGTATTATTTGTCATTTGTACTTGCTCAGAACAAACACATAAAGCTGCAGTTGGCTTTTCCCTGTGAGACAACATGTTTCTCCTCTGTGCTTCTCCGTGTCCGTGTGCGAGGAATAGTCAGTGATTAACGTCCGCTCTGTAGCAGCTTAACAGCCATGTGCGATTGTTGGCCATCTGACACAGTGCCACTCAGATAGGGCTTCAAATGCTTTTAAATTCTTCCTCATCATCTCGACTTACTATATACAGTAAATCGTACATATCTGCAGTGTTATTTGTCAGAGTAAAGTGGAGATAGTAGGCACTGGGTTTATGTGAATTGGCAGTGAGGTAGAGAGTGAAGAGGAGACACAGAGGAACGTCCATATGTTGCTATTGTCATGGTTACTGTCTGAATGACTCTCCTGCTGCAAAGTCATAATGGAAACCGCTTGTCTCCTCGTTTTCACTTCTCACAGCAGCTTTTCCAATTAAAGCTCTGCGCTTTAGAACTTCTTTGCAAGAACTGAATACCTACAGCCCATAATTCAAAACAACTGAATTCAGAATTGTTAAGTTTCTTTCTTTCTTTTTTTCTTTAAGTGCAATTTTCTTACTCTGCACAGATTTAGCTTGAAGCAAGAAAAACATTGAAAAAAAACAAACAAACTTTGCAGCCATAAAAAGAGGAAGTATGTATTTATATCTATCAAACTCATTCCTAGCTCTCACAAATCTTTTGGCACATTGCGAGTACAGGAATTTTTGGGCACATGCACTGATTTAGAACAACTTTTCTTATACAGAGAAGGGAAGCAAGGGTGGCCCAGTCAATCCTAGCAACACTTTTGACTTTTTCTTACAGATTATTCTCTATGGGTTTTTTTTTCTTACTCATTTACATACATACATTTGCATACCCAACCTTTAAAAACAACACTCAAACTTTCAAACTGCATAAATAGTATTTGCAGTGCACAATATCAATAAATCAATAAATTGCTGCTTCACATGTTGTTAATTTCGGATTTAAGACATTTTTAGTTATCAGGCAAGCTTCTCTAGTTATCAAAACTTCTTCCAAGATTAACAAAAAAGTGTAGAGTTAGTCCGAAACACGCCCCATCAAGACGTCTCCTAAAAGTTGTCTGTCTGATTCAAAAAGTATGTGAAGCTCTAACTACACTGTTCACTATGTTTTTGATGAATTGTGTTTCAGATCGAGACCATAGGAGACGCCTACTGTGTGGCAAGTGGCCTCCATAAGAAAGTGGACAGTCATGCTAAGCCCATCGCTCAAATGGCTCTGAAGATGATGGAGCTTTCAGAGGAAGTACTTACACCGGATGGAAGACCTATCAAGGTGAGTTACTTTATACTAATCCAGGTGAATGTGGCCAGGGATACATTATAAACAGAGAAACTTGCACATTTTAATGCATTTGTAGAAACTGTGAGGACCTGAATAAATTATAGTTCAATTCCTACCTTTTATGATAATTTCGCACACTCTCAACACCTTACTCTCTGGAGGTACATTAAATCAATGAATTGCGAGGTGATTGAGAAGCAAAGTATCTGTTTTTTTATTGGCAGCAACAGACAAGAAGGAAGAACAAGGATGGAAATACAATCCTCTTTTCTTAGTTTTAATTTTGAAATTGATCATAACTTCTGTCTGTATGTAAATTGTTTGTGTATTGATAGTGTTAGGGAACTTTCCACGCACCAAGGGCCACTCCAGCTCCGTCCCTCCTGAGTGTTCATGTCTTCAGGTCCCATACTGAGGGTAAATAAAAAGTCTTTTCCTGTTGCTACCCTAAACTTTCCGATTGGTTGAACCTTAAGTCTATACAATTGCATTCAGAGATGTAATTCTGTCCTATCTCGCTTGCGTTAGTCTCTTGAAAGTCCACTTAAATAACCTGACCATATTAGCATTGTTGGCCAGACTCAGCCAATGTTAGATATGAACTGTTTACATGAGTGTTTTCTTTAATAATTAAATTTTTGTCTGAATGGAAATAGCCGCAGGATAACAAACTGGACACTGTTTCATGCACTGCTGCTCCCAACATTTGTCTCAAAATAGAAAAGCTTTGCCAAGCGTTTTTTGGCACGGTCTCCCGCTCCTCCATTTTCTCTCTCCCGACTCGCTGTTCTTTTTTACTTCGCTCCTTCGTTCGGTTGCCTTCATGTCCGACTTTGTTTCTGTGTTGCAGCATGTTGCACTTATCCCTCGTCCCCTCGGTTTAGAATTAAGGAGTGCTACAGTGCCGGCATGATCAACGCGTTTTACCAAGTGCACTCATCTCCAGCCAGTTGCTCTGTTATGCAAACTAGCACGAGGGCTCTGTAGCGCAATGAGCGAGCGAGAAGAGGAGCTCTGAGAGGCTGACGAGAAGAGCATAATGAGGGGGGAGATTAAAAAGAAAGAAGAGGAAAAATGGTGTTCATAAAAATGTGTCGTTTTAGTGTGCGGTTATTCACAAGTGATTTAGATTTCAAATTGTCATGCTTATGCTTTTCTTACTCCTTTTGGGTATCAACCTTGTCTTTATGATGATCTGTTAATCATCTTTTTAAACTGAGTTGCCCAAACTAAATAAATTAATAAAATAAAATAAATATGCTCGACACATGCAGTCTGTTGTCGCCACCCTCTATTCCTATTGGACAGCCTCCATCATGAGTGACAGAAAGACTTAACCAATCACAATGAAGTGTGATCGTTCACAGGAAGTAGTTTAGGTTTAATTACCTCTTAGAGTCAAAGTTATTGTTATTCATAAACGTCTAGATAGAAGTGTGTGATATTGACACAAATTAACATCTCAATATTATTTTGGATAATATTCGGATGTACTTTAATGGCACAGTATGTAACGTTTTAGTAAAAAACATAGATTAAAATAAAAGCATGTTCTTTTCATTGTGGATGATTTTATTGCTCTAGAAATGTATAAAACCCTTTGTCCTTGCTGTGAATGGGTTTGCACCTTCCACAAACCTGACTCGTACTTGGCTTGGTGGAACATCCTCCTGCTTGTTTCCATGGAAAAGTTGTTCCTTGGTTATATGCCACAGTATGACATACTTTAAGGCAGGTCTGTTCAGATTTTTCGGAGGACCAAAGCCTCTGGGCCGTAGATTTTTGTGAGAAATAACAAACAATGCTTTGCAAAATTGCCCTGAACAAGAATTAAACTTGAACTAGACTAGTACCAAACAGGTCTAAAGCGGAGTTAAACAGGGACTAAACAAAGACCAAACCAGATCTAAACTAGTGCTAACCCAAAACTAAACCACTAAACAATATTTTTTGTTTCGTTGTCATATTTGGAAAATGGGTTGTGGGCCGGATTAAATCACTTGGAGGGCCTGATTTAGCCCCCGGGCCTGATGTTAAATAGCCCTGCTTTAAGGAATTAAAATCTACCTGTAAATTATGGTGGCAACTATCGGTTATTTTAGCAGTCGACTAGTCAATGATTATACATTTTTGTATATTGAAATTTGTATATACATTATTAACCAAATGAAGGTCGAAATATGATGACTGAAGGCTTCTAGATAGAGAATATTAACAAATTAGGAAAATCAGATCTGTATTCTATTTTTACATTTTGATTTAATTGCCCCTGCCTTTGTTATATAACTTATTTTTTTTTTTTTCAAATGTGTTTTAGAGTCTGTAAGGTCCAGATAACACCGTTGCAGGTTGACTTGAAATATCTTGATTGAGGTTCAAGTATTGAACAAACCGTAAATGGACCACAGAAGGGCAGAAATATCACTTTATACTCTATATTTTGGGGAGATGGATGATTCCGTCTAACTCTACAATTTGTCTTGAAAGTATAAATGGACTTGTGACCTCTTGTGGCTGGAGTCATCTTTACACTTGTATCTTTACACGCTCTGTTTTGTTGACTGTGATCGCGATTCCACACAGTTTTCCGATTGGACCGGCGACGTGCCGTGTGCCGTGATTGCTGACTCATACGGAAAAGGAGGCTGTGCAGGTTTGAACGTCTGGCTTTTTTCAGAAAATCAAGAGGCAGCGAGTGGGCAGCGCTGGAGGCACATTTGTTTATACGAGTGTGAACCAATGCTATCTGTCGTAGGAACAGACATACAAGTGTACAAGCCATCTGCGAGTTTAAAAATAGGTCACGCCGGTTCACCCACGTCCGGCCCTTTCTTTCCCGTCCTCGCGTCTCATCCAGGCTCGGGACTGTCAAGGTTTCTGCATCTAATTATAGGTTTATTTTTGCGCCGCTCTTTGCATTGTCCTTCCCTCTGTCTTTCTGTTCGCGTTCGTTCTGCCTCACTACCCGATTGCCTGTTGTTGCCATGACGACTGTGCAGTGTGCTGGCATGCTTATAGTGCCGTTGGTTACCGGGGCGATGGGATGCTCCAACAGACCATTAAAACCCTTGTAAACCCTCTTTGATGTTTACACATACACACACACACATATATTACATATACATATACATATATATATATATATATATATATATATATATATATATATATATATATATATATATATATATATATATATATATATATATATATATATATATATATATATATATATATATATATATATATATGTATATGTATATGTGTGTGTATGTATGTGGTCAATAATCTGTGAAAAAGTGACTGTTTTAGGAATATTCACTCCTTCCAATTAGGTATGAAAGTCTGTATAATATAAAGGGTTGCAAAATTAATCACAATCAAATACTTTTTTGAATTTGAGCGGCACAATGACAAAGGCTACAATCAATGTAGATTGCAAACAACATGACGTCTTGTCTTATTATGTTTAAGACTTGTGCCCACCTGTAGTTTTAGACCCCACACATAAAATGCATTTCATTTGTTATTAGTTTTATTTCAAAGGTCTGCCCCCTCAACCAGGATCTGCCAAGTACTGCACATGGGACTCAATGGGACTTTCCTGGTTAAATAAAAGTTAAATTAAAATAAAATAAAAATGTGTGTGCCCTGTGTTTCTCTTCAGCTAAGAATAGGCATCCACACGGGCTCGGTGCTGGCAGGAGTGGTCGGGGTCAAAATGCCACGTTACTGTCTCTTTGGGAACAATGTGACTCTGGCGAGCAAGTTTGAATCTGGGAGCCAGCCCAGATGTATCAACGTTAGCCCCACAACATACCTGTAAGCAGCTCAACACACGTTGTACTTGTCAACATAAAGAAGACAATTACAATTCTCTCTTTTTTTCTCACAGGTTGCTAAAAGACGACCGCTCTTTTTCTTTTACTCCGCGCTCACGACTGGAGCTCCCAGACAATTTCCCCAAAGAGATCCCAGGGACGTGTTACTTCCTGGAGGCGGGGACATCTCACAGCCACGCCTCCTTAACCAGCTCACGCTCCGCTCCCCCAGCCGCCATGAGGAAAGTGTCATACAGCATCGGGACCATGTTTCTAAGAGAGACAAGTTTGTAAGAGTCGCACCCACACAAGGAGACTGTGAGACGCTGCGTTTGAACCTGTGAACGATGATGGACTCTACAACTCATAGGACTGGACTTTTCAGTACAAAATCTGGAGATACAACAAATTATACTAGAAACTATATTTGTGTCTCATCTAACACATAATACCCATCTTAATACAGAATTTATGGGATAACGACATTCATAAAGTCTAAAACTATATCCTGAGCCCACGTGGACAGTTCCAGTCCCGTCATTCTGGTCGGCCGAGGAGACTAACCTGGACAGACATTGTTTATACGGTTTTGTTTGGATTAGAACTTTAGTTTGAGAACTAGAACCGATACATGTTGATTCGAGTACAGATTACTCAAAGATGTTCGCTGTGTATCATGGCTCGCTGTACTGAGGACACTCTGGATCGTCTGCTACATCTGTTCAATGTATCCTAATTATGTTGTATGTTTTTTACAGAACACAGGAAGATGGGGATAGAGTAGTGTGTACTGTATGGAAAAGTCTTATCAGGACTCAAGGCAAACGTATGGTACAAAGCACATTTCAGCCTGTTGCTTTTAGCTCACATCAAAATCTCCAGCCATTTGACAGCCAGACGTACATTTAGAGCAGATGTGATCCCCACTCAGTGCCTTTACTGCTCCTGTCAGGACAAAGGACACGATGGATCTTTTCTCATATTGGAGTGTGTCTGCACAGGTAATATCACACATCTTAATAGTCAGCGCCTTAACTCACTGAGGAGCTGCTCCTCAAAGCAGATCTCTGCTGCATGTAAACATGCGCTAATATCTGAGAGAAGATTCATCTGACTTTGTCAAGATCAACCAATAAGAGACATGACTTTGTGCAAACCAGTGTGTGTTGGAGGTTTGCAGGTTTCACTCTTGACCACACAGTTCATTTACTGTCAATCTGTCCTGTGCGCATGGAACATTTGTGGCAGATAATTTTTAGGCTCTCAGTATAAATACATTAACTATGAAAGTGTAGCTCAGGAAGTGTTTGGGTTGTGTAAGTATTGTAATAAGACAAGGGAAAAGGGAAAAGGTAATCATGATTTTATTAGGCTGCAGAGAAATGTATATTTTTACTTAAATACAGAATACAAACATTGACCAAATTGTTTTCTAACATAGTGGAAAAATATGATGGTCTGCTCTTTATGTATCAAAGTAACAAATAGCTAATAGAATTCTAACAGAATGGATGAATGCAACAGCAGACTACACCTTTGTGTTTCCTGTGGCTCAAATGAAAATGTGCGAGTGGCCAAAGCATCCTCTGTTGCTGCACTAACTGCTTAGACATGAAGCATTGTCAGTCTAACACCAGCATCTAAGTCATGTGCCATAGTGAGGCTTTAGGGAAGGTTAAAGGAGACCTGACTGTGAACTGGGACAAACTATGACTCTGTAGAATCTGTGAGGACGCGCTCAACATAAAACCTGAAGTACTTGCATGGCTTCAGCTGTGCAAACACATGCTCCTCATTATTTAGTGATAGTAATATTTATTTCCCAAATGAATTCTCCTATGCATCAACGTCAGAAACCACTCAGACAGAGAACTTCACACCAAATTTCAGCATAATACTTCAAGTATCAAACACAGTATTTATGGACATATCTGTAAACTCTGTCAAGTAGGACTTTCAGTTCAATGTGCTGTTTAAAGTTACAGTTACTGTAGGAAATGACTGTATTTGCAACTTTCTCATCTTGGTTGTGACGTTCCAAATAGGTGCAACTTGTGAGACCAAAAACATGAATGTTTTTGCTGTGAATATTCAGAGAACCAGAATCTGCAAAGTGGTATACCTGTACTGTATGTATTAATACTATACTTTCCATATACTCAACTCTTGTTTTCTTCGTAGGAGAAATGTGAACGATGTCATTTTATTTCCAAAGAACAAACTATTGAAATTTAAAAAAATTTATTTGACCTAAAAACATGGTGTCAACCTATGCAAGGTTTCAGCTATATTTTAAAAGTAGTTTTGGTCAAGTTTAATTTACAGCTAACACACATCTACACATTAGCTATGATGCACTGATGTAGCGAAAATGTTTTATTTTGACTTTCTTATTACAGAGAACATAACACAATTCAAACATGACAGGAGTCATTCAGTTTTTATTTACAAAGTAGAAGCGTTGAAAGTGAAGTTTTGCAGGTACTGGTTCTCTACAAATGTTGTGAGTGACGGACATCTGTAATGCAGTGACATATTAACATGACAAATCTAGTGGCAATACTTGTGCTCTTGTGTGTGTGTTGAGAGAACAGTTTTTAGAGATCAGTTATTCTGGACCTCTCAAGTGTCCACTTGGACTGTGCCAAATACATCCACGAGGCGTTCAGTGACACCCCGGACTCTACTGACAAATGAGATATATTTATTATACTCAAAATGAAAAGTACTTTTTTTTTTTTTTTTATATTAATTAATTCATTGACTTTTTTTTTCACATTTTCCACTTTTTTTTTTTTTTACTGTTGTCAGATTTGCCATCAACAAATGATTCCAAGCAATTGCATTTTTAACCGTATGACTTAACTCTTTTTCCATTGTGGAGACCATAATATTTTTGGGGGAGTTGTTTTAATACTGTCATGTTGCCAAACTCTATTTAACATTCTCTGACTCAAATACCTAACACATGGCTCTAAGTAGATGATGAGAAATAACTTTGTGGCTCCTACTGATTTCAACAGCAGAGACGAACATACAGACTTGATACATGTCCCTGGTCCACAAACAAAAATATGCATATTTTTATTTAAATTTATTTTCGAAAGACCACAAAACAGTAGCTTCCATGATGCTTGACCACCAGCATTAAGTTAAAAAATGATAAAGGACCGACACATTATCCCTCTTTGAAACGTCGTCAGGACCTTGGTCTCGTAGCATTAGTACATTTTGGGACATTCTGACCTGTGCTTGACTCTGTTGTTGATATCACTTTTTGATCTGTCGACTTTGAGACTGCTGTTAGTTTATGATGGATAAAAATGGCACATCTTCTGTCATATAATGTAAATAAAACACCAAGTATCTTTAATAAACAACAGTGTCCTGCCGAGTTAATTATCAAATAAACAAATGTAGGCATAATTATGGAAAATGATGGACTGGAGTTCTGTTTGTTGATCTTTGAGTGAAAAAGGCCGGGATTCGCATACTATTTTTGTGTCCTTAGGCATGACACTTCACCCACCATGCCTATACTGTAGCTGTTTGGCAGATATGTAACTCCTGCACCCACATGACTACGTTTGTGAGCGATAGCAATAATGAAAGGCATCGAGTTTGTTTCTGGAGTTCATCTCTGTTATTAAATAAAGCCATAAATAATAACACATCTAAAATACGAATCAGATAAAACATTACTGACCCTTACCTGGTACAAGTGTGCTATTAAAAAGAATAGATTGTGTAGATTGTGCCCTAAATCTGGAATATCTGGACATCTGATTACCTTCTTCTATCACCAAAAAGTGTTCCTCAAGATGTTTGTGAGAACTACCCTCTCTTTATTTCTACTGCAATAAACATAAGCATGCAGTCAATTAGGCAAATTAGGTTTGTGAAAAGCATTTGGGATATTTCTTTTGTTCAAATTATACTCTTGTTTACCTAATTAATAGACCAATTGCC
Source organism: Chaenogobius annularis (assembly GCA_015082035.1). Taxonomy (NCBI): domain Eukaryota; kingdom Metazoa; phylum Chordata; class Actinopteri; order Gobiiformes; family Gobiidae; genus Chaenogobius; species Chaenogobius annularis. The sequence continues at coordinate 1,521,590 of BJKM01000063.1, read as the reverse complement.
AATACAAAACCTTAATAAAGATTTTGAATCTTTATGACTTTTCTAATTAATCTGGAGTTTTGTAAATCCAATCCAATGCACTGGCTTTCTTCTGCCCTCGGATAATTTTCACACCCCAGTGTGCAAAAACGAATATCCGAAACGCCAATAAAGTTTGTTAATTAAGGTTGATGCAATTATTTTCTTTTGTGAATTCTCCGCTGCCAACCGGGAAAGTGTGACGACAGCTGCAGGTGCTCATCACATTGAAATGTTTAGTGACTTTATCTGGACTTTTTGCTTTGTGGGGGCCAAAAATCTGAATTAGATCCACAACATGGTTTACAGTTAAAATATATATTAATTTATGCTAGATGTTAGGTTAAGGATAAGCAAGCAGAAGTTATGGTTAATGTTTGGATCAAAACAGTCTAATGGTGGTGGTTGGAGATCCTGTAGGCGCAGATCCCTGTCACGTTTGGATCAGCCAACCTCAAGGCGCTGTGGTTACAAAAGTAGCATGAATGAATTATGCAAAGTTAAGTGCTTTGAGTATTTTGAAAGTCGTTAAATCCATCCAAAGCATTAAAATTAAGTCATTTATGAATAGAAAGCTAATGCAAGTTCACCTTTCATCATTTGCACTACCGGAACAGGCACATTGAAATCTTTACTGGATTTGGTTTTAAGATAATCCTAATTATCTCAATTTTGTTGACTTGTTTGTGAGTAAACTCCTCTTTCAGGCTGCAGCTTTGGGACTCCAGAGACCTTTTGTAAAACCAAACAAGTGACAAAAACAACCAAACAAGTGACAAAAACCCTTAAAGATTTGACCTTTACAATAATTTTGCAATTTTCTCACATTCATTTTCAGCCCTCCCCTGTGTTTCCATCCCTGCCTTTTTCTATTACCCACTCATACACTATATATGCAAATACACTTCCCATTACACTAATTGGCCGTGGAAGGTTTGAATATTTCACATGGACCGTTCTCCCTGCATGCCAGATTACGAGGCTCTGGCATGACAACACAAGGGGCCAACGTGCACGAGCTATGAATGAGTGAGTAAAGGTCGAGTAATTTACACAGTGTGCCTGTCATATTAGCCAAATGAAGCGGCCCTGAGTTATGGCGCAGCTGACACTATCAACAGTTGGAGCAGGAGTTATGGGGCAAGTGTGTATCCAGATGAATCATGCAGTCATTATTCATGGATGCTCTCTGATCTCTGCTGTGAAGAGAGTGGAGAACACAGGCACAAAGCAGAGGACTGCAATATATTTCTACTTTAAGGAAATGTAGAAAATTAAAGATGCACTATGTCACTTTTCTGGGGGAGAGACCAATACTTGCTTATCTCACGCAGATATGTTATAGCCATGTCTGGAATGTTCCACAGTGTGGCTTGTCCATCTCCATGGAGACAAGCAGGAGTCGCCAGCAGGCTATGTTACAGGTTAGATCTGTGGAGAGGTGACTGCGCTTCGTAATAATTCTTGTCTTTCGAGGTAATTATAAGGGCTAAAAAGATGCAAGATAGTAATGTTTAATTTTCTACTGTGGAACATTCCAGGTTTAAATGTAGCGTATCCTGTTATGGAAAGCACCTTGAATTACTTTTGTGTATGAAATGTGCTCTACAACTAAACTTGCCTTGCCGTGTCTGGCGGGGGCAGTACTGCGCTCTGTTAGAATAATGTAAAAAAGGTTGTATTCCTATCCGAAGGTCGGCAGTTTGAATCCCGGTCTCAACATAACAAAAAAACATCCTTGGTGGAGCGGTCAGTGATAGTATCCATCAGATTCCCTGGCCCACTGCCACGGTCAGTGAATTGAATGAATACTGTTGTTGTGTCCTTGGGCAAGGCGTGTGTCTCCGTACACTGTGTGAATGGGTGAGTGGTTTCTTGATGTAAAGCGCTTTGAGAGCCCTGAATGAGGAAAAGCGCTATACAAATAGTGACCATTTCCACAACTCCGGACCCAGTTTGACAAACAAACAGTGGAAACCAAACCATATTGTCCATAAAAAGTGTATTTAAAAAAAATAATAAACCTGTTCAAAGGGTAAAAGACACATGCATACTGTGCGTCAGGCTGATCATATATTGAATTGTAGCCAAAGAGAAGGTGTCTCGGTGCAGTCGTTTGCGGGCCATAAATATTCATGACACGGCTGAGCTTTAAACATGCTGACCAGATGAAGATATATGCAGAAAACAGGGTCCTTCATCTTGTTCAGTGTCCTTTTTAGGTATTAGCCTGTCAGAGTGTGAGGCTGAGGGGTGTGTCCGAACACGCCCCCTCACACATGAACCCTTACCTCCCCCTTTGTCATCCATAGTTTCTACAATGTACTATACATAATAACACAAATGGAATAGGAACATGAATTATCTAATTATTTGCTTTAGATTAACATCAAATATTAAAACAAAAATATGACTTAAACTATTTAGGTCAGCATTTCATTCTTTGAGCAGGGATTTGCCCACCTATAGTTTGTAAGCTACAACTCAAATAACAGTTTATTCATGTATTTAATTAGTTAGTACATGTAGATGGATTCATTAGTCATACAGCCAGTAAAAAGTAAATACAGTTTACGTATAGGAAAGACACTTAATCATAAATTACACATGTTCGAAAGGTTGTAGGAAGAATTAAAACTAATATGAACTGACCCCCATTCTCCTATAAATAAGTTTAATCATAATAAAATATACTCTCAAAAAATGGTGATTTGAAATTATTATGACATTTACCATTATTGCTGACATAATTCAAGCAAATATTGATCAGTTAAAATGTTACTGTTTAAGCAAAATAGTTATAGTGCATACCTTTTTGAGGTTTTGATCTCCCCGTCTATGTTAAAGAGACCTACACAGTCTGACATAGCTAATGATGTCCCTTTATGAAAGAACTAAAGGCCAGGCTGGTTGGAAACAGAAATAAAACTCACTTATGCTGCAGCTATGCTGGGGGATGTATGGCAACACTTTTTTCCTCTGTTTTTTTTTTAGTTTTCCCTTGACGGTCAAAGGGACATAGGATGCTGTTGGTTAAATCAACAATTTACCTGTTTTTTTGCACAAAAAAATCGTCCTAAAAACTGTTGATGTTTAAATTTGCATATAATGGATTTGTTCAGGGAGTGAGACATCCACCACTTGTCCCAAACAAGCCTTAATCCGCATATCCTGTCTGCCCCGCTTCTGTATTCGGCAGCAGAGTGGAAAAGACGTGAGGATTAGTGTTTATCCTTGCAAATTAATAGATCATGCTGGCGATGTTGCAAGGCTGTGAGAGTTTAGTGCCCTTTGAGATTATACAGGAAAAAATAATGTATAACGTTCTCTACTGCAAGTATTTTCAAAGTGGAGAATTAAAGTTGATATTCGTAGTGGTCTTTGAGGCGGACTATGATAAATAAATCCTGATAAACCTCAGAGATCAGTGGGATGGCTGGATTACAAGTGCACCATGGATGTCCACTGCAAGAAAAATCTCAATGACCTAAAAGAAAATTACGCACTACAATGTCTTTATCTTCAGTCAAGGAATGATTGGTGATTGAGAAAAACAGTAAGAGATTAACAACTTATTCAAGAAAAGCGGAATTGTGGCAACTTTGAGAACATTCAAATGATGTTTTCCTTCCCTCGCCTTATGAAACATTTGTACATGGATTCAGTTTGTAATTAATTCTTCTAAAGGATGATTACTACATGAGTGAAAACAAACACAACAATAAATATTCAGCTTTTTCCTTTTTGCGCAATGCAAGGTTTTTCTTTTATCTCCATTATTGCTTTGCCTCAGATGTTCAACTTGTCTAGCTTGCATTTCTTAAATAATATATATATTTTAATGCAGTTTTATGGCCTCATACCTTGAAAAAACATGCATTCTTACACAGATCAGACTTGTAAATTGAGCTGCAATGTCTATACTTAATGCCACACTATGGACAAAGCAATCTACGTACAGGCAAAAGCAGATAACAGACGTTCCACCAGAAAAGTTACATGGTGCACCTTTAAAGTGGGAGGGGATAAATGCAAGTGACCATAGATGTTCTTTGACCACATTCCCCAGAATTAAAACAGTTTCAATTTCAGTCCAGTTTGGTTGCTTCATTGTGGTTTTTTTGCCAGTAAACTTACAAGTCAAATGCATGTGAGTAAAGCCCGCCCTCATACCTGCAGGTTAACAGTTCAATCCATGCCCCTACCATGCCAACCTTTGTGCCATTGGGCAAGGCACTTCACCCACCTTTTCGTTTGGTTGGACTATACGCGCAGATTGACAGTTACTTTTCTGTCCTGTTTGCAAAATTGTAAAGTGACCTTTATCATTCTGAAAAATAAGACTAATGTGTTTATTTTTAGGCACTGTAAATGATAATGTTAGTATTTTATGAATCCAGTCATTGTTGTCATCAAATTGCAGCAAAATGGAGTCTGGACAAAACCTCAAAGCGACAGACGTAGTTAAAAGCCCTACCCTGGCACTTCATGAAGAGCTTTTATTTGGCACCTGCGGTTTTTATCTGATTTGGACCGTGCCATCAAAGGACTGTTGTTACTTTGAGCACACTGTGAATCAAGTCTCATTATTCAGGTCAGTTTTGGGGAAAAAAAAAGCCTTGTCATTTTACATGTACGTCACTTCAAAACATTCTGCCCAGATACAGCTGAACCAGCAGATTTCACAACATGTTTACTGCTTATAGTGGCGGAAAATGTCTCCTCAAGTAAAAGTATAGTTACGTGTCTAAGAATGTAAACTAAAACAAACCCTCCTGCCCCATACCCACTTATACATGCACACAAAACCACCCACACCTCCAACGGACACACGCGGACAAACACGTACAGACTCACACGCACAGACTCACACGCACATTCGCACTCTAAAATAATAACTATGAGGCTGAGTACAGATGAACCTGTTGAGGAAGCATCATCAGGGGAGCTGTCTGGGAGCAGAAATAATGTACTCAATTACAAGTAGTGCTGCCAAATCTGTGCTAAAGTAAACATATAAAGTTTACATGACAATCACCAATGCTAGTTATACTTTTTAAAGCAACTTTAGTAGCATTTTAGTTAAAAAAAGTATGCAAATTAATTAATTAAAGCTCAATTGAGTTGTTGAAAACTGAAATCTGAATATTGTGATGTTATCTTTTTGTAAGTAGACCTCCAATAATTTTATATGTAGCTTATAACAATTACATGGCTAGAATTATACTCAATAGCAAGTACAAATACATGCTTACGACTCTACTCAAAAAAGTACAATTACCCAAAATATCTAGTCAATTGCAGTCATGCGAGTATTTGTAATTGGTTACGTTACACCTCTGCCTGTTGAACCCTCAACGGTCTGTAACCATGTTTATTTCTTTGAAGGAACAGTACCAGGACAAGATGTACCTAACTGCATTGTGCGTGTTGAGAGTAACTAATTCAAGAATGCGCTCACGGTTGCCTCCTACTTCCTGAGCCGACCTGTAACTGTATTAGCGTCTGGTCATTACAGACTCATTTAGACCAATCAGACATCACAGTAATCCAATCACTCTGCATAAATTATGAGAGAAATCCATTATGGCTGCAAACAAGCTGCTCATTATAGGAGTAGGCTTCACCACCTGCTGCGACTTTGTGTCCTGATGAGAAAATTGAAAAAGTATATGAGAAACATTCAATTTAGAAACTGCATAAATGTGGTCTCTTACCCTTGATAATTTAAATGACAGAAAATATATAGTGCACCTATAAGTGAACTAAATTTGGGTCAACAGTTGCTCATGTGGTAGAGTGGTTGGTCATATAACAGAAGGGTTGACAGTTTGAGCCCAGCTTGGATACAGTTTTGTGCCCATGGACAGGACACTTCTTTACTCACATTTCCAATATTTATGTGTTGACTGAGTGGTGGTTGCTTAGAGGTCAGTTGTACTCATTTACTTCAGTAGCTTTTTGAGGAAAATGTACTTTTCAGAGGAGTATTCTGACCCCATATACTTCTGTTGAAGTAACAGTGCTCTCACTTGAATTAAGGCTTTGGTTCCTCTTCGCACTGTGAGTAAATCTATAGTGATAAAAGCTTATATATATAAATGAATATATACTCTCAGTTACCATTCGTGGTTATACTTTGGAAATAACAGACTGTGAATTTTTTGTTTTGTTTGTTTTACCGATTACATTAACTCAAATCATAAAGCATATTTTAAATACATGTTACGTCCAAACAGTTTTTCAGTTCTCGAGCTTCTACTTTTTGACTTTTACTTGAGTAATTATTTGGGCCACTACTTTTTACTTCTACGCTTGAATAATATTATTAAGTAACATTACCGGTACTCCAATTTAAGTACATATTTTGGCTACTTGACCAACTTCTGCTGTTGGCACAGATTGCCAGCCACAGTTTAGTCAGTCAGACCCACAGCAGCTATGGCGACACGAATGCCTTACCATGCTAAAATGTGGAGGATGAATGAATGCAATGGAAAGCTTTCTGTAAACATGCATTTCCTATGTGTGTTGAAATAAAGCTGCAGCAGGCTGTTTTTGTGGTATCACCACTTGTCTATATTAGGAAAGCAAACAGTAACATCTGAGATACAAACGGCTAAAATGAATGTATTACATTGCTTATCTGAGTGCTCTAAAAGTGCTCCGCCATGGACCAAAAGGAATGCGTATTCAGACATTAAATTATAGTTTTGTAAGTCCAAGCATAAGCATACATATATTTAAACTGGAGATAACACAGAATAGATTAGGAACTAAGGTGGGGTGAAGAGAATGAAACATTACAACAAAGATAAATTAGGCTCCGTAATGTGCCTATAAGAGGCTCCACTTATCAGCTCTCATGATGACGTATTACTAGAAGCTTTTGGGCTGCTGCACTTTATAAGATAAAAAAGCAAGTTTAAAAAGTATTGTGGTGATTACGCTTGATCAAAGTATGTTACAAGAGCAAGTCCAAAATGTAATGTAAAAGTGCAAGTAGAACACCTGAGCAACACTGGACTTGCTTTGTATGTGCTACCAGGCCAAGTTGCAGGTCAGATCTGTGGAGGGGTGACCCCATTCATGGGAAGAATACACGTTTTTTCAAGGTATTTTCTGACAATAAAAGCAATTAAATAATATGCAAGATAAAGAAAGCCAATGCCACTCTGGGAATTTCCAGACAAAAAATAACATCTCCATGGACACAAGCAGGCATACATCCACCAGAAAAGTTACATAGAGCACCTTTAATTAAAAACATGTTATGCCCAACTGTGTGTCGGACGCAAAAGTGCCAACCTAAAATGTAAGTCAACAAAAAATCTTTCTCGAGATAAGATTCTGTAATGATGATTTCGCTGCAACATCAGCAAACAATTTGGATGACAGTGATTTTCAGACCGCCTGTCAGCTGTGGCAGTTTTACTGATTTAGACTTTTAGAATGCTTTTTCACATAAAAAGCGGCAATACAAACAAAAGGAAACATAAATTGCATTTTTACAAGTGTCATAAGTTTAAGTGGAGTTTAGCAGTATAAACATTCCCCCGGCCTGTCTGACCTTTGACCCTGGTGTACTTATAAACTTATGAACTTATGCACTATTGCTTTCCTTCCCTCCTCAGCTGGAACAACAGTCAACACATCTACCACTGTGTGAGAAAGGACAGACGTGCTCTTTACCACACCACACAAATTAAATCAACCAATTCCACCAATTGGAAAATGTTATTGGCTGCCAAAATATTTATAGATTGGGCCCTATGCAAGTTTTAAGGTGAAGGGTCCGAAACCTTCTTTTCTCCATGGAGATTTGTTGTTTTACTTGAAATGTTCCACAAAATGGCGTAAAACTTACCAAAGGGCATGGAGACAAGCAATGAAAAAATTGCAATAAAAACCCCTGTTGATTTCAAATAATGTATTCAAATTTGTACTAAACTTCAACTTTATAACAATTCAAAAAAGAAACAAAACAGAAATAGTGAGATACAACTTTAACATTGACACAAAAACATCCAACACCTCTTAAGCTTACAGTATAGGTCTGATTATCCCTGAAATGCCAGACAAGCTGTTCCTGAACCCTTTGGAGTACAAGCAAATGACTCTTTGTGAAGCTGAGACTCGGTAGTTTTGGCCTCTGGTGTCTGATTTTCTCTGATTCTAAGTGGTCACAAGCAAAGGAAAATCAGATTCAAATCCTGCCCAGATTTCCTTTGGAGGAGTGAAACTGCTGCCGTGAGGAGTAGGCTGATAGGCACTCGATTGATTTGTTGGGTTGACATTCCCTTTTAAAAGCTGAAGAATATATCACTAGAAATGAGATTTAGGGATTTAAGCAATTAAGTAATGATAATATAAAAATAAAAAAAAACAGCGCTTTCCCTTTATGTTTCATCTGCCCAGGCGCTTGATAGTTCCCTTTTACCAGCTGGTTAACAAAAAGGACTCCATGGAGAAAAAAAAAGACACAAAATCTGTCCCAGTTCTCGGCCATCACCTCGTCCACATTCTCCTCCCAAACATCCTCACATCCTTCTTTATGTGACCCCCAGGTCACATGGTAACCAGCCCTGCATAAAGTCCACTTTTTGCCAAATTGGATAAAAAACAAATGACTGTTCCATAAAGCATATATTTGTAATTGAATGATAGAAAGGTACGTTTATTCCATATTATCGTATGCTATATCAATGTTGTGTAGCTTACATTTTTATAGTTTGACATTTATAGATGTTTAACGACAAGTAGTACGTAACTGGGTAATTTGTTTTTTGTTGTTAAATTTACTTCCACCTGTTGTTGTAAGTTGAAGAGTCGAGCAGAAGAAACTCTCGCAGGCTGAGTGACATGGAGAGACTACCCAGTTGTTTTCTGTCAAAGGCTCTTATATCTGCTCTGCTGCACCTTCTGGGAGTCAAGAGGCTCCATTGTGAGGTGAAATCCGCTTGAAGTGATTCAGGGAAGACAACCAGACAGCCAGACAGCCAGACAGCAGGCAGGAGGCTCGGAAACTACTCCTGTCCACAGTATGCACCACAATTGTTCTAGAAATAAACAAGTTCCACAACACTGGGTTTGAAAGCAAGCATTCATATGTTTGAATATAATTTATTTAAAGCAAAATGATTAATTTAGTGTGTCATTTTGTGTTGGGTTACGCACTCAGAACAGGGACATTAACTAATATGTTCAAATTATTAATCTATTGAGATACACATTAAAATAAAAACTTTGGTAATGACAACGTTTTACAGCATTTTTAATCATGTATCATTTTGAAAACTGATAATTGTCAAACGCATTGATAAACACCTCTAGGTTTTCAAATTTAATGTCACTGGAGAGTCAGATTTCATTAATTAAATACCAACATTTTAACAATGCAAAATGACATATTACAGCGGCAATCTGGTGACAATCTGTTTAATTATCAGCAAGTTATGTTGAAATAAAGCGAATACTGTTTTACTCAAATAGTGATTGACTTGCCTTGAATGATCTTGTATAAATAAATGAATGTGAGAGCTTTACTGCATTCTGACTCTGCCTTACCCAAGAGTGAGGTTTATTTTTGGGGGGGGGGCTCAGTGTTTTCTCTCCCCCAGGATCCTCCGCCTGTCAAAACACTCCCCTCATGTCTGTGTGAGACTGTGGCGCAGTCCGACCCGGGGCTTCATTTGTATATTTTGTTGGGACTCAGCAAATATTTCTTGGTGCTTAGACTGCACGTCTGAGATTTTTTTGTTTTGGGCCCAGAAGCTTTATTAGACAGGACAATTGAGCGTGAAATGGGGAGCGAGAAGGGTTAGGGTTAGGCAAACACATGTGTGTGTGTGTGTGTGTGTGTGTGTGTGCTTTTTTATTCATGTGCACTATATTATTAGCTCATTATTACACTGCACATTTTAAGATCTCATTCCACACAGTGTTCACACATTCTCTATCAAATCAGAGCCAAAAATCATGAGCTTTAACAGCTACATATTTAGTTTTGTATCTTCTTCTGGAAATGTTCATTTTTCTATCAATGTGTTTCACATTTTTGGACCTTTAAATTAGACTATAAAGAGAATTTGCAAGGTACAGATAATGCCACTATAATCTTTCTTTTTTTCCTTTTTCTCTTTTTTCATTTGACATGCACATCAATTCAAAAAAATCAATTCAACTTCAAGAATACTCTTATTTTGAATACGCATAGTAAGTTGTAAAAATGCTGTATACATTGAACTTAGTACCGTTGTTCAGCTGAGATGGTTGAAGCGTCTTAAATCGTGTGCATGTGCCGCGAGGAGGAAAAAGAAGCGAAGCCGGAGCGAGGAGGCAGAGGGTCAGACTCGTGTCACACAGGCGTCCCTCCGAGGGATCCATTTTTAGTCCACACAGGTTTGGTGCAGAGACAGGGCTGCAAAAATAGAACAATGTGGGAAGAAGACAGGAGCGCAAAGAGCATCAGCTGAGGAGAGAAATGATCGAGTCTGAAAGTGTTCTATTATGTCAAAACACACATCTGGAATACAGAACAATTGTAAGTTTCATTTAATCATCACAGTCTAAAAAGATTCATTTTCTTCTCAAAACAGCAGTATTGCTTGACCCATAAGTGAAACAGACAAGTTCAGTATTCAATCGTGGTGTCACCTTTTAAGGAGACATAAAGTAAAATCCACTTTATTGAGCTTTTAACCTTGTTACAACTGTTTCTTCATCATTAGTTTACTCAAAGTTGTATTGTGATTGATTCATGCATGTTTGTGTAATCTGGTATTGTCCTGCAACTGAGGCTCCAGTGCTCAGAAAATTCCTGTTTTCATCTACCCCTAACCCCGCCCACATCCTTGTACTTATTTGTGATTATAAAAATGACGACTCTCAGTGATAGATAGGTATATACAAGTACCTGGAAAAAAGCACAACATGTCTCATAGGTCATAGGTCTCAACCAGGTTTCAGCCAGTGTGCTGGGGACACTAGTGTGCCTTGAGATATTGCCAAGCGCGCCTTGAAGAAAATGTCCAGTTTGAATAAACGGATTCACACATGGATTTACCTGAATAGAGGTCTGATTTGGTCATGTTTTAGAAGGTCTTGTGCTGTGGCATAGATTCAACAAAAAAAGTGTACCACATCTTGAAAACCATTGGTCTAGACCACACCCTCACTATATGCTAAAGGTAATAGCTGTAATATACTTCCCTGGTTTTAAAGCTGTAGATACAGAATCTTTTGACTTAGACAAACAAGACTTTTACAGATACTTACAAATAAGGAGTTATTACAATCAGGAAATGAAACATCTCAAACCTACACAAACTCATTACTGATTTTGACAAGAATTCTACTACGTATATCAAACTGAAGGGGCATTGTGTTATAACTGATGAAAAATGGGAACATATATGCACATCTTAATTGAGAAGCACAAATTCACATGTTTGGTAAGAATTCAGTTCGAAAACTGTATCATGGTATTTTATAACACCATGTAAAAGTCCTTTTGCTCTGTGTCTTGTCCTGATTAGTTTATATTTTACATGTAAAAAAGCAAACAATCAAAACAGGGACACCATTAGATGTTAAATAAAGAGAACCATTTTGGATTTATTGCAAGCTGGGTTTAGTTAAATTCTGGCTTTTCAAAGTGAGGAAATCATTATGATTTTGGATTACCGGTAGAGTATCAAAACACAATAAACATACACATTTCAACTCAAATAGTTTTGTAATTTTGAATAAATCAACATTAAAATTGTTATATGCAAAATCCATATTTGATTTGAATATATGCACTGAAGACCGCTATAAGCTGATTGAAAAGGTATTTATTTCACGGTTGAATGAAACTAAATTTGACAAGCCTCTTAATCCATACAGTGGTCGTGGCCTTTCGCCGTGAGACCAGAAGGACTTTGTTGTGTCTGGTTGGCGGGCTAGAAGCTGGTTAACATATTCAGCCTTTACTCAGTGATGGACACATTACTGGCTGTTCCTCTGAAGGGGAGACGTTCCACTTTGATGTCACTGGCAGAGCAGAGTCAAAGGGGAGACACCAGCCTCATCACGACTGCAGTTGAATCTGTTTCTGCAGTCTGGGCTTTGAGCTCAGTGACTGCTAAAATATGGAATGAGTCAGACAAGCTGATGCCGTGTCTATATGCAAAAGTGGGAGTGATTCTACCATACTTTTTATTCAAAGAGTATTCTAAAACGTAAGGCGAATTATATCAAATTAAAGTTAAGTTGATTGTTGTCATAATAGCACTAATATCACCAATTGTGTTTGCATTTTTTCCACACCATTTTTAGCTCTGTTTTATTAAATTCTGTTCACATTTTAGAGTCAATAAGTCATTACTTTTAAAGGGTACATATTCTGGTGGCGGGAAATGTTAGGGGGTTTGGGGGAGATGTTATTGAGACTGGACTAAGATAATATCACGTATAAAATGAAAAAAAAACAGACTTTTACTCAGAGCTTAAACATAAAAATTTAAGAAACACTGGGACAAATGTGGCCGATACATAGGGGGACGTATGCCGAACTGACATTTTATTTCTTATTTTTTCATTTGATTTTACTTCTCTTGCTCTGGTCTTGTTCTTTTTGTTCATTCTGTTTTGTTTACATAAAAAATCTAGAGAAAAACATTTAAAAAAGAAAAAGAAAACATTGAACTGAATTTAAAAACCTTCATAAAGCATGAACAAAGACTTAGTTCTTAATGAAAACATTATACTGTGCTTAAGTAATTAATATTAGTAACTATTGAATCATCATGCATTGGGTTTTGTTTATGCTTTATTAAGGCTAATGAAGGTATAATTAATATAAAGTAATATTAAAATACCTTGGAATAAAATGCATGAATGGGCTTGCCTCTCCGCAGATCTGACAGATGCGTCTTTGCCCAGTGGTGTCATTTGCTTGTCTCCAATGTCAGTACAAATGACTGCATCTATAGGTTTCAACGTGATTTTGCGCTCATGGCACTTAACAGTTGAAAACAAAATCTTCTATCTTTTGAAGCGGGGAAAAGTCCTCAAAATGTCACCTATAAACAGGAAGCTCCAACTCATGAATATGCCATGTTAAACTTTCAATTCTATCAAGAAAATAATAATCTCTCACTCAATCTCTCCAAGCCTTGAGCCTTTTTCCTTTATCTGAAAAACTGTCTCTCCAAACTTGTCGCCGCTGTTGTCATTGTCTCTCCACAATCAATGCAGCCAGACTGTGCACCTGTGTCTAATCCTTGCATTATTATCCATCACAACATTAGTCTGAATTTGGTTATGTCACTGCGCTTGGCCGTCTGAATAAATGAGCAGATTTGTGAGTAATCTGGTTTCGGCGCAGGCACCCGCTGATCGACGCAGTTATTTATAGTGCCATTTGCATCACACAGGTCATTACTGTAATTAACCATAAGCTGCTCCAATTTATGTTTTATGCTAATTAGAAATCAAATCGCGAATACAGATTAAGTGACCACATTATTCAAGCATAAAAGTCCCTTTGTGTTGTATTCTATGGTGATTTAGCAAAGTGCTTTAATGTTATTGTCTGTCACATTCTGTTAATGTAAAAAAGAATGATTCAAATTAGCATCGTGTTCGTCTGTTTAAGACAACTGCTCAAGGGCGATTTTGCAGTCACTGGACTCGATGTAGAACCAATACGCGGGTCTTTGAAATTAAATAGAGTGGCTCAGGTGCTCGCTGTTGTTGTGTACTTGGGCCAGACACTTCATCCACCTTGCCTTTACTGATGGTGGTTGAAGGGACTGATGGTACAGATGGGTAGTTCTGTCTGTCTAGCTTGGGCATCACCGAGTGGGAATGGAAAATGTAATGTAAAGTTAGCAGAAGAGAACCTTTTTGTCCCAATCCAAGAGTTTCAGCGTCTTTCTTGCTATAGGCAAGATTATGAGGATTCAAAAGATAAGAGACATGACTGAATTTGCTGCTATAAATTAGAAAAAAAGTATATATTGGTGCTATGATATTTTATTCTGATTTTGAAAGGTTCCTCAAAACAATATTTTGTTTTTATGTGTGCATAAAAATGACACACATTTCATCTTGAATGGTCCTAATTGTTCATCATTTTGAAGAGAATTTATATTACAAACTATGTATATAAACTTTCAATTATGGAAGCAGCAAAAACATTTAAAAGATAAATCACAAGCAATAAAGCAATAAACATACCTAAAAATAAGCATGCCAAACATTTTAAGGATATTTTTTTTCAGGTAAAATATATCATAATTTTCCATTTTATTCATTTGAAACTGCAGTATTGATCTAAAATGACTTAGTAATAAAAACAGGTCCATTGACTTATTGTTCAAAACTGCACATTTTAGAACCCTACAGTCTTAATTTTTCAAATAATCACAACTAAGTAGAGGGATGTGGCTGGAGATAGGTGCTAGGTGAAAACAGGAACTTTCTGAGCACTCGAGCCTCGGTTGCGCATGAATCAATCACAATACAACTCTGAGTAAACTAATGATGAGGAAACGCTGTAACAAGGTTAAAAGCTCATTAAAATGGCATAATATGTCCCCTTTAGAATCTAAAAGCTATTGTTAGTAGGTATTTATGAACAGTGTGTGACAAAGACTGAAGTGTAAAGTGGCTACAGTTAGTTGAAATATGTCCATATAGTTCTTGAATAACACAATGTTCTCCAGACAGACAGACAGACATCTGCCCTTAAAAACACATACACATTCAACAAGCTCCAGCGCTGTGGCTCCTTTGCCCTATTTCCATATGTAAGTGGGCCACATCCATGCAGCCAGCTGTGCTAATGTGCGACTGTGTGTGTTCTGAGCCATCTGCACAAACACAGGCCAGAGCCCGAGCAGCAGTCACCAGGTCAAAGCTCAGGGCTCCACCTACCAAGAACCCTGGATCATACACTGTCGTTACCAGAGGTGGCTGAAGGACTCAGTGTTGTTACTTAAGTAAAAGTGCAGATACTGGAGCAAAATGTACACAAGTAAAAGTGCAGATACTGGAGCAAAATGTACACAAGTAAAAGTGCAGATACTGGAGCAAAATGTACTTAAGTAAAAGTGCAGATACTGGAGCAAAATGTACACAAGTAAAAGTGCAGATACTGGAGCAAAATGTACTTAAGTAAAAGTGCAGATACTGGAGCAAAATGTACTTAAGTAAAAGTGCAGATATTGGAGCAAAATGTACTTAAGTAAAAGTGCAGATACTTGAGCAAAATGTACTTAAGTAAAAGTGCAGATACTGGAGCAAAATGTACTCAAGTAAAAGTAGAAAAGAGCTAAATTTACTTAAGTAAAAGTGCAACATAAAATGAACTACTTAAGTTAAGCTATTGAAGTACCTGTTTGAAAATATACTTTTAGAGTATAAAGTAAAAGTATATTTCTCTCAGACTTTTAAAGTTATTTAAGAGACCGGAGAGTCAAACCCTTCAGGCACGTTGTAAGCATATATGCGCTTAAAACAGTCTTTTCAGTCCAGTTAAAAAATGTTGTGAAGTAGAAAGTACAGATTCCTGCTCTCAAATGTAATTAAGTAAAAGGGATCAAATGCAAAAACTACTAAAGTACAGATACCTTAAAACATTAAGTACAGTACTACTTTCCACCACTGGTCATTACTATGTATTGCAGACTTGAGCTAACTAGGGTCTTATGAACATGTGCACAGTAGACCTGCTATAAAACTACAGAACCGCAAAACTAACAATAAAATGAAATGTTAAATGTATTATCCATTTCAATTATTTTATGTTGATTTAATGCAGATTTTCAGTTACTAAATGTATTCTTTCAATAAATTCCAATTATATGACAAAACATGTTTGTTTTTTTAAAGGCACACTATGTAACTTTTCTGGTGGAGGTTCAACCACCTGTCATGGAAATAATATTTAAGAGAAAATAGTATGCAAAATCAACTTTAATGAGCTTAACCTTGTTACAGCGGTGTTTCCTCATCACCAGTCAAAGTTATATTTTAATGTGAAATGTCATTTTGAAGAGTTTATCAGTTAAGCCGTTTTGAACAGGAAATCCGTGGACCAGTTTCTCGTTAGGGGTCGTGGGTGACTGGAGCCTATCCCAGTGACTTTGTGCCTTAGATGGGGTACACCCTGGACAGTGGCCAGGTAAAATGGTAAAATGGTGTACTGTTCCACCAAAATAAATATGCCGTGACTCAAAACTCAAAGTTCTTATGTTTGATGAAATGTTTAAGCCCAATCCTGATATGTTCTGGATTAATGATGAAACTATGAACTATGAGTGGCCATAAAGACCCAAAAATAAAATAAATGTATTCACTCAGTCAATCATTTTTTGTAAAATGCTTCATGCCCAATACACATCTTTGTTTTTAATCCTGTTCTGGCTGGAGGTGCTGCCATGTCAGTAAACGTCAGGCGGTGGATGCATAAATAGCCTGTATGGAGCACAGCAGGTGAGAGGGAACAGAAGGGGTTAAGTGTGGGCCAGGAGCCAGTCACGGTACAATGGTTTTAGTTGGCCTTACAACCCACTGCTTGTACTCGGGCTGTTTTTGGAATCCAGAGCCGTCTCACCAGTCCACATGAGTCACTGCAGTCTTTTAACTGGAATGTGCACGGGAAAAAAGCTCAAGAACAATCAAAAACTCGAGGGAACACATTTGATGCAAATTAACACCTAAAACTCAAAAAATATTTGACCTCACGTAGAGCTAAACGATTAAGAAAACATATCTTATTGTGATTTTTCTGATAAGAACTGAAATTGGGATTAGATTTGTGTGTTTTAAAAAATTATTATTTAAATGTGTCCAGGAGAATTGACAACCTATGTATTTCAGGATATTCAAACTACAGAGTTGGCCATTTTTATGCAGAATAAGACAGGGTATTTTGTTGCATCAAAAATGGCAGTTTTAGCAATTTGTGAATTTGCAGCCCTCGCCTCATGAGTACCACCAGATCTACAGTAAACAGGACAATTCCAGGTCTAAAATGGGGCTGTAACAGGTCTAAAATATGCCCACACAATTACTATAGTAGTTCTGAACAAGGGCGAACCCAAAAGAGGACAAAACCTTAAAACTGACTGCAGCAATATCCGTAAAATACCATCCATCCATGCGAAAACGTGGCATGAGCACCGTGAAATTACCCATTTTTTTTTAGCTTAAAACCAAACATCCTTTCCACACAGAAGCTGTCAAATCATCTCCACTGGTTTAAGGAAATCTATTCTGAAGAGCAAGGTATTGCATAAGAAAACTATATTTTGATACCCCAAGCAATGATGTGAAACTCAAGAGCAGGTGAAAAAAAAATTGAATAATTGGAATAAACTTCAACCTGTCAATACATTTGCCCCTCAGGCTGGTCTGATTGATAGCTGTACTTGGAAACACTTCATTACAGTTTATAGATGTGAGACGGGGCTGCAAGAAATCGATTCACCTGTAGGCACCACCACACATCGCCATGGAAACCAATATAAATGTTTCACCATAAGCAGTGCAACCAAAACCCAATGGATGGACTTGTTTCTACTTGATTCTGTTCAACATAAAGAGAAATGTCAACAGGTCGTGGAATCAACAAAACGTCCACCTTCTACACAACTAACTAAACTATACAATATACTTGAGAAAAATCCAAACAAAAAGTACTAAACATGGGGTTTTCACGTGAAGGTATGATATGAACAATACTGTGAGGCCTTTAGGAGTTTGTTGCAAGTGTGTTCAAGAAAAATCAAGCTCAAATGTATGTGATAAATTGATAAAGTGTGTGCGTGAGAGCAGCAGAGGCAGGGGTCAGCTGTGGGGTCTGCAGCGTGAGGTCCAGAGAGTTCAAACAATTAACACACTTGTCTAAAGAACCATTGATTTTACTCTTCAGGGGGAAAGAGCAAGGAAGGGAACCAGTCTAGTTTTTGACTACTACCTTGGATAAAATGTACTGTATTTAAATCCATACGTAAATCAAACAGGATGGTGGTCTCCTGTATATTCTATGTCAGGACTAGTACACTAAATGTTCTTGTGGACCAGGTTTTTCAGCGCACTGAACCACTTTTGGCATAGTTTGGGGTTGCGCATAAAATTCACTAGATCTGTTTCAATATTGAGAATGTAACTGCTATGTTACATTATTGTGAAAACAACACTGCCATCCAGTACTGAACCAGGAATATCTAAGAATAAACTAAATTAAAGAACTGAATCAGAATTAAACCAGGACTAAACCAGGACCAAACCAGTGAACAAAATTATATTTTTTTTATATATGGAGAATGGGCCGCAGCAGAGCGTTTGGAGGGCCTGTTCTATACAGAAAACTGTGTTATATGTTAAACTTGCTTTCTTTTCAAATTGACCTTCATCGATAGGATTTGGAAGATTATAGTATTTTAAGGCCATAGTTGTTCAACCCAAAGCAGGACTAGAATTCTTACCCCATCCCATTAACAAAAACTATGAATGTTCATTATTGATAATAAAGGTCATACGCATTTAATACCAATCTAAAGATCACAGGTGTCTTTGTTTGTGTCCTTTGAATAATTGCAATGACATTTAAAGATAAAGATTTGCTGTACAACTCGATTGGATTAGTACCTTTCAAAGTTTCAGCTCAGAAAAACAAAACAAAACAACAGTCAATTCATCATTCAGTCATAAAGGTACTGGATGTATGTTTTTAAATAAAATGATTGCACATCATTCCATACAAGATTTATACAGAGCTGATATATTTAGAGCCAAAGCTCCAGGTAGCAGTTGTGTAAGAACTAAAGTTTCTGTGCGAGTCCCCTGAGAGGGAGCTGTGATGCGGGCTTTGTCTGTGAAGGACTGGAGCTGAATGAGAAGCAGTCTTCTTGTCAGAGTATTTTTGGACACTGGCACTTGTGAAAGGTGAGTTAGTGTGGTGCACGGCGCTGTGTCAGAGGCTTGTCAGTGCACGTCTCTCTGTCTCTGCGGACCGTTGGCCTTGGTGCTGAAGCTCTCCCAGTAGGAGGGGTCCTCATCTGTCAGGGGCGAGGCTGGGCCAATCAGGTCAGAGAATGTCAGCAGGGTGAAGGGGCAGGGAGGGGGCATAGGTGCAGGTGAAGGCTGAAACACAACAATGTGCAAAGTAAGTCTGCTTTTAGATTTTGGTTTAAAGGTTCATCAATCATAAGACTCTGCAGAATGTAAATTAAATGTTAATAAAATAAAGGTGTTCTTACTAATGAGTCTGCACCAAGCGCCACAGCAACATGGTGGTCCTCATCAAGCAGCCACTCCTGTATAACACATGTGAAAGTGTTTCTGTAACAGCGTGTCCGTTCACCTCTCTTTTCTTAAACAGCAGCACAGAGTTGTAATATGAACTGCAGGCGGCATCAGCAAAAAGGCTCGTGTCTGTCTAACCCTCTCACACAGAGCACAGAGACCCCTGCTCACCTCATCAAGGATGTCTTTCGGTGAAATTGATTCAGCCCAGGTCTGTATGACCCCTGGGCGTCAGTAACAACAATTGCACGTGAAACAAAACAAGAATGGAGTTGCATAGTTTGCCCTGTACTATTCAACTGTATCTTATGAAACTCTTAAACATGTAAATCATTCTAAAACAAGTGCAGCTTTTACCACCACTAAGACTTAAACTTTACCCCTTATACGGTGTTTAAAATGTCTGACACATTTATTTCCTGTAAAGCTGAAGAGTGAAGCGAGTCTATAAAAAGGTTATGTATGATATGCAGTGTGTGTGAACTCATGTGCACTCTACTGAAGTCCCGAGAGAACTGCAAAGGAATGGCCAGCCTCTGATAAAGCCCCTTGTTCTGTGGAAGGAAGACGAGTTGATGTGCAGAACCAAAAAGATCATCTATATGAAAAGATCAAAGACAGAAGTGATGCCGAGATGACGACAGTAGAGAGGAGCATGGAAATGGAAAGGAAGAGAGTGGTGGCTTATTCCTGTGCTTTGACAGAGAGCTGCACACCTCTAATGGAGGGCCACTTCAGGCTCTCATCACAATCTCCTGGTGGATGTCTCCCAATGACCACTTTTGCTTTTTCAAGGGCCAGTCGCTGGGAGCGTGACAAACCGGGGCCCGACACAAGTTACTTTGAACCAAGACGCTCATTTCCTGAAAGGGCTTTCTGAATAGATTAGTCATGAATGTGGCTAAAACCTTGTTTTGTGGTTGTTAAGACTCCCACTATGATGTATGAGTGCAAGGCAAAACAGCACAAAAAGATACCCTTTCACCAATGTGTACTGTTACTGTCTTTGAATGGTGGAAAGCTGTGACTTTCTTGTTAAATATATAAGAATAAGACAACAACATATAAATAGTGTACTGATTTTATTTTTTTCAAGATTTTGTTGCCCATAGGTTTTATTGACAGGAAAGTACATAGTGAAATGGGGGATGAGAGAGAAGGGAGTACATGCAGTAAATTGCAGCCACTGTGGCAGGATGCACTTGAAGCCTGGCATACGTGCACTGTGCCTTAACCACTCGACCACCGGTCTGCACAGTGTACTGAATTTTTAGAGTCACTTGTTACTTTTGGTTTTAGTGTAACTAAGCCCAATTTGGAGTGATCCCTTTGACCGTTCTCATTTTTTGTTTCCTGCTACCCAGGGAGAGGACACAGACTCATGTCTCCAGAGACCAGTCCCTCCTGGAGATTAGTGCATTGTTCCCAGGACTCTGGGAGGCATAGTCCTTCATGCATGTTCTCTTGGTAGAACTGCCCAACTTTGACGGAAAGACGTCTCTCAGTGACAATGAGCAGCGATTCTACTCTAAGGTTCCATCTTATATAAAACTCATTTTGGTCATCTGCATGTGGCTCTTAAAATGATTAATTAAAACCAGCTATTTTCATTCCACCCACTTGTTTTGGAATATTTTGTTTTGAAACTCCCTTTAATCCAAGGCTTACTCATTACAGCTAACATTTGTGACTTGCCTCAAACACCCAGTCGTCCTGCTCCTCTTCGTCCAGGTGCATTGTGGTTTGGCGCACCGGCTGGCCCTGTGTGAGCGGTTCGGGCGATAGGTGGAACTCCACCCTCTGCAGGTTGAATCCAAGCCCTGTGCCGATGGCTTTTATAAAACTTTCTTTTAGGGCCTGTGTGGAACGGCAGACAAAATATATAGTTAGACCTAGATACAGATAGGAATAGAGGAGGACGTGCTAAAAATACACAATGCAAAAAGAGTGATTATATGAAAGTAGAGCAGATGGGAATTGACACAAAACATATAGGACAGTGGGCACACAAAGAGGATTACTGTGTTTGTGTGTGCAAGAGGACGTTGTCAATGTGTGTGTGTGACTGGCTAAAACTGACTCAGCCAATGGACAACAATAACAGTATTACAAGCCTAATCTCTATGGCAACCATTGCGTTCTACCATTAGTCAACGGTGCAATGATGAGATCAGAGCATGACGTCTCGGAGCCACAGTCTCAGTGTCACGGCGTCTTTACTTAGCAACGCCGTAACTACCACTCTGAAGAAATTGCCGTAAACAAATGCGTTAAAGTCATGTCATTCCTTTCCCCCCCCCCCTCCTAGACGACCACATGCAGGGCACAGCCGAGCAAAGTGACTACAGGCTACTGCGGTCGTCATGGTTACCCAGTGCCGGTAGAACGCGGCGAGCTGCTGGTGTTCCGAGCCGGCTGATTGGATGACGCTCCATTCGTACGGGGTAAACTGACGAGTCATGATGCGGAAAAATTCAGACACGGAGCTGCTGCCTGCAAACACCATGAGAAACAGCAAATGCAAAGAGGAAATGAATAAAATGTTTGTCAGAAAAGATTTGTAAAAAAAATGGTCAGCTCTAGATGAGATGCAGTTAAACAAGATTAAATAAGTGTCATCTATTGGCACAGATTTAGAACATCTCCCACACAGAAAAATACAAACAGCAATCCTGACACCTGCGCCAAAGTACAAGGCTTTCTTATTCTATTAAATAAGGCAAGACTGACACCTGGTGGACAAAAGTGATTTCACAGATTTTGTACTAAGGTTGAAGTTTTTACAGTTATTACCAGGCATGACTGTCTTCATTATATCAACGCCAACCTGCTTCCCCTGCTCTGCTGCGAGCACTGCATAGTCCCCTTGATGGGACAGGTTAAAACTCCAGGCGAGGGAGGCTGGGCCGTCCTGGAGACAAGAAAGAATTTCAAACCTTGTTAACAATGGTAATAAGGAATAATAATTATTTAAAAAAAAACATCAACATAACTTTAACAAATGGACAAATCGCAATGTATGATCATAGTGATTATTTTTTCATTTTATCACAAATATGTTTATCACAAATTATAATTTTATTATTTTAATTCTATCTACTGCTGTTCATATTTTAAAATGTTGTGTTGTATTGCAAAGAAATACACATGGACAGAAACCAAATTCATGACGGGGTAATATATTAATGAACTATGTCCACGTCTACAATGTACAACATGATGAGTACAACTAAAAGCCTCACTGTAGAGAAAGACAGTGTTTCCCAACCTGGGGTAAAGGGACCCCTGGGGGTACGCAATCACTTACCAGGGATACTGATTTCAGATTCTAAACAAAGGTAGAGTTGAATAGGATTAGAATATAAAATGTTCTAAGTAGTAGATTTTACACCCATAAAAAAAAACAAAAACCAATAAAATACAATAAAAACAAAAAAAACCAATAAAATAAAAATTACGATTGGCTACATAGTAAAACATACTAACAGATTTATAATGACGAAAGAAACCCTGGTACAGCATATAGGCAAAAAACACTGGGAAAGCCAACCCTGTATACTTGAACCAGTAGAATTAGAATAGAAAAGGAACTCTTAAAGATCAGTACTGCTACTGTGCAGACTTACTTGTAAATTTAAATGTGTGACTCAATACTTAACCCCCTAGACTTATTTGGACAAAGTGTGCATTTGAATAAATGAGAAGATAATTTACCTGCACAGGAGTTGCCAGATAAGGCTTTCCTCTTGGATAGCGCTCCAGTTTGAAGTGGGACCAGGGTAAACTCATCTTCTCACACACAAATCTTCTCAGCAGTAACCTGCCCGCCTGAGCAGACCACAGCATCAGCATCAGCACAGCGTGACATCAGTAACTCTGGGAATCCATGCTTACCATAGCGGATTTAGCATCTTTGGTAAATACAAACTGGCCGATCCTCTCCTTCTCTTCGGGCTGGATGCATCGAGCAGAAAAAAGCCACTCAAACTTGGTTGGTGTCCACGAGCCACAGCGAAAAGCCCACCGGACAGAGCCCATCTTCTCCTCAGGGTTTCCTCCTCTCATGTTCAGGCTGAACTCCACAAGAACTCGCTCAGACTTGTCTTGCATGAACAACCACACATACTTTACGTTGACAGCTAACCCCAGGCACAGCCAACACACTCAAACTTCTATCTGAAGACGCGCAGCAGTGTAAGTTTATTAAACTTGTGATATTTAACTTGTGACTCAACTTGAACACGACGAGCACACAAACCCGGAAGAGCCTAACAAGACGCGCTGTCGTCACATGTGGGCGCGGTGGAGGATTGACCAATGAGACCGATTCTAGTAGTGCGACACTCGCGATGCCTTCATGTGCTCAGGAAAAGATAGAATTACATAAATGTACTAAAAGACAATACAAGAACAGAGAAAAGACAAACTAAAGAACAAAAACAACACTAAAAACCTTTCTCCTTGTTTTTCTGTATCATATAGTCTTGTTAACTAATATACTGCGATTAATATAATATTTATTAGTACTGTTACACTAAAATGTTTGAATGAAATGAACAAAAGCAAATATCACATAGTATCATTTAAGGCGGCATTAAAATTGCCTTGCTACTACGATGTTTTGATTGCGGTAAACCTACGAGGAGTAAGGTGAGTAGTTTTACGAATATAATCACGTTTTTCAATTTCCATTCCTTTCATTTCTATAACAAGCACAATAGCTACGCGAATACACCAGCCAACGGTATATATGTAAATGGTTAGTATAAAATGTCGAGATCTGGGGGAAAAAAAGGAAATACACGGGGAAATGCATCTCAAATTCGGTGATGCAATAAAATGATTCCACCCTAGCACTATTTCTGATGCACTGTATTCATCGTTTGTCCCAGGATATCACAGCATTTTTTAATGAACATAACAGTGATCATCTTTCATTCATTTTGCAGAGTAAATGCATATGTCTCAAATAAATGGTACTACTTGGTGCTACTTCTTATCTGACATTGTATGTGTTTTTCCCCCCCACAGATTATTTTGCCTTTCCGCCTGTGCCTGTGTCACATCTGCCTACAGTAGCTCATTTGCCTTTATTGCATCTATTTGCACCTGTTTTTGTCTCATAACCTTATTGAACATACTGCTAATCAAAAGCAGCAGTTTTAATAGGCCTACATGGAATTTGGGCTTATTTACAGTGAGCAACAAACACAATCTTACCTCAAAACCCACCTGTGACCTGTGAGCACCATTTCCTCCCACTTGATTCTAGTATTTGGCACTGAGTCTTTGCTGCCAAGCTGGATTTCCTGCAAGTGAAGCATCTTAAAAGGAAGCGGAAAAGTAACTACAGTGTGAGAGAGACACAAACTCTCATCAGAGAAATCCACAAGAGGAGTAATGTCTTGTTCTCCCGACAGCAGGTTGAATTTTACACTTGTTTACAAAATGTAATGATGCACACAAGATAGAGATGTAATACATTTTTGTATCTTTGTGTCCCATAAGAACACAGCCATCAATGAGCTGAAGAGACAAGCATGGGAGGAAGTGGCCCGAGGTGTCAACTCACTTGGTGAAGGAGAGCTCCGAACTGCAGCTGAAGTGAGTTGTTTGTAGATGTGTAATTACATTGGGCTGATTCGCCACACGGGTTATTATTTTGAAATCTGCTTCCGACATTTATTGGCAAGTTAATGCATGTCTGCAAATTTCTTTACTTTGAGCGTGCTCTATAATTTCACTTTATTATTTTTCATTGAACTTTTTTGTATTCTTTTTTTATTCTCAGGTAAAGCGACGTTATTTGGACTGGCGTTCCCTGATGAAGAGGAAGCAGCTCCAGGCCGAACTCTCTCTCTCCTCCTCCTCTTCCTCCTCGCTCGCCCTGAAGTCGGAGTATGAGCCGTCTTCACCAGAGGCTGCGTCACTCACCTCGTCCTGGGACCAGCTGCTGGACCTCTCAGCACTGCCCAAAGACAGCCACTGCGATTGGCCTGAGCTCACTCTGGAGGACCAAGGCAGCCAGCCCATGATGGCACCTTTGGGTATCAAGATGGAGGAGGATGTCTGTGAGTATAGGGTAAGGACATAAATGCATCTCCTGAGTAAGATTTTAAGATTAAAATAAATTAAGGTAAGCCATTATATACTGTATTTATTTTGATCCATTCACTCTGCTCTCTCAATCGTTAGAAGACAAATAGGCTTTATTGATGCACGCAGAGGCTAATGTGTGATAATCACTTTAATCAATGTCTGAAGGACCAGTGATATTAGATACATAATACTGATTATGCCACCGCATTAAGTAGCTCAAGTGCCATTTTAATTCAGCCTTTTGATTAGGTACGGTTAAATTGATGTTATTGTTTTTTAATTTGCTTAATTATTCAGTTAATTTCAGCAGTAAGACAGTATTTACAATATATTTATATTTTACCTAATGTATTTCAATACTGAGGATTGTTTTATTTGATATACTCAGAATCACCAGAGGTTTTTTTTTTTCTTTCAAATCTAGTTGTTTTGAAAATACAGTACACGTCTGTCTAGGTTGAACATAGATTAAAGCTGGGTGCAGAGATGTAGTGCTCAAGTCCCAGAATCTGGCTTGTGACTTGTTTTCCAAGTCACTTCTGAGACTTGTGACTCGACTCAAACATATTGACTCTTGACTTGGACTGGATTTGTGAGTTTGTGAGGGCAAAAGACTCATGACTCGAATTGAGGTTCCGGCATGTTTTTAAATGATGATGATTTGGACTTGAACAGTATTTGACTGATTTTAATGGCTCGGACATGGACTTACACTACACTGCACTACTCGAATACAACCCTGGCTAGTAGACTCAAACTAAAGCGCCTCACACATATAATAGAGTGAATGTTTTCTGTCTATCAAACCTGCCATTTTCCTTTGAACCAGTAGATGGAGTTCTGACCCCCTGCAACATTTAAACTGTTCATGGCAAAAAGGCAGCTAGAAAAAACATATTATATATGTATTATTTCAGAAAATATAAAACCAATGCAAAATCATGATGACTCATTAAATATTGTATTGATTTCATTGAGATGAACTGCTGTAAATAGTTTTATGTGTTGCCTTAGCTTCAACCAGATGACCATATATTTCAGTTGTGTATGGATTAATTTCCCATTTTCAGGCCAGTAACAACTCTACAAAACTGAAACAAACAAGTTTTATCTATGTCTTCAGCTGGACTGCGATGGAGAAGTGGGAGATGGAGACATAGACGATGACGACATCCCCTCCCTCCTCAGTGACATTGAGTCCCGCGGAGAGAGCCATGCCCCTGAAATCTACTCCAACAGCGACCAGGGAATCCTCAGTTCATCCAAAGGTCCCACCTCCACCACTAGCCGAGACGTCACCCTCAACAGCCTGCTGGGGTACTCTCTGCCCGGGAACACCCTCAACGACAGCATGGGTGGAATCCTGGTGGCAGTGGAGAAGCAGCGATTAGAGGTTGAAAAACAGCGTCTGGCCATTGAATCCGAGAGGCTGGTGGTGGAGAAGGAGCGGCTCGCTGTAGAGAAGGAGCGCCTCCGTCAAAACGAAACAGAACGAGAACGAATGCAGCTGGAGAAAGAGAGGCTACAGGTGGAGAGGGAGAGACTCAGACTGTTGCTCATCAACCAATCTGAGCACGTCGACTCGTCCTTCAACCTGCCGCCGCAACAGGGCCCGCCCACTTCCTCCACATCCTCCAATCCGGACGGGTCGATCAGGGATGGGGAGGGCAAAGAGAGCAAAGGCTGGCTGTCATTGGTGGATCTGGAGGCGGAGAGGATGAGGCTGGATCAGGAGAGGCTCCAGCTGGAAAAGGAGAGACTGCAGTTCTTTAAGTTTGAGTCGGGCCGGCTGCAGATTGAGAGAGAGCGCCTCCATGTGGAGAAGGAGAGAATGCAGCTGCATATAGACCACCAGAGCCACTGACAGAGAGGCTAAATAAAATGAAAGGAAAAAAAATACATTCTTGTCAGTATTCGAATTGATGCGCAAGATGGAAATTGCAACATGTGCAAACAAAGTTCATTGGCTGAGGAAGGTCATTAATCCATGGTGAAATGGATTTAACGATGACGATAGTGTATTGTTCATTGCATGGTGTTTTGAAATGGATTGATTCTTTTGCTCTGCTTGACCTGATTCATTTAATTTTTTGCTCTGCAGTGAGCTTTCTCTGCCAATGTAAGAGGCTTGTTTTCATCATTTGAGTTTACAAAATTGTAATATATTTGTAAAAAGCTTCCTCTATTATGTGCAAATGTCCTCTTTTGGAGGAATACTGAGCACGAGAGGCTAACATAGAGATTTGAGTATGATCATATCACAGAGAATTTGTTATTATATAAAACTTTCTATAATGTTTACATGGGTCTAAACTAACACAGAAACAGAGCGCAACTGGGTGGCTTACAAGGTGGCTAAATAATAATATCCATTAATCATACATTATATTTAACAGATAATTTAGTAGCACTTGATCATATTTAACAGCAACTGTATTTTTATCACTGATAGAGAGACACTACATTTAACACTTTGTTTGCACTTACAGCAATATGTCATCTGCCCAATTCAAAATGCATTTATATTTTGTCAATTAACTATATGAAAGCCCACCCCTATGAGTGTTTAAAAGTATTTTGGCTTTATATAATTTATTGAGAGAAAAATAATGTTTTTAATGCCTTTGTGTCCAGTGTTTACATGAGTGGTCCAGTCTATAGATGTTCTAATGTCAGCGTGAAAAGAAGATGTCACAATGCTTTATGATGATGATATGACAGTGAGCATGCCAGAAAAGTCAAGTACAAAAGTGTATTATTATTATTATTATTATTATTATTATTATTATTATTATTATCATTATTATTATTATTATTATTATTATTATTATTATTATTATTATTATTATTATTAATAATAATAATAATAATAATAATAATAATAATAATAATAATAATAATAATATTAATATTATTATTATTATTATTGTTATTATGAACTGATGTTTGCACTTTTAATAATGTTTTTTTGTCTTTTTAAAACATATTTCTCTGGTCGTTTTTTGTGTAACTATGATCAAGTGTAACTTTATTCATTTTCTGTCATTTTGTATTCTTTTAAGTTTGTAAATAAAGTGTGGATCTTTTTATTCAAGGCATAATAAGTATGTTTTTTGTTTTCATTTTCATCCTGCTGCAGATCTGTTAACTAATGGAAAGAATGTTAAAAATCCCTTTGAAAGCTCTTCATAACTTCATGGAAATACAATCTGAAGTGATGTAACACCGTGACATGTGAGATTTTTATATTTCTTATACTTCATCGTCAAAAATCATAAAACAATTTACAACAGGAGTGCAGATTTGAGGCTTAACTGTCAGTTGTGATCCTCTGCGCTGTCACCTCATCCGTGCGATGTGACAATCAGCTCATAAAGATAAGTTTGTTTTTCTGCCTGGAAGTTATTTGGCTGTCGCTCATCTGTGACCGTTTTTATGAAGCTACAGAACAAATAAATGAATGAAGAAATGCAGTTTTTTTGGCTGTTTTACGTAATATCAATTATTCCAAGAGGCTTGATTAAAACTGCATTTACTTAAGATTACTTAAGATTGAGAACAAATAAACTTGTTTCTTTACTCCAATCAACACCATCTTATTTCATATCATATCATATTTTCCAGTGGTGGAAGACGCACTGAATTGTGTAATTTAAGTACAGATACAGGAGCAAAAAATAGTAGTAGCACATACAAAAATCTTCTTCAATAAAAGTTTTAAAGTACATGTAAACTAAGTGCTTTTAAAAACGGTTAAAGTGTTCAAATTTGGGATTTTGATACAGAATTGGACAGATTTTTGCAGCAATTTGAATACATTTCCTAATTTTTCTAGTTTCATGTATATATTTTTGTTTGAGTCAGCACTTGAATTCAAAACCTTCACTTTCCACTTGTCAGTCCAGTTCAAAAATGTAGTGGAGTAGAAAGTACGGATACCTGCTCTTAGATGTAGTGAAGAAAAAGTAAAAAGAATCCACTGTGAAAAATGTCCAGATACCTAAATATGCTACTTAAGTACAGTACTTTTATTTTGTACTTTCCACCACTGTCCCTTTCCTTTGAGTATGTTAAATTCCAAAAAGCCCATTTAGTTATGCGTGGCAGCAAGTTTTTGGTACAAGAGATGACGAGAGATTAAACTATGCCTGCGACAGTGGGTGGAATACCAAATTAAGAAAAAGCGGGGTAGAAAAACACAGGCTGATGGAGGACTAACCCTGAGCAGAGATGAATGGAGCCACGAACAATAAAAGATAAGCTCCCTGATGACAAAATAAGCAGACTGAAGGTGAGCGCTCCTGTGACATCATTTGCACATAAGGGTGTAAGGTTAAAAAGAGTGCCAGGGCCGCGCCTTAGAATAGTCAGAAATGAGAAATCCTTGTCAGTAATAACCTAAAGTGTCTGTATATGAATGTGTTTGTGGGGAATATGAGCGAGTGTGAGAGGAAATAATGGCAAATGCATGTCATGTGATGCTCTGCCTTAGGAGCGTTAGGTCTCAGTGGACTGGAGACAGCAGCTTAAATGATCAGAACACAGAGGGGAGCTTTAACGCTGTAAATTCTGGTTAAGATCAAGTGGTGATTCGTCCCAGTTTGTATGAAAGCATCGGCAAAAGCGGTGACATCAAATGAATAATGATTAGATGATGTAAAAAAAATATTAAAAAATCCGTTATAATATGCTGTTCTATTAGAGCCATGTTTTCAATACAATGTCCGAGTGAATTTGTTTTATGAAGTATTCTTGTTAGAACAGTGGTATTATCTTTCTAGTCTAAAGTCATTTCTCGCACAAAGAGGCCATGAGCATGCAGAGCCCCACATCAGCGTATCCGAGTGGAAACATGTTTGTTATTTTTCAAATGTCTGCTCTAAAGATTGCTCACACATACACAACCAGTCAAAAGTGCGGAAATAGCTTCTTATTTCTTTGTTGTTGTTGTTTGTTTACTACGTTCAACATTGTAACTATACTGAACACATAAACTATATGAAGCAAGATCTATGGAATTATGTAGCGTTGGGATTGATTTTATCATTATTTGTTTATTTGGTTAGGCATGTTAATGAACATACATGATACACATGCTGTAAACATGCCAGATTGTAGCCATGGGCTAATTTCCATCCGTCCTGCACTCACTGCATCAATGATAAGTGGCCTAGTTCCATTAGTTTGAAATGAAGTTTTATTTTGCTGACTTTTAGAGCTAAGTGTTCTGTTTTATATTCCTATTATGTGCGTCACTTTGGAAACCATCTTGTCTCTAAAATGTGGTATACAAATAAAGTTGGATTGGATATAGATAGCTCCATAGATTCAGAGTCCTCAAAGTATCCGTCCTTTGTTTTGTTGACAGCGCTGCAAATGCTTGGCCTTCGCTCAATAAGCTTCATGATGAAGTCTCCTGAAATGGCTTTCACTTCACTGCTGAGCCTTGTCAGGGTTCATTAGTGGAACAACAAGACTGTTTGAGGCAGTCATCACAGCAAAGGGGGGCTGGAAAAGTCTATATAATATAAAATGTTTTGTGTTACGTACATAGTTCCATACGTGTGCAGTGATAGTTTTGGTGCCTTCAGCGAGACTCTAGTCTAAATAAATATTGAAAATGAAGAAAATAAGTCTTGACAGGTAGTGTAATTAATCTATTAACATTCCTTTTTTGTCATTATATAAATTGCATAAAGCCAGTATATTTTAGTATAAGTGCATTACCCACTATCCACTGCTTATTATGTCGTTCTTTGTTGTTTTTTGCCTTGAATGTTCCAGATTATGACATCAAACTTATCTATTGCCATAGAAATAAGCAGGTGATGCCACAAAACCAAGTTACAGGTCAGCTCTGTGGAGAGGCAACCCCACTCACTAAAATTGCTATAAAAAACATATGTAACTAAATATAACGAATAAATGCGAGACGGAGTCAATGCCATACCGAAGTGTGGAACATTCCAGGCAAAGAAACAACATCTTCACTTGAAGTGTTCCTTTAAGGTGAATAAATAGTGACATTTTTATGCAGTTTGGCAAACAGAAAACCAGAAAGTCTTTCATGTCTACAACACAGTAAATAACCACACAGGGAAAAAGCAAGGTTCATTGATGTTTTTACTAGAAAAACAAAACCAAATGGAAAGAAATCAAGAAACAAAGGAAGAAAGAAACAAGACAGAGTGTGTGACAGCGACTGCATTTTCTGTGCTGGAGGTGCCAACAAAAAAACCACTGGACTGGAACCAGCATTACCATGATTTTCTCCTTGAGCAAAAACGTGAGGCTTTTTTTTTTTTTTCTTTTCGTGATGGGATATAAAACTGTATCGCAAATGTTATGATATTGCATTACAGGGCTCGTAGTTTTTGTATTTGTCGGTGAAAAGGGAGACAATGGAAATGGAGAGGTAACAGAGGACACCGGCAGCATCCTCTTTATGTGCCGAAATTCAAGAAAAGTACATAAAAAATATTCAATTCTACCTAAGTATGTAGTCGGGGGACATTTTTCTGAGGTCTCCGTAGCCTGGGTGCATGGTAGATCCAATAGCATGACAAAAAAATTCCACTTTGGTTTGACCTCTTGGGTTTCCAAATCTGGGACAGAAAACGCACAGACGCGGCGATATCAAATGCAGTGCAAATATATCGCCGTAGCGCTGTATCCGAGAGGTGCAGTTAGTCACAGTGGCCCGTCCGCTCTGTGGATTTCGAGTGAGAAAGTAACTGAAATTCAACCAAATGTGCCTAAATGTGCCGACCCTGTTTAGTACTACGCAACAAGGTGTGTGTTTCTATGTGTGTCCGTGTGAGTGCTGATGGACATTCAGTGACTGTATGGGGTTATTATGGAGGCAATATCTGCATGAACATGTGTAAGGTTTGCCGGTGTCTTTTTAAAGTTAGTTCTGGAGGAAAAAGGCCATTCGATGCTCTGTTGGTTGTTTTAAAAGTTAGAATTGAAAGCAAGAAAAAAAGTTTCAAGTTCAAGAGGAATTTTGATCTTGGATGAAAACGGTGTCTTTTCAAATTTTGGCAAAAGAAGGGCACTACAACAGAAATCAGAATACGAAGAAAAAGAAAATGTATGTAAACTTTTGTCTTAAAAGAAGCATTGCTGAGCTCGCTATGACTAAAGTAACAATGCACTGTGAACTCTTAGTAAAAAGAATCGATGGAAGGAATGCCAAGATGATTCGGTTAATCGATAATCTTAAGTATTCAAGTCACAATAAGAACTAAAAAACAAATAATTGTGACTACATTAACTAATTTCAATTCAATCTGCATTCCAAAAAAGTACACCTAATCTCATAGCGCTTTTTATGTGGCTGTTTATATCACACTAACTTTACTTTGCATTCAGAAAGTTTGATTTCATGAAACTGGTCTATCGGAACAGTAATGCATTAGAATGACAGAAAATGAAGTGCAACTATCACGAATAAATGTTATATTGAGATGTTTCTTATCACCATAACTCTAAAATATGACATTGCAATATCCCTTGAATAGAGTGAAATGACAACAGTAAACTCATACTTAATTAATAAAACTAGCATCTTATTTTTGTAAGTGCTTTCCTGATAGTGTGTGCCTTTCTTTTGTCTTCAGTTTAGACTTTAAAAGTAGTGGATTAGACACAATATATCTTAAACACACATGTTTTGGCTACTATAATAACCCCATAGTGATGAGACACAGACCATGGTGGATTCTCAAGTTATCAAAAAACAGCCATAAAACAGAAGGTACGCCATGGCCTCTGACAATCAGTGAGCAATGTTTTCTATAGCTCTCTATAGACGTATAGATATATATTCATTTGTATTATAGATATAATATGTAGATTTATAAAAAAGGATTCAATCTTAATTACAAGTGGCATTTTCTTTTATACTCATTATTGCAATGATTTGTTATCTAAGATGATTAAAAAAGACATGTGTTTTGCTACGCGGGTATTTACAACAGTTTAAAAAGCAAGCTTTCATTATATATCTCAAATGAGCGTCGCCATCACCGCCCCGAATCAAGAAAAAACTATTCAGAGGTCAAGTGCAGGCGGTAAAGACGAGTGGTCTCCAGTTTTCTGACCGACCACATTGCCTAGAAGTGAGCAAAGAGCAATGCAATATTTTGAAAAGCCGGCTACGTTCACACCACATGGAAAACTGGCCCAAATCGGAGAACACATATCATGAATTACTTCCACCGCAGTGCTTTGCTACAAACAAGGCCGAAATCGAATGTCAAGCAAATAGAAGAGAAGGTTTTGTGTCGTTGAGCCTTGATATGTCGAGCCGGGCCAGCCCTCCGAATCTTTTATACATTTACTTTTGTTATAAGTGAGATAAAGCACCAACTGGCCTTTTATATGCACAGCTGCTCCGGAATTGATTGGCCCAGTATTGGATATTTTGAGACTGACAAAAGAAAATACTGACTGTTGGTTTGAGCGTGAAGAGATATCAACTTTCCAACTAAAGTAATTGGGTGTGACTGGTTGAACAAATTGATGTAAATAACAAAGCAATCAAAGTAAGACCACTTTTGATGCTGGTGTGAACATAGCTGAACAAAACAGACTTCAAATTGCGTTATAATTTCATCTAAAACTGAGAAGCACTGGGTTAGGTTGCCATTTGAGATCTGCATGTGTCTTATTCCATGAGTGAAAGTAAATAAATTGTATTGTTTCGGTGTTGTTATTTACTACAAAGTGTATTTTCTGTATATACCCGGGGTTTACTGAGGTTTCCGCTGTTTTGTATTGGCTGATGAACCCACTGGTTGTGAGAAATCATTATTATAATCATAATAATAATAATATTTGTAATACGAAAGCATTATTTTTTCCATTGAAGAGTCCACTGTAAAGTATAGCGGCTTCCACACAGTCCAAGCTTACAGTATTCTGGTCTTCTATAATGGTTGATTTACCTGGCTCTGTTTCAGTCAGTCCTCGCAGGCAATTCATATATTCGATGAAGACAACTGTGAAAATGGTGAAAACAATATTTGTCGTAGTAAGGCGCTGTCAAAGGTTGGAACGGGGCAAGAACTAAGTGTCTCTTCTTTTTTTTTTTTTAACAACGTTAGCTTCAACTTTCTTGCGATCACAGTTTGTTTCATGTAGAAGTTTCTGTGCTGCTGGCGTGTGTTGCTCTTCTTCTCTTCCGGAAGTAAAAATACTGCAGGCAAGCGTGAGAAAAGTCCGCGCAAAGTTCTTTTTTTTTTTTCTTCTTCTTCCCCGACTCCATTTTGTTTTTCCGAAGAAGTCAATGGCAGCAGGAGGAGAGTGAGATGACGGTGTGCGGTGTGTGTTGGAGATATGGTTTAAAAAAAAAAAAAAAAAAAAAAAAAACAGCTCTGGATGGAAATACAAGAGACCGCTGCGGATAGTTCTTACACGAAACGCTCCGAAAAACCGCTCCAAACTCCTTCAGACCAAGGTTGAGTGAGATGTACCACCAATAACAATGTGGGATTAAATTAAAATAGCAATTTCTGAATTGTCTCAATGTGACACTTAAAAAAAAAAATACTAATGCTTTTTGTGTACAGTTGTGTGTATGTGTAGGAATACGATGGCAAAAAATGTCATTATTAACATTGTTGGTGAATTTTTCTCTGTCTAAGGTTAATTTGAAGGTTAGTTGGAAGGTTTTGCAGTTAGGTTGTGTGGATGAGTTAAAAAAAAAGTGTAAAACTTAACTGTTCTTACTGTATGTCGAATAACTCGTCTCGAGAAATAAATATGCGGAGAAAACAAACAAAAAAACAAAACAAAAACGGTTAAGAAACTTTAATAATCATTACTATTTAATAACTATATCATCATTAAACAGTTTAGCTTTAGTTCAGTTTAGTTTAGTTATAATACATGTTTTTAGTTTAGTTTATTTGTGGTTTGAAAAGTACACAGTAAAACATAAAAAAAAAACATCCTCATAGACAAACGATGGACATAAGTTAACAAAACACTAAAAGTACCAAGAAATATTTTAACACTGTGAACTAAGCAAATTAAAAATGTGCTAAAAAAAAGTAAATCCT
Source organism: Chaenogobius annularis (assembly GCA_015082035.1). Classification (NCBI taxonomy): domain Eukaryota; kingdom Metazoa; phylum Chordata; class Actinopteri; order Gobiiformes; family Gobiidae; genus Chaenogobius; species Chaenogobius annularis. The sequence continues at coordinate 1,486,104 of BJKM01000063.1, read as the reverse complement.
AGTCTAAAATGATCGAAAATTTAGCTCTGAAAATGATAGAACTCAAAAAATAAGGCAAACTGTTCAGATATACTGCATCTTTAAAACATCCTCACTTTGCATCGGCCTCTTGTATTTTCCCATCCAGAGCTCGTACGTCCCTCTATGGTATGTCGGCGTGTGTGTGCGCGCGTGTGTGTGTGTAGTGTGAAGTTAAGGCACGGCAGGTGTTTTTGGTTTTTAGGGCAGTCCAGAGGAGACCACAGCGAGGCCGGGGTGTCGCAGGGAGCCGTGGCCCGCGTGCACAGCTTTGGGACAGTCCGGAGTCAGGACGCGCCCGTTCTCCCCCACACTCCCCGTGATGGACAGACGCGCCTTGTTTCGCATGGCTTCAGTGAACGTCAGCTGTAGATGAAGGGTAAGAAAGGAGAGATAAGAAGGAGATGGGTGATACTACGGGACTCTACTGCAGTTGAAATTTCTTGAATTCAGAATAATGTAACTTGAATTGAGTAGTTTTAAACTGTTTAAATATTTTGGAATGTAGATATTATTATTCTTATTATTTTTTGTATGACTTTGACTTGATAATGACAATGCATTTCTTATTGTTTTCAATATTTGTTCTAACATAAAACAGATTTTTTTTTTTTTTTGACAGAACAGTAGCATGTATTATCTGTTCACATTTAAAGCTGAATTATTAGTAAAAAAAAAAAAAAGAGAGACAGAACAGTAGCATGTTCTGTGGGTAAAGAGCGTGGAGGACATTCAGCAAATAATTGATGGACCTGGGAAATAGAGCTCCAGACAATAAGGCTGGCACAGAGCACTGCAGTAACTTGACTATCACACACAGTCTTTTATATTACATTTATATGATATCTATCTTAAATTTTTATTAAAATTACAAAAACTGAAGTCAAACCAAAGTCTAGTCTAGACCTACAAAGAAAATAAATGTAAACTTGTCAAAACTACTCAAATCAAAAGAAACATTTGGAACTCAAGTTATTTGAACTCATGTAGATTTTGGAAGAGGATAATTTACAAAGAAAGTGAACACGCAAATGAGAACCGGTATGCATGCAAGTCCATGCACATGCACATGCAGCTGACACTTTAGAAAATGTTAGGATTAGAGTCTGTTTTTGATTCCTTTGTTTTCATCGCTATACTTGGTATACATTGCACTGCCAACAGCCAAATGCTGGTATATTTGGCTCTTGAGTCTCTATTTGGCTCATAGGCTGCACAGTCCTCCTAACTATGACCTATTCTATAATGAAAGTCATGTTTTTAGCTAAATTAGATCCCTGTTTTAATACTAACTTTATAACTTGAAGATGTATCTTAAAGGGCAGTCATTTTTATATTAATTTTGAAACCTGTAAAATACCACGTTTAATAGCCTTTATCTAACACATTTGGTTACTTACACTAATCTTAAGGTTTAACAGCTTATATAAAGGCCTCCTATGATTGGTTGCTTTTAGCTGGCAGTTTTAGCACATTAGTGTTACCACCTGAAGGCATTTTCAAGTCCTTCAATTAAATACAATAACAATTTACACCATGCACTTTTTAGTAAAATGCCATTCATTTTGCTGCTATCTATCTGCAGGCAAGTTAAAGGGCCACAGCAAAACACACAAAAACACAAAATCATGCACGCACAGTCTATGGTTCAGGTTGGAGACATCTGCATTTCAGAGGTGACCATGCCATTCCGGGTTCCGGCAATTTGGACAATTAAGGTTGAGGATTTGACCAAGGGCGGGATTTGGAAAGTGGGGAAATTTGGAACGAAGGACAAGAAGGAGAAAGAGTGGGAGTGATTTGTCAAATTTATAGAGAGGGAGTTACGGACTATATACTGCTCAGAGAAAGACAGGTTACTTTTGGTCTTCAATCTTAGAAAAACTGAAACATCACAGCGAGAATAATGATAAATCCTGTAGACTACATTTTCTTGACGGTATCAGATCTTTTAAGTGCCTATTTCTACAATTTACATTTTATAAATGTTGCATTATAAATGCCGTCTTTAATCCTTATAGGTATCTAATATAAGGTCTATTTAAATGTATAACGAGCAAGAACTGTCGTCCTTTATAGAGGCATCTAATATAATACCTTTCACTTAACTGTAACAAATCCCATGAATTCTTTATCAAACAAATACTTTTTTTTTAATGGCGAGACTGTTTGTCAAAGATACATCAGCATGAGTGCACAACTTCACTGGTTCCATTCTCTTTGAGAGACTTTCACTTGAAACAGACTATTGAAACAAAAGCTTTTACCTTCTCTCACTCCAAATTGCACACTGTAGTAAAACTAAACTATTATTTTATTGAGTACTTTGTGTTCGAGACGGGCTAAAATACAAATATATTGTTGCATTTTTGGTCTGGATCACTTACAGCAGGGGTGTCCAAACTTTTTCCACCGAGGGCCGCATTTTGAAACTTATACAGAACAGACATAAAATGTTTTGAATATTTCCAATTTTACAGTATAAAGTACTACTTTTTGTTGTTTGGGCCAATTTATCAGGAAGCGTGAGGGCCAACGAAAATTGGTCTGAGGGCCGCATTTGGCCCCCGGGCCATAGTTTGGAAACCCCTGACTTACACATAGTATGTGTAAATGTATTATACTTGTAATCACTCATTTTGAATGCTTTTGTCAGTAAACAACAGTTGTATAACTTGTGAAAGTAGAAATAAGGGGCAAGCTAAGTATTAGTACTGCTTACTCCTTTTGAGCTCTGCATGATATTTCCTTTTTGTTTGTGGAAAAACATTACAAACTTCTCAAACAAACTATATAACCCAAACTGATGTGTAAGACTGTTATTTTTTAAAACTGATTTCCTATTTTCACCAAATGTGTTCGTCATTATTTTTGATAATAAGTGGAGCGACAATATTTCTTAATCTGATACTTTCTCCTATCGACCAGCTGGTGCACAGATGTTGAGTACTTAGACTATTTAGAGCATTTATATATTTGGTTGGCATTGTGGACAAGTTTGCATGTATTCATCCATGTATAAACTTGAATAGAAGCTGGTCCCCATCGAGAGGACATAATAGTTTACTCAAACAGTTTGCCAACTACATATTTCGGTGATGTTTTTATATTGTATTCTTACAGCTGTGCAGCCATGCTCTTAGCAGCTAGTGTATCCAACAATGCAGGTGCCTATAGCCAAGTCAGCCATGAAGCATCACCATCTTCAAAACCACTATCATGATCATGTACGGACAAGGACGATGGAGCCGAATCTGCAAACGAAGCAGCCAATTCAAACAGCCACAGAATATTTCGAAAAGTTTTAAACACAACATTTAAGTGGTAAATTGTCGTTTGCGTTGGCTCCGCAGTGCTTGCCCGCTATTTTTTGCTTGCACATGAAAACCTGCACCACCACCATGAGCGACACCACCACGATCCCACCTACTTTACAAATACAGTCACAGCCTCTAAATCCTACCCCTATATCTTGACCCCCTCGGAGCCGTACACGTTGTAGCCCTCCCTATAAGTGGCTAGGTTCTGGGTGCTGGGGGAGGGGCTGGGGCAGTGGGGGGGGCTAAGGTCCACCTTCATGCGCTTGGCTTCGGCCCGCGACTTGTAGCAGAACTCGACCAGGGCAACCAGCATAGCCAGGCCCAGGCCGCCCACCAGGATGTAGAAGACGCCTGCCACGTTGGACAGGCTCAGGGCTTGGGAGGACTTGTCCTGGAGGTCACGGGGCAAAGAAAGAAAAGACGGAGAAAAGTAGAGGATAGGAACGAGAGAAGAGATGGAAAGTAGAAGACAGAGGAGAGGACATAGTTACACACAGCTTAACCACAATCGATGAAATCATTATACCACGACTATGCTATGTAGTGAAATGAAATCTAGTGTGTTTAGCTCATTGTACTTTAATTATCTACATTCTAAGACATGCAAAATAATATTATCAGTACAAAAAATAGTACTAAAACAACTTCTAGCATAAACTTAAATACTAGCTATAACATGAATTTAGAACAACACTTTAAAATCAGAATTTTGAACATTGTATAGAAATAGTGTAAATGCAATGAAGAGGTTTTCAGGGGTGGGGCAAGTCATTTTCAGTAAGGCAGTCTAACTTCAATTGGAGTCTATTTTCTTCAATGCAATATCTAAAGCTTATGACAAAAAAATGTGCTCTCATCAAGTAATGAGTTTGTAAATATGGCCTTCAAAATAAAAACATGAAGTGACAACGGGCTGATGGTTTCACGTTGCTTAGTTCAATAATGTGGTATTGTGAAGATGGAGTTGCCTCAGATTGCTACAGAAACTGGAGTAATGTATAAAATCAAAGGATATCAGAATGAATTTTGAAGTTGTGCTGTGAAAATTTGTACTTTTAGAAGCTTGTGTCAGAAGGTGTGTCGCTCCCAATTTGGATCAGATATGTTACATGGGTAATTGGCAAAAGTTAATAATTTCCTTCCAAATGGTAGCTTTTGAAGTATTATGCACATTTTTAATTACTTTTTTTAGGATACCAAAATACAATAATGTTTGCAAAACATAAACATATCACATTCAGACACACATTTACCACTTGTACACTCCAAAAATGTAAATGTTGACTTTAAATAAATGTATTATGTAATTGTAACTTAAACTGTGGATAAAAGAAATCCAAGTCTGTGAACACTTTTAACTCTTTTGTAATTTTCGTTTGCGTTAGGTAGAACTGCTATAAATCTGCCCCTTTGCTATAATCTATAATCTATTTATACTGTAACTGTTACAGATGTTTATCAATATGCAGTGTCGCTATCAAAATAAATAAATAACATAAAATAAATATTTATGTTGATCCAAAGCAAATTGCTCCTTTTCTAATCCACTTAAAATATAAACCTTCGATCGACTTAGATTATTAGAGGCAAACAATTACATTACACATTTATTTAAAGTCAACATTTAATAATTAGAGTGTGCTTCCATTTTCTTTTCCTAAAGATGTTTAGGCCTATAGGCTTTATTAGACTGAACAGTGTAGCACGAAATGGGGATGAGACTGGGGTAGGACATTGCAGCAAATCATCGTAGCCGGAATCAAACTCCCGACGCTGCAGCCTGGCCACATGGCAGGCATATGTGCTATCCACTTGACCACAGAGTGGCATGTACTTCCAGTTTCAAGTATCTCTCATCTTAATTGAACTCTTGTCAAGTGTCAACATTTCTAGTTAAGCTTGGCTTAATTTGAAACAGTGAGCTTCTCTAAAACTATAAGTGAAAGGTAAGTTAAAGCATAAACTTTAAACTATTTTGACATAATTTATACTGTTTTTTAGCGAAAGATAATTGAATTCTGTCAACTAGACAAAAGTTTTAAAGAGTGAAGACGTTTTGCCACTCATCCAAATAGCTTTTTCAGTCCCTCTGACACGGTTCTGGCAAGTCACTGCCTTATCCGTCTTAATGGAGGAGCTAACTACAAACTAGTTGTTTACAACAAGGAGTAACTCTTGTTCGATAGGGCTATAGAACCAAGGTGTGAACTGTGACCTGAGTCATATTTCAAGCTCCTAATGTGTCATCTAAGTCCTACTAGCATAGTCTGATTAGCCCTATATTGTTGGGTTTGTTTTGGCTTAGGTTTGAGGACGGTGTTGTAAATGGGTGACAAGTTGTACCTTAAGACTCTCATTTGTGAGTGCTTTTCGTGCTTATGAAATTTGGACCCACATAGACGACTGATCCAGATGGGGGCGTGTGAGGGTGTGCAGCTCAGATATATGTGAGTACAGTAGTTGCAGTAATCTGGAGCGTTTTGGGGGATGGGCGTTTCACAGTGGACCGCAGCTGCGTGGCACTGACCTTACTTCCAGAGTCCTTGGGTCCACACTCTCCCTTGTCATACCACCATTTGTTTTTCAGTTTGTCTAAGACGCCTGCTTCACTCAGTTTCAATACTGCAAGGTTTACTGGGGTTCTTCGCGTGTAAAAATAACATAAATAACATCATAGGACATGTTATTTTATGTTATTAGAGTATATCACATTTGTTGCATTGCATAGTTGTATACATTTGGTGACCTAGCGTGGGTCCCACTGAGTACATGTGTGTAGGCTCGTATCGTGGAGGGGCTTGGGGGGGAGCGAGGAGCTATACAGGCTGAGCTACAGACATATGAGTGGGATCCAGCTTTGTCACTGCAGGTAGCGCACCCATGCTGCCCGGGACGACGACCTGTCATGGGCCATGCAGGAGGGGGTGAGACAGGACTGTTAGCGTCAGGGCTAGCTCCTTGTAAACTCAGGGGAACGCCAGACAGAAAAGACAGGATCCGAAAATCAATAGCTGTCTAGCTGGGTGATAGTTGAGCGGTTAAACCGTGGTTCGCTCCTGTGGTCCGGGTGACCTTTCCTGAATGTCATTCCCAGCATCCTTCATGCCTTCCTCTCTCATCTTTGCTATGACCTTACTAAAATATGCACTAAAGAGAAACTGAAACTGAAGAGAAACTGAATAAACTGCTATGGAAATATTAGATAGTTTGGTTATATAACATTGTGCTTCTATTAATCACTCATAATGCTCTCATTACTTCAAAGTTAACCTTAAAACTCGAAAATGTCACTAAAGTATCTGTTCTGTCCCCTAGAGAATTTAGAGTCTGTTTCTGGACAAACAGTTTGGGATTTCAGTGCATGGGCTCTTCCCAGAGCTGCCTCTAGAGGGCGAATATTCCTGCTCATTGAGACACCTGCATTTTCATGGCAACAAGACAACTGCCATTTTTCAACACAATTTTCTGAAAAAGATAGTTAAGTGTCATTGAATGCAATTTCCATAAAAAAACAATTCACTGTATGAAAATGCTGATGAGCTAATTAGCACTTTGGAAGCAATAAAAACAAGCACAAGGGCTGTATCGTTGTCACTGTTGGTCTATACCTTCATACTCAAAGGCACAGACCACTGACAGAAGATGCAACTTTGCGCTGATTTCACAGATTTGAGGTGTCACTCTTCCCCCTCCGTGCTCATATAGCCTTCTGTCCACATTTGCAGCCGGGCAGATGCGTGCGCTACTCTTCCCCCGGGACAGGCAGCGTTCGCGGGCCACACAGGCCGGTGAGCTGCCCCCTGTCCCGCTGGTGGTGGTTTGGTGGGCAGTTAGAGAGGGCTAACCTTGGAATCCCCTCCCCCGCTGCCACATTCTCCTTTGTCATACCACCACTTGTTTTTCAATTTGTCCAACAGGCCCTGCTCGTTGAGCTTTAGCACGGCCAGGTTGACCGCATTTCTTTAGGTGGGAAAACAAAAACAAAAAAAGGAGGAACAGATAAGTTTGGTCAGAGCAGAGGAGTGTGAGGGGGCTGACAGACAGGATGGAACACAGGCAGGAAAGAGGCACACCATAACAGAGGAGGGGATGATCAGATGGAACGTGGGTTAGAGAGGGGGAAAGGATCTCGGACAACTCTGTCTCTCTCTTTTCTTTATCAGCTTATGCTTTGAGCTCACCCCGCTGCAGTAATCATGGGCAGACAACAGCATGAAAAACGACAAACTCACCGACTTCCCAACAAAACTTTAAGCCATTCAACAGCAGTAAAGATTTAGTAGCTATACCTAGGCAGAAAATGGGGATTTAACATTGTATAACCCAAGGGTCTTCGGTCCAGTGCCATCTGAATCCCAAATTAGTGCACACTGCCTTTGTGTCTTGTGTGTTCGTGGACAGGACGCTTGGTTGGTGGAAGTCGTTGACACAAATTGGCAACCATTTTCCTGTCAGTCAACCCCAGGGCAGCAATGACTCAAGATGTAGCTTAGCACTAATGAGAGAATGAGTGATACAATGTTAAGTGCTTTGAGAAGACGATTAAGTATAAATACATGGTATTTGTATCGCTAAAAGTATTTAGCTTGTGTGGCACCTTGTGTCATATTCAAGGGTTTAGGGGCGATATCTTTTATCCATTCAAAATATATAATGTCCTGTCTGGATGGGAGTAGGAAAGGATTGCTTTGTCTGCTTGTATGTAATTGTACTATTTTGTGTTGCATTGTCTTTTATTGTATTGTTCTATTGTTATAGTGTGTTGTTTTGAGTGGGTGGGAGGGAGATTGGAAATGTAAAAGCAATTGTTTGATCCATCCCCTTTTCAAACCATGCCATCTGTGTCTGTAATTTATGTTATGTGAATATGTTTGAAATAAAAAGGCTGAATTGAATTGAATAGTTTTGTATTTTGCTATGGCAACGGTGCTGTATTTTCATCACTCTGCAACCCATGGATGGAGAGATTTCCTCTTGCTATGGATCACATAGTCAACACAGCATTTTAAGAGTAAAATGAAAACATAAAATAAAAATGCATTGTTTGTCTAACTTGTGTGCTTAAAGCATAAAACACAGTCTGGTTTGTCATAAAAGTCACAAACAGACAGAAGTGCAGTAAGACATCTTCACTGACCTGCTCCCTGACCTGACTGGACGTATGCACACAGGTCCTGTTGTGTGTGTGTCTGGTGTACACAGTGTTAACCAGCTCCCCACAGCCTTGTGTTGGTGCCCTGCGCTCCCCCTGCTGAGCTCTTATTTGTCACTGTGCGCCGGTATGCGTGTGGGTGGCGGTATATGTGCGTGTATGTGTGTGTGGGTCTAGTCTCCTGCAGTGTTCTTGCTCACACCCCTGAAGCGACTGACCTCCAAACAGAATCTGGGGACAAAAGGCTAAACATCAGGCATTCATGCTGCTGCTGCTGCATATGCATAAGCTTTTCATCCCAGATTTTATAACAAGGCAATGAGTCACTCGCATGATTTGGCAAGACTTTTCATAATCATAATAGTCATAGAGCCGCAAGGGGACCCGCTTGGACTTATTATCTACAGTTAACTTTAAAATAGAAAACTGATTAGAAACCACCCTAAGTCTTTAAGAAAACCAAAATGCATGGCGAGTCAGTCTTTGCTAATCTCATATATTTAGAGCCACATATATTTCTCCTAGGCATATTTTTCTCCTAGGATTTGAATAGTTGTTTGTACATTTCCTCACCCTGTATGCAATTTCATAAAGTTGGCTTGAAATATGTCCAGCAGATGACATTAGGACTGCATCTGCTGGTGCATTGAAAATGTGGTTTGTATGAAGCTTAGAAATAGTGTCAGTTCTCGGCGTATTACTATACGTTAATGAATACAGGAGAGGGCAAGCTTTTTGAGCTATGATGAGTGAGATGCAATAAAAAAAAAACTGAATCCATGGGTTTTGGGCAAATTATTCCTTCCAGAATTGAAGAATTTGTGAGGACCTTTCTGCATTTAAAATATATAATATTTAGACATATAGTGCGCTATTGCTGTGACAACAACGACATGCCTGAAACCCATGGACAGGTTGCATTCACGTTATAGAATGGAGGGCAGGGGCCTGTATAACACCATGGAAGTTTTTGAAAGAACTAACACTTTGGGGTGAAATAATGCCACCACTTTCTATAGCTATTGTGAGGGGAAAAAAATTATAAAAAATAAATCCCATTGTTTAATAATACTGACTGAGAAGACAGTGAAATTTGAGCCAGTTTTTGTTTCATTTAGATTGGCCCAGTAATGAAAGAACCATAAAACAAGTCAAGAAAGCTGCAATCTGACAGTTAAACACACAATTCTACCTGAGAATTCACAATAATGTAGTGATATCACGTTAATTCAACCTATTCCAACGTATGCAAACAAGAACAAATCATAAAAGAAACAAAAAAAACATAATTTCAAGAACTATTTTAGTGGAGATACATGATTTAATGCGTAAAGAGCATAATAAAAGCCTTCTAACAATAAATGGAAGCAGCATGTGCAGTTTTGTTTCCTGAGACTAGCTCCCTGAGATGACTTATGTTGAAAAGGCCCCTCATGCTGATCCTCTGCCTGTCACTCACCCCCTGTTCAAACTCCATCTCTGGACGGCTTCCATATGTTGGCTGTTTTCTCTCCGTTGTGCTCTCCACTGAGACTACATCACTGCATCGCGGGAGCTCAATGCTTTTGTCAGTTGATTCCCTGCATGTTGCTAGCTTTCTGCAGCTACCTGTAAAAGACCATGTGCCTTCTTTCCTCTTTCCTTCTGTTCCTTTTGTGAGATGCTATAATCAGCCGGCCCAATCGCTGCTCAAAGGTCAGTACAGTGTCCGACTGCCTGTAAGTTAATCTGGCCCTTTGTCAGTGCACCTGCCTTATCTCCTCATGTCTAATGCAGCTCCGTACAAAGGTGGGCCGCAGAGGTGTGAAGTTCACACAACCAGGGGAATAAACAGTGCACAACAGGAAGCTTTAAGCAGAAGATTTCATATATATTTGGTGGTCTACGTGCACACATTAATACTATATTTTTGATGCAAGAAGGTTCTGGGTTTGATTAGTGAATGCGGCTTTGTGTGTGGAGTTTTGTCTCTACATTTTCTCTCCAAGTGTTTGCCCCTGGGTGCTTTGATTCTCCTGTGGTTGTGTCCTCTTGCTCAAGGACACAACCACAGTTTTCACCTGTGGTAGCTGAGATCAAACTGCCAACATGTGCAGTGGATCTGACCTCTCTACCAACTTCACCAATGCCGGGAATAGGATTTGAACCGATCAGAGGATGAAAACTCCACAAACAGCTAAAGCTTAAGTATACCAGAAAAGAAAACGATAAAGTAAACCTTCAAACTTCATGTGGTGACGCAAATATCAATCCCACACCCCTATCTAATGGTTCCCAAAATCATACTTCAGTTATGCATCTCTACCCAAACTGCACTCTTGTTTCTAAAAATGTAAATTAACTAGCTGACAAATAATGATCATAATCTCCCAAAATCGCTAGAAAGTTGGCGCAGAACGATGAGTCACTTACACTTACGTCTTTTTCATTGTCCCCAACTGTGCTATTTTGTCGGACTTAATTATATTCTTTCCTCCTGTCAAGATAATTAAGAGATTTCGAGAGAGACAGTTTTCTCCGGGATCTCATCTAGTCACCATGACAAATCTCATTAACTAAAGAGGTGCAGATGAAAACAGTCCAAACATGAGCTATGGTAATAACAATTAAATATCAATCATCATTTTGCAAACTACAGCTACACTTCAGGAAGGCAACATTTTCTTGAAATTATCTCAGCATTCATCCAAGTACGTAAACATCATCAGATAATTTTGAGGTGATTATAGCGCGCGGAAGAGGCAGCATCACCTGACGTGCACACCGTTAGCCACACGTGCATACCTGGTCCATGGGCTGTTCCGCTGGAGGAGAGGGAGAAGCCAGAGACAACCGTGGATAGTCCCAGTAATGTGCAGTAAAGTGGGGAGAGGTGGAAGGTAGGAGCTATCCATATCTCGCTGTCTGTGGCTTTTCTCTCAGTTACAGAATAGCCGCGGTTTGAAAAGTGAATTTTGATTGGGGGAGAGCGGGGATGTCTGCACCTTACACAGGGGAATATTACAGGACAGGATGGTTTATGTTTGAAATTTTACCAGAAAGATGGAGGGATAGAAGAGAAGTAAAGTAAGCCCTGTGGCCTTTCTGCTGAAATAACTGATCACAAGTAACTACTGAGCCAATTAAACAAAACTATTGAATCTAAATGCTAGTATAAATATTTGATGAAAAATGAATAAATACTGACCTAAAAGTAATGTATGTTCAATGTTATATCTCGTAGCCCAAGTTCCAGAAGTAATTCTTTATTAATTCATTGTTAACTAGCAAGTTCTGTAAACTCTTTTAAATCTTTCTTGAAAATATACCTTAATAGATACCTTAATAATGTATGGATTAATTTAGTAAATGCAATAGTTAACTATGTATTATTCCTTGGTTGTTTTTAAATGTCTGTCTCACCCTATCATATTCACTGTAATTGTTCATTATTTCTAACTGAAAAGCACTGTGTAATGATAATTTTGAAAAGTGTTACATTTTATTATATTACATTTACAGTAAAAGGTATACTAAAAGTAGGACCGGTATATGTAGCATATGTTGTAAGATGTAAACTATGCAAACTAGCTTATAATTATCCACTTTGAACAGTTTTGAGCTTTACCCGAATTTTTTTGGGAATAGTTTTTCTGGATTGCATAAAATAAAGATTATGAGTTTTTAGAATCGTGGCAACTCTACTCATGTTCAAGAAACAAAATAATATCTAACTTCTTGTTGGGTTAACCTAGAAAAGCGTCTATTTAGTGAGTTTAGTGACCTCAGGATTACCAGTTTGGCAGCGTCAAAAGCAACAGGGCACCTTCTCTTCCTATTCCTCCATCTTGTTTGACTATCATATTGTTGAGTTTTTCTAAAATGATGTCATGTTAGTCCCCCCTTTGGCCAGGCCCCTCTGCTTCCTGGTCCTCTGTCAATTCCCCATTTGTGGCCATGAATACAGTGGCATCAGCCGGTGGTACTGGCCCTTCCTCGCGCTCATAAATCGAATCATCATCATCACTGTTGCCATAGTAACTGATGCTTCTACAGGATGACTGTGATTGTAGACAGAAGACAGATGGACATGTTACCTGCGTGGTGTCCCTGTGGAGAGATACATCGAGTGAGTGCTCAGACAGTACAGAGTGAAGGGAGTGATGATTGGAGCAGACAGGAAGTACATCCCAATGGGGTTAAGTTTATTGTTGCACACACTACTGCTAGGCTAGAAGTTTACAGTTTTATTTATGTGTGTGTGAAGATTACCGTAATGCAAATTTTCTATTCACAATTTTCATAGTTTTTCTGATTTATTTTTTATTCTATTTATTTGCAACAGACAGTTTTTAGATGTGTTACTTGGACAAACGTAAAGAAAGAGCATTGAAATTGATTGATGATTATATTATATAGTATATGTTATATTGTAAATGAAAATGAAGACAACTCAACACTTAATTGTATACTATAATCCACTTTTTGATACTATGTTATACTATTGGCTTGCTGGGCATTTAATATTTAATAATTGATGTAAAGTTCTTGACTATAAATAATGTATTTGGACTTACTTATACGCTGGGTAGTTTTTGACATCAAATCTATTTTAAATCTCATTAGTGATTCATGAGTTAATCAAGTTAAAAAGTGTATCAAGTAGGAGTACTGTTACTTCAAACTAAAAATTACTCGAGTATGTAGTATTAAGAAAAATACTTTAAAATATAGTTTCTTCAACAAGTACTTAATAAAATGTAACAAGTCGATGTGATTGAGGTCATTCTGCTGCTACTGGTATGACATCACTACAATGTCAATATTCATGCAAAACATTTTCTAGAAAAGTTAGAGCTCTTTAATATATATCTAACCACAAAAAGTACACTCTTGTTACTATCTCTGCTTATCTTGCATAACCTTTTATTATTATAAGCTGTCAAAATAATTGTTTACAATGTATGTACAACACTTTCAATTTAATTAAGAGGGTGCAATAAGAGGAAAATTAGGATGTACCGACTGGTGAATAATGACTACGAACGCCACAATGACAAAAGACAAAAGTGGAATGGCATTAACAGGCCCCTATCCATAAAGCACAGAGATGGAAAGAAGACATAAGCAAGACGCCACAGAAATGAAGACAAACATGTATACTTCTCTGTCACTGCCACTGCTGCTTGGTGAGACCACGAGTTTCCAAACATGTAATTACTTTAGTACTTTAAATATCGCAGAGATTTGAAATACTTTGATGCCCACATCTCATCTCACAAAGCAGCGGCGACAGGCTGGTTAGAGTGTTGCAGAGAAAGGCACAGCAGGGTAGGTGAAATATCGTGACAAAAAAGCACAGTACCATTAGCGGCTACTGTTTACCATTGTCACAGTATTCCACCCACCTTAACTGTGAGCCTTTGGGGGTGGCGATGCCGTAGCCTTTGGAGTCCAGGTTCCCTCCGACTTTCATGGTGTCGCAGGGCTTCCTCTGCTCCGTGTACTCGTTCATGGTGGACTCCAGCAGAAAGGCGTACTTCCCCTTGGATTTGCGCACCCTGGCCACTCCCTCCGCCGTGGTCTTGGTGAACACGGTGGGCTCGGCGGACTTCATGTACGACCACATCTTCTCGTACACTGCGATTTTGGACCGCTGTAAGAATCAAGAAGAAAGTATTTGAAAGGATTTGTCAGTGTTGCATGTTCTCCCTGTGCCTTTACCTAAATACAGAAAAGCTGAATACATCAAATAACAGCCATGGAGAAAAAACAAACACAAAACCATATTTTTAGATTCTCAAGTGAATCATAGTGAAATGAGATAAATCTGTTGAAAATATTAAATCATATGCTCAAAAGGGTTAAATTTCAGCTGCCTTTAAAAGTAGTAAAAACAAAAAACAAAAAAGTGACATAAACTTTAAACTATTCTATACATCAATAGACAGATGATAGATCAATCCAAACAATGCAAGTTGATCCACCTATTTTTTCCCTCAGTTTAAATAACATAAAGGTAAATTCACAGATGTTGAATCATTTCTGTTCGTGATTAGAGGCTAAAACTCGCTGTGTTTCGACAAAATCTTGAAGAAAAATCCTTTAGAATGTTACGCTGTCATCTGGAACCTCGCCATACGAACTCAGGATCAAGATTGTGTTCCAGATTGTGGGAACCATTAGTTGGGACTAAACCAGGAGAGGTCAAAAGACAACCCGTGCATCACTACCCTGGACCATCTTTCTGTGTAAATATTGTTGTTGTTGTGTTGCTTTTAATGGCGGTCGGCAGCCAACTGAAAAGGTGCATTTACAGCCACCGACTGTAGTTGCACATCTTCAAAGTATGTGTTTTACGCTGTACCGTAAAAAAAAATAAAAAGAAGCGAGAAAGAGAGAGAGAAAGAGAGAGAAGGAGAGAAAGAAAGAAAGAAAGAGAAAGCGAGGAAGAGACACAGGTACAGGTAACTGACACAGGTAAATGACATAGACACAGGTAAATACGCTCACACAGAGTAATCAAGGACAGCAGTGGACAGTGTTCTTTGTATGTTAAACTTCAAAATGTTTTATACAATCCAACTCATATTCACTGAGAAATTAGTCTAATGAGGAATTTGGACGCGCGGACATATGATACAGTGGTCTGCATTTTATAACCTGCCCCGCACTGAAATGAGAATTCACTACCGTGAACCATATTTATGTGTAAATATCTCATGTTACAACGTGGGCACCTACGGCTTATTGACAGGTGCGGCCCGTATATGTACAATTTATTTTTTCTTTGTAAATTTCATTGGTGCAGCTTTTATTCAGGAGCGCTCTATAGCCTGAAAATGATGGTATTTATTTTGCTTATTTCAAGCAACTGTATATTAAAATGTTAACATAAGATTACAAATGGAACAAGCAACAGGACAAGCATTTTCTAACTTTAAAAAATACAAAATAAAATAAATGCTATTGCACCCCAATAAGAAAAAACTTGTTCTATTGGCAAATCTTATTTTACAACAGTCAGAATATACTCCAATGAAGAAAAATACTACATAATTCAATTACTTTTCCATTTTTTATTTTATTTTAGGCTAACATTTTCCCAGTGAACAGAAAAGGGACTCTAACCCAGGTAGATCAGAGCTAAATTCGGACAAAACTTCAAGTCTCAATTGTAAGTTCACCTCAGAACTGCTAAATACTCCAAATAATCCAAATAATAGAGAAAGTCTATTTACCCACAGCAGTACCTGTAATTTGATAAACACTACCAAATGTTATTGTCATGAAAAAGTCACACAGATTACTAACTGTAATTGGTGAAAAAAAAAAAAAGAAAACACCATTTCCCAAAATGCATTATCCACACTATTATGCTCATCAATAACATTAATGTTTATTTAATGACGTAGATATTCAAATTCTGTCTGCGGATAGAATAATAGCCTTCAGCAGATGTTGTGTTGACATGACATATGATTGTACTCTGCTGACACCCAGATGTCCCCAGAAATGTTGTGCAGACACTGATGTACTCCAGTGTGCTCCTTTACAACCAACCAACCAAAAATATGTGTAATAGGCCTACTAACATCCTGCTTGTTTGTTTTCCAATGCACTTTCACCCCTGAAAGGATTGGCATATTGTCTAACCACGATCCAATTAATCAAGTCAACAATGCGCACAAAGACAAAATTAATTATAAGTGTGTTTTGTTCCTTGTTTACCAGAGCCTTGATATTTCTCTAAAACACAACCATGTCGAGTGCACATTATTCACAGGGGAATACTTGTTGCTGGAGAAACTGTGGCTACTAAATAGCACATCAGTATCATGTGTTTTGGGACTGACCTATTATTAATAAATATTGGTTATTGAGGCATTGCATACTGTCTGCCACATCAACATTCTCTTTGACTTTAAAACAATGCAAATCTAGGACTTAAAATTCCAACAATGGAAACAATGGATGGATACCTGTGGAATGCATTTTTTGTGGCAGTAAAAGAAGCAACTGTCAAAGACTGGACTGAAATAACTTTGGATATTTACAAAATAGAAAAATTGACTTAACATTGATGTTGAAAATTGACAAATTTGCCAAACACAGGAACAAATGGGACCGATACACATAATGAAACATATGCCTTAACATATGTCTTAGTTCTCTGTTTTTGTACTCTATTTCTTTTTAATTTAGTCATTTCCTTCACTGGTCTTGTTCTTGTTTTCTAGAAAAGAAATGATACAAAATAAAAATAAATAAATAATGATGTTGTATGTGAGCCAAGACCTTTGCACAAATTTACTCTTCCAATCCCCTTTCATAATGTGGGACAAATGTCCGAGGTCTCTTTCCTGATAAAGTCCTTGAAGAAAATTACAAGTGTGATGAAGAGCTTTTGTCTTCCATCTTCCATTCCTAATACGTGACATAGAACGACATTTACAAGCACATTTAAAAGGTAATCCGATGGCCCCAATGACGGGGTAGCAATCAATCTCACTTTAAATGAGTTTATGACGAGCATCGCAATGGCCATGCTGGTGTGGGTTACGGGGCACGTATGAACCCACTCACCTGGAGTAATCTATGGAGGAGATCAGAATGGAGTAGAGCAATTTTGCTCTCATGTTTTTGCACTGTTATGTGTTTTTGGGGCAGTGGAGAGTGGAAATAACAAGGAGACAAGTCAAACTGTGGCCCAAACACTGCATCATCGCTCATTGTGTTGTGTGGATGTAAGAGCTTGTGTAGAAGCGGTGCTGGTGCGTGACGGACACCTATCCCATAATGACACCTCCTCTGTCTGTTCTACCACTGACAATGTAGCAATGCATCGGTATAGGGAAGATTAAGATTGTAATAGATAACATTATACAAGTGAAATTGCAAAATAATGTTCATAGTTTCCTGTTTATAGGCAGCATGATGAGTACTTTTCACCCAGAGTCATGGCTACAGAATCCTCTCTGCCTGTTACTCAAACTCGATTACTTGGCTAGTCGATACTACCCAAAGTTATGTCAAATTGAATGTGCTTTCACATAGAAATTAATGGTGAAGCTAAACCCCAGTGTACAGTATAAAATGTTTATGTCATGATTTATATGACTTCTGTATTGTGCACACTGATATATCGCCTGTTTAACAAAAACTTCATACAAGAATTCTGTGATCTTGTGTCCTTGATAATTTTGAATCTGTGGAGATTTGAACATTCACGTTTGTTGCACCTCCAAACCTTTGGCTAAAGACTTCTTGAACACTATTGACTCTTTTAATCTCATTCAATAAGTCAGTGGTCCCACGCATGAAAAGGGTCATATATTGGACCTGGTTTTGTCTCATGGCTTGGACGCGTCCATGGATGCATTGTGGACATGCGTATCTCGGCTGTTCCTGTGTGTTATGTAGCGTTGGAACAGTTTGAGCCTATAGCCCTCAGTGAATTGGCAAAGATAGTTAAGACGCTTAGACCCTCCTACTGTCCCACAGATTGCCTACCTTCTAAACTTCTTAAAGAAGCCTTTGATGCAGTTAGTCCAATTGTTTTAACTTTGATTAATGCATCACTTTCCACTTTCCTTCTGTTTTTAAACATGCTGGTGTCCAGCCCCGTATTAAAAAGCACAATTTGGATCCTAATGTTCTTACAAACTATAGGCCAATATTTAAACTTTCCTTCCTTTCTAAAGTTTTGGAAAAGGTTATCTATTGCCAACTGTAGTCACACCTTAACTGTAATTTCTGAAAAATTTCAGTCTGGCTTTAAGCAACAACATACCACAGAAACTGCACTTTTACATGTTTATAATTATATTCTTTTAACACTTGATTTCTGGAAATCCTGCTGCCCTTCTGCTTTTAGATATGTCCTCAGCTTTTGACACAGTTGGCCACAGTATTTTGTTGTCTCGTCTGTTGGTGTTCAAGGCCTAGCACTTGGGTCAGATCATTCTTGTCAGAACGAACCTTCTCTGTTCACCTCGGCCCACATCAGTCTAAAACTGCCCCTTTGAACTGTGGTGTACCTCAGGGTTCCATCCTAGGGCCAATTCTCTCCAGCATTTATTTGTTTCCACGAGGATCACTCTTTAAAATTACGATATCTCGTTCCATTGCTTTGCTGATGACGTGCAAATTTATATTCCCCTGCAGTCAAATACCTCATCATTTGAGCCCCTGATTCACTGCCTCAGAGACATTAAAGACTGCATGACTCTTAATCTTCTACATTTAAATGAGCGATTCACTCATTTATTACAGCACACCTAGATTACTGCAACTCTCTTTATTATGGTCTCGATCTGACCTCTCTTAAACGCTTGCAGTTAGTGCAAAATGCGGTGGCCAGGCTGCTCACAGGTACAAGGCGTCACCAACACATTACTCCAGTCCTGGCATCACTGCACTGGCTTTCAGTTATCCAGAGAATCCAATTTAAAATGTTGCTCATGGTTTTTAAGTCTTTAAATGGTCTGGCTCCCTGCTCGTACCATGTGGTCCTCCTCTCAGCTCCTCCTGGATGTGCCCAGGTCAAAGCTAAAAAGCAGAGGGGGCCTAGCTTTCTCTGTGGCGGGGCCCAGGCTCTGGAACAGCCTGCCTCTGCATGTTAAAGCTGCTGAGACAATAGAGCAGTTTAAATCCTTGTCAAAAACCTACTTTTTCTCTCCTGCCTTTTAATCACAACCTGAATTATTATTATCATTATTTTTATTAACTTCATGTGAATTTTAATTGTTTGTATATATGTATTATTGCACTTTGCTGTACAACACTTTGGGCTTTTAAAGTTATAAGTGTGCTTTATAAATAAACCTTGATGATATTTATATTGATGATATGATATTTTTGTCAGTAACATGTAAAAGAAGATATTTAGTGTCACTAGATTGATCATAAACACATGCTCAGAAATTTCCACTTAATTTTTTTTAAAAACACTCTCAAACACACTTTCTCTCATAAATGTGGTTGATGGGCTGCGTAAAAGTCAAACTCTTCTGGATTATTTGCAATTTTCCATGTTTGAGTAAAAAATACCAGGGGATTTCCTGGACTATGAGTTGCCAAGAGTTGCCATGTGATCAATAGCATGAGCATCGAACGCCACGTTTGCTGATGATATGTCTATGCTTTTCACCATTCAAAAGATAACACATTTTTCAATATTTTGCTTAATATATACAGTAATAGATACAGTCCCAGGCAGGACCAACGAGAGCACAAAAAGTAAAGAATAAAATGAGAATATATATTAGGGGGTGGCATCCAAAGAAAAGAAGCGAAAATTTGACTTTTTGGTCCTCCAAGGTGCATACACCTTCCCACTCCTCGTCCGTCAAAACAAAGTTACCCTCTTTTTCCAATATAATTTAAATATAGTTAGTAGATTGGCCGTCCAAGCCAGTAATGCATTAATATACTTTATATATTATTCCCCTTCTGATTTACATACTTTAATAAAGATTTAAATCAGATCGTTATAATTGTTGTTGCTTTTTTTATTATAACTCTTGTTATAATCCTGTTATAATAGTCCTGTTTCTCCAGGCCTAAGGATTCCCTCAACGCATCAAAGCTTTTCATTTTCTTTTAGGCAAGTCAAGGCAAGTTTATTTGTAGAGCACAATTCGTACACAAGGCAATTCAAAGTGCTTCACATAACAGGAAAAAAATGCATTAAAATCACAAAGACATGACAGAAATCACAACATCTTAATTTAAAAGTGCCATTTTCAGGCTATCCGTCAAATAGTTCAAGACATAAAAGAGAAGAGTGCAAAGAAAAGCCTTTCAGCCAAACAAAACAGTTTTTAGTTTAGATTTGAACATTGCCAGAGTTGCGGCCTGTCTCACATCCTCAGGAAGACTGTTCCAGATTTTAGCTGCATAAAACTGAAACGCAGATTCCCCATGTTTAGTCCTGACTCTGGGCACCAGCAGGAGGCCGGTCCCTGAGGTCCTCAGAGTCCGAGATGGTTCATATGGCACTAACATGTCCGAGATGTACTTTGGTGCTAGGCCATGGAGAGACTTGTATACAAGCAGAGTTGCTTTGAAGTCTATTCTCTGAGCCACAGGGAGCCAGTCTTACAATCTGGTAACATGCTTTTTTAAATCTAAATCTCAAATCTCAGGTTGGTCCTATTTGATTTAAAACTTTGGTTATAGGCCAACCAGTTTAAGATTTGAACATCTTTGTTTACTTTATATGTTTAGATTAGCTCGTTCCATGTCGTAAACACAGACTCCAATAATCCAATGCAACATTTATTGATTGATTACAATACGGATAAGTGGTGTTTGAAGGAAGGGATGCAGATTGACAGCCACATTTTCATCAGAACTTGAATGAATAACGAACAATGAGTGAAATTGTTGAGTTGTGACTTCGAGACATTGCAAAAGCGCGATGATTCATGAATTATCATTACTATTTATAAAAACTCCCTTCACTTTTATATTGAAAGAATGATGACATCTATCTGCCGTAAAGTAGAAATGACACAGAAAATTGAAACCAGCGTGAAAGATCTAATGCACACCGCTTTCTCCCGATGGCATTTTGAGCAGATTTCTCTCCCTGCACATATGTCCACTTTTGATAATTACATGCATGCTCACATAGAACATAAGTGTCAGCGTAGGCCTAAAAAACACGCAGAGATTGGCGTGAACACACAGATAATTAATGGCGCTGGCGAATCCCCTTTAGCTTGGGGAGAGTAAATTGCTTTTTCACCCTCCACAGATTTCAGTGAGCTCGTTATGTTGATGATGCCACTGCAGCTCACACAGGCACAAACTGTCTGCTCTTTCTCTCCTTCCTCCCCTTCCTCACCTTCAACCCCGAACACACTGTACACATACACACACATCTGTAAGCAAATGGAAAGGGAAATTGTAGGCAAAAAAAAAAAGGGGCAATGTGCCAGAATACTTAGATTTGTTTTGGAGAATATAGATTGTTTTGTTTGTCTTCAGTTCACAAAGCATTTAACAGCAATTTAACTATGGGTGAGTAGGTCAACGGGTGACGGTCTTATAAATCGGACCGTACAGATTTAATTATCTGGTTAAAATGTTATTGCAGAGGTCCTTATTACTGTTGTGGAGATGTTACAAACTGTTTTTGTTAGTTTATTTTGGTAGTTTCTGTACCAAAGCCAAGTTTTAGGTGGCTGTTTGGACAGATGTTGAGGTTTTTATAATCCCAATCTCATATGAGAGTGTGAGTGAGAGGCTTTAATGTGTGATTTGTGGCTAACAGAATCAATTTGCCGTGGATTCACAATGAACACTATCAAAATATATTCTTCTGATTCACATTCACTTGAGGCTTTTGCACTAGTGCTTACAGTGTTGATATTGTTTCTCATTTCACAAATATTTGTTCCACTAAGGGCATTGATGGTTAGATCGTTAAAGACATAACTATGAGCAGACTACAGACTATAGTTTATTTTATTCTTACACATATGTTGTTGCATACCCTTACTCACTATTGTTCTTTTTTGATTCTATAGTTAATTTACAGTTGCTGATCATGCTAGGTCCGCTTCATCCCCCATGGAGATGTTATAATTTCTGGAATGTTCCAAAGTGTTCCAACATTAAAAAATGGTCGGGTGGGGTCACCTTTCCACAGATCTGACCTGTAACTTAACCTGATGGCATTAACTGCTTGTCACCATGGAATTGATCAATTAATTGCCCTATTGTGGAATATTCCAGACAAATCAATAACATCTCACATCCCTCCACCAGAAAAGTCACATAGTGCACCAATAAATTAATCTGTATTGAAAAACAGATGAAAAAGTAAAAGTAGTAGTAAAACTATACATACAGAACATCACATTAAAAGAGGAGGATCTTTACCCTGAAGAACTCCTTGGTGGATCCCGAGTCCAGCGTCCCGTAGGCGATCTCTGTCTGCTTGGCCAGGTCCTCCGCACTCTCTATGGGCGACACCATCCTCTCCACCGTGAGGAAGGCGGCCAGGTTAGCCGTGTAGGAAGAGATGATGATCAGAGTGAAGAACCACCACACACCCCCAACTATCCGACCTGATAGCGATCTGCGGAGACAACACAGAAAACGGTTTTAGCTCTGCCGCTGGGTTGGCAAATAAAAGCTAAATGAACATTAAAGCCATACAAAACAGAATCTAATCTAGGGCTTCTTCGAACGCTCTCATCCCAGCTTTTGTCTTTCCATGTGTGTTTACCCGGCTTATCTGGCAATTGTGTCAGAAGTGGCAAGTCATTAGGTCTGGGAGAAGAGACCAAAGTGAACACGGTAAAAGTAAAAGGGAAGAGGAGAGATTGCAAAGTGTCTGTATAAGGACTTGAAATGTGAATGGGGACAAAAAGGGAAGAAAAACAGCCTACAGAAAGAAAGCTTCTGAGCAGCTGTGTGTGGCTGTCCATGTGGAAAAGTCATTATGAAATTGGCAAAATATGGTTTAATATTTTAATGCAAAATGCTCAGTTGTTCAGAGCATCATTCCATTTTAATTATAACTTTGTGAAAGCAGGAATATAGTCATTCAAACTATGATTCAAAGAGCACTTTAGCTGTAAGGCGTCAAAATACATGTAGTCATTTTTACCAAACCTAAGATGTGGCAAGTTTCTTTAAAAATATATATACAGTGTTGCCACAGGAGGTAATGTTCTCTCAACCCTGTGTCAGAATTTGCTGTCGATATTTAATTTGTTTATTTATTCTATGAGTCAATCCCATGATCCCACAATTAGAAAACAGAACTTCAAAAAAAAGCTAGCATGATATTACTTTTAAGGTTGCACATTGCTATCTTCCATTTCAATCACAGGAGTTTTTTTTTTTGCTTGAAGATGTTTGTATGTTTAATGCCATACCGTGAAACATTCCAGGAAAAGCAATAACATTAAATAGTGCATGTCTGACTGTCAAGAGGATTTGTCATCTTTCGGAGCTATGGTTTGATGGCTATTGTTCTTGTTCTATACGGTTCACTTATGAAGCTGTGCCAATGTAATAAGACAAGAGTATAATTTACAACAGAGTCCTGAAAAGTTGTTCCTAACAGTACTTCATATAGTACAATCAGCCGTCTGTATTTCTGGCATTGGCGCATGGGCTGTTAGTCAGTTATTTATGATTCTTTATGGTGAAGCAATGGAGCAAGAAAGAAGCATTGATTTGAGCACAGTGGGGCGTTGCTTTAACTAAACACTCCACGCAGGGGGCCAAAGTTACTTTATTGATCAGAAAAGGACAACCCACCCTTTGTGGTCTGACTTGTAATCAAAATAAGGAAGTCTAAATTCCCACACTGCTGTGCTTCATGTGTCAACAACACATGGTTATGCCAATACTTTGAATGTAGCCGGACATAATATTATCCCAGAGGGCGTTTGTGAGGAGAAACATGTTTACAATCTGGTATGAAAGCTAACATTAGTCCCAAGAGCTAAGTATTCAGACAACGAGCGAGTATATAGATTGAAAGGCCTGTTTATGGTTCGTTTAACACCACTAGAGAATATTGGCAAGTATGATTGACAGGTGTCTATGTGCTTGGACTCATGTCTAAGCGCTTTATTGAACAATTCAAAGCTTAGTGTCAATGTGCAACAGCCATAGCAATTAACAATCATTCTACCTTTTGAATGGTGAAAAGTGCTCGAAATGGCACCTATAAAAACTTATGACTTATGACTATATAGAAACCCTAAGCAGCTTGAGCATTACAGAGAGCATACTGGATGAACAATATGTAGTTGTGGTATTGGGATTTGGACACTATGCTGCTATTCAAGAGAAATCTGGCTATTAAATGCATCGACTGCACAAACTCCAGAAGTTTCTAGGCTCCTAAAATTGATTCTGTTAGTTTTTCCAGCTTTATATTTTTCATTGCTGTTATTAAAACAGAAAATAAGACAATTCGTTTTGTTTGCTATTCGGAGACACTCCAGATCAATACAGGAGCTTAAACGTACACGTAAAAAGAAGCTATTAAGGAGGAAATGCCTGCACTAGTGGTCATATAAAAAAGATACAATGATGGTATTATAGGACTGTTCTTCTATTAAATTTAGATGTGGCGAATCAAAGAAATCTTGCAATTTTAAGTCGTCCAAATAAAAAATAAACTGCATGCTGTTTAAATTGTTGGTTAAAATGTTACATAGCTGTTGTCATGTATCTGAAATGCATCTGTTTTATGACTAATCTGTTTTGCTTTACATCTTACAAGAGGATGAAACTTGTATTACTCAAAATCGCTAGCTTGAAACAAACATTTTCTTTTGGTCTAATTGCATCAATACATTTGTAATCTCAGTTTTGTCAAGAACGCCTCGTGTTGTTTTTTCCCCCCGTCAAAACAAATGCTCTGAGCCTTCATTACACCAGCACAACAGCTTAATCATAACAGAGCCATTTGACGCGAGCTCGGATTGGCGCTGCACCGCGAGCGAGGGAATCCAAATGAAGACGGAACACCTTCAATGGTCCACTGGAGAGCCGGATAGAGCCGGAGAGGACGCGGTGATTAACAACATGTCTGCCACGTAATGCATGTCCTTGATGTTTAGTCTGAGCTTACATGTGTTCATCTGATAGAGGTGAGTGTGGGCTGGGAATCTGGCCTTGGTCTTGCTGCATAGTTGCACCTTTTGTAATGTGATTTTACATTCTCTTTAGAACATTTTACATAATGCCTTGATTTTCGACCCAGTTGCCAGAGAACACTAGTATGCCTTGAGGGATTGCCAGTTGTGCATTGATGAATCACACGTGGATTTAATTGAATCATTTTGGAAAACAATTACCATTACCAAATTTAGAGAACCAGACACAGTGGCATGGACAATATTTGCTGCATTATATACAACTTTTTTTCCCCCCTAAAAGGTGTAATTTGGAAATAATAGATGGTATGGCGCGGACTTACTCAACAAAAAATGTGCTGTGCTCCAAAAAAAAAAAATGGTCTAATGCACCTGAGAAGCAGAGGTGGAAGTGCAGATCAGTAGGATATCATCACATCAGAGTATTTACAACAAGGTACAATATTCATAGTGATATTAGGACGAGGTGGTGTTGGACAGTACTGTCGAAATGCTATTTGACTAAATATGTACTGGCAGTTTTTTTTCAAATCATTGAGTTGTAACAAGTGCAGATTTTCTCATGCGGTCAACATTAAACATTAACATAAAGCCCATGGTCAATGTAGTAGCACATGATACAACTTACGTAGTAGCATGCATACAGGGTTGTCTATAAACTGATACACAGATATAAACCAATACCAGAAGAGGTTATCACATCATTCTGAGTTTTAGCTATGGATGAGAAAGGTGTATGTGGGTCAATGGTGAGTAATGAAATAGAGTTCAAAACACAACTAAAATGTTTGCATGTTTCTCCCCGTGTCTGGGTGGATTTCCTTGGGGCACGCCGGTTTACCCCATCAAACCAAAACATGCACATTAGGTAAAGTTCATCCAGCTACAGAACTCCTGACCAAGCCAAGCACAAAGATCTGGAGATGGGTTCCAGGGCACTGCACAACATGGGCAGAGGAGAGGCCCCAGTGGCATTGAAGGATGGATGAAATGCACAGGACAAATTTTCCTATGGGGACAATAAAGTTTGCCTTAACCTTAACCTTTAAATCTAAAAAAAGAAAATCAAGCCAACAGTTGTAGAAATCCAGATAAACAACAGGAAAACTGCAGACTATATACATTTATCATTGACACAGACTAGTTGATCATACACAGATGTAGATGTTTGAGTGAGTTGAAGAGTCCTTTATCTGCCAATACTGTTAGAAAACAAGATATATACATAAGCTCTACTCTGCATAGTTGGAGCAACAACATAGAATCTACTTTCATTTTACAATGGAAAAGCCAAGCAATTACAACAATAAGGCAAAAAAAACAAAACCAGCAAAGAAACACATTTTACCAGCTGAGCTGCCAATAGTTCTGCAACTCACTTCAGCCTAGTTGTAATAGTGGGGGCATTTTTCAATGAAAATGTTGTCAGTGCATTGCTCTATATTTAAGTATCAATATCGAAAACAAAATGAATTGACGTAAACAAACCATTAAATAAGCTTCTAAACTCAATGCTGTATATACAGCAAGTCCTACAGCGGTAAAATGTATATAACTTTACAGGTATTTTCGGACCACTCCCAACTAATATGGCAATTCTTAATAACACTCCTGCCACTTGATGCATGTCCTTGATTTTCAGTTTGACAGGGGCAGAGTGGGAGTTTGAAATCCATGTTTAGCCTTGGTTACACTTAGCGGTCACATTGCCTCCTCAAATTCAATACCTTTTCATTGTGATTGGTAGAATGCACTGCCTTTGCAAACGTCTCTGTGGGTGAGCATTTGGAGCAATGTCCTTGGTTTTGTGTGTGACATGTCTAGATGCTTTGGTATGCAACAGCCAACCCATTGTACACCTACCCATGTATCATCTATGATAGCTAACAGATTGCCTTCCCAATCCAGCATGTGAAAGATTAATGGTGCACCGTTTTGCCTTTCCTCCCCTCCAACACACACACACACACACACACACAAACACACACGAGATGCTTTCATTTAGAACATGTGATTTTCTTAACCAATATGCAGTAGCAATTTTCAGAAACAACATGGGTGACTGTGTTGAATTTTGACTTTGATCGAGATTCTTGATTGACAAATGCGTTTCATACTGCCCCATGCTAAAATGTATGATTGAATTAGACAGATTTATGTCAGAATACTAGACTCAAACAATAAGGCAATATGTATGGTCTTATGGCAATGCAAACACAGCAAATCGGACGGCTCTGAGCAAAGGGCCCCGGACCCCATACGACCCTGGAGCACCCCCTAAAGGACACCAAGAGGGACACGGTCGAAAGCCTTCTCCTGATCCACAAAGCACATGTGGACTGGGTTGGGCGAACTCCCATGAACCCTCGAGCACCTGATGGAGGTTATAGAGCTGGTCCAGTGTTCCATGACTGGGACAAAAACCACACTGCTCCTCCTGAATCCAAGGTTTGACTATTGGTCAAATTCTCCTCTCTTGTACCTTGGAGTAGACCTTACCAGGGAGGCTGAAGAGTATGATCCCTCTGTAGTTGGAACAGGTAAATGCTGATAAAGAGCCCAAAAGGTTTGAATCCCCCCCAAAACACATCAAAAAAATTCATTACATTGCACTAAATAAAATATCTTTGCAAAACATTAATTGAAAATGGGAGAACAAAGTTATTGTCTGCATACGTGAAAATAGTATGAAGCAATAGGTAACGCATTCCAAGGTGAGAAACTTTACAGATCTAAAAAGGAATCCAAATTTCCTCAAAGGCACAAACTGTAATCGAACAAAATCCAACAATGCCCAGAAGTGATTTTATAAGTGAAATAAACATATTTACAGCCTGCTCCAATAGACAGGCTTGGTCTCCAGAGCTCCATCCCCCTTTCATGACATCTACCTGGGGTGAATACTTGATTTATACATCTGTTTAAGGTCTGCTCTGCCCTAACAACCAAAATGTGTAAGCTACACAAACAACATAAGCCTAAAGCAGGCTTTGTAAAAAATTAAGAATTCATGGGTATTATTAATATTAACAATGTCTGCCTCCGATAAGAGTTTGGACATTCTTAATGAAAAGTGCTATTGGCAAATACAACAATTTACACTTGGAACATTTCTACTTCACAGAGAACACACATGAATCAAAACATGAAGATATTTAGAGTGGGACCTATAGCAGTATTAGAAAGCACTATGTAAAAGACGTTTGTAGTGAAAACTTGTCTGAACCAGGTTTAGATCCTGACACTCCACGGTCCAAGTCTGAGATGATGATATCTGATCAGGGCCGCTGCTAACCATTTGGGTGCCCGAAGGAAAAATGTTCAGTGGTACCCCCAGGCCCCCAATCCACTTTGAACATGTAAAAAATGCGTAGGGTTTGAGGTCTGTAATACAATCTTAAGGTCTGAAGTTATTTGATTTTGTAAATATTACATAAATCACAATCCTAACTGGGGTCTCAGGGCCCTCAACCAAGAGGTTTTCAGCAAAAATCATATCGTCTTCAGTCATCTGATGCATTTTAGATGTAATATTATGTGCAACTCATTACTCAGTTTATTATGAGGGCCCCCCGACAGTCCCTTAATTTCCCTGCTACGCCCCTGCTCTGCCCCTGCTTTGCCTCTGCTCTGCCCCTGCTCCGCCTCCCCTGCTCTGCCCCTGCTTTGCCCGTGCTCTGCCCCTGCTCTGCCCCTGCTTCGCCTCTGCTCTGCCTCCGCCGCCCCTGCTCTGTCTCCCTCTGCTCTCCCCTGCTTCGCCTCTGCTCTGCCCCTGCTCCGCCCCTGCTCTGTCTCCCCTGCTCTGCCCCTGCTCTGCCCCTGCTTCGCCCCTGCTCCACCGTGACCCAAAGCCCTTCTCCTGCTCTTCTGCAGAACAGATTGAGGCTCTAGAAAACACAACAGGCTGCAACTATTGATGCTTTCTGTTGTATTTATAAAAACAGGATTTAGATATTTGTAAGAAGTTGAACCACTTTGGCTTTGCGACGCTGCAGTGTCAGCTCTGCAGCTCCGCAGTTTGCCGCGCCAGCTGGACGCATCATACATCTTGTTTCATTCTCTCTTTTTCATGGATTCTAATTAAATATGAGGCCAGTTTTCATCAACTAAAGACTGTTTTGCTCCTTGTGGCTTGTAGAATACGTATGTGCAGTCAAAACTGTTCTCAACTGTGCCCCTGATCTGTCTGCGTCTGTTTAATCTGTGGCTTGTAGCTGCCCCTGCACATCTCAATCTCACTATGGAGGGAGAGCGAGAGAGCGAGAGAGAGAGAGAGAGAGAGGTGACACTTGAGTCCAAGACAGACTATGCCTACTGAAGGCTCCCAGTTTAATTGCAAAGGAACAGTGCAGCCGCTGCACAAATAGCCTATTATATCATTCAATCCAAACTGCCTGGTCAGGCTGGTGTCCCTCGGAGCACTTGATGCCCTACGCACTGCGTGTTATGTGCATAATGGGAGCGCTAAAGACTAAAGACGCTAAAAGACTAAAATAGTACAGAAATTATTTTTTCAATTTTATAATAATTTTGTGTAATATTTTGGGAATATTTGCAGCATAAACATTATTCAGCTGTGTTGTAGCATTCTCTGTAGTACCTTGATGACGGTTGGATAGTGTGAGATCAGTTTTGTTCAAAAAATTTACTTTAGAAAAATTCTGAATGGTTTTGTGTCTCGTGTGTAATAGGTTTGCAAAGTGTCCAAAAGATCTGCAATCTTTATGATATATATTTCAGAAAATGTGCCAAAACCACTATACAGCTGCTGTGGCAACGAGTCAGGATCTTAGGTCTGACTATAGAGCTGGAGGATTAGCATATTGTGCATTTGTTTTGACTTAATGAGGGAACTATTGAGCAGTGTATTCCAACCAGGGCCATGAGGACCGGGGGGTATGCAAACACTTTATGCATAATTTTAAATGTGTTTGGAGTGATTTAGGACAACAATATTATATATTAAGTGACACTGTGTAACTTACTGGAGATGGAGTGTTGCCTGCATGATTCCATTGAAATAGAAAGTGAAAACTTAGGAACAGAGATAGAGCAGTTTTATTCCACACTATGGAATATTATAGCTAAAAAACCGAGGTCATTGTACTAGGCCCTGGTCATCTACGAGATGCTTTATCTGAGCAGATAGTCACACTGGACAACGTCAGTGTAGCCTCTAGCTCCACTGTAAGAAAACTTGGAGTCTTATTTGACCAGGAGCTCTCATTCAAAGCACACATGAATCAAGCCTGTAAAACAGCCTATTTCCATCTGCATAATATAGCCAAAATCAGAAAAACTTTTTTTTTTGCGTTTGAAACATCTAGATTAGACTACTGTAACTCCCTGCTTGCAGCGTGCCCTAAAAGTGCCATAAAAAGCTTTCAACTGGTTCAAAATGCGCAGCAAGATTATTAACAGGAACTAGAAGAAGAGAGCACATTACGCCGGTGCTCAAGTCTCTTCACTGGCTCCCTGTCGAGTTTAGAATCAAATTCAAAATCCTCCTCCTGACTTACAAAGCCATAAATGACCTGGCCCCATCCTACCTCAAAGATGCTATAGTACCTTATCCTTATCATCCAAACAGAGCACTTCGCTCTCAAAATGCTGGACTTCTGGTGGTCCCAAGAGTCTCTAAAAGCACAGTAGGAGGTAGAGCTTTTAGCTACCAAGCTCCTGTGTTGTGGAATCGGCTTCCTGTCCATGTTAAAGAGGCCGACACAGTCTCTTCATTTAAGACCAGGCTTAAAACGTTCCTCTTTGAAATCGCTCAGAAATCAGGCCAGTTAGGAACAGAAATAAAAACCTATAGTTCCCAGCTATGCTGCCCTAGGAGCAACTATGCTGGGAGAAGTATGGCAGCTTGAGCACTATCCTCTGCTTCTTAATACTTTTCTATCAAACAATATTTAATATTTACTTTCACTTGCAATTTGTTCATCGCTTTTCCTTCTTTTTCTCCCACTTCTCCGACGGGAGTGGAGCAGGCACATCGATGACCTGTGGATCCAGATGCTCCTCAACTGCCTGGAGAAATGGTCTGCCTGGAGAAACGGTCTCTACTCCATATGAACGGTTCTTCATCGGCATCGAAGAATTGGTTCTCCTCCTGAGGGGGTCCAGCTCCACAGTCTATCTGCAAATTGAGGCGCGTCCGCCTGTCCGTCCGAGGGAGTAGGATCTCTCCTTCACTGTGGAACTCCTACAGGTTTCTACTTGTTTCCCAAAGAGGTTTGGTAGTTTTTCCTGGCCGAGAAGGAGGGTCTAAGGACAGGCGAACACAGGACGCTGGGACATTTCCAAGTCCCTATGAACATTCTTTATTTTGTTTTCCACTGTAGCCCCTTGAGGCAACTACTGTTGTGATTTTGGGCGTTACAAAAATAAATGTAATTGAAATTTAATTGAATATACATTTTTAGTGCAATAATAACATCCAAAATTAAAACATGCTTTTATTTTTGTCTATTTTTTGTTTTTAAAAGTGACACCTTGTGGCTTTAAAGCACATAAATATAATAATCATTCTTAACAGTCAATATTTATTTGTCAAATTACGTAAGGTATGAATGAGACAAAGCTTAAGGGGTACTCAATACAGGTTAGGAACCACAGAACTGGAAAACCTCAAAACATATCTGGTAATCAAAACTTTTTTCTGTGATTAAGCTTTGATTTCCACAATTGATCACAATATATTAGTTAGCAATCATCAGAGGTAGTTTTCAGTGACCCAGAGCTCAGCGCAGTACTTTTCCCTCCTGTCTTAAATCCGGTCGTAGTTTTTCCACCTGCTCCTTTACAGGTGTAGGCTAAACGAAATCTCCCGGCTGATGAAAAGAGACAGAACAACGCCACTGAACAATGCAGTAGCGGAGGAGAGGAGAGGAGAGGAGAGGGGAGAAGGCAACACATCAAAGAAAATCAGATGAATAGATTAAAGATTAGGAGCAGCAGGCGTGATAATGAAAAGGCTAATGAAATAAAATATTAAGGTGGATAATGAAAGTGAAGCAGAACCAATGGGACACACCCGGAGAGATAAGTCGCTCTTACTACTGAGTCTGCCAAGCCCTTTTCACGCTAAATTTACATCTTTTTCCAATTGATTTTTAGAATATGGGGGATGATTTGGGACAGTTTTCATAACTATGCCACAGTAAATGATGAATGATTATGGTCAGCGTCAGCAAAAAAAAAAAAAAAAGAAGTCTTCCTGGCCCAAACCTTTTTGTATAAAAGATCACCATTACATGATTTTTTTGGCCCCCCTTATCTCACCGACCTCTTCTATCAACATTGTCTGACATGCTGCCTCAGATCAGCCAACACTAACCTGCTCTCTTCTCTCATCAGGATCTTGGGGGACCGAGGCTTTGCTGCAGTCGCCCCCACCCTCCGGAACTCATGGCAGAACTTCAAATAACAACTTAAAATTCCCCTGTTTAAACTTGCATTTCCTTGTTTGTTTTCTTTTGGATTGTAAAGTGTCTTATATTGTCCAAAAAAGGTGCTGTATAAATTTGTCTTATTATTTAGATATAGGACCAGGACTTCAAGCTGAGTGACCAAATTGCATAAAGTTATTACTTATTTATTTATTTGTGCATAAGCCTGCTGAATATTAAAGCTATCCCAAATTTCATATTTTTTTTCCTCAACTTTGTTCATAAAGACGCACTAACTTTTCTGGAGAAGCGTCTGTCTCTTGCTTTTCTCCTTGGAGATGTTATCTCCAAGCACTCTCCACAGTATGGCATTCAATCTATCCATCTTGAAAACAGGTGTTTATATCGCTCTCTTACTATGAGTTGGCTCGCCACTCCACATATCTGACCTGTAATTTAGCCTGGTGGCGCTACCTGCTTTTCTTTATGGAGATCGTTATAGAGATAATATTATACTGCAGAACACTCAAGACCGACAGGTGGTAAACTCTCTACCAGAAAGTTACATAGTGCATCTTTAACACAGCAAATGGACAATACTAATAAACACTAGTCGTATTGACTTGTAGGTTATTGCATTGTGTCAGTGACCTTGAGGCCTATCATTAGTACTTAGTGAAATACAGTGCTGTTAGTTAGTCATGCATTTGACGATCTGTTGCTGCCATTAACTATTCAACACACCCTCAGCCTTTTACTCTGTACTTACATATGACATATCTCCCACCCCACACACACACATACATACACCCACACAAACATACACGCAATGGAGCAGAGCTGTAATTCCAGACCTTTATTGACCGGGACACATCCAATTCCTCCGAGATGCCGGCTCCTGATCATATTAAAGCTCCTCGTTTTTTATTTTCCCGTCTTATGTCTTGTTGTGAATTTATTGCCACCTTTAAAGAAATAAAAAAATCTACCACTTCGGTCCCTCCTAACCATTAAATATGCCAGCGCCCGGGCATAAAAGCAATGTTGTGGAATCTGATGTCTCAAGGTCACTTCTGGGCCTGCGAAGTGCACTCATGTCCGACCATTAGCTGCTGCTTGATTGGAGTAAGGGCGAAAACGTGAAAAGGGTGCATAGGGAGGCACGTGTCAAGAGTCTGCGCCGTGCACATCTATAAAGAGCTGTTATGCTGCAAAGTCAAGAATGGTCACACATCTAGACTACTTTTTCTTGTATGTCTTTTGTAGTTTCATATGTGAAAATGTGAATGAAATGATATTTCGTGATATGATATTTATCTATTTCCACTTAGACTCGTTGGAGTCATGGGAAACTAGATAATATTGTTGACTGCAGGTGCTATCTGTCTAATCTCTAATTATTCACAAATCTTTACTATTGACCACAACAATTCATTAGCATCATCTCAATTGCATTCAGTACAAGAATTTGGTGTCATAATCCCAGGTGGAGGGAAAGGGCCTATGTCACTCTATGGAAGATTTACTGCATTCGAGAAAAAATATCCAAAATAGATATATCTGCAAATGTTGAACCATCATTATTTGTTTAGGATTGGCTCCTTTAAAAGAAACCCAGAAACTCCTGGATTTCAGAAGACATCACAACACTCTACACACCAATAATATCTAATACAGATAGGACCATCTTAAATTAATCTTGTTAAATGCAGATTTTTGCTATAATACAAGAAGATTGTGAGTCTTGTCACTAATAGAAATGGTCAAATTAAACATTTGTGAATTTACCTTTTAGATATTTCACAGCAAAGGACAATTCTGGATCTTGCCCCCTTCTGAGGTTATGACATCATCACATTCTAGAATCTGAATTTAAACCAATCTCTGTGACATCACATTCTTTTTGCACTGGGTGGCAAAAAGCTATAAATTAAACAGCTGTTTCTCTTATTTAGAGCTGAGGACGCAATTTTAACCTGATTTTTCTCCGATTTTCAGTTGTGTCTCGTCACCTCTATTTGAAAATCGTTGCAGCTGCTTTAGTCTCGTCGTTTGGAGCTGTTACAACTAGGCTTGCATCTGAATTACAAAGTGTGCACTGACTATTTACTGACACTTTATGTTTGAATCTGAAACACGGGAAAACAAAAAGGAGGAGGTGTGTGAGCATTTGTTACAGATGTAACAAATGCTCACACACCTCCTCCTGGGGTGTTTTCAACATTTGAGTACGTATCCTTTAAAATTGAGCTAAAACAGTCTCCATCCATTCTCTTCATTGTTTTATACAAGCCTCTGCAGCACTGCCAAAGTTTTATTGACGATTTTACTGAGATGCGTTTAGTTGTATGCACAGACTTTGATGGTTTAGTAATAACAGGTGATTTCAATGTTCATGTTGATAATATTAGTGACAAAAACGCTGAAGAGCTTCATGCTGTCTTTGAAACTTTCGATCTTACTCAGCACATGACTGGCCCTACCCACAGCAGAGGGCACACTCTAGATCTTCTAATTACAAAGGGGGTTAATATTTCAAACGTCAATGTGGTCAATGTTGCTCTGTCTGATCATTTCTGTGTCTTCTTTGACCTGTCTGTTTTCCCCAAACCAACGGCTGGTCCTGCAGTTGTTCGGAGGAGACACATAAATGACAGCACAGGAAAACTGTTTATGAAATGATAAACTTTGAAAATGTCTCATGTTCTAATGTAAATGGTTTGTTGAACTCTGTTACATCTAGTGTTTTGAATGTTCTCAACACCATGCCCCTATGAAGGCTAAAATTGTTAAAAATAAGCATAAGGCGCCATGGAGAAATGATGATTCGGTCAGGGCACAGAAAAGGGAGTGCCGCCGGGCCGAACAAAAATGACAAGTCAAAGCTCCAGGTTCAAAAAGAGATTTAAAAGAGAGTTGTACGTGTACAACATCATCTTATGTAGAACTAGGGAAGGATATTTTTTCTGAAAAATTTGGAAGCTGTAGTAACAACTCGCGTTTCCTGTTTGTCACAGTAAACAGATTAACAAACCCTCCAGCTCAGCTGCAGTTAGAACTCATTTCCACATCCAAGTGTAATGAGTTTGCATTATTTTTTAATAACAAAGTTCAGGGCATGAAAAATGCTATAAATTCTACAATGCAAAAAATAACCCTAAAGCCACCTACACACTTAGAGCTGACTCACTTTGCACCTGTAACTGACAAAACTGTCGAGGAGATCGTCACCAGTCTGAGTTCATCTACATGCTGCCTCGATGTGTTACCCACCAGATTTCTTAAGTCTGTGTTGAACAGTTTTGTTAGCACCACTCACTCAAATAGTTAACATGTTGCTTCAATCTGGAACATTCCCAATGTCTTTTGAAAACTGCGGTCATAAAGCCTCTCCTAAAGAAGAGCAGTCTTGATGCCGCAGTACTGAGTAATTACAGGCCCTTAATCTTCCATTTTGGGCAAAGTCCTTGTTTACCAACAGCTCCTGATTTCCTCTTAATAAACAAACTAATTTGATGGTTTCCAGTCAGGTTTTAGACCTCACCACAGCACAGAGACCGCTCTTGTCAAGGTGACAAATGACATCCACCTGAACACTGACGCGGGCAAAGCCTCAGTCTTAATTCTGTTAGATCTGAGTGCTGCTTTTGACACTGTTGATCATGGGATCCTCTTACAGAGACTAGAGGACTGGGTGGGCATCACTGGCACTGCCCTAAACTGGTTAAAGTCCTATCTGGAAGACAGTAATTGAAATTGGTAATTGGGTGCCCAGATGCACCAGATGCCAGATGCCCCTGACATGTGGGACTCCTTCTTTTCAACCTCTACATGCTGCCATTAGGTCAGATGATACGCAGCAAAAATGTGTCCTATCACAATTATGCTGACGACACTCAGATCTATGTTTCACTGACGGCAGGTGAATATGGACCAGTGGATTCACTCTGTCACTGCATCCAACAGATCAGTGTGTGGATGCAAAACAACTTTCTCCAGCTGAACTCAGACAAGACTGAAATCATCATCTTTGGCCCACAGAAACAAAGAGAAAGTATTAACAGTCACCTCCAGAGTCTCGCTCTAAAACCTACAAATCAAGTTAGAAATCTGGGGGTAATAATGGACTCAGACTTGAATTTCAACAGCCACGTCAAATCAGTAACATCAGCAGCTTTTTACCATCTAAAAAACATAGCCAAAATCAAAAGTATAGTGTCTAAACCAGACCTGGAGAGACTTATCCATGCGTTTGTCTCCAGTAGATTAGACTACTGTAACGGCCTGATCACTGGGCACATCCAAACGAGTTGTAAAACAGCTGCAGTACATCCAGAACGCTGCTGCTCGGGTCCTGACTAGAACCAGGAAGTACGATCACATTAGTCCTGTGCTCAGGTCTCTGCACTAGCTCCCTGTGGCTCAGAGAATAAGACTTCAAAGCAGGCGTTGTGATTGATTCCTGAATTAAATGATTTTCTGAATGTCTCTCTACTCTGTCCCCATTATCCCACTGGTTTTGTCTAATAAAATTAGCTGTCCAACTAACAGACGAAGCCTCCAAAACGCAGCGTTGCATATGGAGAGACGACGAGAAGAGGACAGTGAAGGAGAAAATCATGATTAGCCTGTGGATGAAGATAAAGGATGGCAGATAAATGGATAGATAGCTGCTTTCCTGGTGATAGGCAGAGTAAGTGAGTGGAGGAGGGAGCTGTGTGCTCACTGTGTCTCAGACTGCAGAGATGACTGCAGCAGAGGAGCCCAGACCCAGGCTGAATACCAATGGAGCCTCTCTCTGCCAGCTTAATACACAATACACAAGGCGCGCTGGCCGACGCACACGCGCATAGGCGGAATATCAATGCAGACGCAAGGCCTGCTTAATGTGGAGGACGAGCTGACCAAAAATGCATTACGTGAGGTTATGTATCAGACTGGTGAAATGTATAGCACATATAAACCATTGATTCAAAAACCTTACAATACCCTCCCCCCACCAATCTCAAGACTAATAAATATAAAAACATTTAAAAGTATATAAATATCTGACAATGCAAACGTCATCTCATCCAATACAGAATACTACACAGAACACATCTGCACAGAAAAGGGCAAAATTCAGTTCAAGCACAAACAAATGCACCAACAGCGCACACAATTCCATGAGACCTACATGCATGCTTTATGGTTCTGTCCACCTGTTCTCCATTTTTGGAGGCAGGTGACAGAATCACTCTCAGCCTTTTTGGAGAAGACCCTCAGGACAGGGGTTGCTCCGAAGTGCTGGGGGTTCGATTGCTCGGCTAGCTGCCTCCTCAGGGTCTGGTAATGGGCTCAAGTCCTTAGAACAAACACCCATTAAAGATTAAAGGCGGAAAGGGGGAGGAGAGGGGGGGAAAGAAAGATGAAAGATAATAAGTAAAATAATAATAAATACAATTTTTATTAAAAAATAAATAAAAATGTATACACAGTATGTGTATGTATGTTCCTGAGCTGTCACCCCCTTTTTTGTCTTGTTTGTCTGTCTTGTATTTTTTTTTAAATGTAAAAACCAACAATTGAACCAATTGTGCTGCATCTGAATATTAACAATGGGCCAATGTGAGAGCTAAGAACCTGCTGGGTAGTTTAATTTTCTCCGTTTGCTGTTAAAAAATGTAGTAAGCTTATAAAATGCACTGTGTAACTTTTCTGGTGATTTGTTGAATGCCATGCTGTGGCGTGTATATATGAATGGTTCTAAAATATATCCAAATAAGCCCCGTTTCTCCCTCACTTCTACCGCTAAAGCTTAGCTGAACTCACAGTGTCTTTCAGTGGCCGCTACAGGACGCTGGGCAATACTGCGCGGGAAGCATGATTCTGATTTTGCCGCTGCGGCTATATCCGTGGCTTTTACAACCAGAGCAGAAAGCAGCTTCCTTTAGAGGCCTGCACGTGCTCTCTGAGGACAACACAGCCTCAAACCCATGGATCTATGCTCACACCGTGCAGAATAAACCTGTGTGGGAATCAAGGACGTTTGCAGGTTTTGCCCTAACTGAGCATGTGTGAGGAGAAGCGAAGCAACAGCAGCGCCAAGTTTCAATAAACTGGCACTGCTTTTTTAGAGACAAGTTTGTGTTTGTAGCTAAGGCTCTGTTCATGATTCCAATAGTTAGATGTTAGAAATACAGGCAGTCATTTAACAACATAGAGTGCTAATTTGTGCAATGAATTGGTCGACGAAGTCTGCTTATTCATCTATTTTGCACTCAAATAAGTTATGTGGGTTTAACTGTAGGATAAGTGTTTGCCCTTCATGTAGGAGACCTGGCTTCGAAGCCCACCCTTGCAGATTATTATTTAATTTTTTCCCTCACTTTTCCATTATCGACTAAATATTGATGAAAACCCCAAGTCTGCTCGTCCATCCATAAAAGTCACTGCACGCCACTGATTCTTGGTAAAAAGGGTTAACATCTCCACACAGCTAAGAGCAAGTT
Source organism: Chaenogobius annularis (assembly GCA_015082035.1). Taxonomy (NCBI): domain Eukaryota; kingdom Metazoa; phylum Chordata; class Actinopteri; order Gobiiformes; family Gobiidae; genus Chaenogobius; species Chaenogobius annularis. The sequence goes on along the minus strand of BJKM01000063.1, from coordinate 1,447,116 downwards.
CCATACCCTCTATTTACACAGTGCACCTTTAAAACCAGAATACTTGCTTAACACATGTATTTTCTTTACTTATTTTAAAGTATTTTTGAGTGAATTTGAATTTGCGACAGTGGCTCAGTGGTTGGGGCATAATCCAATTTCCACTCGGACTAGGTTGTTGTGTCCTCAGGCAAGATAGGTGGTTAAACTTCAAAATTAAATCACAAAATAAATCAAAGGGGTAGCAAAAAAATAAAAAACTCTCCCACTCACTATTCCTATTTATCTGAGTAGGCGGCACAGTGGGAAGGCCCAGGGTTAGCCTGGAAAGGCGGCGTGGGGCCTATCGCTGTGGAGTTCACCTACAAGGTTTCCTCTACAACAACAAAATATGTACAATAGGGTCCCCTAATCTCAGTGGGAATTAAATAAATACATAAAGAAACCCAGAGTAGATTGGTGATGCAACATAGCACTTTACATCTAGAGCACTTTTAAGAAGCAAAGAGCTTTCACAATAGATTGACAGTAAACAGAGGCAACAACCTTACAGGTTATTTAGAGATGAATAACATTAATGGTAGCACTAGTTTTCCACAAACAAATGAATGTATTATGTTTGTTTGCACAAGGTTGGCTGGCTAAAAACATTACATTCAGTAACTCGAGGGAGTTTTTGTGTGAGAAAGCTCTGAGTCAGCCTTCTAAACCTTTTGTCATGTAACCTTTTCACTTCTTTTTTTATTATTTCGTTTAATCAGAGACATAGACACACAGACAAACATTCTCTCTCACATTCATTCTCTCGGGCCAATTTCGAGTTGCCAATTTTGCCTAACTCATGCATATCTTTGGACGGTGGGAGGAAGCCTGGAGAACCCAGAGAGAACCCACCGCATATTTCAAAGAAGAAAAAAAAAAGTGTTTTAGAAAACTATGCTGAAATGTAGCATATAAGGTTAATCATAATATAGTATGTCGATTGTTGTTTATATGAGGTAAGCTATATTAACCTTGTAAATATATTGTCTTTTACGGTTGATTTACTGCCATACTCACAAACAACTTTCCCCAAAAGAACAAAGTATGCCACACTGCTTCAATTTCTCAGCCAAGTGAAGCCAAAAATCAATTCTAGCTGACCAAGCATAGTCACTTTGTTTTGAAACTGTGCAAGCAACTCTACATTAGAGGTGATAAAGTTAGATCTTGGCAAAAGCTTAAGGAAGTGTCTGGGGAGGGGGTTGTCTGGATGTCTGTGTAAATTGCTTCATGCCACTGCGTCCTGAACAAGCAAATACTATGATCAAAATAATGTTATTGCTTCATTCATTACATTAATCCAGGTGGTAAACTGTGCGTGGGTTTCAGCTTCCAGTTTACAGGTTGTTTTCAGGACATTTCACCATTCAAAAGATATAATACTTTGTCTTGATTTGTTGATAACTACGGCAATGGTGCAAATAATTCATCACTCGGAAATCCATGGAAAGTTTGCAACCTGGCATCACAACATTCTAAAATTGTATGTAATAATAACAGCAGGAGGGCAGATTCAGGGGTCCAAAGTGACGTGACACACCCATTGCTACTGCCATCTTGAGAACGGAAGCTGCGTGCTGCACTGTGGCCTTGCCAACAACATGTCTCAAAATAAATTATTAATCTATAAACATCCCCAAAGACCCTGTATGTTTGTCTCAAGAAACTGATTAGCCCCATGAGGAGGGACCAGTTGACTCAAAGGAATCTCTCCAGACTGTGAGCACTTTGTTTCAGGTAGTTAGCAGCTGGCTACACATGAAACTACCAAACTACCAAGTTACAGGTAATTGTGTGACTAATAAACGATATTAGCCTACTTGCAGACTAAACATTAGCCTCATTTTCAACTTAAGCATACGTGGACATACAGTCCATGCTCTTGAATGCCTTGAGTGCTTGTCCGTGCAAAGAGCGGTTGTGGGTAAGGTAGCTCGGATGTAAATGTCCGCGAAACTTTATTGTGGCCAGTTTTTGTTGCTTTTAAGTGGTGTTAAGCTACTCACCGTTTTTTTCTGTATTCTTTTCAATTTAAGTGAGATGTGCTATTTCATGATGTAGCATCATGACTATCCAACAGCAGGGATAGGCTTCAACAAATAGAGACGTCCTTAAAAAGGCGTCAAGAACAGACAAGTCTCATGAATGAAACCCACGGACAATATCCAAAGTGAAAATCTACTGTTGAACCTTTTTGAGAGATTGGGTCCACAAGCAAACCACTTTACCAACAAAAAAAACCCAGCTAAACCTTCTCAATTTCACTGTATGGCTCTTTATCCAGTGACATGAAAAGTTGCGTGCGTTCCGTGCTGCTGATTACACATCCGCCTTCTCTGATGCACAGCCCCTTTTCCAGATGTGTGTGCAAAATGGCACCTGTCTGTGCTGCCCGAATCATCACGTCGCTCTGAGACTTGTTAGCTCCATAATTAAGACTCAGTGGAGGTGACCTGCTCAGGAAAATCTGTCTGAGAGAGAGCGACATGGGGAAATTCTGATGTTTTTGTACTGTTTTATACTGTGTTTTAAATATAAGCCTCCACTCACCATTTCACTGAACTCAACAACAAGGGATTACACCTAAATATGTTCTATCGTTGCTATTTTTCACTTATGTTTGTTTTTGTCAAAGGAAGTCTTTTTTGCAGCCATCTGGTCCAGCCTATGCTGAATATAGGGCCAATATGTGGGTACAGTGTGTTCAAAGGGTTTCTTGTCACACGCCACAGAAATACATACGGTATGATGCAAAATCATAAAATGAAATTATGTTTTGATGACATTTTAACCATATTATATTGTTGTCTGACATATCTTGCGTTGTTTTTGCTTCTTTCACACTTGTTTCATTAATCCTATTTACGAGGTTATAAGTGAAATACTAGGCTTGAATTATCCCATAACATTTGCATCGCCTAATGGCTTAATGAATACATTTTTTCATTGTTCATGCCCACTGCTAGCATCAGAGGGCACTCATTTTGTTAAGTGTGCTTTCCTAATGAAGACATTATTTCAAGTTAGAAAATGTGATATAATTATCCCAAAGTGACCAAAAGCAAGTTTAAAAGCCAATTAAAGCCACAAGAATGCATCATGTCCACTTTAAATGTCATATTACATTACATTGCATGGCTCAAGCTATAATTTCAAGCGCAAGCTGAAATTTCTGTTTAAATTTCTGTGATGGTTAAATATGCATTTTCGGGGTAAAGTCAGCCTTGCTACATTTGCCGACATCGACCTGAAGACAACTCTCCTGAGAAATCCTGGCTCTTTTTTTTTTATATTTGACAACGTTAAATGTTTCTGTATGTGATTATACTTGTAAAGCTACTTAGTTCTACTTGAAAAGTATGTATAGCTTCAATTGTAATGACGTAAGTATAAAACACCAGTAGCTGAGCTGCGTCAATTGAGCCATTATATGATCAGAAGAACAACTCTGATGAAGGTCCATGCACAGGGGCAATCCTAGGCCACTTTAATAAATTCCAGCATCCCTAAAATTAAGAAGTCTTTTAATTTTAATTTGTCGGTAACGGACCATTTTCTGGGAGTCTGGGAAGTCAAAATGCAATAAAAAAAGAAAAGAAAAGAAGAATAAAAATAATAAAATAAAATTAACATACACATTTTGATATATCAGTGGCCATACCAACTTGTCACTGCCAGATCTCGGAGCTGGGATGGGCCTGGTTAGTACTTGGAAAGAAGACTGCTGGAATGTCTGGTGCCACAGGGGTGTGGTAGTGCACACTGCCGTTGTGTCCTTGGGCAGGACAATTCACACAACAACAACAACAACAACAACAACAACAACAACAACAACAACAACAACAATAATAGTAATAATAATAATAATAATAATAATAATAATAATAATAATAATAATAATAATATCTTTAACTATGGGAAGGACTGAGATGGACTAACCCACAGAGGCAATGCTCATAGGCTACAAAGCAGGACTTGACTCATCAAACACGATAGTAACATAAGAAGCATGTGTGTACTATATGTTGCGACAATACCATAGTTTGGGAATCGCAAAAGAACATTTGTAAACATGGTATTTTTGATGCAAGCTACAGGCACATGTATTACTCCTATATTTCCCTATACTTGGAAGGCTAGAATTGCCCCTGTCCATGAACCTTAATAACAAATGTATGCCAGAAATAAGCAAGGACAATACAGAACTCCAGGTATGTTTTAGATGATGATAAAGCTAAAAAGAAAAGCGAAATACTTTTCATTTGTTAATTACCATACACATTTATTGTAGGCCTGTATTGTATAAAACTGGCCCCATTTATGATTATGCCACAATGTCAATTAACAAGTAAAACTGCAAAAACCTAGACATTTGCTCACATTATAAGTGCACTGTTTGAACTTGTGCCATACCAACTTTTATCACAGTAAATCATTCCCGAGCATCGTCACTGCAGAGGTTGTGTTCAGTTCTGAGACGTCACACTGAGCAAATATGACGGTGCCATCGCTCAAAGGAAATGAATGATTGGTAGATTACAGAAAATGCACTGAATAGGGTGAAAAATGATACAGTGTGAGCAAATGATATCTTCTATTCCCAGCCCAGGATGTGATGTGGCAATTTGGAGACAACTAGCCACAGCAATACAAAACACAACATTGGTGTGCAGAAATCGCAACATATATTTTTTGCATTTTTGGTGAGTATCTCCAACATCTGCACCATATTGTTGAGAGCAGCAGAAGCATTAGCAGTAGTTTTTTGCAGAAGTAATACGCAATGAAACTGAGCATCACTTTTTTAATGGCAGTGTATCGAGTACCACAAGCGGCTGAAAGAAAAACTTGCAATGAAACATGAAATATAATTCACGTAAAGTTTATTGGCTGGCGCTAAGATACAGTATTTACGTACGCTGAGCGAGAGTATCACATGGTGCGCACATTGAGGTGCCCAAAATTGCGAGTGAACCATGAGTTACAATCAGCGTGAGGACGGTACAGTAGTTATTTTGTCCACTTTCTCAGTGAGTTTCGGCAGGAGCACACCGCGGCGCGAGCCCACAACACAAGACAGCTGAGCCGTAGAACGCTCACATGAGGGAGGAGAGAGAGGAGAGGGAGTCAGGCCGAGGAGCAGGAGGAGGAGCGTAATCCTACCTGTTCACGCTGTTTCTGTCCTTCACAGAGCCGTTTGTTGTTGACGTGACCCGAAGGAAAGCTGACTTTCTCGACGTCTCTCAAACCCCTCCTCTCACCGTTACCATGGAGCTTGTCTTATAATAATAACTAATATTATAGTTAAAAAGAGCTTCAAGTGAGGTGATCATAAGCTCAACCATATGTTATTTAGCCTTGTTATTATTTTATTTTCAAAATAGTCATCTGTATTAATAGGTCTAGTCAAGTTAATTAACAGATTTTCTCTTCCCTGCTTTATATTGCACGTCTATACATAATACAATATTATTAGGCCTATATTGTGTTTCGATAGCTGTTTATAAAAAAAAGTTATTTCAATCTATAAGTAGATCTTAGGGCTTTGCCGACTCGCACGCTGAAAAAGTGTGGGCACCCCTGTTATAGAGGTTATGCACTTACATCATTGTAATTTGAAAAATGCCCCTCAGCATTCCAACATTATGGCTAGCACAACAGATAAAAAGTATTTCTTTACGTTTTCTTTTGCCACATTTCTTCAGTAGAGCTATAGTTTTGCTCATATTAACTTTGTATAGAAAAATGGAAGCTGAAAGTAGTTTTTCTATTGTTGCTCCAACTAATGGTAGGGGGGATAAAGGACCCTTCAACTCGCCCCACAACAATTAATTTGACTGATTAATTCATTATCCTGTAGTGTTCCTGTTGTCTATCTTTCTAATGTTTACTTTATTTTCTTTTTTAATAGATGTCAGGTACAATCTAAATATACAGGAGAAAATTTACCATTGACTCACATTCAGTTTTGACACTCACTGGTAAAATTCTGAATGTTGTGATGTCACCTGCACGACCTCTATACGCGATCTTTTAAGCGAGGGGTTCGATTGCAGCTCCCACCACTGCGTGCTGCTGTGGTGTCCTTGACCCGTGACACATCTTGCTTTTTTATGAATATTTGGGATTGAGCGTGGTGGTCTGGGAGGCTGTTGACGTTCTCTCCACCAGGGCAGCTGTGTCTAACATAAAGACTAACACCACCAAGCATTTTTGAGCATCAGAAAAAACGACTTTAAAGGTGAACTGTATGCATTTTCTCAAGGAGGGGACATCACCTACTTGTCTCCATGGAGATTGTATTGCTTTGCCAAGAATATTCCACATTATGGCATCAAAATGTGGTCCAATTATACCCTTTAAAAAAAAAAAGCATTTCAAAAGTTATCTATCTCCATGGAGACAAGTAGATCAAGTCAGATCTGTGGAGAGGTAAGGCCTCCCTCAGTAAGAATGCATGTTTTCCATCACTTTTAGAGAAATCAAAACACCTACTATACAAACATTGCAAGATGGATAAGTTAATGTCGTACTCCAGACAAGCTATAACATCTCCATGGAGACAAGCAGGTAGCAGACCCTCCACAAGAGAAGCTAGTTTTGAGTTCTCTTTCTCTCTTGCAGGTGCACTGGGGGTGATCCACGCTTGCCGAGGCAGTGTTGCTGTTCCTGTACTGTTCCTGTCTATGAACACTGTGGCAGCTTTAACAAACAAAGAGAGGACTGAAGCGTGACAGATCTGAGACGGAGCATCACTGCGCGCACATATACACACAAACACACACACACACACACACACGTACGAGCTGCCTGTCAGAACTCAATGCAACTCCACACAAATCTACTGGAGTTCGGCTAATTCTGCACAGTTTAGAGGTGAGCCGAGCCAGGAGAGAGAGGGTGATTATACGTTTTGCTATTTGTGCTGATGGAGACGTAGGTAGAATTAGCCCACACAATGACTGTCTGCAAATCACAGAGGCATTAAAATGTGATGGCCTGCTCTAACGAACTGTAAAGGATGGAAGCCCCAGGAGTTTAACAGTATAAGTAAAATGAATAAGAAATGACAATATGAACAACATGAGAAATTTAGATTAACTAGAATGGAAGGCTTTTAAATGGTAGGAAATCAACTTATACCAATCGTTGCGCGATATGAGCAAAAAACAATGGTTGCTACCTTAATTTTTTTTTTCCTTTAGCTGTTTAGTGGAGGCAGTTTGGATGGAGGGCACATTTCACAACATAAGGAAACTATTAATTCATTTAAACTTAATTTGAGTGCTGAAATCACAATGCACAAGTGTGATAAAACTAGGTCATTGCACAACGTTTTTCAAATATACAGCATTCTTAGCATTAAAACACCTGTAATTGAGTAGAATGATCAGTTTATTGCTCACAAGAGGTTGAAATATTTTGGAAAATCATTAATATTGCAATAGTTGTTCTGGAGATGTGTTAAATCAGAATATAAAGTCTATTGTCTATGATTAAAACTATAGAAAATGAAAAAAGTGATATTTCTGTCCTTTTCAGGAAAATGTTATGGTCCACTTTTTACAACACTTGAACCTTGAACCACAACTAAGACATTTACAGGCACATACTGTATATTAGCCCATTTCCGATGCCCTGCCAAATACATAATGCCATGTGAGCTGTGGAACATTCCAGCCAAATAAATATCGCCTCACCTTCAGGATATTTGACGGAAACTTTTGAGGCTTCTTACTAAACAAATCATACAGCAACCAACATTTTGGGCGTAACACGTGCCCCATTTCAAGCGTGTTATCTGGTATTGGTGCGTTGTATAATCTAAGCTTTTGAGAGGTAGTTCTGTATGGGAAGTGACAAGGTCGGCTGATTTATATGACCGATACTGGCTCATGTTAAGTATCACATTATGGCTATGACAGCTGCACTGGAGCTTGTGGGCCGGGCACTATGCATTGTGTATGGTGAGACTGCACACTGGGCGCTGGATTTCGTGCATGCTTCTGAATTGGTCTGTCAGTCAAAGCCAAGTGGGGAAGAGTGGGAGAGACGACAGGTGCGGGCGAGCGAGCGGGGTAGAAAGAGAGAGAGTGTGAAGGAGATGGATGGGAGGAAAGAGGAGAAGGGCAAAGGAGAAGAGTAGGAGGAGGATGGAAGTAAAGTTTAGGCAGCTGGTGGAAAAGCTTGTTCTCTCTAAATGCTAATGAAAATGTGGGAGACATGTTTTGCAGACAAGGTTTAAATTCTGATAAAAACAGAAAAAACAAGAAAAAGTCAGGCCTTGAGCTTGTTTTTGCCAGAAAGTGCTTTTCTCAGACACAAAATAAGATTCAACCTCCCACAAAAGCCAGCCACTTCAATGTTACAGCAGTGAAATATGCAATGTGCTAATTCTCATTCAGCGTGAGAAGCAATGTGTTTGTGCACAAATCATGAATTGTGGAGGAGGTTACTATTATACACTATGTTAAAATCATTTATTTCAGTGAGTCAGTACTTTGAATATATTGGTGATCATGATGTTAGATGTTATGAACTTTCCGAATGCCCAATATGAAACTGTGGCACGCTGTTTTATAAAAGATGTCAGAACACAGTTCAACACTGCTTGTGACGGACTACGTTTGATAAACTCTGACCACTGCCCTTCAGCCTCGCCCCTTGCAATTGGGCCCACGCTTAAAGATGAGATTTTTAACTTACTCAGAATTGTATTTTGATTGATTCCTACACGTTTATATATATTGTCCTGCATTCAAGGCTTGAGTGCTCACCTACTGAATCATCTCCGGATTCCGCCCAAAACCATGTACTTACTTGAAATTATTTGAAAGAAATTTTAGTTCCTGGTGATTCGATTTTATATTCAATTCAAAAATAATTCTAAATAAAATTCTGAAGCATTTTTTATTCTGGCTTTATATTTATTAACCTGTATGGTTTAAGACATTTTCTGTGTATAATTGCTGTCATATTGCAGTGATCAAACTTATGTGGGTCTATTTGACAAAGTTAATAATTATCGATATTGTATGATGAATGTAATAGTCTATGTACAAAGAATGGGACTCTGGGAGGGACAGATTTGTTTTTAGTTGTGAGCACTTGTAAACTAAATAAATCATCATGATTGGACTAAAGACAACTCAGCTCAAGTTCTTCTTTTTATACTTTCAATAGAAAATCCACAACATGTAGGGTTAAAAAATCTCAATAAAAACAGAGAAATTAAATTATTCTGCTTGCTGGTGTAAATTTTAGATCAATTTCCAATCAACAATGTGAAAAAAGCATTTCAATAAATACCCCCAAAAAATGTTCTGTTGTCACACACAAACAAGTGTCATTGAATCAATTTCTACTGCACAAAGGAACATTTAAATGATCTTTCTATTTTCATTTATTCATTATTTTTCTCCACTACAAAAATCCATCTCTCCTCAGACTTGGTCACTGAAGGCTCCCCAGATGATGTCTTTGAATTTTTCACTAAACTGCATTCTCAGGTTATCAATAATAAAATGCTTTATTCTTATAAATATTGTAAAAATACAGCTGGACCCTTGGCTTTTCAGAGCAGCATTAAAATTTCATGCACACCTTGCTAACTCGCTGAATCTTCTCACCTTGGCGGACATGATTAGGACGGTAATTTCTTTTGTAGCTGAGCCTTTTGAGAAACCAAAACCCTAACCCTAACCCTAACCCTAACTCTAACCCTAACCCTAACTCTAAGCAAGAAACGTGATGTTCTGAAAGAACAGCAACTACGCACACGCCAACACACACAGAAATCCCAGCAGACATAGACTTTTCATGGACGCTGGGCTGAGAGGTTCAAAAGGCTAAATCTTCCTGTAGCCCTGTCCGACACGCACCCGTAGATTTTATATGGCTGTATTTGGCACGCGGCAGGAGGCAGTAGCTCACCGAGGAGAGATGTCACAGCCCTGTTGCATGAAGGCGCCCAGGGAGAACCAGAGGGAGTTGAAGATGCCGAATTCATTGGGGGGTTGGTCGGTCGGGCCTTGCTCCGCAGCCCCTTCCTCGGGCTCCTCTGCATGCCACTCGTACGGGCTGAAGCGACTCACCTGGAGGAAGATATATATCAGGAGTCTGAGCAGTGAAAACACATTGGTTTCAAGTACTGCAACATTTGTCCCAGTTCTACAGCAAAACTACACCAATCCATTCAAAATTGAAACAAGACACATTGAACTTGTTTACATAGGATAGACCATACAGTAATTTAGTACATATTGCTTGAGTGCCCATGAATAAATAAATATGAAACTTACACTCAATGTTGATAGTCTTATGGAACATACACACGGTTTGGTGTACAAATACTGTTGACATTTAATTACACAGGAAACCTATTCCAAAAATACATATGTATCCATTCTTGAGGCAAAGTGGATTATTTCAAGTAATGTAATGTGGTTGATATGAGTGGGGATTTTTAAGTGGATGTCCATGTTTGTAAAACACAGTTTAAAAGCAAGGTCCCTATTACTTATGAAAAAGGTACAGAAATGCTCAGCCGGAGACTTCTGGTTTCTGGAATAATGGAATAAAAGAGAGTTAGCGTGAGCCTCAAAACGTCACAAACTACATCCAGGGCCACACATAACACCAAGTAACACCAAATTCTCGTTAGACAATACTGTTTTGCCTGGATTATTATTGTTAGCAAATTGCATACATGCTAACAACCACAAAAAAACGTTTCTTAAATCTAATATTTATATAACGAGCAATAATGCACGGAAAATGTAGCAGGTCACAACAGTTTGACCATCATTTTTTGTTTTATTTCATCATTTAATCACTCATTCATTAACAATTAATTTGTAATGGTTTAGATAGTTAGATATTGACTAGTATCTCTCGTTGGTAAATTTACTGAACAACTGTATGTATACGCTGTCTACAAAGATCTAAATCAGTGTTTTTATATTGCTGCCTCATTTAAATGAATGGGTTAGAATGTTTAAATCAGTACCAGGTAGGGCTGGGTGTTGCCTAATATCTCACAATACAATACATATCCTGAAACTCGGACACTTATACAATAAATGTCCTTTAAAACCAGTGTTAAAAGTTCACTAAATGTATGTTTTGGTGATGTAGAGTAACAACATTTATTGGAATTCCATACTCCTTAATATCAGAATATAATCGTCCCATGAATGTATCACCTTTTCTGCTCAGTACATTCAAGTTCAATCAGTGGTCAACCATTTCTAATGCATTCATGTTGATTAAAAGTATAACAATACACATTTCGGTACTGATACACATATTGCCAAGAAGTCTGTGACAATATATCACAATAACAATATTTTGAGCACAGCCCTAGTACCAGGCTGTGTGCAAGTTACTCCAAACACATCATTCCTGTAAGAGTCTATAGTATGGTTAACTGCTTTATTTGTCCACTTTAACATAAACAGATAAGTTTAGTTATCTAAAGTTCGGGAGCAGCACCTCTGTCCCTCTCCTCTTTTCTACTTCTCATTCCTTCTATCTTTCAGGTATGAGTGGGATACAAAGCTGAGTGCCGATCGCATTCTCAAAAGCCCCAAACCGGGCTCTGAATACCACTTTGTCAAAAATCCCTTTGTCTGTCTTCATACATCATTTATATTTACAGTCTTTTCTGAGGTTGTGGTTCCTTGCTTTTAACTATCCTCAACCCTAGCAGCTGTACGCTTTATAGTGCAAAATACACTGATGATTAATAACTTTAGATATTCTGAGCAGCCTCTTGACAAACCCTCTCACTCACCAGGAACAGCACCACACTGACTCCGATGTAGGCAAACACTATGCACATCCAGATCTCGTAGGCTAGTGGATCCAGGAACGAGAAGACCCCCGGTTTGGACTTCTGTGGCTTCTTTATCATTATAGAGATTCCCAGAGACATGAAGGGCTTGGAGAAGTCGATCACCTCCTCGCGCACCAACGTGATTGTCAACGGGGCTACGGCTATCTCCGCTTTCTGCCAAAAACATAAGAAACAGGAATGGAATGTCAGAAATCGTGTGTGGTCAACTGTGGCTTTAGACAGGGTAAGAACTGGAGAAATAATTGAACCATCAGGGGCTTGACTGGAGGAGGATCAAGAAGTTTGCCTTTTAAACAATAAAGACATGGGAATAAGGGGAAGGAGAGAGATTGTGCAGCTTTGAAGAAACAGATGAGACAGAGGAAAGCCCAGTAGCAGAACAGAAGAGTTATTCATATGTGGAAAGTCATGCTATAGGAATATAAATGTTTTAGCATTCACTATACTAGGAATACTATGACTTAAACCGATCAGACATCAACATTGTTTGATGTTTGAGTTATGTCCACCACGAGATTAAAGGGGACATATTATGGATATATGATGGCAATTAGTAATAAACTATAATAACCTGACTTTTTCTTTTCCCCAATATATATTTTTTTCTCACTCACGCTTGAACATACTTTTACAGGTTTACATTCAGAATATTTGCACTTTAAAATTGCGCTAATTCTAGCGTCATAGCCATGCTGATTGTTTGATTGATTGACGATCCAATGTAATAGTAACAATGCCAAAACATTCTTCTTGAAATCTTAAACAGTTTGAAAATCCTACAAAAACAAAAACAGGGAAAAAAAATGCAAACTCCACCCAGAAACGTCCCACTCAGTCTTGGAACCAAACTCAGGACCTGCTTGCTGTGAGGCCGTATTGCAAACCACTATGCCATCATGTCACATGTTCTCTCCGGGTTCTGCCATAAAGCTCATACACACTGACACACACGCACGCACACACACACACACACACATACACACACACACACACAATCGGTTAATTCAGCTCAATACTCAAACTGTAAAAACAAAGTAAACCTTACTTAAAGATGCACTATGTAACTATGTAGCCGGTATTTTATTACTACATTGAAAAAAACATTGTTCCAGTGAGTAGGCCAGGGACGCCTCTCCACAGATTTGACCTGTAGCTTGGCCTGGTGTTTAAACTGTTGGAGCATTTAGGCAAAAGAGAAACATCTCCATCTTACATAGTGCACCTTTAACAGCAGTCATACAGCAGTCATAATGTTATGGCTGATCTGATCTTGTATCAATGCACATTTTTAAACAAATGCTGTCTGAACTCCACAGCCACAGCATATCCAACAAACAGCGGAGACAATAGGGTTATGCAAATAGAACGGAAGCAGAACGGATACAACTGAAAAGGACAAAGTGTGGATAGACTGTTTGGTGCAGTCTTGTGAGAGGACTGTCAATGTTTTGAACAAATCAGACTCCATTAGTCACTGGTGCCGTTTTGCCATGTCACCTTCCACCACCCACATCCAGGCCTAATTAATTCTGTCGCCGTTCCACTTCCACTCTTCCACACTGACGACTGACATTGTCTTGGGCATGCTGATAAAGTTTGCAGCCGAGACAGCCATGTCGGGTTTCAGAGTCCCGACACAGGCAGCAGACATAATTAGATGGGGTTTTGCAAATAATTGAAAGTAGTATATTCAGAGAGATGTAATGTTTGAACATGTTTTGAAGTTCCGGGATGAGAGATGATTTTTAATAAGATCTCTTGTGAAATGCCGAAAGGTGGAATCCACAAGGCTAGCCACCATGGTCCTCAAACTTGGTGAAAACACTTACCAAACTGAAATGTCTATACCTGCCCCGTGCTGTGTTAGAACAACTTATGGACATGTCAAAAAGTAAAACTCCTCCTTACTTTTCTGAATTCATTTCAACTGACACAAGCTCAGTGTATTTTTTCTTCAGACAGAGTACATGTAGTATTTTGTAAAAGTAGTATGTCCGCTCTTGACATACATTTATAAAACACTGTATTGATCGCAAATAAAATAGTGTATGAGTAACATTTTGGGATGAGAATGGATCGCTTGGGTGGTCCACACACTAGATTTCACCAAAAACTGGAATACATTTAAGAAAGTGTTACATCTGTATAATTCAACAGGTGACTGAAATAGTTGGTTTGAAAAGGTTTATAATAAAACAACTTTTTCTGTAAGACACCCTTTTCCTCCAGGTATAAATATAGATAATATCATGAGTGTTGTTTTGAAAATATGCAAAATTTAATTTAAAATCTAATAAGGGTGTAGATGATATGTCTGCACTTTTGTGATTCATTTGACAGACATTGCACATTTGTCTGAAAATTAAACCTCAATTAAAATGTTTAAAGTAATTTCTGTTGACTTGACATCATTGCTCACCTCTTCTTGGTATTTGATCTTTTTTTATTAACTCACTAACTCAATTTTCCACTTCTAGTTGAAAAAACATTCTTCTATTTTAGACATAATTACTTAACTAAATGTGGCTGTGAGGTTTTACAGTGCACCTGAAAAAGTTTAAAGTTCAAAGTTTAAAAATCAATAAGGTATCGCAGTTTTTGAGTTGCAACTACTTCAATAACTTTTCATGAAATTTTAACACCTTTTGCACATTCTTTCATTCTTTACATTCTGAGAAAAGTCGAGTGGGGACTACTTCACATCCAAAAGATTTTCCTGTTTTATTTCAATATATCATTTCCCCCACAATTTTCCCTTAAAATACCTGCTAGTAAGACCATTAAGTAGTCAATTCAATTTATTTTTTTATTTTTTGTACTTCTCGACTCACCCCATACACGAGCTCCCCCACCATGCCGTTCCAGATCTTGGTCTCGGGGTCTCTGGCTCCGTACTTGCCGTCAGGGACAATGGAGATCTTGTACTTGATTCCGATGTGTTTGGCGATCTCCGAGGCCAAGTCCACGCAGTAGCCTTCGAACTGGTCGTTCCCCTCGTACAGCTCCCAGTTTTTCTTCAGCATCACGTACGGGCCCTCCTGCACAGGTAGCACCGAGAACATACACACAACTGTTTGGACAGCACAGGCCAGTGGCAAGAGGCAAAAAAGTAAAAAGTAAAAACTAAAACAATTCTCGTGTGTAATGGACATAATCAAATGGTATAACAGCAATGTAAGGACAATACAGACCCTAGAGTTGAAATCTTAGATATACCTATATAATTCTCAAATACATGTATTTTGGTAATTTAAATGAACTTTTTCTCACTTTTGTTTATTCAAAGCATAAATATACCTCATAATAATTGCGCTCATAAATACATGTATTTGTGTTTCATGACCAGAATTGTGTTTTTGCCACTAGATGTCGGGGGACATTTAGGGGAGTAGGCGTGTCCTCCATGGTCCTGGGTTGTGTGTTATGTCCAGGCCCCTCCCCTTGTATGATAATGAGGGATCCACCCATGTGCTGTATTTGCCTGTGGATCAGTAGATCACAGGTTAACACCTCAGACACACCCTTCAAAGGAAAATAGAAAAGTTGCCCCTCATGGTGATGTAGAAAATATACTCTCTGGTGTTTGTCCTCATTTTGATATTTTTTACATTTGCTTGATAGATCAATTGTGCAATAATGGGAAAATATAACAAAAAAAATGGAAGTTTACCATAGCTAGCTTCTAAATACAACCTTTAAAATGTGTTTGCTCTGTAACCAGTGTTTTTGCAGGAACACCTCATCCATATTGGGTAAAATAACAAACATGGCTGACATTTGAAGGGCTGTGTTCTGTATTGTTTCTGATTTTTAGTGCCTTGTTGTATGGCCTTTGTGCGACTCCAGTGGGACTTACATCCACCTCACAGCCGCCCTTTCTCTGACAGAACGGGAAAAACCACAATCTGGATGAACCAAAAGGGCATCCTTCATAAACAAAATAGCTTTAGCTTGGTGCTATTAACGAAGACAAAAGTGATGAGATGCAATTAGATGAAATGACAGGAAAGCATGAGTGTACTTTTCCACATGGGTGAGGACAGTTGATGCAGATGTGTGACTGACTGTGCATCCATCATGAGAGCAGACTCGGTACTGCGCCCGCAGCGGCCCTGCCAGTGTAAATCTCACTGAAACGAGTCCATTAAAATGCTATCAAAGCATTTTTAATCAAAGACCGATCAGGACTAATTAATCAAACCAGGCTTTCGGAGCATCCTCATTGACTCAGAGCAGGAAACTGAAATTAACATTGCTAACACACATTGAATTGAGAAAAGAAAATTGCAGTACAAACAATGGAAATACAAGAGAATAAGACAGAGAGCTTATTAGTTTCTTTGCAAACAAAAGCTAGGATTAATGTAAGATTAATACATTCACTTTATTAGTTATGATATTTATTTTTGTTTAGTATTTTTAATGTTTGTTTTTTTACATATGGAAGAAAAACAGATAGAAGATATTCTTTGCGGCCTGACTAGCATTGGTTTTCAGTACAAACTTTCACTTGCATTGGATTTTCAGAATTTAAACCTTTCTAGTTTCAAATAGATCTTTACTTTGGAGCAAACAAGCCATTCAACCAATAAACAAAAAGCTAGCCAAAACACTGCCAGTATTGCAATGGCCTACATAACAGGAAAGTTCCCAAGTTACAAACATTAACATTATTTGGATTTGTAGTGCATGACTATCCACTTCCATTGGCTAACAGCAGCAAAGCAAGCAGACAAATATAAACAGCGCCATTTGTTTGTGAACTCCTAATCAAGCATCAGAAGAGCATTTGCCAAAAATAATACATTCTCACCCTCGACAAGCGTACAAACGAGCCCAACCATCGACATACCATCAGCGTTCAGTACAAGAACAGCAAAGAAGGGACTTTTGTGTACACTGTCAGGAAATACAAAGCCTCTGCTGCTAAAATGTCATTATGAAAGACATTAGCAGGTCCCGGGCTCTCTCCGAACAAACTGAGTCAGCATGAATCATAATGGTAATGAACAGCTAAAACTCTTTTCAATTTCCTGCAATAAATCAACAGCCATGAGGCCAGAGCCACACTGACACACTCAACACCCGCATTTGGGATGAGAAACATAATCAGGGGAATTCCAGCATTTGAGTGATTTAACATATGACATTTCATGCAAGGAACATCAGATTGACTTCAAATTTGTTAAGTACTTTTTATTTTTACAAGCTAAAAACACTTCATAAGTACAAACAATACAATATAATGAAAATACTAGAAACAATCAAGACATAATCAGAAAAAAACAAAGGACAATATTTCGTAAAGATGACGGCATGCCTGGTCATACATATATTTAATACAATATGTAGCACTGCAACATAACCTCATAAATAACATTTTAGATTGAATGTAAACAAGAACTCTAGAATATCCAACCAATCAACAAAATGGGCAAAGTACCCACAAAGTAAGAGCCCCTTAAAAAAAATAATATTACTTCCGTGGAAGAACAAATTAGAGAGAGTACAAGTACAAAAAAAGGATTTACTCAGTGACTGTAAATGCAAAATTGGATTTATAGTTTGAAGTTAATGTAACTGGAAGGACAAAACATTAAAAAAACATAGCAATTCTGGAATTTCAGAGGATAGACCATGAAAATTAAAAAACAAAATCCTATCTGGGACAGCGGTGCAAGAAAAACAAATGTTCAAATAATTTGAATAGGGTTAAACCTATTCATATAGTGTGAAGAGTAACACATTTTTGTTTTTGTTTTTTACCTCAGTTAGAGTTCTGTTACATTGTTAGATATGAATTTGTAGTAATAGTATGGCATCTGAAACTTCTCTGAAAAATACAATTTAATTTGAAAGTGAAGGTAGAGTGAATTAATTTAGTAATAGTGCTCAATCATTTTAATAGAATGTTTTGAAATAAATACAGAAATGGTAATAAAAAGAGACGACAAAAGATGACTCAACATTAATTAAATTCATTTTGTTGCGCTAATAACTTTTTTGTAAGATGCCGCTTTTGTAATTACTTAATGTTCATCATTGCTGATTGAGATGTGCGGTTGTGTACGTGTATTATTCATGTGTAACGTTGTGCTTGAGTGTGTTTTGTGAGAGTGGACTTTGTGACTTGTTCATATTCTTGACTTTTGAGTTTTGCAATGTATAATTTATCAAAGACTGCAGATGGAAACTAACATAAAGTGGTTTGGAAAATCTCAGTTTTTTATGAGCTCAATGTGTCTTTTGTCCCTTCAAATAAAAACTAAACTAAATATCCATTAAAGCTGGAGTACCTGACTTTTATTTGTCTAATGACAAACAATGAGTATATTGTAAAAGCAGCACTTTTTGACAAAATGAGACTACTGTTTGCTGTCTGCATCTAATAACAAAGTATTTAATTTCTTGCCAACCTGGAAGTAAGGGTCTAATGCTCTGACTGCGCTTGGGCGGACCACCCCAGCTTCACTTCGCCGTCTAAAAAAGCAGTTTTAAAGCCGTGCACTTGCCTGAAAGTAAATGCATCTGAATATATCGGGTTTGGGAGAGGTAGGGTTTAAATACACACGTCCTCCTTTTGCGGTTTGAAAATCAGGTACCTCAGCTTCAACGCCTTAGCATTAGAGCTCTGGTCTTTTTACCAGACTGACCTACTAAATTTGATTGACCTATTAAATGTTATTGACTATACACTAGTTCTGACTCAATAAAGTATGCGTTGTACCTCGGAAATACACTTATCCCATAAACACCTACTCTTCTAGCAGATCTCTCTCTCTCTTCTCCAGAGTTTTTTAATATATATAATCACCATATAACACCTACTCAAGAGAAAACATCCGAAATCCTGTGATAAAAAGGCAGAGTGATTATTTATACACTTGTGAGGTGGATGGGATTCGAAGGGCTCATCTCGTCATTCATCTCTGTTAAACATCACCCTATAAAACCCTGTAATTTCTCACCAGCAGCCAGTCACTTCAAAAGGACGCCACTGTTCACCTGCATTCTCCATCAAATTAACCACGGGCCTCTGAAGTGAGCAGGTCAGATGTTCTCTCATACTAATTAGTTGTAAACCTCACTGGAATACATGTAGCAAGCAGACAGGGCCGTATGAAGCTCGGCGGGGGTCCAGGTGAAAGGTGCTGTTGGGGGCTTTAGTTTGTCAAAGTTGGGAAGCAATTATTTCGTAGATCATATATGCCGCGGTAAAATGAATACAAAAATAAACGGTTATTCCTTTATAATGTGTTATGACTGAAAAAAAGTTTCAAAGGTAGTCATCTGAACAATGTTTAAAAGATGTTGTTTAGACAAAAACGTAATTTTCAATCTGAAGGACCTGGTCTGAGAAGCTGACATTCATATGAAAGTCAAAATCAGTCCAGATGACTTTGAAACGTTCTCTATGATGGATCACTCCTGTGCATGAGTGCATGAGAGGTTACACTGACTTTTCTTTGTAGGAAATTATTTGGGCAACCTGTAAAAATTTGATTAGTTTATGACAGTTGATTGGCCAATAAAATATACAATTACCGTGTGTCAGAACCATATTTAAATAATTCAAAAATATATCTAAATCAGCCCATTTTCCCCTCACTTCTGCTGCTGAAGCTTGGCTGAAATCAATGTGTCTTTTAGCGGCCTCTGCAGGCTGCTGAGCAAAACTGCGGGAAGCTTGGTTCTTCTTCTACTGCAACTGCTCAATCCGTGACCGTGTTCAGAGGCCCGTTCATGCTCCGCTCTCCAAAATGAGCTTTTACAAACAGAGCGGACAGCAGCTTCTTTTATAGGCCTGCGCATGCTCTCTGAGGACAACACAACCTCAAACCCATGGATCTATGCTCAAGCCCCGCTGAATAAACCTGTGTGGGATCTTGGATGTTTGTCTTTGTTTGTAGCTAAGGCTCTGTTGACATTTTTTTATTTTTAATTAGACTTTAGTTAGAAATACAGGCAGAATTAGAGTACAACTTTTAAATGTGTTTTTATTTTACTGAAATCAAGGTAAGTACACTTATAATAACTTGTTTTACTTATTTAAGATCACAGTTTTTACAATGAGTGGGTGATGGGGTTTTATGTATTGGCACACTTCACCTATTCCATAAAACTGTAACTTCACCAACACACTTAGGGTCCCTTATCTGTTTGCCCCAGATGCTTTTGACCCAGCATGAAAATACTAATACCAAAAATATATATATATATTTATATATATGTTTCTGTTGAACCGAGCGGAGAAGAAAGCCATCTCATTGGAAGTCCTTTGAGGTGGCTTGTGAGTCAAACCAGGACATGGCAAGAAAAGGGATAGAGGGAAGAGAGGAGCGAGGAGATTAAGAAGGTGATAGGAAAATAAAGGTAGGACACAGGGGGAGCGAGATGAGATCAGAATACCAACAGCAGGGCAGCGATGGGGGGAAATGGAGTCAGATGAAATGAAGAAAAAAAAAGAAAGGATGAAGGAGCGAGCTAAAAGACAGGAGCGAGGGAGGAGGAAAGGAGCAGAGCAGTATACGGCCAAATGGTGGCGGCTGATAAGACATAAAACGCTTCCATTCCAGAGCCAAAATCCAGACTTATAACAGGCCAGTTAAATTTACTTGAGTAATCTTTGAAAGAACGCATACTTTAAAGAATATTTATAGCACAGAACTTTTTACTTGTTATTTTAATTTGAAGAAACAATACCCTTACTTGAGTAAAAGCTGTGTTATTCTTCCTACTCCGAGTAAATCTAGCAACAAAGTTCTGACAATATTACAGCGATGTACATTAACATTTATTGCACCTTAAAGCAACACTATGCCACTTTCTGGAGGTGGTATACTTCGCCTGCATGATTCTATGGAAACAGAAAGTTAAAACCACACTTAAGAACATTCTCCATGGCAATAGATACGTTTTATTCCATACTGGGGAATATTATGACCAAAGGAACAACATTTCCATAGACACAAGCAGGAGGAGACAGGTTTGTGGCGACACAAGCCCCCTCAGAGTAAAGAGACATGTTTTTTTTGACGTTTTTAAGTGCAATAAAACATCCAGAGTGAAAAAAAAGAAGCTTTTATTTTAGTGTATTTTTTGTTAAAAGTTACATATTAGGGGTTTAAAATCAGGTTTTCAGGTATATTCAGTGAAATACCAAAGTGTGCGCATTATTTAGAACATTTTAATTAAATTAGTTGTTACGTCCAGACAGTCATTGTTACATTTTGGTTTTTTTACACTGCTTATTACTTATATTTACATACATATTTACTTATTTCTTCATTTTACTCATTTACTTAAACTTATTTATTTACTTATATTTACTTTTTACTACTACTACTCTGTGTATATGTTAGAGGAACAGGCATCCAATTGGACCAACACGAAGTAGTGCATCTCCCCTCACTACAAGTGCAGTATTTTAAAACCTGACTTTCCCATAACCAGCCAAGACATTTAATCAGAGCTTGTTCCGCTCGTTCGTCCGGCCCACAGAGCCGCGGCGCATGCAGGCAATCAGTTAGTCACAGCCTGTTTCGGCCAGTCACTTCCCCATTCACTCCATTTATTAATTAATTACAACGATTACAAAGATAATCTTTGATTCAGCCTCACTTTAGACCAGTGAGTCAGCATGGTTTTCTGCGCAGCTATGAGACCATGAAGAGAGACGAGGAAACAGTCCATCCAGAATCCACCATCTGTTAAGTACATAGTCAGATTGTCATATAGTCCTGCCAGCTGAACCCTGACAGAGAGACATCGTGTGGGTCATATGTTGTTGTTCATATTGTGATTCTATTAACATGTCTAAAGCGCTGTGCAGCCAATGGATTTCTATTTCAATTTTAAGGCTGTACAATATGTCATAACCAAATCGAAATTACAATTTGAGTTACTGCAAAATAGAATGTCCTCCTCAAAGAACAAATGATCTATCTTTTTCATGAAACATATTGTGGATTAGATTTCAAATATGGTCCGGATTTCATGGAATTCTTGTAAATTTATTTGCCTGAACACCCAAGACCACACGGTTTGATAATACTTTCCATGCATGTCCAAAAAAACATGGCGGTTTACAAGGAAAAAAGTATTAAATGAAAATAACACAGAAAAACGGCACGGATTGCTGCAGAGTCAACAATTGAAGTATTAAACTGTGTAAATCTGAAGTTATGTCTTTTATTATTCAGAGGAGATGTCTTCTGCGTTTGAGAGACCCGTGCTACAAATTAGCGCCTGTGGTTGCACCGTCCCGAGTTAAGAGGTTTTTCTTGACACCCTTTTATGGTTCAATTTCAGACCCTTCTGCATTTGAATAGAATGTGAAAGGGACTGGCTGGTCAGGAAATGAGTTTATCAGTTCATATTTCCATCTTCTCTCAAAATCATCATGCTCCTGGAGTTGTTTACAATGCGCAAATCTAATTGCAATTGCAACACTTCAGAAAAATTGCAATTCGATTTTTTTTTTTTTTTTTACAAAAACCATGTAGCCATATTAAATTATTAGGGAGGATAAAAAACAACTAACAATTTCAGCTGTATTGGGTGGCTGAATCCTAACCATCAAATATGTGTTTTTTGGTGTACAGCCAGTCGACAGTTATTTACAGGACTAATAGACATTTTCATTAACAAAAAGGAATTTAAATTAATTATTTAATTAAAAAAAAAAAAAAAATTAACAGATATATTAACCCAAAACCAAGTTAAAAGAAAAATGACAATCAACAGAAAAAAAAAAATTAACAGATATATTAACCCAAAACCAAGTTAAAAGAAAAATGACAATCAACAGCTAGAAATTGCCCCCGATAAAGCTTAATTTGAAATAAACTCAACTCTCTTCAAATGCACATGTTGTTCCTGTTCTGACTGAAGCTAAAATTGAAAAGTAGCCCAGAGTGCAATTATTATGCTTTCTTTGTTGCACCTGAGCACACTGAGGAAAACAAGGGCGCTACTGTATTCAATGACAGCAGTGTGCATCTAAAATCACACCAATTTAGTGTTTTTGGCATTGGCCTGAACGTATTTAAGGATGAAAGCTTTTGTGAACTGGAACATATTCAAACTTGACACAACACACAAAATCTGTGCTCCTAAAGGCCAATTTGTTCCGGTCCAAAATGAAAACCATGCGTTGCTGTTCATGTGGTGTTCACGGTTTAAAGCAGAACTCAGTAAATTGTCTTGTCTTTGCTGTTCGTTTGTCTCTATGAAGCTCCCGCAACATTTCTCTTCAAAGCGCTGTTGTAATGTAGTTGACGTCTGTATGATTCCGCGGTTGGTGATGCTCTGTGCTTGTCTGAATAAATATTTCAGTGTTTTGGCAAGAAAAGAAGAAATAAAGCCATCATTTTCCAGTTGTGTCGGTCATTTTCTCGAGACATTTGCTCTGTAAATGCTCATAATTGCCGTAGGGGTTTTTTGTATTCATGCTAATGCAAATTGGACTCTGAAGCTGTTTCCCAAAGGTACCTTGACTCCAAAATCAATTTTTTATTTATATTTTAAATCTTAAAAATGTAGAGTAAAGTGCTTTAAAGTGAGCTATTACAGTAAGAGTAAAAATTTGAATTTTTGCACCAATTTTCAGTCAGATCTAGTTCACTCAAATACTGAATAAAATATCCCAAATCCTCTCTGTACGTTTGCAATTAATATGTCAAGAAAATGAAGCTGGCTCCCTCTATTTTTCAGATTTGGATGTCCCAAATATGAACTTGAAATATGTACTACTTAAAAGCTTTCTTAAATTTATGTGAGTAAACTTCATAAAAGATACCTCTCCATTTTAGATTGTCCCCTGTTCACCTGCAGTGTCTGTCCTCACAAACTACTGGTGCATTAAGAGTGTATAACAGCAAAAATATGCCAAAGCATCCTTGCTAAATTAGCCACATCTTTGCCGAGCGAAGGACAACGTGAACAGAGAGTGATGAAGTGGTAGTGGCAGTGAAGCTAACATGGCATTTCAAAACAGCTGTATAAAAGCACGGATGTCACGATATCCAAATCTCTCTATACAATATTATCACAATATGCATTTCACGGTACAATATTAACCGCAATATTTTGAAGAGGCTGAAAGAGTTGTAGATATGCCTTTTTTTCCACGTAAAATATAAAAATGCTAAAACCTGTTATTTCTTCATGTTGTCTGCAATGATCATGGTCTATGTAGTTTCCTCTCTTTTTTCTCTTTCTTTTAGCGGTTGCTGCAACAAAATTAAGCTTATAATTCAATATATTGTGACACACCACGATATTGTTGTGAGACTTTTGACGACACGATATCACAATATTTCGGATATTGTTACATCCCTGATAAAAGTTACTGAGTTCTGCTTTAAATAAACATAGGCACGTCTATACACGTTTCCATAGATGCAGAATGATTACACAACATTCATCAGCCCAAGTTCTGATAGATCAAAACACAAAACTCATAACAATGTGCTGATCAAACTGACACATATCAAGTGAATACAGCCTTCATTTGGATGCCGGTAACTCAAAGGAACTTTTGCAGGAAGGTCAGTGTGACTCAGGGAAACTGCAGAATGACAAAGTCGAAAGTTTCCGTAAGCTGTGTGAAGGCGCATCTCATTGAATGCCACTTATCTGTCCACACATGCTTATTTGGGTGTCCCCTGTGCGTCCCAAAACCGCAGTTCCCCAAATTGTCCGATTCACAACATTTATGCTACACTCCATTGCAGATATTCTCAAAACACAGCGGTAGTAGACAGGAGCATAAGGGCTGAGCAATGAAGCGAACGCAGCTCAAACAGAACTGCTCTTTGTGGGGTTTTTGGAGACGACTGTCTGTCAGTCTGCGTGTCTGGGTGGTGTCCCGCGGGCTGTGCCACTGAGGCGTTTGAAGCAGTCTGTTCCTACAAGTCTTCTGCAGTCTTCAGTGTCGCAGCAGAGGCTTCCTCATCGTCGGCCGCTGTAAAAGGGAGGAGGTGGCTGAGCTAACATTAGCCAAGGTCTGCCGAGGTCACCATCCACAGAAACATATGTAGGGGAGAAGGGCGGGTGTCAGGGGGTCAAATCAAGCAAAGTAAAGAAAGATGAGAGGTAGAGGGATGGCGGAGGGACGACTGTGTTTGTAACGAGAACTGACAAAAAGGCGCAGAACTTTGTGAACACATGAACTCATATCCAAATTCAACTGTTTGCACACACAATGGAAATAAGAAAAAGAGCAGTACAATAGGCGTTTTTGCACATAATAGTACAAAGAACTAAGTCACTATAATCCCCCAGTCCCTGTTTAGTGAGAACGATTATTTTACAAATGTATTAATCAAGCAATTAGTTGTTTCGAACGTGAAATGTCCATAAATATCAGAGCTTTTTGATCCAAGTGAAGCTAAGGTGATGCAGCTCGAGGACATCCTGGTGGAGTATATTTATAGACATAATAGGGTTTTTGAACAAAAATAATATATGTACAAGTATCCTATGTCTTTTTGAAGTAATTCCTGCTTTGTACGAGTCATAAAACCTCTTTTCTCACCACATGGGATCTTTTGAAGTCTATGTGTAGTCCTACTCCTTTGTCCTACACTGTAAACCGTGCACATAAAATTGCGATGCACAAAAAGACAATGAAACTATAAAATAAATTATTTTAATAATTTTAGGAGCCACGATATTTATCTTGCGGATCAAAAAAGTTTGTATAAGTCAGAAAATTAACAAACATATTTTCCGATAAAGTTAATATTGTAAATGTACAAATAGGTTTCTGGTCGGACTAAAAAGTATTGTCAGTATACCCCTTAGCAGGAGATAAAATAGTCACTAGTAGGTGCACAATATGCCCAGTGTAATATATTTGGTTGCAGAAACTTGGCATAATTACGTCACTGCCAATGGTGTTTGGCTTAGCTCTGATTGACTTTGGACTTCAGTCTAACTTCAGTCTGGTTTAAACTCACAGTGGTCTGAATTGTCTGACCAGTAAAGACAACATGCTTTTCTACACAAATTAAATACTCCGGGAAACTGTTGAGTCGGACGTTATGGACAGGAGGATCAACCAATCAGATCTGTTCGTATCTAAACAAGCAAACAAGCAAAAAAGCAAAGAAGTTAGAGCAGCGTCCATATATATATATATATAATTATTTTAATTGAACACAAGTGAAGCATTCGGACTTAATTTGAAAATGGACTTTAACCAAGTGGGAGGTTTATGTTGGACAATGTGTTGCCTTTGTTTCTTTTGTTCTGTCTGTTTCGTTTTCTGAGTTTTTTGTTGTTAAAAAGTTGGAGAAAAAGAAAAGAAAAAAGAAATGAGTAAATTTTTCTGGGCAGGCTACAAAATCTTACACTAGATCTTCTTCGACTATGCTGGACAATGCGCTTTGAACAGCTTTTTCAAATGAAGCCCAATCATCCAGGCTTATTTTATCTGGCGGCTGAAATTAGACTTTTGAGCTGCTTTCACTTGCATCATTTTGCCTGCTCAATTGAATTAGAGTGATTGCCTTTACAGGAAGAGGACAGCTACAATACAAAGAGTGCAGATGTGGAATCCGATGTAAGGACAGGAAAAGTACCAACCCTGCCATTAGGCCTTTTATCCCTGTTTGTGGAGGAAAGTGGAAGGATAAGAGCGGCGTTCTGGTGTCTGTGTGGAAGCCATTACCGCCGAGTCTGGGGTCACGTGTGAGTAGGGAGGAGGGGGTCACGGTTACGTTTGCGACTAACGAGAAATGACTCTAACCTTCCAGCTGGACAAGTGCCATTTCTACTTGTCCTTTTCTGAAGTCGGAACAATCATACAGTTCCGCTTTAGACTTGAAAATGTAGCAGAAAGTTAATTTGAGCAAAATCTGGCACGTACAATAATCAAGCGGAATATTTTGATCAAAGCAGCCCTTTTCATTGGGTTTGTTGGCATCATAATGTACCGGTAGTGCTGTGAACTACATTTGTACTTAAATTTCATGTGATCACTTATTGATCGTAGAACAAGTATCAAAGGTAGTGATCTGGACAATGTCAATTTCGACTTCCATCCGAAAATCCATTTCAATCAGATTTTTCAATTGATCACTCTTGGACAAATGAGTGACTAAACTGACCTGACTTATTGATATATTTATAGTAAATCCTTTTTCTTTTGAAATCAGTTAGATTTTTATCCATGTATCCCTCCAAATCCAACAACACATTTGCATATTTATTTTTAAAATTGAGCTATTGTGATGTTTTTCCACTCTTGGGACTATAGAAAAACAACACAGCTGAAGAACTGAATAATATTAAAGAAGACATGTTATGCTTTTGTAGGCTGTATAGTTATAATCTAATGCAAGTGGCATAAATCAAAGATTTATTCACTTAAATCTAGACAAAAACTCTGATTTATCTTGTTTTAAGACACGTGAATATTAAGCTTATTTAAATAATTAAAGTAAAAATCCCTAACTGCACTGGCAGATCATTTCATTTATTTAAAAGAATGTTTTTCCTAAAACAAGTGTATTTTTCTAGTTTTAAGAAGGTGTAATTTTACAATGACTTGTGGATCATTATTTTATATTTTGGCTCTTAAACAACTTAAGAAAAGAAAAAATTCAGCTAATTTCTGTTTCGAAACTGATGCATTGATTTCTGCCAGTCCCTTTTTCTTCACTGTATCAGCGATTAAGAAAAAAACGGATCACAAAGCGAGTAGGGAGCAGTGACTGTGTATCGGGCGGTCGGTGAAGACAAGAATTTTCGAGCAAATGCGCCTTGATTGTAGGAGAATAAAGATGACTCAAGCATGAATCACTTCTACAACTCTGAGTGGGTAAATGAGAAGGGAAACATGGTTAAAAAGCTCTTAAAAGTCGATTTAGTATAATGTATCTCCTTTCAACTATATTAACTAAACCTGAACAAGAGGATGTTTTCACTGTGTATGGCTTTTACACAACAACAAACAAAACATTTCTACTGCTAAAGCAAGCTACTGTAACCCAATCAGAGAGAAGTGCAATAGTGAAAGTGTGCATTACCATGATGGTGGTCACGACAACAGTCCGGTTCTCCATGGCTGAGCTGTCATTGGAGAGAGCGTTCTCATTCTGCACCAGCACCAGCTTGTCGATGTCATTCCAGTAGCCAATCTAACAGAAACAGAGAAACATGGCATAATTGATTAGTCGGAATCAAGAATCTAACCAAGTCTGACCGTCCCACATCAAATTGGGAGAGAAAGGCGATATGAGCTCAGTGCAAATTTCCCATTGGCACTATAGGGGTTATTGAGAGATATTGAAGACGAGGTAAGAACTCTCAATAAACACGCAATGGTGCCAGAGGAACACTTGAAAAGACGGAACACAATGTTATTCCTGGCGCACTTCATTCCTTTCAGCATTGAGCAGAAATGGCTGTGCGAGGACCCTCACCTCGGCCTTATCTTGTTCTGCTGCAGGTGAAGAAACGGGTTTTCTCCTCTGGCAAATGAAGTTTTCTTTCTGTGGTTTATTGAGAATAGCTGATGCTATTTGAGGTCATGTCCGTGCAAAACTTTGAAATTTCAAAATTCAAACTTTTATGTGTGTGTTATCTTGTAGTCGTGAGTTATTTATTAAAAAGATGTGAAAACAAACTCTGGGTGATTCAGAAGCAAGGCTGTGTGTGTTTAGAACGGCAAAGGTTAGCTTAAAAGTAAAGTAACAATGATCATGTGATTGTTTTTCATTTGCCTGTTGCTTCATGTCTTTCATTCATTACAGTAGATAAGACCAGGTTTTCACTTTTCACCATGTTGTTCCTCCTTCAGTTCCTCGGTGTAACCCCTCATTTGTCCAGGAGTGGTCCATGATAGAAACCACTCTTTTGAAGACACTGAAGTGCAGATTTTAAGCAGGACAAAGGTATGGTTTGAAGAAGGAGTGAAGGAGGCAATTGTTGTTAAAAAATAAGAGAAATGATGCGCTAAGGTACAAGAAGGTCAAGTGAGAAATCAAGCCAGTCAAATGCTAATCAGGTAATTAACATTTGAGCGAGAGAGAGGCAGATAACAATACGATTAGAATGGCTAATAACAAGGTCAACAAAAGCAGGGCAGTTTCAGGTTAGAACTCCTCGAGCTTAGGGCAGTAGCTTTTCAGTCCAGTACCTTCAGATTGAAAATGGCTTTTTGGATGGCAATCAAATGACAAAATCTAGATGACTACCTTTGAAACCTTTTCTAACTCATTCAGTGAAGTTTCAATGACTCTTGGTAGAGAAGGTTTGAATACAATGTACTTAATAAAAAACTATTAGTAACTCTGTCTCACAATCTTTGTTATAAAAAGTACTCCAGAGGGAAGGAGAGGGATTAATGGGAGTACGTTTGTCCTGTCAGTGTATTGTAAACTGTGCAAGTACTGTGTAAGGTCTATTGTACTGTATGCCTAACATTGTGTTATGTGTTTTGTTACATCTCAAGGGGCTTTCCACAAAATAAAATAAAACAAAATCAGTGAAACATAATAATTACTTAATCATTTCTGTGTGTTTTTTTTTTTTTACGACAACAATCAACTCTGAATGTAAAACTTACCTTTCGTGGACCGTTGCCCTTCAGTTCAAATACATCCATAGTGTAGTTGACGCGTCGGCCGTAGTGATCAAACTGAACGTTTCCAGTGAGGCCTTGAATCCGAACCTTGGACAAAACAAAGTCATTTTATGAATTACTGGGCGATTATTACTATTTTGTTTACAATACTGTGCACAAACTCGCTCCTACCTGTTTGAGTGCCCGCTCCATGTCGATACCCTGATTCCACGGAGCAGCCGGGTTTGCCAAGCAGTCACCAGCGTTGCCACGACGACTGATGTCAATCTTCTGCCTCCGCAGTGTTCTGAAAGCCTCCGCCATCACAAGGACGCCGTCGTAGGTCAGGGACGACGTGTACTAGAAGGGAATAGAAGTAAACCAAGATTATCATGACGTTTTGTCAACATCGTGGGTGTTGTTTTGAATTTCTGCCATAATTCACAACCTCCATTCCTATGTCAATATTTATACGAATGTTTGCTCTGTTCTATTAGCTCAATTTCGATCGTTATCGTGCAAATTACATTACATTACTTGCTCATTCCTACATTGTGAGCATGACAACACATACTGTACATCGCTGATATACAGGCTGTGATTGGCTGACAGCTATAGATACGGGGCCAGAAATAAATATATAATAGTAACTGATCAAATTAAACTGCTACTTTGGGAAATACAGTATAAAATCGATGGAAATGAATTACCTTGATTTCTGTGATTAAAACAGTTAATGGAGCCACTGACCAAATGAGAGAAGGAGAGTTAAAAATATGTTCCTTTTTATGGTACAAAAAGTCTTGACTAAGCTTCTTAAGGATGCAGGAAGACCCCATGTGATCTCCGGTGTGAAAAGAGCTGAGGTGTGCAAGCAGACAAGCTTAATCTATGGCAGCAGTCTGACTTTTATTTGACTTCCTCACTTCAACAC
The DNA here is from genome assembly GCA_015082035.1 of Chaenogobius annularis. Taxonomy (NCBI): domain Eukaryota; kingdom Metazoa; phylum Chordata; class Actinopteri; order Gobiiformes; family Gobiidae; genus Chaenogobius; species Chaenogobius annularis. The sequence continues at coordinate 1,416,729 of BJKM01000063.1, read as the reverse complement.
CATAGAAATCAATCAACACCACTGTAAATGTAAGATGGCTGTAAACGTGCAGCTCTGACAGGCTTACAGTTTTCAAATACAGCCTTGTGTCGGCATCTTAAAGTGATTAAGGTGACATAAAGAAACAGCTTCTCGTTTTGCATAAAGTAATCATCAAATACAGCTTATCACAAGTGTTATAATTTGATGCGATTACAAACTGTTTTTGTAAATGGCATGAGACCATTTTTTTCATTTTCAATAGAGACATTAGAAGTGGCCACTAAATATGATACATTATGTATGCTTAATAGACCACATGCGTGCAAAGCCTGATATAATAAGAAAACATTAGCTAATGCTTCACCACAATTAGCATATGATTATCAAACATGCTAAATGTGTGCAGAGCAGGAAAAGAACCCCCATAGATTACTCGTTTTCGCTGCGTGATTCTAATACAGTTTTATCAGATCCAGCTACGAGCGAAATCGAAAAATAATACACCACTGTAGAAAGACCAGCAATTTTCCTCACATGGAAGAAAAGTCACTTGAATTTTACATTTACACACAAGAGATAAAGTAATCTGCTCTGAAAAAAAAAAAGACCTGACAGATTTGACAATTTCATTAGAGCAAACACACAGGGACGCACACGGCCGCAGTAGCCGTCCAGCGCGGCACAGGCAGAGGCAGTCGAGCTCTCTGCAGGCGGCCTTCACATCGTGGCGGGAACCAGCGCGAGGATGAAAACTGTGAGCGAAGAAGGACTAGTTGGAGGAGAAGCATGGACGCTCCCCGCAGGACTACAGGTACCATCGCTCTTGGCTCACAGATGCAGATACACACACCCTTGAAACGCATCTCTGTTTTTGGAAGGATTTCTACTTACGGATTCCCTCTTTCATCTTTCCCTTTGAAACTAAAGTAGCCTTAAGGCATGGGACTTGACACATGACGACTGTGAAATTCTAATCCAGGGAGTTGTGTTTTTGTTTTTCCCAATGTGAGGACACAAACGCCTTCAGGCCACAGAAACCGGTCTGATGCCCAACTTTTACTGTATATTTGGTGTTTTACTATTTGCCAATTAGTGAGGTAACAGTGAACTTGAGAGGGAAGTTAATTAATGAATTGTTCCCTTTGTAATTTAATTCAATAAACAACATAACGTGGCAAGTTCAGATATTTCAGTACGCAAAAATCAATGTTTTAATTTTAAAGTTGCAAGATGAAGCTTTTCTGGCGGAGGGGATCTGCCATCTGCTTGTCTCCATGGAGATGTTATTGCTTTGCCTGGAATTTCGCCACAGTAAGGCATTAAAAGTATATAACGGCATAGCAGGTATTTAATTATTACACATGTTCTTACTGTGCCGCCTCTCCACAGATCGGACATGGCTTGCCTTAAGGGAGATTGATGCGTTTAATGCCATAATGTGGGACATTCCAGACACAGAAATAAAAAGCAGGTGTCGGACACACAAAATATAGTCTTGAAATCAAGTAATTTAAGAGAATTCATTCAAAACCGGATCTTCTCTTTATCAGTAACAAATGAATCTAAAATAAATTAAGACAAGAGCTCAACTATAACAAGATGCAGACTTAAAAGAGAGTATAAAACATGGACAAACTGAAATAAATGCGGCTGAACTCAAGTATATACCCGTCATCCATTTGCTCTAAGACTTCATAAGCAAAAGTCCAAAGTGCAAATCTCACCGGGATCGACTTTGATTAGAAGTTCCGTGACAGAGAGCGCATTTTCGGGAAATTTTAATACATCACCTCCCCAGCCCAGTGATCACTTTCATTACACTTCAACAAAATGAAAAATTTCGGGCCACAGCGACTCGCACTCACGGGTTAAGAGATTTTGATTGATGGTCGGTATATCTTCTAGACTCCAGACCAGGCCGTGTGAAGGGAGCATGTCCCAGCCACGCAGTTCACTCTGAATATTATTACACCAAAGTTAGACTGCGCCCGAGGCTACAGGATGGCCCAGGGCTTACCCATCTAACGTTTTAACACAGTTCCAATTAGCCTCGAGCACTGTGCGGGGCATCTGTTGTTTATTTCTGTTATATAATTAAAACTGTTTATCCCAAGTCAGAGGTGAACCTATTTCACCATGACAATAAAAAGGCAATATTAAAAGGTCGGTGGCGAGGCTGGTTTGGAGAGATAGCGTTGTGTATGGCAGGGTCTAATTCCGAAACCACTTTGGCTGTAATGTAATCAGCATGTAAACACATATTAATAAATTGGAGTGCCATGGACTACTGATGCAGCTGCTATTCACTGATGAGAAGCCATCAGGTGCATCTAAGAGCGATGATTACCTAATTAACAACGTCTCCCGAGTGAAGAATGATGGTCCAATAACCAGCACGCATGGCACATCAATTCATGTTCCCCGGCCTGGGTCTGTATCATAGAGCAGGTCTATTATGCGCCGCGAGAGAGCAAGGCGTATCCAGCAATTTAGACAGACATAGTGACAGTGCTCAGGGATTGTTTTGAACTGGAGCTGGGGAAATGCTTTTTGTAACATGCACCATATCGAACTTGGGACGAAACTGGGGCTAAAAAAGAAGCTACGCACGAGAACACATTTAATCCTTGCAGTTTCTCATCAGTCCATATCAAACAAAGATTCCAAAAATAAACAATTGTGGCAGCGACGTGATCGAATCTGACTTTTTGAGGGGGATTTAAGAATTTAAGAAACCAACTGTACAGACTTAATAGGTTGGACAATATTTTCTATTTTCATTTGTTTTGTTGCTGTTGTTTTAATTAATAAATAAAATAAATAAAATAAATAAATCAAATAAATAAAATAAAATAAATCAAATAAATAAATCAAAATAAATCAAAATAAATCAAATAAATCAAAATAAAATAATCAAAATATCCAAATAAGAAGAACACAACACATTCAAAGAAACAAAATCATGGCACATTCAAAATATGTACGTTTCCAAATGAAGTCCGAAAATGATTTTTTTTCCATTTTTCGTACGTCCATTGTTGTTCAACACAAACTTCAGATTCAAGAACTGTTTGTGAACATCCCACATCATTGTATTTTCAGTTAGCCTAATCAGTGGAATGTTAAGATGCTAAATACTAAATTTAGCGTTCATTCCAAAGTATCCTGACTATATAGTGTGATAAAGGTATTTTACCAGTAGTGACTCAGCAGTTTAGTGGATTGTTCCGCTGCCATTAGTTACACATTTTTACATTGCTTTTGCTCATGTGTGTCTACGGACTCTTTATGGACAAAAATGTTGGATTTCCATGGTAACGGTAATTTTTAACATTCCGTCCCGCTTATTTCTCCCCCCAACCAGTTATGGCACAAAACCATCACTCTACATTGGTACCTATGCTTGCAAATGTTATTAGGGTTTTTAAGACATATTTTTCACAATTAGATTAGGATTGCGTTAGGGTTAGATTTAGGGTTAGGATTAGGATTACGGTTAGGGTTAGGGTTAGGATTTGGGTTAGGATTATTGTTAGGTTAGGACCAGGTAAGAAGTAGGAACAGGCTGGGTTGGGGTTAGGGCTTTGGTACAGTTTAGCTAAGTGGCTCCCGGCAGTATGGTGTTGTAAAAAAAACAAAACAAACAAAAGCAATTTCCTTCCCGAGCTCTATCATGTGGTTGTATATTGATTTCCGCACCGAATACTAACATTAATAATCAGTGCAAAACAGTGCAACAGTGTAATGATTTCTCCGGTTTTACTTTTGGTCGCGTTGTTGTCAGTTGCCAAAACAAACCTGGTTTTTAAAGGATTTTTTGGCTTTACTTGACAGGACAGTGCAGCGTGAAATGGGGATGAGACTGAAGGAGGGACATGCAGCAAAAATGTCACAAGCCATATTCAAAACTCCACACACGACTAAGATGCTAACGCTACCACTGAAAATGCACTAGAGCTATGTATGGAGTCAGAGTCGGCGTTCTGGAAAGGTCCATACGGAACTACTTTATCAAGGATATTATTCCCTGGGATTTCATCAGCATGCAGACAATAACATACTGTACTTATGTCATCTTTTACAAACAGGAATGTTTTTACAGCCGCTCTCAAAGAAAAGATCTCGAGGTATACTACATACTGCACTGCAAAGTTGAAATAACAAAACCGAAGCCAATCTGAGCTGGATGACATTTGACCTTACAAGTTCCCATTAAAGCGTTTCAAAACGAACAAAAGAACCTGGACAGGAGTATGCAGGTGTCTGCTATGGTTTAAATGATTCTAAGTTCAAAAATGGTCAGTATGTTTCACTGGGAGGCATAACCATGCACAAATTATAATAAGTTAAGCCGTATTATAGATGAAGGAGCAGCAGTCAAATCTTTTCAAACAGAAACATTTTATTAGGATTTCTCCATCTGAACATAATCCAGTGGCTGCAGTAACGCTCTTGCTGTGGTTGGCTGGTGTGGTTGTAGCCGAACATCTGCCTGTGGAGTCAGGGAGCAGAGCAGGAGACTGGAGCCAGGCTGTTGGACATGATTTCCACACTGGCACAGACACACTCAGCCTGTCTGTCAGCAAGACAAGGATCACATAAGATATACCAGCCGGAGGGCGGACATTTACTAGCTATTTCACGACAGTTATTACAAATTTGCTTGTAACTCATTGAGCAATATGCCAGACAAGTTGCGTAGATTTTTTTGTCCTTATATTGATCACTGTTTCTTTAACATAACTAAGCCTTTTAATAATATGTTTCTTGTGCAATGTCAAGACAGATTCTTTTTTTAAATAAACGAAGGAATGCTTTCCCCTCAGTAAAAAAAAAGCTATTTTATCCCCCTGAACCAGGGTGTCAAACTCAAATCCACAGTGGGCCAAAATGTAAAACTTGAACAAAGTCGCGGCCAGTATTGAACAAATGAAACTTTTAATATTGACCCAAACATGATTTGCTTTAACATTGAATATGGAACAAGCAACACTTATTACTATACAATATATAATGGGATTTGTAGTAGTAACGATGAATGAATGCGAATACCGGCGCGCCAAGCCCTAGTAGTCATTTGGTATAGCCTCTCGGGCCAAATATAATTACACTGCGGGCCAAATTTGGCCCACGGGCCAGAGTTTGACACCTATGCCCTAAACCAATCGCTTTTATGTCACTGGACTGGCTGTTGACATGCTGTTTAAACAAGACATGATTTTTTTCTTTCAAATATTTAGTATTAAACTATAACGTAATAGTTATTTGACAGTGACATTTACTTTAACAAGAAGTTTTTAATTTACTGTTTTTTATTGTTGAAAAATTCCCATATTGACATTTCTGGACCGTAAATGAATGATCTGGAGCACAGAGAAGTGGGCGGAGAATGGGTTAGGTCAAAACAAACATTTTCTAAGCACCCGAGCCTCCATAGCAGAACAATACATGATTAATCAAACACGCAAGAAGAAATTGAAATGCAACTTTGAATAAAACTATAGTGAGGGAACACCGTTAAAACATAAATAATAATCGATTTTACATAATGTACCCTTTAAAACACCAGAGCCTATTATTGAAATCTGTAAACTATTCCATCACAATTCAATCAAAATTAGATGAATTGTGCACTGATTGTGCTTTATTGTCTTGTCTATTTTCCTTTATACAAAATCAGCAACCATGGAAAAAGATTCTTAGCAGATGTCTAACATTTTAGTAAAAACGTTGCAGTTTTTCCCCCCCTCGACATATAATCAATTAAATGTATTTACTCCCATCTGAACAACGCACCATTTGTATATTATCTAGAATGTCACTAAGTTCCTACTTTAAGTTCGGTGAAAAACGCTGTGTAAAATAACTATGATGATTATTACTTTCTTGCTTAAATAACTGCTTGCTGAATTGTTTTATTTAAACAGAACCTAAAAACAATGCAATAATCCAACAGTGTAACAGCTAAATCTCCCTGTCATCTCTATTTCTTTACAACAAATACAATTGGAAACACCGAGGAGACTGGAGGAAGCTACTATTGACCATTCCACTGCGGAGTCGCTCTCCTGAACACACATCACATCAGTGTAATTAGAAAGAGGAGAAAAGAGCGAGTGCAGAAGATGAGAGCAGCTACACCAAGCCAACATGAAACAAGGTGTGTGGATTCATTAAAGAAGAGGAGCTTTCAAACAACCAAGCACTAATGAGCGGAGGAGATGCTCCGAGGAAGACGAAGGGTGTGTCGTCCCTGGTCATTCCGAAGCCTGAGCGTATGCGCCGCAGAACTGCAGCATTATGTATTTTTAATAGGTGGGTGGACATATTTCCTCCTAATGTATGCAGAGATGGCTTCAGGTCAGAGCCAAGTCAATAGAGGTGTGAGGGGAGGAATAATAATGCACATGGGCACAGATGTGGTTCTTCGCAAATATATAACATATCATCGTTACAACTTTTATTTGTATTTATTTTTTCCTCAAAAGCCAAATAAAGTTAAGATTTCAAATTATATTCCAAAAAAAATAAAACTAGATGTAGTGTTTGTTTGCTTCATATTAAGGGGGTTATCATAAAGCTGGTGGTAGAAAATAATGAAATACAAAATAAAAAATACCGCACTTTTTTACTTTTACTTCACTACATGAGAGCAGGTATCTACAGTTTCTACTCCACTACATTCTTGATGAGTAAACATAAAATAGAATAGGTTTACATAAAGGTTGAGAAATTGATTGATAACAAAAATAAATAAATCAAGATCACCACATTTGACTCTTTCATAGTGATACAAAAATCTGTCCAAAATGCTGATTTCAAATGATTTCACTGTTGTCCAAAATCATAAATCATTGTTTAATTGTGATGTTCATTCTCACAATAATCCTAACACAAAAATGTAATATTGTGAAATTCAAATCAATTCACATCAGGGCAAAAAGAATCCATGTCCAATGCAACGGTATTTTCACAATCCACTTACCATGGACTTTACAGCAAAACATTTCCACCACCTGTTATTTTACCATGTTTTCCATCCATCTAAGGATCACTAGTGCTCCTTTTTTGGACCACTTATAATATTGTTGATAATATGGACAACTGTAGCCAGAGAATACCCCACCAAATTAGTGGTGGAAAGTACATATTTTTTAGGTATCTGTACTACACTTCAAACAATTTTTTCAATCCCTTCGGTAAAAATGTGTATTGCTGCCCCACAACCCGGCCCTGGATAAGATGGATTGAATTTTTACAAGGGACACTTTTTACTTGAAGTAAATTTCAGAGCAGGTATCTGCACTTTCTTCTCCACTACCATTTTTAACTGAACTGAAAAACTGAACTGAAAAAAACACTTTTATTTACTTGATTGGTTAGTTTTTGCACATTCCTGGTAACATTCTGCCTAAAGAACAAACAAAAATATATACATACAACGTCCACATTTAACGTTAGAACAGTTTTGTGTAAAGAACATTTGCAAATGGATTTTTCTATGCCACTTTTTCCTTCATTAGATATGTTCCGAAAATCCCGTACTTGTCAATTTAAAGGTCATAAGGAGGGTCGTGCTGGATATCTGAATACACCCGGGTAATATCATAAAACACAAGACATAAAAAAGGTCAACTCAGTCTACTCTTAATAATCCCCACACAATAACAAAGAAATTAAAACAAACTAATGCTTAATCACCAGAATACTAAAAAGTTAAGTTCAAATGAAGTCTCAAATAACTTATTTCGTAAACCGTGAAAGACCTGGACCGGACGTGGTGCTACTCAAACATATGTACCCCCAAATGCCACCCCATTAAATATAAGTATGGACATGCGGTTATTCAGCCTTCAAATTCAAAACATTCGCTTACCACTTACCACTGTACATTTCCTACAGATGTTTACGACTTGTGTTATTTCTGTCACTTGTTTGCGGTCATGTTCTTATGCCCGGTTGTTATACACTGTTTAAATTCTGTGGCGGTAGAATAACATTAGAAAGACAAAAAAAAAAGAGAAGCTAAAACGAAAATAATAGTTTGAGCCGTAACCCCAGCAAAAAGCCTGTATTTGATAATGAGATGTCATGTTTTAAGTACCTTGGGTGGGCTTTCAGATCCTGGGTACTCTCTCTGATCCAGTTTGTTCCAGCGCTGCATTAGTTTAATAACGATTGGCTTACTGAAGTCCACCAGCTGGAATCCGGTCACGTTGGCCCCTCCGTGCATGAAGCGCTCTAAAGATATGTCCTTAAAACCCTGGTACAATAAGAACAGAGAAGAAGTGAGTGAAAGAAAAAAGGCAGAGTGGGCCCAAAGCCTCAGGCAAAAGAGAGAGAGCTGCATCTTCACTTCTTATCCAAACTCCGCATGCTACTGCGATATGACTTCATGCCGAGAGGAGAGGAGGGCGCAAGAGGCATCCATTTGTGTGAGACAAAATGAAGATGTAAAGTAAAACGGGCAAAATTCATATAATCAAAAACATGAATCATTTCAAGAGGCTATATTATGATTTATGATTATCTTTTAAAAAACATCTTGGTCCAAAATAGAACAGTTTAGTGCCATTTCAACATCTCATCTGACTGAAATAAATAGTTTTAATTAATATTTTACTGATACTGCTGCGAAAACAGGTGACGTGAACAACAAAGTACACTTGTGTCTTTTAATACACAATAAATAACCGTTAGGAGTCAGTCAAAGAGCTGTACATGTACATGTTTCAATAGGAACAAACTTGACGTAGAAAGACTCCTTATTAGTCAGCGCTTTCTATGGGATGTTGGGATGTCATACATGTTTTTTTGACCAGCCAACATCACATTATGGCAGAAGACTCAAAGAAAGTTGTGCTTAATCAACTATTTTTGATCTGAGAACAAGAGAATGTGGAAACAAGCTCTTTAAGCATTAAGTAGATGTGCATACACTATCCCCTTAAAGGACACATATCATACACAATCAAATCTTGTTTCTACACCTCACAAAAACACTGGGTTTCAAATTTTCCAGATTTGTGACATCATAGGTGGAAACATTGTGCTGTCCTTTGCTTTTCCATAACGCCATAAACCATGGCCAGACAAGTTCTGAGCATTTCTGCCGTCAAATCGCATTTGTTGCAACTGCATGCCTGCATTAACATGTTGGGTAAAGCTATCTTTTGTTTATTTCCCTATGGTAATTCCTTCTGCTGCCAGTAGATGGAGGGTAAACCCTAAATCTTAATGAGGGAACACTTTACTGGTAGAGAGTAATGTAAATGTTCTGTGCTGCTTCTATTTTGTCCATGGCTCTCTGGTCGTGCTCTATGTTTTGTGTTTTACATGCCTGTTTATTTTTTAATATTGAAGAGAAAAAAAAAGATATGCTAAAGTAAAGATTAATTCTATGAACCAAAAACACTTTGAACACATGCATTTTTCATAATGACATTGTGAAACTCTGTGGCTAAAAAATCCACATGGTCAGTAGGCGTGCTTACCAGATTTGCGACGATGTAATGGTAGCCCTTCACATGCTTCCCCACACTGACAGCCTGGAGACAGACACAGCAGAGAAAATATTACTGACTCCGCCTACTCAAGCCTGGCTCACAATCAGAACAAGCAGACATTCAGATTTTTGATTTGAATGCAATATGTTAATGTGATTGTTAATGTATCCCAAATGGTGACGCTTTTTTACACTTCAGATATTGTTTTCTTTATATCTAATAAATCATATCCAAGGCAATAACAGAGTCCAATGCTTTCTTCCATTGAGAATTACGAAACATGACAAGCACTATAAACATCATCAATATTTAATGGTAAACTAAATCATTGCTGATCCCAAATTCTATAGCCTGGTTATACTTTTTGCCAATTTATTTATTATCTGCGGTGGAAAAACGTTCTCATGTCAGACAAAATCCCTTTGATACCTTCTTCTAATATCCTTATATTCATTTGGTATGGCACAATTAGATTTTTTTCCCACCATACAAGCACATATTATTGGTAGAAAACAAAACAAAGATTTTACTCAAGTAAGAGAAGAAATGATTAATGCTAGAGAATAAAAAAAAAAGTGTTTGGAAGAACAACTACTCTGAGAATAACTGTAAGAGTAACTACAATATCAGATTCATAATTTGAAGTTGATGTAATGGCGAAGGAGAACATTAAACAATGCACACGATCTGGTATTTGCAAAGGATAGACCACCAGAATGAAGGAGCGGTTCAAGAAACACAACTGTTCAAATATCATTGTTGACATAAAGCTTTTGTTTGTTGTCGACTTCACGGTGAAGAGCGACTAAAACGTTTACTCAATTAAGACTACTGTTACGCCGGACATTAAATAAATGGAAAAAAATGACTTTCGGACTCATGGACAATTTTGAAAGACTCTGGACTAATTGGGAACCGTTATTTTAATTGAAATATGCCGTGATTTTGTTTCTTTGCTGTTAAGTTGATGTTTATTTGTATTTCATTTTGTCCTCTCCGGTCTAGTTCTGTTGTATTTGTGTTAAGTTTAATCTCTGAATAAAATTGAAAGAAATTTGAATTTTTTTTAACGAATTGAAAGAAAGGAAAAAAAAACTATTACTGAACTATGACTCCAAAAATAAAATGTAATGAAAGAAGCAACTCAAATGTAATTGAGTAATGTACTTAACCTCTGCCTGTGGTCTTGTACCTAGTTCTGACGTAGATTCAGACCATTCTAAAACTATTCAAGAAGGTTCCAATTTTGCCTTATTCGTCATGTGTTTTTGTCTGTAGCCACTAAATATTGGTTCATGCCAGACACGTGACCTGTTCGCCACCCGCGGCCATCTTGATTCTGGTTGCTAATGTAAACTTCAAAGGAAATCTACATAAACCGCTGAAATATCAGGGCGTTTACTGTCTGCTCTGGCTCAAAAGTACAGCCGTATGTGGCCTGGTGGCAGTGAGTTCTGCATATGATATTAGTCAATGATTATTATTGATTAGCATACAGGTCAAACATAATGGACTCAAATGAATCTTCTAACAATGGGGAAGCGTGGCTTTTGAGTGTCTGAAACTTTCTGCGTGTATATTAATAGTGCTGCACTAAATATGAATAACATTTTCTAAGTGATTTTGAGCTTTTAGCGCTTACACTGATGAATGTCTTTGTTATACGTCATGAAAAAGCTGTTCAAAAGCCCTGATGTCTGCGCCGACTGCCCTGTGAGACGTTAGTGGGAAAAAACTGATATCTTTCAGGCAAGTCGCTTAAATAATATCTCCAACCAGCCGCTATGGAATTCTGTTATTGATACATGACATGTCGGCATAAAGCGTGTTGATACTTCAAATAAGCATTGGTTTAATATCTGGGTATTGTTCTTTTTTTCACACTCCTAGTGGAACACACAGAGTAAAAAAGCCTATGCGTGTTCAACAGTTACATCCTTTAAGATTGAACCAATTTGCAACATAATAAGAGGCAATATGCTATCCACAGACGCCCGATACAAAAGTGAATGTGCTTTATTGTATGTCATGCGGCAAAGCAAAACTGAGGGCAATAGAGCCACAATGACATTTTAAACCAGAACTCATCTGTAAATCATGTTTATCACGTTTGCTTGCTCAAACTTCCAGCCCACTCTGTATCGGGGTAATTAATCGATTTCTCCACGGAGCTGTCTGCCTCCCCCTCACTGGCTCAGTCACACTCCCTCTCTCTCCCGCGGTGCAGCTGGCAGGCCTATAGACAATCCCCGTGCCTGTCTGGGAGCAGGGACGTTAGCCAAAGCCCGCACTGCAGAGCCCGCTGTGAGGAGGGCTCTGTCTCATCACACAGACCAATTAGCATGAAGCCTGTCGGAATGTTAGGCTAGACAAATTTGTGAATGGAAATAAGAAAGAGGAGGTTGTTTTGGAGTATTAAACGTAGTGAAATAGTAGTCAAAGACAACCAAACGACTGGGTTGCTTTGAACGTAGGTAGGGCAAAAGTAGAAGTCTTACAAGTTTTTAAAGCTATAGCAGAAGACTAAAGAGAAAAAATATGTGGGTTTCTTACATCTGGGAAAGAAGCTTCCAATTGAAAATGAGCTTGATTCAGCTGACTCAGGCAGATACATTTTACATACATTTCTTAATAAAGAAAGTTAGAATTATGACAATGTTGTAAACATTTGCATTTTTTATGTGAATTACATGGTAAAACAAAGAGGAAATAAGAATACTTTTACAAATTCCCTTTTTTCATCTGTTCTTCAGCCTGTTTAAACTCCTCAGCCATGTACTTTCAATCCACTGAAATGTATTTTTTACAGCATCTTATAAATCCTGACAAAAGCACTGGAGCGAGGACAAGAACCACAGCATTTCATTTACATAGTTGCCAATAAATAAGATGTTTTTAGGAGAGGAAAAGGACTCCAAAAGCCTGTCTCATCCACCCTTCTGTTTAGCCCAGTTGAAGCAAAGATTACAGTGCTCCTCAATATCGGTACCGGAAAATGTTTTTGTTTGTACACTTTTGAGACAGAACTTAAGGTGAGCAGAGTACTTTGAAGTGAATATAGGAGCCATGGAGTATATCTTTGCAATAAAAATGTATTCATGGTTTATAATAACATGCATGGAATAGACTGGAGGCATATAGAGTACTCATATGTCTTTATCTAGATTGCGGTATGCAAAAGATAACTACACAGCAAACTATCTATTTGTTTTGATTGCCTTATCCTGTTCAGCTTTTAACGTGTTGTGCATTCACTATTGTGTGATATGCATAAATCCATACTCCCATAACAAGATAAAGCAATTCCTGATAAAATAACAGCAAAAGCCTAAACAAACATCCACGACTGCACACATTCAGAACATGTTAGACTTGTTCACGTCCAGAGCACAGTACATTACCTGTTCTAGTATGTTCTGTAGTCTTTCTGGCTCCAGGTCGATCACAAACTTCCTCTCTTGTCGTCGGTCCAGATCCTCCAACAGTCGCCTGTACGCCGCCTCATTGAAACTCTCCACGCAGATCGCACTCACCTATGTACATACCAACAAATGTTAAATATGAATTATAGTTTTACACCAGTCAAGTGGTGGTTTGTGAAGAAAAAATAGAAATTACAGGAGGTTGTGCTGCTTAAAACATATGTATTGATGACATAGAAAGAGGGAAACAAAACTCAATAAAGTCAAATTTTTCAGTATGTGACTTTATACTGTTTGAACATTGACTTAAAGCTGCACAATGTAACTTTTCGGGTGGTTGGTACACAGCCATGGACACAAGAAGACTCACCATCAGAAAAGTTACATACCATTTAGCAAAATAAAGGTGTTGTCATGGATTTTTATTTTGCAAATAATAACTAATGTGTAAATTAACTGAACTTTGACCTTTATGTGCAATATCGTTGCTAAGAGACCTGGAATCGCTCCCTCTTTCCGTTGCTTTATTTATGTGGTCCTCGGTAGGTCGGGATTCTGAAATGAAAAGTCTGGGCTCCGACTTGTGCTTTTTATCTCGGAAAGTCTGGATTTTGACATCACCAATAAGAACACCACTGAGTCAGTTCTTTGACAGCGTTTAACAGACATAACCAGCAAGATTTGTCGGCGTTAGCCTTTCCAAAAACAAATATTTGTTTTGGAAATGATCCGACCATTTTTGTTTTAGTTAGCTAACGTTACATCGGTAATTAAATATACAGCCGTGTCAGATCTTTTCTTGCCCAACCGGAGACGTCAGGTGTTGAAGTCGGGCAGCAGCTTTCGACCCGAGTTCCCAGTTGTTTTCCCGAGTTGTGCGAGCGTTTATCCCGAGTTCCCGAGGACCACATGAACGTCACATTTTTCATATCTGCTCCCCATAGTCAATGAAGAAGTAAAATGTGTAAACTTGTGAAAACTTTGTGCATTATTGAAGTTCCATAGATGTAGTTAAACGCAAGGTCATGGGTGTAAAATGTGTGTGTGTGTGTGTGTGTGACTCCATAAGAAGTGGTGCTGACCTGCCAGCCGTTCTGCCCTGCTCTCTCCATAATTGCCTGCAGTATTGCATAACCTAGACAAAAGAGGGAGAGGAGAAAGGGAAAAAGACGTTAGACACAAATTGCACCGGGTAATAATAGAAAACAAACAATTTAGAATAAATGAGTTGTGTTGCTTGGTATTAGACCTCGGTTTAAAATCATATCACAGGATTCTGCTCGGATAAACGCTTCTGTAATTGTCAATTATAGAGCATACAAAAGTGCAGTTAGCAATTCCACACTGTACACCGACCCCCAGACAATATGGAAATAAAAGGCTGGTTTCTACTTAAAAATAACTCATAGATTATCCATTTAGTTGAATGAATGAATGCCAAAAAGAACGTCTCCCACAGCCATACACTGTAAGGATTAGTGGGAAGTTAGATTGATAGCACAAAATGTATAACATATGGAATAAACAATAAGACAAACTATTTGCTGCAGGGAATGTGCTGAAAAACACTTTTTCATATATGTTACACTTTTTTTGAATTTATTTTTTTGGCTTAAAGGAGAAGAAATCCGTGTTTACACTTGGTTGTTTCCATAGAGATCTTTGGGTGTCTTTGGGCATCATGAAAAGCGCAATACAAGTGTGACTTCTTCTTCTTCTTTTTTAAATTTAAATTTTTTTTTTGTTTATCCAATCATTCATTCAAGGCAAAGTCTTAAAATATCATTGCAGAGGCAAGTCCCCACCAGAAAAGTTACACAATGCACCTTTAAAGCATATACAGTTTTGTTGCTATTTAACAGTATAAAGGACCAATTGATGCTTGTAATTTAATCATGTGACAAAAGCACTCAAAGTAACAGGTTAAAAGTGAAGCACAGATTATCAGCCATGTACAATTACAACGTTAATACTGACATTTTATTGCAAAAGAAAGTGTCAGCAGTGCTCTTATTAGCAGTGAACTTTCGGCTAAGTCATTTGGGAGTTTCTGGGCGGTTATTCATTTTAGGCTGTGAGAGAGGGGGGGGAAAAAAAAACTGCAGGAAAAGTTTGTGTGTAGACTGATAGGGGGCAGCCGTTAATAGGAGCAGAATAAATGGACTTACAAAGATAACATGGCGCTATAAACAGCAGGAGGTAACAAGAGAGGGAAATAATGGGAGCGCTTTGCACCAAACAGCTGTCTCTTCACTGCACAGACAGGACAAATGGCAATAATAATCGACCGCTCAATCTCAAAGTGATCATCGCAAGAAAGACTGGATAATCATCATCGTCAGCACAGATGTTTGAGCGAAGCATTGGCAAGGACGCGTTATGTCAGTACTGAGGAATAACATGCACGCTCGCTGGCCCTTTTATTAGGTACAGCGTCTTATCAGCCACTCAGACAGAAGCAGTTTGCCGTGTAGAGATATAAACAAGAAATCATGAAATGAAATCAAAAAGATTTATGGATGTTACACTACAAGACGGGACAGAACAAATTCGCACGATCAGTTTCGGCTACGACCAAAGTTTGTCTGAGCAAATATCAGGCTTTAGGCTCCGTGTGAAGAGGAACACTGAAGTTGTATCGCTTACCAGAAGTTAGCGCTACCTGCTAGATGTGTTTTTGAGCTTGTAAAAGTTAGTAAAATATAGAGAATTGGGAAGTAGAGTCGCAGATTGTAGACGCTACGCGAGAAGGGCTCACTTTGAATCCACTGCAATCAGATCACTTTTCTAGTAACGCAGTGATTGAATGTGTTATGATTAAAAATGTACTAGTAGTTACTCGCCCTAGTAACTATATAGTGTTTTTTCAGACTTATACTTATATAAATGATCTATAAAACTGTAAAAAAACAAGCCACATGTTAGTGACGTCACATGGAGCAGCAACAAAACAAAAACAACCTGGTTTAGTCACCTCGCCTTTGATAGATGTGGATATGTTTCTGAATTTAATGCTGTTCAAGATCTTCTTTTACTAGATTAGCTCCTAACAAATGATTACACACATTATACAAACATTATGTAGATGTAAATGTACAAAAAAAAGTTCATGCAATTAGATAGGAGCGCCAAAGAAGGGGAACCAGAAAGAAGACGGGACATCTGAGTGGGGGACATGTCAGTGCGGTTCATAAGTGTGCACATTCACCTTTGAGCCATGACACAAAATAACCACATTACCACAGTTTGAAATCTTTCATCACAAACAGTCAGAATCATGCAGTGAACACCCTGATAAGAATTAGAAATGATACAAGTTTTAAGCGTGTGAGAAGGTGAGAAAGCTCATTTACCGGTTGTTATGAAATGCGTATTTATTTCCAGTTTAATATTGCAAGAAAGGTTTCCAAGCACCACACTTTCAATAATGCACTGGGCACTATCAAGTTGCAAATGCTCAAACTAAATGCAGCTCACTTATACGGTACATCCAAACTACAAATTAGTGTAAACGTTAACAAATGTAAACAAACACAAGAGAATGAAAGGCTGCATGCTAACGTATCTCACTCAAGTATCTTCACTAGACCGTCTACCTTACCTATACTGTACTTTTACCCTTGCACGGATAACAAATGCCCTGGGACACATATTCAAGCGCACTATTGCACGTGAGACCTCTCTGTGTGGAGTGGAGCAGAGAGCATAAAACAGATCACAGCCTTACTGCCCATTTTCCAGCACATTACCAGCAGCACAGCCTGATGGGAGCCCGTAATGAAGTGCCCTGTCTTGGCCAAGTCACGGGTGAGCACAACCCAAATGTTACCGATCCATCCTCTCCCTCCGTCCTTCTTCCTTTTTCCTCTTAATCTGTGGCAGCTTCTACAAGTGTACGTCCATGCTCAGGACCCGTCCCTGCCCTCTCTTTGCCTCTTTGGCCCCCTGCTCCCACTGTGCGCATCAGTCTTTGCTACTTTTCAGCTCCACTCACCTCACCCTTCTCACCTCTCGCCCCCAGCCCACCAGCAACCTGGCCTTACGCCTGTAGTGGTAACCAAGACAACTAGGAGCCTCGCTGATGTGTATAAACTGTTGCTCTGAAGCAGTCTTGATTAGCAAGCTTTTGGATTGTGAGGCTTTTCTGCTACGATAGATAATGGGGAAATACAGTATCGTAATTTAATATGATTTACAACTGCAGTTAGTCTACAAGAAATTACATTGTTTTATTATTCCTTAGACGCTTGACCTTTCTGAAAAGTATAAAGAAAATTCCACTTGCGTATCTAACGGATATTGTCTTACCCTGCCATGTTGTTCTCCGCATGACAGTTAAAAATGAGTTATCCTTCTGGCCTGATTAAAAATGACTTTTGAGGCACAGGCGAAAATGGTCATTTAAAGCAATAGTGCCCTGTTACGATGCAATAAGCTCGCAATTTCAAAAATATATCCATTACATCTGTGGCTTGGTATCAAAAGACAAGATCGTTTTATAGCTAAATCAATTCAGCACAACATTGCCTTTTTCTCTCATTTATTTTTTGTGGAATGACATAAAATATGGACATCTTATCAGGAAAAGATAGTCTTAGATCCAAATATTAGTTATGCACTCATATATACTCATTTTAGTCATTTATTTCATAGTGTTATGTTTAATCCTAACCTAAAATGACCAGGAAATATGGTAAGGATTCAATAGACAATAATATGGAAACAGGTTTGAAAACGTGTGTGTTAGGCCGTGCTATTTATTCATATCATGGCTATTACCAATCTATCACTATGTTGTCAAGAGTGACCCCATTGTCTTTTACAGTGTACTTGTTTACGCTTATAATGCAGCTGTATTTTTACTTCTGACGATTAATTCCATTCAAATTTCAAACACCTTCAAAACAATCTCCATATGTATTCAAAACTATTTCATGTCAACTTCTGTATCTATAAAATCTACCATGTTGCTTTAAATACCAAAATTTAAGCTAATCTCTTCATTGTTCTTTGTTTGATTGATGAAAATTGTGTTAATGGAGTCAGACAGAGCCAATTCCTAATGTCCGAGTTGCTCCCACTCCACTCGCAGTCTGACAGGTTAAAATTACAGCATTGTCTCATTAGCCAAATCCAAGCGCCTGACAAATTTCAGCCTGGATCCATCTTTCAGGTTGTTGGTATGGCCTCTCCATTTTTCCCTTGGGACTGTAAAACCCAATCAAGACCAGACAGAAATTATGATTCTGCCTCAACAATGTAACGTTGTTTGCAGTATACATAACAAAACCCCCCAAATGAACAGATAATTCTTCATGCATAGAGTTTGATTAATTAGAACATTGTTTTTAATCCTCTGCACTGGTGTTCATAATTTTAGCCAGGAGATATGGTAGAACAAGACAGATTAAACTATGTGGCCTTTATGGCTGCACTAGTTTTATATTGTTAAATTAACTAAGGGGTGCAAAGTGCAAAAACTGAAAATATTATATTCTTCAGACTTTCTTCAGATATTAAGCTATAAGAGTAATGATTCTAAATTATCCACGTTTGACCATGATGCCGCGACTGCAGGACACAGAGGAGTCTTTTGTCCTGAGGGTAGTTACTCACCTCAACCTGCCCTGACACATGATCTGCTGCTGCTGATCTATCATCTATCTATGAAAAGAATATGACAAATAATCATTGTATCTTATGTATTTTGTTTGTTATTGTTGTTTATAGGGTCCAGACCAAAGTAACTGAGTTTGCATCTCAGTTTCAAAAGGGTGCAAAGACAATACTCTTGAATAATTAGGTTGCTCAGAAGGTATTAGACAAGTGGGCGATAACTCTGGACTGCTGCAACGAGTTTTTTTTTCATGTTGAAGACAATAAAAATAAGGTTCAGCACCTTTAAGTGTCCTTACGGCAAACATTTTTAAACCCCTGTAAACGTGGTTAGTGTTTTGGACAAATTCATGCCTAACATTACAATTGACATCAAATTTGAAGACTATCAATCATAAAATACTATATGTTTTGTACAATGGTAAATTTAACCATTTCCTACAGCCCACTCAATAATTTTCCACTGAGCTGCAGCAGCTTCACCCATGACCCACCTCTGTCTGTGTCGTAGAGGAAGACAAATCGGTTCCAGTCGTAGTGGTCGAGTATGGAGAGCAAGGCCCCGCGGATGGACGGCCTCAGCTGCAGAGTGAACTGAGCCTCTCCCTCCGTGGGGAAGCTGGGGGTCACCAGGCTGATGTGCAGGGCGCCGCAGAACGACGTGAGCGTGTTCACTGAGCGCTTGTCATATAGGCCGAAGATGGCAAAGACCCCTCTGGAGTACTGCGAACAGACTGGGGACAGGGGAAAGAGAGAGACGGAGAGAGAGGGATTAATCAGTGCAGAAGAGATGACTGATGACTATTGCAATCAAGTTATTAACGTGCAACGCAAAACAGCATAGTATGGGTAATTTCAAGATATTATAACAGACTAATACAGTGGTGTACTTTCACACACGCAGTATCAGCTAAGAAATATTTCCAAGTGCCACCAAATCTAAACTAGGTCTGTGTAGGTCTAAAATGTCATTAAACCTGGCAGCAAATACCATTGACTGAAATCGTTCTTAACAGCACTACTGCACCCAAAATGAAAACAAACTCTAAATAATAACAAATAAGTAAATACAAAAATGCATAAATACATTAATAAACATACAGACACATAATGAAACCATTAAAACCAGGACTCTAGAGGGGCACCAGGCGCTTGTATACAACCAGTGATAGTTTAGAATCAAGAATACACACTTCTCCAACACTTTATGACCCACGTCACTAACAGTACCGTCCGGACCCAAACCTCAGACACAAAACTTTGAAGTGAACAGCATAATTCCCTCATTCACGGAGCACCAACAGTGCAGCTTCCCTGTGTTAGAGATGAGTGGGTTTTAAGAAGTTGTTTCAAATTAAACGGGAGTTTGTGTCTTTCTTTTATTTCCCTGCTCAGTTCCCAGTGCAGGAGGGGCCGACATCGAGGGGGGCAACGCAGAGAGGCCGACAGTGCATAGATACATGTTCTCTGTTGATTAAGCAAAATGATGTGTTTATTACAATCTGACTCATATTCACAAAAAACGAGTTTGATGAGGAAATGAATTAAGACACACCTAAATGCAGAGGTGCAGAGGAACCATGGAAACAGAAGATTGTGGTCAGATATTTATGAGCCGGCCAGACTCAAATGATCCTTTCTTGGCCCGACCCGCACCACGAGCCCGCTGCCCACGCATCACCGTGCGTCAGATCACACTGCATGTTTTATGCAGACTAAATAAGAAAGAAGCGCAGAGCTGACTGATCAGCCAATCACATCGCTGCATTGTTTCACAGTGTCCAGTGTGTGATGTTCTGATCAGAACAAAAGCAGAATTCTGATCCACAGCTCATGTCAGCTTTATACTTAAAATCAACTTTTAAAAGAGCAATAAAAACATTGCAATTCATTTACAAACCATCATTAGACTATTTGATACAAAGTATAATGAATTGGTATTAATATATATATATAGAAGTAAAATATCAATGAGAATCAATGAGCAAAGCACAAAAGGCTGTTCCTGAATCTGAGGTGAGTGAAGTTTGAAATGACCAATGAGCACTTCCTGAAATAAACACATCTGATTGCTCGATTCTGTTTGAGTTTGCCAAAAACAGAGCGATATCATTCTGGACTCACCCTACAACACAAGTACTTTACCAACTTCATTTTATTCATGTGAGAATACAGCAAGGATAAAGCACAGAATGAATCTGTAGGCAATAAATGGTATGACTGATATTATTATACTGCTTAATCTCTTATAGCTTGCTGGCGTTTTGCTTAAATTATTTTCATTTCTTCTGGTAATAAAAGCTATTGAGATCTATGTAAACAAAAAGTGTGTTTTCCTTGTGAATAGGGCAAAAACTAATGGATAACCCAAACCAGCATTTTTAAAAAGCTATTACAAACTGATTTACACTTGCCCTTTGATGGGTTGTTAAGGAAATTACCACCACACACTTTACTGAAAGAAGCCCGGAGTCTATCTCTGAAAATTCTCTCCCTCACTCGTCACTCGAAGGGCCCTTGACCGATACACAAGCTCACTTCAGATGCCAAGTCATTTTCCACTACAGCACACCGAGTCGCCTTCAAAACCCCTGCAGCTCTGCGCCATGACAGAGAAGAGTGAAATCTTCTGTCGTCTATAAAGAACTATCATGAAGAAGTGTCTTGTGTGTTGGTAGAAGCTGGCACACAAACCTAACTTTCAAAGATTGTCAGTCAATTTTTCTCTTGAAGCCCCCTAATGTTTTCCCTTTGTCTGACGCCGTTCTCCCTGATCCTCTTAGGCTCCATTTCTCTCTCCTCACATCCATTCATCCTCTCAGCCAGATTCTCGGTGGCAGCAGCTGATTTTAGCTCAGCGACGTCATGTTGGAGAAAAAGGAAAACTGCAGACTGCTTTGACTACAGCGCGCTACTATCACTCAATCTGTCTTTTACAAGTCCATTCCCAAGAAAATATACCAAATATTTCAGCAAGAAAGAAATCAATTATTTTATTTACTCTTGTCTTGTCTTGAGTGAAGTTTAAGATGCATACACACTTAGTTTGGTCCTGGTTTGAGCCCAGTTTAGTCCTGATCTAGAATTGGTGTTGTCCTATTCTCGTCCCGGTCAAGTTTTGGTGTAGATAAGGTTTAGTCTCAGTTTAGTTCAAATTCTATGTGCAAGTGTGAATGCACCCTTAAGCCGAGTTCAACCCGCTGCGGCAAAGCGTCCAGTTTAAATTCAAAGTCTATGTGGACGCGCGACCTGCGAATTAAGCGTTTTTGCGGCACGTTCTGTTTTTGCGGTGCGAATCCTGCGCTTTGAGCGTCGGCAGCTCTGGCCGAGTGGCCGACGCAGAAAAGTTGGACAAAGCTGAACTTTTTTGCGGCAGATGCGGCACAGCAAACAATCAGAGAATACGCTCCAATGACGTACCTACGCACTACCCGGAAGAAGGATCAAAACAAACCCTGAACCGATAAAAAGATCAGCCAGACGCAGCAGCTGGAGCAAATAATGATATTCACTAAACTCTGCTCCCCTCTGAAGTATCTGCGGGACCCAGACAAGCCACCGAGCCGGTCGCCTCCGTTTTTTGGACTTTGAAAAGTAAATACACCAAAGCCATTCTCTTAACCTGAAGTGCCATAGGACACAACTCCTCCACTGCGCATGTGTGCTGGATGCCTCGGCCGCGCATCTGCTGCGGAGAGTTTTTTTTTGGGCCGTGCGTTCGAGGCGTCCAGGCGGTGCGGCCAGGGCGTCTGCCTTCAAATGTACAGGCGTTCAATTTGGGCGGCCAGCACGAATTTGGATGCAGCGGTGTGAACGGGCCTTATATCTGGCCCTACTCTTTTAGTTCTTTTTTTAGTTAGTTCTGGTCTAGACCAGATTTGGTTCTGGGATTTAGTCCCAGTTAAGTCCCAATTCTTATGTGTTATGTGTCCTGGATAAGAATGAACACCTTTTGGCCAACAAGAATAACTAATTTAGATAGTGATTCTCAATTTATGTTTTAACTGTTGGAAGTGTACATTTTAAACAAGTCCAGGAGCACCGACATTTGAGAGAATTCAGACCATTCAAATTGCTTGTAATATACAGTATCTTGTAACGAAAACATTAAACTTTCAACATTAAAAAGCAAAATTTAAAGGGATTTATGAGCAATAAAAACATCTTCAGTTTAACAAATGCATGAGAGTTTAACACTATATTGTGGAACAGTCCAGGCAAAGCAATTATATCGCCACAGAGACAAGCAGGTGGCGGACCCTCACTAGAAAAGTTGCATAATGTCCCTTCAGAAACAAACTATTGCGTCATACTAAGACTTTGAACAACTGCATTTCTCTGCCTTTGCATACAATCTGTTTATATTTAACTGAACCACTATTTGGAGGCATTACGTTGTTCCGCTGAAATTGTGTGATAGGATTGATTTTTCTCCTCTTCCTGCTCTGTCGTTTGGCTTCCTCTCCTATGCTCTCCACCTCCTTGGGTCCTCTCTTCATTCTCCCGAGACTCACAGTAATTCCATTATCAGCTGTAAGCCGCGGTGGGGGTAAACACAAGGCGCGATGCAGCTTTGGCCCAGGGCAATTAAACAAACTGAGGTCACACGCACCCCGCAGGAGATAAGGCAAGCTTCAGTCTCTGATTAGGCCAGCAGCTAACGGTCTTCCATTCACACAGCTGGCATATTTAGCATGTATCGTCCAGTGAAGAGCTGTGTCATTTGTACTTAAGTGTACAGTTACATGGTTAAAACTGCACTTAATTATAAGTACTGCTGCCAAAAGTATACATGAAAAACATTAAGTTACTTTTACACTATTTTCTTTTTCTTTTATACAAAACTGGATGAACTGAACAGTTTAAAGCTGAATAAAGTTATTTTAAACCACTATCCCCTCTCTGAACTTGTATTTTTGTACTTTTCTTTTCAATGTTTTTTCAACAAACTTGCCACTGATGTAGAACTGATTTGTGGTCAGCCCACACATTGTAAACCCAAATAGTATTCCTTACAAGTCAAACGTTTTAAGTTTAATAAAAGATCATTCAAATGTTTACTGAAAAATATGGAGTAATATAGTGTTTTTTTCAAGTAAGAGTTACATTTACAGGACATAAGTCAGTAATGTAACTCGCTCAAGTGTAACAACTATTATAGTGACATTACTAATCTAAACGTAAGTAACGAGTAAGTATTACTATAATGCTCTTCATGCGTATCCATAAGAACTAAATCAGGACCTATATGGGAATTTGTTTGTTTACCAGCAAAACACAAGTTCTACAAACTTGAAACATGAAACATGTCTTATACCAAAGTTACTTAATTAAGGCAATCGGTTTCCTGCAGTTTTCTTAGGATTTACGGTGCATTAAAAACTGCATATGCACTTTGAAAATCTACCCAAAAAGTAAATTACCCCCAAAAAGCTGCTAAGTTAATGTGAGTATTTGTTATTAGTTATTTGAAATGTAAAAGTAATGTCTGGTTATGGCAAACAACTGGTCAATGCTATTTGTATTCCTTGTACTGTCACTTTGAGTGGAACATGCAGCGAGTACGCCCCACATAAAGAGATTGTATGATAACCAAGGGGTCATTGTTGCACTTTCCCATGAGAGGCTTTTCACCTTATCCCAGAAGCCTGTCTGGGCGCCGCCATACAATGTAATCCTTCTTCCGGCTGTATTAGTTAACAGAGGACTGCCGACTTCCAGAGAAAATAAATTCTACACAGACTAAAAAGCAGTTTTCAGGCCGCCCACGGAATCGGTGCATTGTTGACTTGTTGGTCGCATGAACATTGGATATTTTACACAAATCAATCTACTTCATAGTATATTTAGGGGCTAGACTTTTCCCTCATTCTCCATTTAAACCAGCAGTGCGATTACAATGGAAGTGCCGATCACGTGGCAGAGGGGCGGGGCGGAATAAGCAGTCTTAAGAAGGTCCAGATCGGATTCCTGGATCATGTGGGTGTCTTCGTGGGGAGTTTGCAGGTTCTGCCCTTGGGATTCATGGAGAATACACAAGCTATATATTCCAGTTAAGTTAGCCAAGCCTGGCTCAAAAAGTGGAGCTGGATCCCTGACAGGCTCCTGAGAGGTTTCCCTTGTGACATTGCAGCTGGTGTCAAAAGCAGAGAACCAATTTCCCTACAGGTCAATACATTAACCTTAAATGCTGTAGGACTACCTTTGTCTGCATGCTAACAAGATCCTTGATAGGAAATATTGTGCAGCCCAGTTAAACTAGGTATACATATGAACAAATATTGATACAGAAAAGAATTACATACATTGGTTCAAATTTGACCTTTGCTGTTTTAGAATGTCAACATCAGAATTAGTGTAAAATCACATGGTTACATTAAGAAAACAGCTATCATTTTTTGTGCTGAAAATGACATTCTATTG
Source organism: Chaenogobius annularis (assembly GCA_015082035.1). Classification (NCBI taxonomy): domain Eukaryota; kingdom Metazoa; phylum Chordata; class Actinopteri; order Gobiiformes; family Gobiidae; genus Chaenogobius; species Chaenogobius annularis. Next base: position 1,391,780 of record BJKM01000063.1, on the reverse strand, counting down.
TCTAAAAATGATGTGTTTTTTAATTATAGAATAGATACAATAGCGAATGCCTTCCTTTTGTTGGGGAAGCAATCCAATGCTCTGTCACCCACTGTTCAACAACTACAAGAACAAACATTTGGATAAATATTGGTTAAACACAGAGAAGAATGAGAAAAGGTAGTTGTGGGCTAAATGGTACTGCGATGCTAGCGCCGCCTGCTGTATTTGAATGTTTTAATGTATTTTTTCTGAGGTAAAGCTATGTCAGCAAGACTCGACTTGAATATGTTGCGTTTAAAATACACATAATTGGCCAGGAAATGTCTTAAAAGAGAGAAACATTTGATTTTTCTATTGAATCATATAACGCGTTGTCGACTGTTTGTTTGTTTATAGTTTGTTTATTTAGATGATAGCAGTGCAAACAGCTAGTCTTCTTGGGTCCATTGCAATTGACTGTACGGATTGGTATCGAGTAGCAAACCTTTTCCTTGGTATCTAAATCAAGTTTGAAACTGGACAATATTGTGACACTGCATCACATACTGCATCACCTTCCTGTCTTTATTCCCATGAGGGTTTGCTGGATGATCACTTAAGAGATTTCTGGGAAGAGACATGTGGAATATAATAGCATTCCATGTACAAACACAAAGATTCGCTGCTGAGGCCAGTGGGTATTTGGTTTTAATTTCTAACTGAAATCACAGCCCAAAATGTTGCTGAATTACACTGGCAGATGAAGTGACAACTGGCTGTGATAGACGGTGCCCCAGTCTGGCACAGTGCGGCAAGGAAAGAACCAACATTGTATTAAAATCACAAGTCAATGAGGGGAAGAAAAATGCCACGAGCGGTGTGTTAAACAGAATTGTGATTTGGGATAAGATGATAAGCTTAGCCCAGAATCAAACAGAATCAAAGAAAGCAGGCCCACATGGGCTGACACACTTGTTATGGGTGTAAAAGGCGGCTCCCAGAACAGCTGATCTTTCAGAACTTGCCCTGCTCTGCTGGTCTGGCTGTCACTTCACACAATGCACTTTCTTTTCACAAGCTTTTCTGACAAAACTTTGAATTATGACTTGACTGTAAAGAGGAGACTGACTGATGTGTGTGAATCAATATTCCATGATACAACTATGACTATTTTGTTCTTATAGTTGATCATACACTAAATTATAAATAAATAATGTTTTTCTTTGCACTCAAAGTTGCTGTACTCTCCTCAAGCAGCACTGATGCTAAGCTCCCTCTATAACCACGTGCACAGACTGTGGCTGCTAACCACCAAACACACAACTGTACGAACAGAAACAATAACAGTGCAACACCACAATATTTATTTAGACCATGATATCAGTTCTAGGATGACATCTCTGAGCCACTCCTGTCATTAGTGCTAAGATCAACTGCAATCAAAATCACAGTTGTAATGGTTGCAGTCTGTATATGTTTTCTGCAGAGGGGTCCTAATGTGTTCAAAACAGCAAAAACTGGCATAAAGACTTCTAAAATATTATATGAAATGTATGTAATTCACCAATATATCCGAACACTTTTCACAAAAGTTACTAGTTTTATGCACTTTTGGAGGTGTTGCTGCCATCAAACTCAGGTTCATTCTAGCTACCAACAATATGTTACAATGATGAGCTGCCAGTGCAGATGATGGTGCAGTTCTACAGCGCCATCAGTGTGTCCATCCTCAGCTCCTCCATCACCATGTGGTACGCTGGAGCCACAGCCAGGGACAGACAGAGACTACAGCACTGCATTGTGCGCTCTGCTGAGAAGGTGACCATCTCTATAGGGCCTGCTCGTGTCCAGCACCTGGACAGCTGGAAAGTATGATCATATTTTATAGGTTTTTGTATTATGATACCAAAGCACATTCCTAGTTTGTGATTTTTTTTTTCACTGACAATGGCAAGACAGCCGTTTCTGAAAGTTTTTCCTGGTTTTGGATTAAACTGAGAAAATAAGAATCAGTAACGATTTTACAGTATTACACATGTTCAAAAAGATCTTTCTAACATCTGAAACTGTCCATTCAAAGCCACATTCAGCAGTTCCTCGCCTCATCCTTGATCTTAAAGACAGGTGCCCCTTTTGCCTCTGACTGCTTTTGTTTGGTTTTGTTTTGTTTTGTTCCTCCCTGCCTCTCTCTTAACATTGCTGGCCTGTAACCCAGCCGCAGGACAGGAATGTGCCAGACAGTGGCGTCACCGTAATAAAACGTGTGCTAAGCTTGCTTCATAAAGCTTTAATGAGAGGAAGGGACCAGCGGCATGGAGCATCATCGCCTCAGTAAAAGCTCCAGCACAATAGGTCTCCAGGGACATGCTCAGCACCCACCTTCTCCTGCTTCATTTGTTTGTTCTGCCTCTGCGTGGGCCACGACACACTGGTGACTGCATGCAGAAAACAGGAATGTACAGTAATGCGTAAAAACATTATCATAAATAAATGTGTTATTGCATTATATTACAGTATCATTATTATACATGCTGTATAAATATTCATGAGGAAGGCATCCAAATTAATATAGAAGAGGCAAGCAATCTTCAACTCTCCAAACTTGAATACATGTTTTTTAACTTTTTGCCTTGGTATAAACTTTGACTACACTTATGTTGATGTATGTTGAAATCATTATTTAAATTCAGAAATAAAAAATGTATTTAACTTTACAAAACAAATACATAATTCTGCAACATTTTGAAGAATGTTCTTTGCTGCATATCTCCAGTGACCGGCATAAAGAATAATAGTTCTGATAGCTCATAACACAACATCATAAATGATTCACTATTTTGTCCTTGTTTTATCAGAGCTGCCACTGATAAAAGGAGCAGGAATTGGTTGGAAAAGGGGCTGTGTTTTGAGATTGAGATGCGTCTTTATGTTGTTTTCTTCTTTACGTTCAATGACAAATACTTTTAGGAGGAGAAGTTATGCTGTAGTACGATCCGCATTCCTGATATGTACATTCACATCATTAATATGTTATTCCTTATCACATTCTTTCTTTCTTTCTTTATGTAGTGGAATATTCTGTAATGGTAAGCAGTTCTGTAAAAGGTATCTTATCTGGAGCCACAAAAAAAGAAAATGGCAGGAGTAGTGATGCAACAATGACTAAAATAAAGCCTTTGTGGATAAGATCATATTAAATACAACTTATTTACTTATTTTTTAACTATTCAAATACACTTGTGGATTCAAATGGTTCTAATTTGCATATGGGTGAATAACTACTCTTTTTTGGGGGGGCTATTGCTTGTAAGGATGCACAATACATCAAAAAAGTATCAATATTGGCTGATGCAATAACTCATATAGCAAACAAACTAAATGTATCACAATAACACCAAAGATTTCCATCCGACAGAAATGTACAGTTTTGAATGAATATGTGTGTGTTTTTGAGTGGAAAAGGCTGTTTTCTTGATTTAGTTTTGGTTCTGTTAATGTTACGTGTTTTTTCTGCAATAAAGACATTTCAATTCAAAAAACTGTATTAAAATATTGCAATAACACCAAGGTCCTCATGACAGAAATGTACTGTTGTTAAATTAAGTTAATTGTATGCATAATTTGCCCTTTTCAGTCTAAATTAGTCTTGAGTATGTTTCGGTTTTGCTTCTGTTATTTTATTTTAAAGGACAGATATTATGCATTATTTGTATTGTTATGGGTCTTTAAACATGCTATTGAGTACCTTTTTTAATTAATATTTTTTTTACAAATTACTTCACTCCCACACCAACATTTATGTAATTCCCTTATGTAATTCTACCTGTTGGTAAGATAAATAATGCTATCTTTCCTCCGACCACATAGTAGTAATGATCAGAACGAGTCTGGTGATGATTTAATGGACTGGACTTAAAAACAACACAGAACATTTTTGAGCCATGTCTATAGGTAGAATATGACATCACACATCGGGAAAATTGAATTTGATGCTTGGACGGGAGATGACTTTCTAAACAGGATTCATCAAACTAGTGCAAATGAAGCTAAATATAAATCCAGGTATATTTTTCTTTTTGTCTTAACCACTCGACCACCGGGCAGCACCCAGGTATGTTTTTGATGAGGTTACAATGGTTAAAAACTCAAAAATAAAATTTGCATAATATGTGTTCTTTAATAAATGTCAAAAAATAATCTATTACAACATCACAATAATATCAATATCGCAGCACTTAACAGCCACATCGCATATTGCAATCTTTTCCTATATTGTGCAGCCCAATTTGCTTTACCCTGCCATTGTCGTTTGTCCTCGCCTATTCCACTCCACAGCACATGTTTCATGGACTTGTTTACCTCACAGCCCAGGCAGATGTAAATCCCATTAAACCACCGTAATAGCCCAACATAACGAATACATTTACCAATTCAGGATGGCACCGTTTTTCACACTTGCCAACTCAATTCTTCACTTCCTCTGTTTTAGCCCGCGGTCGAATCCATTTGTCTGAATATAACAGCCCTCTAGACATTCTCCAGACAGCCAGGAACAAAATATGGCTGGTTCTCATTATACCTCCAGTGAAAGGCCAGGATGAAGGAAAAACCTGATGAATGAGGGATATGGAGCTGTTTAAAAAGTATACGGCATCTACTTCCTGTCACTGTTCAGAGCCTACCAGCAGGGTCATTTGGATGCATATGAGGTGAAGTGAGGTAGATGCAAATAATAGGCTGTTATAAGGCGGCAAACACTTTCAAGGAGGAATATCTGTTGCAGTGTACTGACATTTTCAGACTGACAAACACAATGGTGCCTTTCGAGTACGATCTACAGTACAGCTGCACGCCAGTAAAACCTAAAGCTGGAAAGAAAACTAATCCAAAAACAATGTTACTGACTGATGGACAATTTATGATGAAGCTTTTTTAAAGGGCTGTGTATTTGTGCAAATCATACATTTCAATACTTTATTGCCACTGAAAATGTAAATTTGTCACCTGCATTTACCCATCCTTTTTTCAGTTCTTCTTGGGCAAGGATTTAGTAAGAGCTTGTGAACTACCCTGCTATATATTGGAAAAATTGAGGAAACCGGTAGCTGTAGCAAAAATAATAATAATAAAATAATTTTACTCAAGCATGCAGAATGACTGAGAAATTACGAGTAAATGGTATTGGGAAAACATTACCCACGTAAGATACATTTTATTGTAACTGGACGCGACATTTGATTTATATTCTAAAGATGTTGTTGTTTTTTTAAATTATATCGGATAATATTAACCTTTTCACTTGAAAGAGAAAGTTTTATTATTCAAGTAAGCAGTAAAAGTATGGTGTCAGAAACTACTCAGAGAAGTACAATTGCAAAAAAAAGTCACAACTTAACACAAAAAGGCCGCAATGTCCAGGAATAGAAATCAAATGTATTGATATTTTGAGATAGAGAAGCTCTTTTAACTTGAAGGTGTCAGTTAAATGTAATCATTGCAATAATTCGACATAGTCCAGAAAAATGTGCGCATAGGGAACAGGACAGTTATGCGTCTCCTGCAGTTGTGACTGGTACAATATAATCAAACTAAAACTTTGCTTAGCCATAACTTCCTCCAATCATATGCAAAATACTGTTTACTTTTTACTTGTGTAGATATTTGCGAATAAAACCAACGATGTGTTTTGGGGGACAATTGCGACGAGAGAGAGAGTATAGAAAATGGCAGCTTTCTCAGTTGAAATTACAGTGTTTATGCGATGGAAAGTTTTGACATTTTTACTTCTATGTAAGATTGCTGCCTTTAAAACAGACAGAAAATCACGGAATTAAATGGAAAAGGAGATGGGGAGTACGTCTAGCATCTCTAATACGTTGTTTACCAAAAGAGTCTGGAGGAGACCTTGATCAAACATGTATATGTTAATCAGATATTTTAGATGCTCCACCACCACTTTTGTGAATGACCTAAAATAATGGCCTCAAGTGGAATTATGGTCCTTGACAGCTGACCTCAAGGTATCAGATCATTGCTATGTCTCATATTGATTTACTTTGGTCGATGTAGCTGTGTACTGCATATCTTTGGATGAAGGCAAGCAGCTTGGGAGGAGGAGCACTATCATGCCTCATGGAAACTTTTTGTCTTCATGCACAAGCAATTGAAAAATCACACACACGACTTAAGAGTTAGACCACAAATATTCATTTATTCAAAACAGCAGGGAACCAAATTGTTTGAAACTACAAAAATAAAGAACACTTTGTAATAACTACACCTTAATTTGTTTTAATAATGCATGAACAAAGGCATAATACATAATGAACAAATAGTTGAATGATTCAGGCTTAGTAACTACTCCTAACCCTAAGCCATTAATTAAGATTTTGTTTGTACTTTATTAATGCTACTTAAAGTGTATGAACTGTAAAATTATTAAGTGTGAGGTTAAAATATTTGTGACCTATGATTGTTAAAGGAATGAAAAAAAGAAGAAATATTATAGTAAGTCACATTGAAAATTGTCCAACAGATTGAAGAAGTGACAAAGACAAGCTAAAGGACGACATATGAGGATCAGTAGAGTCTGGCACGAGCCCCTGTCTCTGTAAAGATTTCATATTTGTCCCTCCGCACTCATGCATAGAGTACGTTAAGTCTCCATGGTACAGCTCTTACAAAGCAGACGCCGCAGAAAACAATACAAGGATCTGGACTTCAATCGACAACTTTCCTGTCATGTTGGAGTGCGTGAGATGGTCATGAAAGACATCTAACAATCAATTCACCCTGGAGACAAACGAAAAGAAGCACTAGAAGAGCTTCATTGACAGCATATCTTTGGCAGAGTAAAGAGAGACGATGAGAGGATGATATGCCAAGAGTAGAGGGGGACGATGCAAAGAAAAAGGGGGAGGTTGAGACGCCTATTATAAAGGGGACAATGAGAGGATAAAATGACAAAAGGAAAGGGTATGATAAGATGCTGAGAGGAAAGGTATAGAACGAGAGAATGAGAGGCCGAAATTGCAGAGAATAGAGGGAAACAATGAGAGGATGAGATGCAAGAGTAAGGGGATGACAAGATAATAAGATGTCAAGATATCGAGAGTAGAGGGGAACAATAAGACGATGAGACGCTGAGAGTAAGGGGGAACAATAAGACGAAGAGACGCTGAGAGTAAAGGGGAACAATGAGAGGATGAGACGCTGAGAGTAAGGGGGAACAATAAGACGAAGAGACGCTGAGAGTAAAGGGGAACAATGAGAGGATGAGACGCTGAGAGTAAAGGGGAACAATAAGACGATGAGACGCTGAGAGTAAAGGGGAACAATAAGACGATGAGACGCTGAGAGTAAAGGGGAACAATGAGAGTAAAGGGGAACAATAAGACGATGAGACGCTGAGAGTAAAGGGGAACAATGAGAGGATGAGATGCCGAAAGAAGAGGGGAACGCTGAGAGGATACAGAGAGTAATGAAGGGCAAAGAGGGGATGAGATGCAGAGTGTGTAAAGGGGGCGATGAGAAGATGAGGTGCCGAAAGAAGAGGGGGGTGATGTGAGGATAAAATGACACAAAGGAAAGGAAGACGATGAGAATGCCGAAATGCCGGGAATAGAGGGGAACGATGAGAGGATGTGGCGTCGAGAGAAAAGCGTTGATTAGACAAAGAGATGCTGAAAGTAGTTGGGAACAATGAGATGATGAGATACCGAAAGAAGAAGGGGATGATGAGGGACGAAAAACGATTAAAAGAACATACAAAAGCTATATTATTCATAACTCGATGAAATCTTTGTATACTAATGTATGAGTACTTCTCGCTGAAGGACCACAGATCTTGATGAGCAGTTTTAGACAGATTGATAGAGGATAAATCTTGAAAATCAATTGTGTGGCAGGAGATCCAGCACACCTGTGGATTTCATCTCTGATTCGTTCTGTCCGTGTATAATCTACAGCACGAGTCTGAGCCAACAGCTTCATAAATGAGCGTGATTATGGAGAGTGATAGCACACTGTGTGCTGTGGTGCGTTCATGTACTCTGGTAATTTCCCTGTCTCTACCATAAAGTGCTAGCAGACAAGAAAAAAGGCTTCAGACACTTTCACACAGGAGACCAAACAAGGTACAGAAAAAAGGAGAGAAATAATGGAAAGCTTGAGCTAAAGAGTTGGAGAGTCAGCCAGGTTGCACTAAACAGATATAACAAGTCGATCTATGAAAATGCACTGGTTATATGAAGGAATTCAGGAAAGGCACAGCCCCCCAGCCCCCCCTCATCATGACAGACTCCCCCATCACCACCGTGGACTCCTTCCACTTCCTGGGCACCACCATCACCCAGGACCTCAAGTGGGAGCCCTCTATCAGCTCCCTGATCAAGAAGGCCCAGCAGAGGATGTACTTCCTGCGGCAGCTGAGGAAAAGCCAAGCTGCCAGTGCAGATGATGGTGCAGTTTTACACGGCCATCATTGAGTCCATCCTCACCTCCTCCATCACCGTGTGGTACGCTGGAGCCACAGCCAGGGACAAACAGAGACTACAGCGCATTGTGCGTTCTGCTGAGAAGATGATCGGCTGCAGACTTCCATCTCTGCAGGACCTGTACATCTCCAGGGCTCTGGGACGAGCAGGTCGGATCACAGCTGACCCTTCTCACCCTGGACATGGGCTATTTGAACCACTCCCTTCAGGCAGAAGGCTACGGTCCATCCGGACCAGAACCTCCCGCCACAAGAATAGTTTCTTTCCCTCTGCCGTTGGACTCATGAACACTTCTTAAACACCTGCCACTTTAACTACTATTCAATCACTCACTGCACTGTCACTTTCTGCACTACAACTTTAAACTTAATTGTAAACTTGTGTACATAGTAATGCCTATTTTTATTTTTATTTTAGCTCAGTGTTTTGTGTTGCACCTTAATGTCGAGACAAGTTCCTATGTCTGTGAAGTTGTTCATTGACAATGGCAATAAACCCCTTTCTGATTCTGATTCTGAATCATTTGTAAAAAATGTTTACACCCAACTATCCCATAGAAAAAATAAGGTTGGAGGAAGACTTTTGTCCCATTTTGGCATCCAAATCTGAGGTTCCCGAAACTTCTGTGGCTAAACTTCCTGAAGACAGTGTAACCGAAACGTACCAAGTAAAATACTGCACGGTGGCTAGCACTCTTGCTTCACAGCAAGAAGGTTGTGCATTCGAATCCCGGGCCACTTGGGCCTTTCTGTGTGGAGTTTGCATATCTCTCCCCATGTCTGTGTGGGTTTCCTCCAAGTGCCCCAGTTTCCTCCAGCAACCCAAAATTATAAATTAGATGAAACTACTCCCACTATTAGCCCTGAACAAGCCCAAGCTGTAAAACTAGTGTCCCATATAAATTGATCAGTAACACTAGAAAGGTTCACTGCTGTTGATCAAGCAGAGATAACGTCAGCCATTATGTCGTCTAAAACGTCATCTTGTATTCTAGACCCAGCAGACTCCTCAAAGACATTCTCCCCCTAATTATAGATTATATTTTTAATATAATAAATACCTCACTAAAAAGTGGTTATGTTCCACAGTCCTTCAAACATGCAGTCATTAAACCGCTTCTGAAAAAGCCTAATCTTGATCCTGACCAGTTGTTAAACTACAGACCTATTTCAAATCTACCTTTGTCTCTAAAACCCTTGAAAGAGTTGTAGTTTAACAGCTTTGTCGCCATCTACAGGACAATAACTTATTCGAAGTTTTCCAGTTTGGGTTCAGAGCCCACCACAGCACTGAAACTGCACTAGTTAAAGTTACAAATGATTTGTTATTAGCTGCTGACAATGGACTGGTCTCAATCCTGGTTCTATTGGACCTCAGTGCAGCGTTCGACACAATCGACCACAACATTCTACTGCAGAGGTTAGAATCTGATGTAGGTGTCAGAGGGACAGCCCTCAGCTGGTTTAAATCCTACCTATCCGATAGGTACCAGTTTGTTAATGTAAACCAGAGCTCCTCACCCTGTTCTAAAGTAACAGGTTCAGTTCTCGGTCCAATTCTGTTTTGCTCTTTATATGCTGCCATTAGGTAACATTATCAGAAAGCATAGCATTAACTTCCACTGCTATGCAGATGACACACAGCTGTATTTATCAATGAAACCCGATCAGACCGATCAAGCAGACAGACTTGGTGCTTGTGTGAAGGATATAAAAACCTGGATGACACTTAATTATCTGCTTCTTAACCCTGAAAAAACCGAGGTCATCGTACTAGGCCCTAATCAAGCAATCTACGAGATGCTTTATCTGAGCAGATAGTCACACTGGACAACGTCAGTGTAGCCTCTAGCTCCACTGTAAGAAACCTTGGATCTTATTTGACCAGGAGCTCTCATTCAAAGCACACATAAATCAAGCCTGTAAAACCGCCTATTTCCATCTGCGTAATATAGCCAAAATCAGAAAGATCTTGCCTAAAAGCGATGCTGAAAAACTTGTCCATGCCTTTGTAACATCTAGATTAGACTACTGTAACTCCCTGCTTGCAGCGTGCCCTAAAAGTGCCATAAAAAGCTTTCAACTGGTTCAAAATGCGCAGCAAGATTACTAACAGGAACTAAAAGAAGAGAGCACATTACGCCGGTGCTCGAGTCTCTTCACTGGCTCCCTGTCGAGTTTAGAATCAAATTCAAAATCCTCCTCCTGACTTACAAAGCCATAAATGACCTGGCCCCATCCTACCTCAAAGAGGCTATAGTACCTTATCATCCAAACAGAGCACTTCGCTCTCAAAATGCTGGACTTCTGGTGGTCCCAAGAGTCTCTAAAAGCACAGTAGGATGTAGAGCGTTTAGCTACCAAGCTCCTGTGTTGTGGAATCGGCTTCCTGTCCATGTTAAAGAGGCCGACACAGTCTCTTCATTTAAGACCAGGCTTAAAACGTTCCTCTTTGAAATCGCTTATGGTCAGGCCAGTTAGGAACAGAAATAAAAACCGATAGTTCCCAGCTATGCTGCCCTAGGAGCAACTATGCTGGGAGAAAAATGGCAGCTTGAGCACTATCCTCTGTTTCCTACTACTTTTCTATCAAAACAATATTTAATATTTAATTACACTGGCAATTTGTCCATCGCTTTTCCTTCTTTTTCACCCAATTCCCTGACGGGAGTGGAGCAGGCACATCGAGGACCTGTGGATCCAGATGCTCCTCAACTGCCTGGAGAAACGGTCTGCCTGGAGAAACGGTCTCTACTCCATATGAACGGTTCTTCATCGGCCTCGAAGAATTGGTTCTCCTCCTGAGTGGGTCCAGCTCCACCGTGTATCTGCAAATTGAGGCGTGTCCGCCTGTCCGTCCGAGGGAGTCGGATCTCTCCTTCACTGTGGAACTCCTACAGGTTTCTACTTTTTCCCAAAGAGGTTTGGTAGTTTTTCCTGGCCGAGAAGGAGGGTCTAAGGACAGGGGAGCTTGGGACATCTGTCTAAGGACACAGGACGCTGGGACATTACCAAGTCCTTATGAACACTGCTTATTTTGTTTTCCACTGTAGCCCCTCGAGGCAACGACTGTTGTGATTTTGGGCGTTACAAAAATAAATTTAATTGAATTGAATTGAAAAACACGCACAATATGTAACAGTCTTCAAGCTTCAGTAGTTCGGACCAAGCCTATAGCCGTACCTTAAACTAATTTCTCTCTGACCAAGTCTCAAAATTAACTGCATCTTACAAGATTTCTTTCCATTGTAAATTATTTTAGAATGAGAAATTGCCGATGATTATTTGTGGTATGTAGTACCACAAAATACAAAATTGTGCTGAAATTCCTGTAAAAAGTTTTCAGGATTTGCAGTGGAAAATATGACAAGTCACACCTTCAAGTCACCTTCAGATAATTGTGTCCTCAGTTTAACAGTGTTCCCTCATAAGATGTAGATATAGCTTCAGTTCTGAGGTCAGAGGTCATGGAATTCTGCACTGTCACTTTTCTATTTTCTTTGATTCAATCTGAACGTTCTCCCCACACACTCCTCGCCCCTGTCCCCCATTAACAGCAGTGACAGGGTGAGAGGAGGGCCCCCACCCCACAGGAGGGCCCTCATGACAGCGCTCAGTGGATATGCTAATAGTTACTGACATGGGGTCCCTGCTCTCAACTGACTTATATTTAAGAACAAGAATGGTAATCAATTTGTACCGGAATTATGTTCATGGAACAAAGAATGACTTTCTTGGTTTGCACAATTTGTAATGAAAGATGTGAATGCTTCCAAGTGCTGTACACTTTCAAATTCCACAGTATAGACAGTTATGAGTTTAAATATGGTAAATTAGTGCACTATTTTTAATTTATTACGAAAATCATATATTTGTGAGAATCATGTTGGGCGATACAAGGCAAAAGATCAGATGCTGCAGTGACTGCAGCCTCTCACTGTATCCTGTATCCTCCCAACAGGGGTTTGTCCACAGTGGTGACATCTCATTAAAATCCGATTCAGAGCCCAACACTGTGCAGTGTGAAACAGCCGCTCACTCAACTGACTGTTACCTATACACAAACCTGATGTCCAACACCCATGGGTGCTGCATATGGAACAATGAGGTGTGATTATTTCATATCCTGCATACACAACATCAAAACATCTAAGTTGTTAATGCTGAGTGGACAAAGACCCTTCACAAGGCCAATTGCCCCCCATATATTTCTATATTTCTACCTTACTTTAAAAATGATGTGGCAGATTTTGTGTCTTTAACGTGTACTGCTTCTAACAGCACCCACTGTGGCGCACGAACACTTGGGTATCCCATTCCAGGTGGTACTTGGTCTACTTCAAAAATATAGACGGTAGTGTACTGAACTTGGTGTGTGCAGTTAAAATGAAAGCACATGAGTTCTTTGCCTGTAAAGCCCGCCCTCTAAGGTATAGAGCCTGGCTTGTTTTCAGTAATATTCAAAATGTCCTGAGGACATGAGCTCACTGGAGCATATTATAAATCTTGTACAACAGTATACAGCAGAGCAGGGTGCTCACAGCAAAAGCAAGAATCTGCAATCTGCTCACATCCTAATGCAGCAATCCACATGTACTCACAAATACATGTGTCATCGCGAACATACAACATACGTGTGTGTGGATGAGTGTGCGTGTGTGTGTGTGTCTGTATATTAAATGAAAGCATGTTGCCCTCTCCAGTGCTGCTGCTGGGGATAACAGATAGAAGAGGAGAGATGAAGTCACCTGTCACTGTGTTGTTTGTGCCACTGTGTACCCAGAGGAGGGCTTCTTTAACAGGCTAATCTGTGTATACCACAGTACTACTGTAAATGTGTGTGTGTGTGTGTGTGTGTGTGTGGCAGAGAGGGAGCATGTGACAGAGGGCCTTTTTACTCCAGTCATTCTTAAGCACTACTAACAGTAGTTAAAGCCCTATGGGCCTGTCCGGTATGAACGCAGCCATTCATCACACACAAACACACATACGCTCACAGACACACACACACACACATGCACAGTCATATCAGGCCCATTCATCAGCGCAGACACACGAGGAGGAGGAGAGAGGCCTCGTACTGTGTGGAGGTACTCACATCCATTTGCCTCTGGGGAACCATCACAGAGAAACCTGCACAGACCACTGCTTTGCCACACTACCACAGGATTAATATGCTTCATTCTTCAGGGATACACTTCACCATTTCTCTATTCTTTGTATGTAAACATCTATAAATATTACCTGCTTGTCAATTTCACAATCTCTCGCTCTCTCACAGCAGTGCTGGTTAGAGCTCCAATAGGCTCCTCTGACTACTTCAAAGGCCGCACCTCTTCTGTGATTGCTCTTAACAGCACCTTCACACAAACTCTATTTTCAACTGTGTTTTACAGAACTATAGGTGGCATACCAAGCTTGAAATATTTAAATATTTATCTAGCATCGCACAGTGACTATATATGTCATAGCTCATCCACAATGCAGTTTCCTCTCTTTTATATATATTGTTTTCTTTTCCCAATTAGGCAATAGTAGAGGGAGATGGATGGATGGCAATGGTTGGAGGCAAAGGATCATTTTGCAGAGCCCACACAAGCAAGTGTTAATATGCACGGTGATTCACAGCACAGGATAAACAGGGTGGTAATTTAACAGGAAATGACAACTCACATCCAATTTTCACTGCTGTTTCCTGTTCTCTCATACTGCTTTTTATTTTTGCTTTTTACCTTTTCCTTCGCAAGTAAACTGAGATTAGAACAAAATGATATACTGTTTAGATACATCTTGATGAAATGGTTAAAGGTGAACCATGTTACTTTTCTGGTGAAGGGTCTGCTATACTTGTCTCCTTTGAGATATTTTACTTTGCCTGTAATGTTCCACAGTATAGAAGGAAACATATCAATCTCAATGCAAGTCGGCAAGTTTTTCATGGTATTTTTGAGAAATAAAAGCAATTGTAATTGGATAAATGCAAGATAGATACATTTAATGAACAGAGATCAATACAAGGAAAGGTATGGTTAAAAGAGCAAAGCAACAATGATTACCAGGGTGATAAAGGACAGAAAGAGAATAAAAATGAAACTCTCCAATCGTTCAATGCAAGACCACAAGTTCCAACTCCGACAAGGCATCATGTATATACAGTATATATAGACAGACAGATATATCAGCTGGCTATCGGTCAGTCTTTTGTTGAGCTGCTGACTAAATATTACACATGAAGCTTTATTTCAACACTTTAGTGCAAAGAAGGCACTGCACAAAACCAAACTCTCTTATAGGTTTGTGGTTAAACAGGCTGTAATACATAATAAAAACATAATTTGCAGGAAATTATTGAAATTGTCCCTACATGAAAAAAGTGTGCTCTGCCCTGTTCAGTTGCATGTACCGTGGAGGGAGTGAAGGGAGCGGGGCGGTGACGATGTGTTTGTGCTGCGGCTAACAAAACAAAGCTAATAGAGAAAATAAATTTGTTCTTCGCTCATAAGGCAATATAAACGCTGAATATTTCACCACATGACCCACCTTCTCTCAACACTAGGGATGTCACGATTATAATTTTAGAGTCACGATTATCATGAGGAAAAATATCACGATTTTACGATTATTCACGATTATCAGCAAAAAGAAAGGAAACCGTTATATTATATTGTTTTGAGAGGAAAATTATATTCTCCTCTTCTGCTCCTCTCTCGGGGCGTTCAGTGGCTTCACTTTCGGCTCGCGCTGATCGGCCGCTTTGCGCTCCAGTGCACTCAGCGGTGCGGCCCCTCGCTCTGCCTCGTGTAAACTCTTGAAACAGAGGCATAAAAAAAAAACTAATCAGGCTGACTGTAGCTCGCGTGGTTCACTCGCACTAGTGTGGGCCTTCCTGTGTAACAGACCAGTCTATCAGCGCGTTTATCCAGTCTTATTGACACGCTGGGCTGAACGTGTGCGCACCCCCGAGACTTGCGCACCGCCTGGAGACATTTCTACGGTAAACCGCAGATTCCAAAAAGCCCACGAATAAATAAATATAAATATAAATAAATAATCACGATGGTTGAAAAAACGGTTAATTGTGACATCCCTACTCAACACTAGGGGCCTGGAAGTGTCACCTAGTGGCCATAACTGCGAACACTCCACATCTGAGCAGGTTGAGGACTGTCTGAACATATGTGTTTATTAAGGGCTATAAACTTTAACACTGCAAGAGTATGAAACGGAAGGAGAGAATCAGTGTGGTTGTATTGACAGCAAAATGTCAAACAAAGTGCTAATAAAAAAAGAGTTATTTCAACAGTTGGCCTGCAGTTTTGAATGCAAAAAATCATCAATAAGTTGTAATCAGAATCGTATATAAAGCCTGAGGACAACATCCCATTAAGTCTAGCAGAAACGCATATACCGACTGCCTCTTCACCTCTAAGTTAAGAAACATTGTATCAGGGCCGCAGCTAGCCATTTGGGTGCCCTAAGAAGAAATGCTCAGTGGTGCCCCTGGCCCCCAGCCTACTTTGAAAGTAAAAGAGTTTGATGTCTGTAATACAATCTTAACGTGACTATTTCTGAAGTGTTTTTTTAATACATTTGATTGTGTAAATATTACATGAATCACAATCTTAACTGGGATGTGGTCTTCAACAAAAATTACATAGTTTTCTGTATTCTGGTGCATTTTAGATTTTATTATGAGGTCCCTGAAGCCCTTCTCCTGCCCTTCTGCAGAACAGATTGAGGTGCTAGAAAACACAGCAGGCAGCAAACTATTGACCCTTTCTGTTGTATATATGAAAACATGATTTAGCTCTTTTTCACGGCCAATATTCATTATCTAAAGACTGTTGGGGTTCATGGTACACGTCTGTGGAGTTAAAACTGTTTCCAGCAGTGCCTCTCATCTGTCTGCATCTGTTTGAACCGTGGCTTGTGTAGCTGCCTGCGCCTCTCAAACTCACTATGGCGCGAGAGAGAGGCAACACTAGAGTCCATGTTTTAATTGATAAAGAACTAAAGACAGACTATTCCTACAGAAGGATCACAGTTTAATTGCAAAAGGAACAGTGCAGCCGCTGCACAAATAGCCTATGTCATTCAATCCAAACTGCCTGGTCAGGCTGGTGCCTCTCGGAGCACTTGATGCCCTACGCACGGCGCGCTATGTGCGTAATGGAAGCAGCGGCACTGCACAGTATCTTCTTATTGAGCCGAGTGGAGTGTATTTTTACTCAATGTGCCAATGTGATTAAAGTTAAAAACCAATTTTGCCCAAAAGAGCCTTGTGTATTGGAGTCTCCTGTCTCATAGCAACAGCCCGACTCCACTCACACTTTGTCTAAGCATCTGCTGAGTGCTTCTGCAAATGCAAAAATCTGCTTTGGAGAATCCCAGGTCGACCTCAGGCCTTGGTAACTAGGGATTGTTTGAGATTTATCTAGCTGTTTTTAACTCAGATATATTTTGTTTATGATTACGTAAACATACGGCCACATCATTGGCTTCATTGCTCTTCATTTACATTTAGCTCACTAGTCGACATCTAAAGACACATCTGATGCACTGAGCCTGGGGCAGTATAAAAAAAATATCTGTGAAAAATATCTGGACATTTTTCAACATTGGACTGATATGTAACATCCCAAAAATATCACCAATACCAATTTTAACACTGGTATATTGTCCATGACTCTTAGTAACCAAGGAAACCCTATAACCAATAGCATGGTGCAAAAAGAAAAGAGGTTTACTAAAGGATTTAAAGCTATAACTATTATACTTGGCTTTTTAACCAGCAATCTTTTGGGAAAAATACAGAATAAAGGAATAAAGGGAGCAAGCTCAAGTTTGTTGTGCCTGACCAAATCAAAACTATATGTAAGAGAAAGCTCTGGAAATGGCTCACCCACAATCCCAAACGGTTGAGGTTGGATCCCAGCTACACAACAAGTGCATACTGCCTTTTGGGTCCCATAATATGCTGACTTTTATGAGAGTTAATTGTACCTCAAATCAACATCAGAACTAGTTGTTTCTTTCATCCATGCATTGATCATTTGAAACGGGGGGGGGGGGGGGCGGGGTTTCGGAGAGTCAACATCTGCACCCTCTGGGAGAGGAGCCAGAGCAAGTCGAAGCTAGTCGTTTTTATTTACAGGTAAGAGACCTCGCTACTGGAGATGGGTGTTATTTAATAACAACTGTGAAATGCACGTTGTACAAATAAGGCACCTTTATTACACAAATAAGGCACCTTTATTAAATGGGTAGACCTTTAGAGAATGGTCTACCCTGAGAAACATGTCAAGCTTGAAAAGTGAAATATAATTCCAATTCATTATTATAGTGAGAAGTTGCTATGCTTGTGTGTTTTTTTAGCAATCCCATTATTACATACGCTTTTGAACAAATTGTGCGTTCTCAATGACAACTGGGCCTCAGATTCTGCTGTTGTGACAGAATGGGACACTTTATTCTTTACATCATGTATAAAAGCACAAAGGTGGCCTTAATTAAAAAGTGCCAAACAACTCTGAGAAAATTTATTTATAAAGACTTGTGGCATTTAAATATCCAATCAACCTAAAGGAATGGTACAAATGGTGCAAAATACCTCTTGTCAAATAAGAATTAAAAATGTACAGTATCTCCTGACTTTTACATTTTAAGAGAACAATCTACCCAGCCTCAGGCCCACTAGAGTGAGCCATCCATAATTCCTAACATATTTAAAGACTTTAACATTAACTGCTAAATCCTTTACCTTTTAGACTGTGAAACTGTAGCTTGATTCACAGAGCCCCTGATGCAACCACCTTCATTTACATTCTGAAATAGAGGAATTAATTTAGCTGAAAATGCCCCTAAACTAAAGCTCCATTTGCAGGGCAGATAATGAGACAAGGGGACCTGGCCCTCCACTCTCTCCTCTGCGGGGTCCAGAGTCCACAGCCGTGTCCAGCCGAGTGTAACTACTCTTGAAGCCCCCTGGGAGTCTTCCATAGCCATTGGAGCAAAAGGCCAGCCTCTCTTTTCTGATAACACACACTATATTAGACACAAGCCTGGACGCCTATGCCCAAAGATTTCCCCCCAGGACAGACCAATATAGAATACTATGAAACTGTTGTAAAACCTTGCAGCATCAATGATAGATCCTGCTCAAATATAAACATCCAAAGGTCGCATATGAATCAAGTCAGTGGAGACGTGACCACCTCAGTCTGAATGAAATAAGAGCAGATGGACTTATTAAATAAAGCACCGAAGCATCGAAGGTAAAGGAGAATATAATCAGACATGTTTGTATTTGAAGGGTGGATATTGGATGGCTGACATAAATAGATAGTAGGGGATTTTTGCACTGAACCTTTTTCAGTTCCTGATACCTTTTTTTAGTTCCCGTTTCCATTTGATGCATGATCGCAAAGAGTAGGAACTAGGGACGCTTTGGTAACTTTTTATTTCCAGAGATACTTTCTAATCAGACAAGCATCCTTTTCCCATGTACAACACAGCATTTGGGATATATTTTTCATTCATTCTTAGACGAACGGTATTGATCCACAGAAGAAAATATTTGGACACAGTAGCTCCAAAAATACAATTCTTAATTAGGAAGTATAAATACAATTCTGAAATAATGTTGACAAAAATTTATTCTAATTGTTCATGTAATTTTGTTTCTTTTAGTTTTTTTGTGCATCCACTGCATGGTGGTTGGGGACAGTGCCTCTGGACTGGCAGACCGGAGTGGTGGTCGCTCTGTTCAAGAAGGGTTAGGAGGGTGTGCTCAAACTATAGAAGGATCACACTGATCAGAGCAGGAGCTGTGTTTGCATTGCCGGCAGTAAGTCAGACCTGTTCCCAGTGAATGTTGGTCTCCGGTTCTGTTCATTGTTTTTATGGACAGAATTTCAAGGCACTGTCAGGGGTCGGAGGGTGTCCGGTTTGGGGTATGACGAGGTCTTGTTAGCGAGTGAGGGAAGGATGGAATGTGAGATTGACAGGCGTATCGGTGCAGCGTCTGCAGTGATGCGGTTGCTGTATCGGACTGTTGTGGTAAAGAAGGAGCTGAGTCAAAAGGCGAGGCGAATCGCTCGATTTACCGGTCAATCTATTGTCCTCCCCTCATCTCTGGTCATGAGCGTTGGGTAATGACCGAAAGGACAAGATCGTGGATGCAAATGGTCGATTAGTTTCCTCCGCAGGGTGGCTGGGCGCTCCCTTAGAGATAGGGTGAGAAACTCAGTCACGCGGGAGGAGCTCAGAGTAGAGCCGCTGCTCCTCCACGTCGAGAGGAGCCAGCGGAGGTTGCTTAGGCATCTGTTCCGAATGCCTCCGGGACGCCTCCCTAGGGAGGTGTTCCGGGCATGTCCTACGGGGAAGAGGCCCCAGGGACACACTGGAGGGATAATGTCTCTTGGCTGGCCTGGGACCGCCTTGGGATGCCTCCAGAGGAGCTGGAGGATGTGTCTGGGGTGAGGGGGGGTTAGACTGATGAAAGTTTTATGTGCATGGTAACAGTGTATTTTCTTTAAATGTCCTCCACTTTACAGATGCTAATTGTAAAGCCAGTCAGACCCACTTTCAGCCCCTGACGCTGTGTGAACGCGAGCAAAGGGGACTAGGTGGTTCCTCTGACTAAATAGGGACTGGGGGATTGGGAAAACACAAAATGGCATCTTGAAAGTCTTAAAGTATGAATGTGCACCCAAGAGAAATATTCGTATTTGTAGCATTTTGTCTCTAAAAGTAATCTTTTTGACATTTATCATGATTAAATTTAAATGAAATGTTTTTTTTAATGCCCAAAATCACACCGGCAGTTGCTTCGAAGGGGCGACAGTGAAATTGAGAAGCAGATTAAACAATGTTCACAGGAAATTAGCAAATGAATAAATGTCCCAGCATCTCCTGTCCTTAGACACTCCTTCTCAACAAGGAAATACTACAAAACCCTTTGGGAGAAAGTAGACCTTGAGGAGTCAAGGAGAGATCCGACTCCCATGGACGGACAGGCTGCAGATGGTCCAGGACTGACGCGCTTCCATTTGCACATAGAAACTGTGGGGCCAGAACCGCTCAGGAGGAGAGAGGGTGGTTCTAACAAGACATTTCATACAGGCCGATGAAAAAAGCAAAAGTAGGCTATATTTTCATAATGAAAGCATGGGCTAATGTTACACAGTGGGGTGGACAATGTAAAATGCAACTGCACAAACAGAGGGCACTGCCTGAACATATGGGTAGTTTTTGTATTTATAAGAAAAGACTTTAGCGCGGAGGATTTGCCCAAAGACAACAATATGAAAAGTTTATCAGCCCGGCGCAGCAGCTGTTTGTCCTAGTTAGAAAGCTGTCTAAAATGGAGTCCTTCTTCACAGACAGGACTTTGGAAAGAAAACTTGTTATTTAGTCTAGAAAAATGCAGCAGGAATTAATGGACAGCTTAAATAACCAAACCCATAGAGAATATCCACATGGAACCTTCAGTAACTTGCAAAACACAGTTTTTCTTCTAAAGGAAGTTTTGAGCCAATTTGTTACTTACATTTAATCATACCTTGGACTATAGTCCAACAAGATTCTGTGAATAAAGAACACTGACTATTATTTAAGCATTAGATAAAATGCATGAAATAAAAAAATACTAAAGTACAACTGCCCTATGTTCCCAACATTTCCACTGGGTTAGACATAGGGTTTAGGTCTGTTGAACATGCACCAATGAAACTATGTACTATCAATGCTCCAATGTGATTAACATTTTGTACATAAGAAGTTCTAAGGCTTTCTATTGCAAAAGTATATGATATCTCACAATTTTTTTTATGAAAAATACAAATTGCATTCATTATTTTGAGTCCTGCCAATCGATTAAAA
This sequence comes from Chaenogobius annularis, assembly GCA_015082035.1. Lineage (NCBI taxonomy): Eukaryota > Metazoa > Chordata > Actinopteri > Gobiiformes > Gobiidae > Chaenogobius > Chaenogobius annularis. Next base: position 1,370,443 of record BJKM01000063.1, on the reverse strand, counting down.
CATCTATTAATCACACTTTTGTTTCCATATATGATGAGCTTGTAAAAGAAGTCCATTGTGAAAAAGTTCAAAGGAATTTTTCCATTTCACGGATGACAGACATAGTTTAGGTCAGTCCAGTCCTTGATTGTTGGCTCAGTATGTGTCATCCATTTCTTTGTGTTGGCCTGCTTCCCTACAGCCAAAAGTATGCTCCTAAGGTATCCATTTATTGTGTCTATGGCAGGAGTTTTGAGGCCCTGATAAATAGTTCTGAGGTCATATTGGATGGCAATGTCAAAAACAGCGTACCGTGCTTTGTTAATATCACTAGCCACTTGGAAGCCACAGTTTCTTCCGCAACCAGTACTGGAATAGTGAGCACTGTCATGGTGTTATTAAAACAAACTTTATATGTTTTTCCAACAGAATTGGTGTGCGGTCTTCCTTTGAGAAGTATATATGTGTTTTTGTTTTTTTCTATTTTTCATTTGTCAAAATAATATTACCATTTATTTTTAATTAGTAGATTCGCTGTCCAGATTATTGATGCATTCATACAGTTTATATATTATTCCCCTTGAAAGTTCTGTTTTTTATGCCTTGATACAAATTTTAGTCAAAGGGTTATAGTGGACAGTGTCCTAATAAACTAAACTGAAACTGAAACTGAAACTGTTGCTTTATTTTAATATCTTGGTTGTAATGACTACTTATTTGTAAGCACCTATAAAAGTCCTATCTCTTTAAGTCAAAGGATTCCTTTAACAAGATGTATTTTACAAAGTAATTGGAAAATGGGGTCTTGTTTTCATGTTACTCCCTGCTTCTAAACATATAATACAAACACTTAAAAAAGCCCTATGAATAAAATCAAAACAATAACAAACAAGCCATTAAAATAACTAGCATTAGAAACACTCCTCCGTGTTTCTTTGTGTGAAGCCAATTAATGCTATCAGATCTGTATAGCATGTCATTAGCAGTAAACATTCAGGCCAAGGTCGCACATTTGTTTCCCTGTATCTCCAGCATTACTACATTAGCATAAGGCACACTCGTCACCACACATGTGCACATTACAGGGTTTTATCTGCAAATCGACTTTTCTGGTGCCCCTTTTGATAATGACTAATTTCTCCTCTTTCTCGCGGCAGAGCTATTTACATGTAGAAAAGGACAAATAAACAGAGCAGATAATTGCAAATGAGCTACTATATGCAAGCCGTGCCCAGGGTCGGAACATTGGATTGATGCTTGGTGGAACACAGACTGTCATTTGTGTTCCTAAGATATCATGGCATGTTCGAGAATGTGTTTTTAATGTTAAGTTGGATGCATTTCTTTCACTCATCTCACACAATGGCACTGCTATCTATCATCCACAAAAGTCCACAGGCTCAAAACAAGCCCCTCATCAAATATAGATAGTTGTTCTATAAAAAGAACACAGTCCATCCATAGTAGCTGCAGACTTTGAAGGATGCTCCTGTGAATGTACAAAAGGGCCACATTTTTCAACAGAGGGTTAAAGATGGGGCTTATGCACTTTTATATATGGACATTATGGCAGCGATTTAACTGTATGTAAATAATAAGAAACACAACCAGATCAAGCAACTACAAACATGACATTTAACCTTACCCCCATAGAGTGACCCACCGCTCACTAAATGGTTTGTTTTACATACTTAAGGCAAGGCAAGGCAAGGCAAGGCAAGTTTATTTGTAGAGCACAATTCGTACACAAGGCAATTCAAAGTGCTTCACACAACAGGAAAAAATGCATTAAAATCACAAAGACATGGCACAAAATAATAGTTCAAGACATAAAAGAGAAGAGTGCAAAGAAAAGCATTTCAGTCATATGCACAGCCAAACAAAACAGTTTTTAGTTTAGATTTGAACATTGCCAGAGTAGCGGCCTGTCTCACATCCTCAGGAAGACTGTTCCAGATTTTAGCTGCATAAAACTGAAACGCAGATTCCCCATGTTTAGTCCTGACTCTGGGCACCAGCATCCCTGAGGTCCTCAGAGTCCGAGATGGTTCATATGGCACTAACATGTCCGAGATGTACTTTGGTGCTAGGCCATGGAGAGACTTGTATACAAGCAGAGCTGCTTTGAAGTCTATTCTCTGAGCCACAGGGAGCCAGTGCAGAAACCTGAGCACAGGACTAATGTGATCGTACTTCCTGGTTCTGGTCAGGACCCGAGCAGCAGCGTTCTGGATGTACTGCAGCTGTTTCACAGCTCGTTTGGAGAGGCCAGTGAGCAGGCCATTACAGCAGTCTAATCTACTAGAGACAAACGCATGGATAAGTACTATTTACTACAGCCTTCTATTGTGATGTGCTATTTCACCTCAATCATTGATTTATGTCTCATGCCTAAAGCCTGAAATATTTCATCCCTACTTCTATTTGCCTATTAAACTTAAACTCAAAACGATAATGTAAATGGAATGTCTTTTTTATTGAGTGCTTTTACTGACCTCAAAGCTCCTCTGTTCACAATTGCTTAATTATGTGTTGGTTTTGAACATTTGGTTGTTCCCTAGCTATTTTATTGCTTGAACTATTAATAAAGTTGTCTGAATTTGAATCTGATTATGTTGATAAGCATGCTGATGTCACCCAATGCCAATAAGCACAGGCTGGCGTCAAACTGGCACAGAACGCCTTGACTTTTGTCTACTAAAAGTAGTAGTAGTGTGCACGGATTTTGTCTTCAAAAGGTTTAGGAGGCCATTTTCTATTATTGTTCATGTATTTTTTGTCAGGCAGAATTGGAAAGGGGGCGTTTGACTTTCATTTACACCTTCCCAGTGACATACATCTGAATGATTAGACCTGAGAGAGCTTCCAAGGCCTTAGCTTCATTTAGTTACCAAGTATCACATATAGACCAGGCATGCTCAAGCCCAAGGATTTAGTGCCTATAAGGTCAACATATCTATCTCCATGGAAACAAGCAGGAGATGCCAACAGGCCAAGTTACAGGTCAGACTTGAGGAGTGGCTACCCAACTCCCAATAAGAATAGTTCTGAACAATTCAAACACCCCTAGAAATGCTGGCCAGATAAGTTTAATACCATAATCAAGGCAACGCAATAACATCTCCATGGAGACAAACAGGTGGTGTACCTTCCAAGTCAGACCTTTTCACCAGAAACATTAATTTGACAGTTCATTTCAGTGTGTTTAGTCATGAGTTCTGTAGTGGCTGTGTGGTTGCGTTGCAGAGTTGTTGACCTGGTTCATGGTTCATATCTCTGTAATTACTGGGCCTATCCACATGAAACAAAAATGGCACAAAGTCCATTTCTCTGTCAGCATAAATAAACAAAAGGGAAATCATTTTTAAGCAATAGTTTCAGAAAGTGGTGTCATTATTCAACTTTAAAGGCATGATTGTTGTTATAGTATTTAAAAGGACTTTAAGCCACAAGATAAATGTTGCAACTAAAAACAAATAATGACAAGGTTCAGCCTTTGTGGATTTCGATTTTATATTTCCTTCAAAAACAGTAAATCTCCCATAGAGTTTCATAGCCCCTTGCACAACATCTGATATTAGTCTATTACAGGGGTGTCCAAACTTTTTACATCGAGGGCCGCATTTTGAAACGTATCCGGAGCAGGGGACCACAGACAATGACGTGAATCATTCGAAATGTTGTATTTGACATCGTTTCGACTTGTTATATAAACCTAATATTAATGTTCCATCAAAATGTTTGAATTGTTTATATTTTACAGTAAAAACTACAATTTTTTGTTGTTTGGGTTAATTTAGCAGGAAGCCCGAGGGCCAACAAAAATTGGTCTGAGGGCCCCATTTGGCCCCCAGGCCATAGTTTGGACACCCCTGGTCTATTAGTTTAGTCTGGTCTGGCAACCTGTTGGCACTGAAGTGTTGAAGGAAGAGCACTAACTACTTGGCCATCATGTCTAATTCAAATAGTTTGAAGCCATATATATGCTGTGGGATGTTTATATCATGACTTATTTCAATTCTTCAGCGTTCGTTTGGAAAAATCTAAGACAAGACATGCTCCATTCTAACCCTAATCCCTAACCCTAATCTCCAAACAGGCATCTTTACAATGGACTTTATTCCTGCCATTATTTTTGTAGTAGATCAAAACATCACACAGCTCAATACAAACCAATATCGTGTAATCTTTCACTTTATGACTGCGTTTGCTGTGATATAAAAGGCATTTTTCCCTATTACCTGGGCGGCTGCTTGTAAAATCCTGTGACCATGTACAACAGAATGTGAGCCCCTGTGTCCCTCTCTCTTCTCCCCAGATAACTGTTGTGGCGATATTACCTTCCCATATGGAGAATATTACTGTAGTGCGCCATCTGTACTATCATGGCATCGGCCCCTGGAGCGTGGGACTCTTCAATGTGTGTGTGTGTGTGTTATTGTGAAGAACGAAGCCTTTGGGGAAATGAGCAAAGAGAGTGAGAAAGAATGAGTAGGACATGACGTGCTGGATGTCTGTACTTGTGTTCTATGAATGAGTTGAGTCAGATAGAAGGGATTTGGGGGCATTGAGTAAGCAATGTTTCAAAGAACCATGTAGCAGTAGTAGTGGTAGTAGTGGTAGTAGTAGTTACAGCAGCAAGATTGGTCGCAATCGAATCGAGATCAAATTTTAATGGACGCAACTGGCAAGTATCATACATTTCCTCAATGGACAACAAAAATCAAAAAGTCTTATTCTGCAGAAAACATGCTAACCCTGTAGTTCAGTTTAAATATTTAAGATTATTTTATTACTTTGGCAGTTCATAGGTCTATTTCAGTCTGTTTGTCAATGCACACGTTTAAAATATGAAATTTGAATAATCTAATCACAGCCTCAATATTTGTCAGAAAGCATTTTTTGTACTTGAATTAGGGGTGGCATCTAGTCTGCAGGGCTTCACATAGACATGGCCGAACATATATATTTCTTTGTCTTTCACCATTGTTAAAACAAACACAGGCACAAACACAACGGGGGATCAGTCACCGCATCTATCAAGGTTTGGAGCGCTTCCATGGGCCGGCAATGTTTCGTCAATGAAAAATGGAGTAACCAATTAGAGAAACAAAATGCCCCTATCAAAACAAAAACTGGGAGTGCAAATCAAAATGGAAAGATGGAAAGCACTAAACTCTAGTACAGGGCTATTCAATTTAGGTTTTCCAACAGGCCAGATCTTTCAGAAGACCAAGGCCTCTGGACCGGAGATGGACAACACGCCACTACTGTAACTACTACTGTAAATTGGGTCGCACAAAATATCCCCAACACTATTCCAATAAATTGAGTTAATAAAATGAAATAACTACTGATTAGATTTTTGTGAGTAAGAACAAACAATGCTTTGCAAAATTGCCAATCCAGTACTGAACCAGAATTAAACTAAGATTAGACTAGTACCAACCAGGTCTGAACCAGCACTAACCCAGAATAAAAACAGGTCTAAAGTAGAGTTAAACAGGGACTAAACCAGACCAAATCATGGGTTGTGGGCTGGATTAAATAACTTGGAGGGTCTGATTTGTGCAATTGCGAGTTCAAAGTTCACATTTTAAACCTGTCCAGAAGCAGAACATTTAAATCTGAAATGCTAAACTATATCAACAAATCCTATGCATTTCAGAGCATGTTGGAAGAGTTCAAAACTACAGGGTTAGCAGGTTTTTATATAATAAAATCAACGATTTGCTAATTGTGACTATTCAAATTGTGATTTCGATTCAACTGAGATATATATTTTTCAGCCCTAGCGCCGATTCATATCACGAGAACCTGTCCATTTTCTTTAGAACATTCCACTGTTAATAATTATATTTTTTAAAAGAATGTAAGACCCAATTCACACAAAACACTATCACGTTTGAACGTTAAGAGGAAGCTTGCGAGAAAAAAGGCCCGACAAGCAAATTACTGTAGATCAAGTTTAATACCACCGTTGAATATATTCATATCTCATACTTTCATATAGAGCATAATACTTAATAAGCTTGCCACCTCATCCACTCTGTGCTAATAAATGCTAATCAGTATTTTACAGCTCTCGGGCTGTGCTGGAGATGCCACATTACCTTAAAAACGAGCAGGGGGAGATGACAGCAGTGGGGTCCTTCAGGCAGTTGGTGATCCCATTTAGCAAGCACCCTCTAGTGACTCCTCCAACTGAAAGGGGCCCAGATGGGAAGGCGTTGACCTTGTTTTGAACCCCAAGCACACTGCCAAGAGGTAGAGTGGATGCTCATCTAGTTTAGACCCACCATGCCTAAAGCCTAGCTAAATGCAAGCATGGAAGACTGTAATTATTGTATAGACTTGGTGCTTTGGGGTAAAGTAATTCAAGTACTTGTAGTAACAAAGGGATGGTTTTACTGCACTTATGTAGCATGTGCCTACTCCACTTACAGAAATTTAATTAGCGGACAATCAACTTTCACAGTTTGGAGTAGCTTTCCTGGCAATTTGACAGTGAAATAATGGAAAGCTGTAACAGTAGTGCCCTTGAGTGGTAATTGAGAATTTTTCCAAGGCTGTATGGTGAAATGTCTCCCTATGAAGTATAATTTGAATGATGTGTTATTATAGCAGTTCCTAATTTGGGTTTCAGTTTTATGAAGTTTATCCATGTAACTTGGCTCTTAGGTGGAGTACATTCATTAGCCATTCAATTAAAGGAGACCGAATGCTATATATATATATATATATTTCTTTTTGCAAGATCAAACCGAAATATAGCTCTGTAACAGAAACAGGTCCATTGCATTCCTGTGGCTACATGACATTTTAGAATCCACATGTATCACTCGGGGTCTTACATATTCAAATAATTGCAACTAAATACAGAAATGTGGGAAGGGTTAGGGGGTAGGTGAAAACAGGAATTATCAGAGCATTCGAGCCTCAGTTGCAGGACAAAACAGGATTACTCAAACTTGCATGAATCAATCAAAATACAAATTTGAGTAAACAAATGACGAGGAAACACTTTTGTAACAATGTTAAAAGCTCATTAAAGCTGATTTAGCATAATATGTCTCATTTAATTTATAAAGTGGAGACATATTGACAAAAACAATTTCACAAAGCTTTTAAAATCAGCAATTAACCAATTCAACTCATGCAAGATGTAAAAACTGGTGACAAAGCTCTCTGTCATGGACGTTATGAAGTAATTTAGCTGGGAATCCAACATTTCTGAGAGGCTATAGCACAAAGTAAATCTATTTTTCTTCTTCAATTCAATTTGTCTGAAGTTGACCAATGTGTTAGAAAAGAGTTCTAGCAGTGTTTTCTAAATCCAAATCTAGTTGACTGTGATAAAAATATGATTCCACCCCTTCTTGAACAAATCTCCTAAACTTTTATTAATACGAAATGGAGAATATGGTCTCAACAAGAAAAAAATACAAAGATATTTGTTTTTGCGAATGAACTCATCAAACATATCGCAAAATACTGTAAATAAGATAAACACTGTAACAATTGTTTAAGAGTCGATATCCAACTTTTACATTTATATAACAAGGAGCTAAACACACTGCAAACAACGCTAAAAAACATAGTCCCTTCCCCAAACAGAACTGACTCGAAGCTTTTGTCACGCTAGGATTCCCTTCATGTGGCTATTTCGGTCCTGATGAGAATGCAGACGTTGAGAGTGGTCCTGTGAGGTAAAAATAGCAGCAGAAGGAGCGTCCATCCATCACTGTGCCTGTCTGAGCCGGGACCGTATCGATCCTGTGCACGACGTTGTGTGTCTGTTTGTGTGTGATTGTGTGTGTGGGTGTGTGTGTGTGCGTGCGTGTGTGAGATTTGATGCACTCCACCAGTCCAGCAAGTCTGGATGGGATGGGAGCGAGCCAGAGGAACTTTTGAAAGACGCACACACACACACACACACACACACACACACACACACACACAGATTAATGCAGAGGGTTTATAAGAAGATAAATACCAAAGCTGTCAGGTAAAAATTGACCTCTTAAGCCAGTAAACATACAAACAAATGCTAGTTCAAACACATCCAAAGGTTACATGTGTTTCTTCACTCCCTGTGTATGACCACAGCCACACCAGCAGACAGCGCGTTATATTTACTGCTACACTGAATACGCTGATATGCATTTTGCACTGAAAAATGAGAAAACATTTACTCCTAGTTTGAGTCTTCGTTAACCATCCTAGTTGTCATTTTGAGTCCTGTTTTAGTCCATTTTCCATGTTTAGTATGTTACGTCTTGTCATGGATCTATTATAATAACAGGTCAAGTCCTATAACCTATTTTTGGTTCTATATTTAATTGTTTTTTGGTCAGAGTTAAGTGCATCATCAGAGATGAGCAGGGAAATGTGACAGCTCTTTGAACCATCCTTCAATGTCACCACTTCTGTTTCTTTACATAGTCTAGTCACAGTAGAAGAATTCATGTTTTCAAGGCATTTTTGAGTAAAAATACCTGTAATTAAATAAATGCTGGATACATTTTATGTCATGATCAAGCCAAGCAACATAAGGAGACAAAGAGTGCACCAAAAATGCACAATGCACCTGTAAACTACATGTATTTAAAAAACAAGAAAAAAACAGAGCTTATGAGGAAAAATAAATAAAAAAATGGTCTCATGATGCAGCTATTATAACACGTTTGCACCCGTTGCCACCAGAGCTTTTCCTGTTTCTAAGCAGCCTGATCATTGCATGATGCCTTCAAAAGCACTCCTCATTTGTCCCTTCCTGTTTGTAAGTGTGATGAATTACTTGTGCTTACCTAGGAATCTATTACCTTCACTGAATACCGATGGGCTATTAGAGAAACTGTCTGTTCAAGGCTCGGACTGACTGATCCGAATCGATGTAAGCAGAGAGAGAGGCTTGAAACAAGGACAAACCCAATTAAACACATCAGAGTAAAGTTAAGAAAGGAGCAAAGCAATGCCATATCTAAGAGCTTTTTAAAGTTCTGTGTATGTGTGTTGGGGGTTTTGTGTTAGGGGTATAGGTCGCTCCTCTCATCTCTGCCTCAGTGAGAAGGGCTGAGAGATGCAGCACTCATCAATATTAACCAATGACCTTCCTTTCATCCACATCATAAATCCATGGAAGCAAACATACAGGATTCTGCAGGAGTCTGGGTCTGTTCCCCTCAGATCTGAGCAGAAATGTGATGGATGTGTTAAGGAAAACATTGCAAAATACATTAAAAGAAGCCACACTATAGGGCTTTTTGGCACAATTATGCTCCAAACATCTTTATTCAAGCCTGTTTAGAAAGTGATCAGCTTATGTGCACAGTGGCTGAGTGGCTAGTGCTTTTGCCTCACAACGACAAGGTTTCTCTCCGTGTCTCGAGCCGTGTCCGTTTGACCAATAAATATTAGCAATAGGCAGAGAAAAATATATTGTTAGGCTTCAAACTGTACATTATTAGGGAGAAAAGAAAAAAAAAATGCTCTTGTGGTGAGCAATTGTGTGATTTTCAAAAAAATAACTAAAAAAATTGCATATATGTATATATATGTATATATTGAATTAATATATGTATGTATATATGTATATATATATATACATACTATATATATATATATATATATATATATATATATATATATATATATATATATATATATATATATATATATATATATATATATAGTCAATATACAAATAAATCTTTTGCTTAGGGATATGATTAAAACTCAACTTCTTCCTACTCATTTTTTGGAACATACAGTATTTTACCGTTTTGTTGGATTATGATTGATTGTGTGGATATATTTTTTTTATTCATGTTTGAAATAAAAGGTATCAACTCAAATCAAAGACAAATATACTCAAATACTAAAAGATACACAAAGTCCCCTCAGTATCTTGTGTTTTGTGTATCTAACATGTAACACAAGAGAGAGGGGAGAGACATTCGGAAATAAGCTGTGGCCTGGAAGCAATCCTACAATGCCGAGGTGTAAACACCCACATGTGGCAAGGCAAGTTTATTTGTAGAGCACAATTTGTACACATGGCAAATCAAAGGGCTTCACACAACAGGACAAAAATCATTAAAATTACATGACAGATATCACAAAACCTTTATTTCTATTCATTCAATTTAAACATTTTGTATATTTATTTTAATATTTATTTGACATTGCTAGCGTAACAGATGTTTCCGGGATGAGCACATCGCTTTTAGATTGATACTTTCGCGCTATCTGCCTCTGCACACGTTTGTACAGAGCGTATGTATCTTTTACGACGACTATCTCGTCGACGCCTCCACCTCATGTTCGGCGCTTTTGTATCTGTAACGACGGACCTTGGCTCGTCTGCCCCCTCCCTAGATTTAGCTTTTGCTAAACTAATTGTCCCAGACAAAACTCGACCACAGCTTTTAGTGTTAAAACTTCGCTCTCTTGATGTGCCACCACTCGGACCACTGCACCACCGGCAAGCACACCAAAAAGAATATTAAACCTGGCTCTTCGTTGTTCAGATTTATGTCCCGGATATAATAAAGCACTATTCCATTTTCTTCTTATTTTTATGTCAGAAATATTTAGAGAACGTTTTGAATTGATATCTGAAATTTCAGTGATTTGTGTGAGTCCCTATTCACTTGCAGTGTCTCACTTTAAAGATATTTTCGAATCATTTACTTAATAAATCCAAAGTGCTTTAGTGATACTGTTTAGGCTTAATTGCAATCATGTCTCAGAGGTATAAGGTGAAGTGTGCACTTAGTCCCTTAGCAATTAACGAACAACTAATCAAATCCAACATTTAAAGTTTAGATACCTATACATACATATACCCAAGGTGATTAAGAAAATGTCGTAATTCTGACAATATAGATGTTGGAGATAAGATTGGCTAGCTCGCGGGTAGACAGGAATAAAAACACTGACCAAAATGTATTAGTCTTATACAGTACAGCGCTATCATTTTGGGGATTATTTCTTCTTCAATAGTTGGTGGTGGAAAGTAGCTTTTAAAGTTGCTCTGGAGTAGACTAAAAAAGTGAGGCTACCAATCTACACCATCAAACACCACCAATCGCATCAGATTCATTCCAGGCATACTATGTGGGTGAAGTGTCCTGCCTGAGGACACAAAGACAATATGCACAAGAGCCACTGCTGCCCCACTTTTTAAACGCCACACATAAAGTCTCCTTCTGGTGTGGGAATCTTCTCGCTGTGAAGCAAAAGTGCAAGCCCTACCGTAAAAAAGGCATCATTTTTTTACTTTCTAATTTCTGATGTGCGATATATTGCTACAGAAAAATATCATGATAAGCGATCAATCTGAAACTCATTTATGACACTGATCCAATAACCCAAATTCGTGATAATCCGAGTAAAACTTTTTCTTAATGTATAAACATGAGCTGTGAAAATAATTGGTAGACTGAAACACTGTACCTGATTTTTACTGTCTTATAAGGTGAAAAACCGAACAAGCTCCTTTTTAAGTGCTTTTCACAACTCTCTCAGGCCAGAGAGAGTTTTGCCATCACGGTAAAGCTAACAAGCTTTAGCATGCTAAAGCACTTCCTGTTATGCGGCGAACAAAACACTATAATTAAATGCAGAGAAAGCGTTGTGGTCTCATTTTCAACCCAATAGACGTTTTTACAATATAGCTGCTCAATACTGGGGCAAAACAGATTTTAGTTTATTACATGAAAAAGGCCCTTTAATATAATTAGTCATCGAAGTTGCTTATTTCACCCTCTAAAGCTCAAATTTTATTGTATTACAAAAAACAAATACTGTTCCTGTTCTCATTAATTGAACGGTAAATTGATATTGTCATTTCTGTGACAGGTCGAACGCTGGTACTTTTGCTTTCACAAGACAAATCATGATGACTGATAAACATAGCTATTACCAACATATTGCTAACAGATCATGTTTAGAAGTGAACAAATTTAACCACTAAAACAATCACAAGAAGCCCAATGAATGACACAAAATTGGCACTACAGAATATAGGGACTTAAAAATGGTCTAATTCTCGTCATTCCACTGAAGTCTGCTCTGTGGTTTACTGAAAGATGTAAAACCAAAGGCTTGTTCCTCCCAGCCTCCACACCGAGGCTCGGTGACGTGTTTGTGTGATGAGTGGAGCACAATGCAATATTGATGCAGAGCTGTCAAACAGAGACAGCCAGGAGACATGGTTTCCACGTGAAGCCACATGATAGGATGCTTAATGACGGGATACGTTTCTCCGTTGCTCCAAGCCTATTTATTTTAGAAGCTAATTGAGTATTTATCTAGTGCTCACCGTTTAAAAAGCCTTAAAAGTTTATGGGCAAAAGTGAAGTAGATAAAGGCAGCCCAAGTACATTTTACTGTTTAATAGTGTTGCCTTATAATACTAACATTTAAATCTCAATGTTGAAAAAGCTCGATACCAAACAAGCTTTTTATACAATCAACATGTAGATGTTTTAATATTACCATGTGGTCTTAAACTAGTTCTGGCGTAGATCTAGACCATTTTAAACCGGAAATGTTAAAATGTTACTTGAGTATCTAGTTTTAATATCTTGTTACACATTTTTGACAACCCTACTGTAAAGAACATTTTAAATAAAAAATACAATTAGAGGAAAAAGTACATATTTGTCCGTCAGCAATTGTCAGCATATAGAATAACAATTTACCACAACGCAACTGAAGTAACTTCAAATGAACAAAAATGTGCACTGATTATTGCTTTGCAGAGAAAAGCAAAACAGGCAGCTAAACAGAAAACAAGACTGGAGGAAATCACAAAATTGGAGGAGATGGTAGAGTTGTAATGTTTGTACTTGTGGATGTGTGCTTCACCACTATGATTACAAGAGAAAGTCGAGACTGAAAGAGCGGGAAGAGTACCACAAGTCTGTAATGGAAATCCTTTGATCAGAACATAAAACAACGGCAGTTAAGGTAGAAGTAGCTAACAACAACACGAGGATGTCACACACACTTAGCGCTGACATGTCTCCCTTTCAACAGAAACACTTCTGCGTTTATTAAGACGACTTTTACACTGTCAATTCTTTGTTTCATCTTTGAAGCTTTTATGTTTCATAGAAGTGCTGAAGACACATTGATTAGTCCTTTTTATTTTTTTTATGACCGCTAGTCTATTCATTATGACACGTGCAAGGCTGTGAGAAGGGCGGGTACGTTGGGTGCCACAGCACCCTTTGGCATGATCAGCACCTCAGTCTATAAGAGCAAGTGAGTAGGAAGCCTATGTGCGTACATGCTGGGACACATTAAAAGACTGGATATCATCTTCTGCGAGTGTCAACTCCTGTTTGACTGTGGGCTTTGTTCTGCTAATTCTAAAAAAGATAGACTGCTGATGAAAAAGTGAACAATTGTAGCCTAGAGACCCGCCAGGGCAGCGGGAGGAGGACGGGCAGCAGCAGGAGCCTCAGGTGAGCAAAAGTATAAACAAAGTCGACCTTTAAGTGCCCGGGCTGTGATACAGAAGATGTCCAGAACTCTGTTTTGTTTTTTTCTACACGCTCTCTTTACATCTAAATGTTGCATCTTTTTAGTTCTTGTTCACTTGATTGATTAATATGGTGTGTTGATGCCCAACACTCAGCTTTTTTGATGAGCGCTGTGTCAGAGAAGAGCAATTAGTTTATGTGTGAGAATATGACTTGATTTTTCACTGTTGGTGGTGTGCGTCAGGATCATTCGAATATGGACATGCGTTTTGCCGAAGCTGCGCCCTAAACACAGGCTGTTTTGGCTAAGTTCAGCTGGCCCACGGCCCCAGTGCAGCTTGAGCCGTTTGACAATCGAGTAAAAGCTTGTATCCAAATTTAAATCATGTACAGGAGTTATTAAACCAAGCATATTATAGCCTAGGTAGGCCAAGCCCCCAGGGAGCTAGATGGCGGTCCATTCAAGTCAATGGGGCGTGCTCGCTAGCGCATGCCACCTTTAGCTAGCTACATCCGGTAGTTGTGCGACCCGGAAGTAGCGCCAAGTGATGCGACTCACGTACCACTTGACCACTCTGACCAATCAGAGCGAGAGCTTAGCAGCGCCAAGCAGAGTGGGCCGAAGATAAAGATTTAAAACGCTGATGACCTGAAAATAGGCAAAACCGACCTTTGTAAAAGCTGTAGTTTCCTGTCAGCTCAACACGAGAAGTTTGTTTTTACATTGTGCTCTTTGGGGAAAAAACTTTCTGGGTCGCAGAGGATTTTTCTGACGCAGTTCTAATGGGCTGGCCACTGGGGCCAACCGATCCATGGGGCCAACTCACCACAGCTTTAAGCTAGCAATACCCTATCCAGATATTTGAATAGCTCCATGAGGTAGGCCTACATTGTATACATTGGCCTATAATATCTTGTTCTAGGTCTTTATTCTCAGCACCCCCCAACCAAAATATGTTCCCACGGCCATGGATACGTGTGTGTTTGTGTTTTCATTGTTTTATATGAACCTGGAGTCTGTAATAAATATAGATTGATTCATTGATTGATTGATAAGGGTGGTCTTTAAGAGCCTTTTGATTTTATACATATTTTGAACATTTGTTAGATTACCATTGGCTTTTAAAACCCTCACACAACTATTGGTTAAATCCACCTGCCACCCACTCAGAACATGACAGCGGCGGACCATTAGGAGGCGTAAGAATACTAGATGTGTCTGCTTGAGCATAGAGTTACAATACATAACCCAAATCGATAATATCACAATTATTGTTTTGGAAATTTGAACATGATAAGAACTATTAAAATGTTGCAAAATAGGCAGTTCCTGAATAAAAATATTGCAAACTTTGCTGTGTAATTTCAAATATAATGAATGATGCCTTTTTTGGGGGGTCATTTTACCGTTTTATTCAATACTACAATTCTAAAAAGACATTTACAAGCATGTTTTAGCACAATTCTGATGGACTGCAATAACGTCGTCTGAATATCGTCATCGAAATAATCCCCAAAAATGTATAACAATTCTTTTCTTTGTGCTGCAAATTGATGATATTGTAGAACATTTTGTCAGTGCCATTTTTTATTCTATTGAAGTCTGATCACCTACAGGGACACGTCTATTCACTGGGACATGGTGCATGGTTTCTTCATTACTTGTGCAAACATGAAAGAACACACGGACCTTAAATTCATACGGACCCCCTCAGTTCTCCTGATACATGTTTCCCGCTCGATATAAGATGCCATTAATGCAGTCATAGTCTTTTGTTTTAGTGTGGAGGGAAAGAAAATTCATTGCGTGGTGTTCAGATTGATCATGTGCTAAAGCTTCAGGGATAGTTAATTCCAAAAGCCAGCTTGCAATAATTCAAACTCATTTTGCCTCCAGGTAAAAGGAAAAGTTGTATGAATATAAAATGCACAGTAAGCAAAAAAAAAAAAAAAAATCATTGGTTGCAGGCAAATTGCTCAGCTTGATAAAATATACAATTATAAATTTTATCCTAAGGTTTTGGATCCGTCCGTTTGTGACCATGTGTGAGTTCTTAGGTTATCATACATTTTACTGGAAAGCAAACAATTAAACATGATCATTTGTTTCTGTACTTGAACTTGAGTGCACCCATGCAGGCTGTGCTAAGGTTCTCTACTTAATTCCACAACTCAATTATATAACTGTTGCTACATTTGATCAGTAATGCAGTTTATCAGCTATATTTTTGAATGAAAAAAACCCATAAGAAAATAAAAACTTTGACATATTGATCACATTGAAAACAGAAAATGAAATTTGAAATAATTAAACATTCTCCATTTTACTAACAAATTTGAATTGTCTAGTCCATGCAACAAAGTAACTGTGTAACAGCTGCTGTTGCAATGGTACGATCAGAGCTCTTTTTGAAATGAGATTATGTGAAACAAAGGGACAAATTCATTACAGCACTCTGCATGAAGTGAGCATCACTGAGGCTGGAATGAGATGGTCCCACAGATTGGCTCAGTGGGACCAGTTAAACCATCAGTCAAAAAAAACATCCAAGGCATACAGTATATGACACCTGGGAACCTGTGTCTGACGTTTCTGTAACTGCGAAGTGTATTTGTCACCTTCTATTGCTGAAAAACAAATCTACCAATAAAGTCACCTGAACCTGCTGCGGAAGTTAAAAGACCTCGATGAGAGCACCATAGCAACATGTTCATGTATCTTCACATTTGTGCCTCAGATGCTTTTTCTCTCTCCTTCGTTTTGGCCTCATCCTGGTAGAGAACCTTTATCGATCCACACCGTGAAGTGTTCACCTCGCCTATTTTATAAATTAGACTAATTCTCCTCCTAACCCTAAGCCTTCTGTTAAGTGGATTCAAATAACAGGAAATTAGGCTTTTTGAATGCCATTTAGAGGTAATTGTGCAATGTGCTCTGCATCTCAAAGCTTATAAGGGAAGCAAAGTCAATGTGGGTTCTGGTCTGAAGTAATAAAATACAGTTCTGATTATGATCCGAGTAGTTGAGGCTGGGATTGTGTTGTCACATCAGAATTTTCAGTTAGCCTCATGTTAAACCAAAGGAGATTTGAAAATGCAAAATACTAAACTCATCACACATTCATTCAAAAGCATTCTACACAGCAGAGTGAATGTCCTTCCTTCTCTCATCCCCATTCCACTGTCCTGTCCAATAAAGCCTTAGGGCCTAAAGAAATCTCTAAGGACATATGGCACAATTGCCGAAACACAGAATATCTTACGTTCCGTCTGTTCAGTTTGAGCTCTGTTGCCAAAACAACAGAGCTCGGAATTGTAATAATGGCTGTGTGTTTTACATTAACAACTTTAAGCAGGAATTCCATAAGCAAACAGTAGTGTAGTTTGTTCTGGGTCACAAAGCACTTTACACAGTTGACACAATCTGTTAAATAAATGATTTTCTGTCATACTTGGGTGTCTTACTTAGTAAAAAAATCTTTTATAATATAAAATTCTGCTTTAGTGGAACAAAGAGGGACTAATAGACTCATGGATCAATACAGGCTATAGTGCAGGACACAGTGGACAGCAGAACGTCGGGCCTGAGGGCTGCAACGTTTCATGTACAGAATAAAGGTCCTACACAAACTATTACTCAAGCCATTTCAACATCCTTTAGGACACTTTTGCAGGGATAGTTCACATTTTTAAGTAAATGCCGTAAGTAAATGATTTTAACTGCGATTTCTGATAGAGGTTGGCAATGTATTGATTAATATACTAATGTTGTTATGTACATATGCAACATTTGAATATTGAACAAAGATCTGATTAAGAATAAAAATGAAAAAAAGAAGCTATTTCTCCACTTTTGTGATTCATAGGACTCCCAGAATGACTGCTCTGGGAGTTGAAGGTAGAATCTCATCAATAAACATATCAGTAAAATATATACAGATACATGAAAATTTTACAAAACATTTCACATTTGTCTGATAATTAAACATCAAATAATATGTTTAAAGACATGTTTCAACCCATTTCTGCTGGTTTGATATTAATAGCACCTGAATATCATAATCGGGATACTCATCAGGATATTAATTTGTTGTCAATATTGTGGAGTGAAGTGAAATGAGTCTTTCTATGAGGTTTTACGAACTTTCAAAACAAAAAAGACCTAGCCTGGATTGCCACCTCATGACTCACAAGGTGGAATCAGCATTTGGCAGGTTTAGCATTGACAATTCAAAAACGCATGGAATTGCCTCTACTTTTTTGATGAGAAAACATTAAAAGATGGCTGAAAGTTCGAATAAGTTGATTTAGCCAAACATATCACCTTAAAGGGATGTTAAAAGATTAAATGCATTGGTTAGGGAAATCCAAATAAGAAGACATGGTATTTTACATTCTCCTGCACACTTCAAACACCAAGTGGTCGACCCTCTGTTGAAGATTACATAAAAAGCCCATAAAACGCATTTTCAAATAATCCATTATAATTACGCCATCATGCTAACGGACAGGCTGAGTGAGATCGAGCGGTGCCTTCTGCTGCCAGGCAAAGCATTAGCTCCAGTGCCAGGCTCATCTTTGCAGCCGCTCAACTATCCACCCACCGGCAGCTCCACAAACTCAGATCTGATCACCCGGCCCGGCCCTGGGCGATCACTCAGTCTATTTGGCCCGGCGCGGTCGTAAAGAAGACATACGGCCATGCACATGCGTTACAATAAAGATGATGGTGCCGCGCTAATATTGAACGTCTGAAATCATCGACAAGAGCCATTCGGAGCGAGGAGTGAGGGGGGGAAATTGGAGAAGTTGCAGATATATGGACAGGTTTGCAAATCGGAGTGTGTGCGTCAGAGATGGAGAAGTGAAGAGCGGGCGAGTATTTTTTATATATACAGTATATATATATATATATATATATTATATATTTTATATATAATATATATATATATATATATATACATATATATATATATATTATATTATATATATATATACACGGGTGGATAAAAGCAGGGAGGAAAAGGTTCTGGGAATTAATTATTGCTGTATCGCTGGAAATGGGAAGTGGACATGAAAAAATGATGACCACGCTACTGTGTTTGTATCTACAGAATGTGGTGGGCCTTTACATTTAGATAAATCAACTACAGAGGCAATTTATTACCCATAGAGTTTAGTATTCCACAGCAAGCACACATTCATCATTCTCAAAAAGAATTAAAGCGAAATTCTATAGACCAGCCTTTATAAAAGCACTCAATTACAAGCTGCGTTAGGGTAAGTTAATAGAAAATGCTGTGTTTGGAAGGGCATCTGATGTATGAGACGAGTTAAAAGAAGCAGCCAAGTTGCCACTTTGAATAAAAAATGTAGAATGGTCAGTCGCAGTGCCATATTGATAATTCATAATTTAAAATGTTATTAATATTAATATACTGTATAACGCGCTTATGCATCTATTTATTCTACAGCAGCATTGGGGCGTAACTAAATACATATATGTAAAAATATATATAAATATTCAGAATAAAAATTTTGAGTAACTGTCTTGCACTTTCATTTGGTGGTGTTCAGAATGGATTAGCGCCTCAAACGCGCGGCCAAAAAATAAACTCTCCGCAGCAGACGCGCGGCCGAGGCGGCGAACGCACATGCACAGTGGAGGAGTGTCCTACGGCAGTTCAGGTTAAGAGAATGGCTTCGGTGTAATCCCTCATTCATCCAGGAGTGTTCCATGGTGGAAAAAGATTCAGTCGTAGTCATCTGGACTCTGTTTTAGAAAAAAACAAAACGTTTCGACTCTCATCCATGAGTCATTCTCAATCTGAGCAGATTGAGAATACAGTTCTAATTTGAATAAAAATGTCGCCCACAGCAAAGAAACACCTAAAGTAAAGATTCATTTCAAACCGATTATTACGAAAAGAAAATGCAGCCGTATAATTGCTTCATATGTAATCAACCAATATCACATATCTTGAAATAATAAAAACAGACATGATGCCAAAGGTGCAAATTTCACACAAAAAAAGCAGGATATAAAAGAAAACCAAGACCTTGACTGGCATCCAGGTGGACAGCAGAGATAATCATTGCACCAAGCATGTATATGCAATCTGCCGCCGTCAATAATACATAAACAGTATTGATTAGTAAATGATTCACCATGGGTACAATCTATATGAACTCTAAATGACAAATGAGCGTATGCATCAGTGCAATAATCAAGCAGCCAGCCGCCACAAGTGAATGGGCCCTCGTCTGTTTAATTACCTAATAGCATTTTGTAAGAGCAATGATCATGAAAACATACACATAAATACTGCAGGATCCGAGCCAAACGACGGTGCGCTGAGACATTCTAAGTGGACCCAAGATTTGCCCATGACACAAAAGCTTGTGACTGTTTTAATTAGTACCAAAAATCCATTACTGTCCACCTCAATTTACTGCATGTACAACAGTCATATTGAAAATAGAAAAACAATTTGAGTTGCCAGCTGAAGACTGAAGTCTAGTTGGGAGCGATTCAATAGAGCGGCTTTTGAAACAGTGGCTATGAAGACTGCTATTTAAAAGCAGCAGCAATATCATTGGCTTACGATGAGCATTTGGGAGGTTTTGGAAAGGCATAATGAAACAGTTTCCAAAACAATTACACAGCACCAACAATTCTCAGGAAGTAAAAACTGTGGGCACGATCCATGGTTTGAATTTTGACTGCAGCTGCATTTGAAGAGTTGGAAACATATTCTCCATCTTTTTTTCTGTAAAATAGTACATTTATTAAGAAACAACAGACGACCGCGCACTGTTTAGAGTTAATTGCAAAGCATTTATCAAGCACAAACTCAAAACGTGAAAAAGTTGATCTGAAGTTGTGCATGTTAAAGATACTTTTCTTTGTCTGTTTCTTAAAATGTTTTTGATTGATTTGGTTGTTTTGTTAATGAATAATTACTTAAGTGTGATGTGTGGAGGTACGTGAAGATGAGTTTAAAAAGCTTTGAAGCTTTTAAAAAACTTAACTTCTATGGTTAGTAAACAAATAAATAAATACTTCGAATAACAATATATCTTTTGAATATCTTTTGAGTAGAAATAATTATTGCATAAATAGAAAGGCTACATAAATCAGCTTTATTAAATAACAAAAAGTCATGCATGTGAATACTAGCAATGTCCAAAAAGAGTGTTTAGTGAGCACAGTTAAGAGAAGAAAAGATAAGAAGTGAAGATTAAAATAAACTTAATTGTCTTGAACTCATACATTAAGGTGAACGACATTCAAAAACAACAAAGTCACAAAATCCATTCTCAAGATAGACTTAAATGACCAACAAGAAAGTGCATGAGATGGTAAGTGTATTATGTAAATAAGCTAGCACAACACACTACAGTGCGCACCAGAGATAACAATCTAAATACTTAGTGTTGTAGATTTTTAGTAATTTAGTTGTTTGGTCGATTGTGCCTTGGTCGACCAAAATTTTTATTTGTCGACTAATTATTCAGGTTATTTTGAAAAGGATTTCTGAAAAGTACAATACTAAAAGAAACTTTTTGACTGGAAAAATGTTTGTGGTGAACAATTTTAGATGGATCTTGAGCTTCATCAGAACTATTATAAGACCATGAAGTTGAATAAAGAAGGTACTTTTATTTTGAGTTGACAAAGTATATGTCAATTTTCATTGGAAATCGAGTTTGAAATGAAATATTTGTATTGCGACTGAATTGTTGAGTTGAATCTGCTTTGTTTTACTAAGAAATATACTGTTTACTAGTCTTCAGTGTAAATATTTGTTGTGCTGAAGGTGCTGCAGCTCAGTGCACTTTGGGTACAGACGGTCAAATCACAAAGATATTTAAAATGTTTGAGAGTTTTTGCCAACACCACAAGCACTAATACCTACTTCTCATCTTTTCACGGTGAGAAAATCTGTCAATGCGGTGGTGGCTAATGCGCTCATTTTGATTTAGCATTGCCGCTTCAAACAGGCACAGCTTTGATATTTAATGTATTCCCATATAATACACATAATGGTCCATATTTACATTTGTGTCAAGGTATCAAAGCAGTTCTCGCCTTTAACAGTCAGCCACTTCTTGGTTCAAATTAATCTCCTCTTTCTTTCCATAATTTCTGTCGATCTTCATCAGGCCTGGGGGATGCTAAGCCACATTCATTACATTCTATAGGTTTATGAATGAGATGCAGCGTGCAATACTGGCCTATCAATGTCACTATATATGCAGCGCCACGGCTCTAATGCATTCAAACCATAATAAAAGAAACAAATGCATACAGTATAGACGCTCGGCAAGATCGACAACTGAGCAGTGTGCGGCCGTGTGACTTGGGGACAGGCAAATTGAGCTGTATTGCTGGGTGATAGGGAAAGCGATAGGGACCAGGGATTTTTATGATGTGTGTACGCCTTCTGAATACCAGTGCTGCGCCTGGTAGCAGCCAAGGTCAGGGGCAAAACGTTTCTTCATTCTAATTCAGCACTCAGAGCACTGGATTAATTTAGAGATACCATTCACTGTGGATGTGAAGCAAGAAGGCACAGTGCAAAAAAAAAAAAAAGCAGGACAAAAGAGGGAAAATAATGCCGGCGAAGAGTTGAGGGGGAAAGAGAAACAGGGAAATAGAAGGAATTATGAGATTTTTTGAAGTAATACAGTGAATCAGTGATTCGATTTGTTGGAGGAAGACCCTGTAGATATAGTTTCAGAGCAGAGGCATGTTACGACATCCTTTTACTCTCTGTGAGGAGTCAATGTGCAAAAGTCTGTTAAAAGGGGTGACTCAGTTCTGACGCAGTGTCACGGTGGTTTAGAATCTCGCCCTACAGCAAAAGGGACCACGGTTGATTGTCTGACCATACAATGCCACAAAGTCGCCCAAAATCTGATCTGAATACATTATTGTCAACATCATAAAATGTTTCATAAAACAGACAACAACCATTTCCATCATAAGATTAACTGTCATTGTCATGTGCTTATTCTTGTTCTTACGTAATACCTTAATAATACTCTGACATTAAGCTGGCAGTTGTCATATACTGGAGAGAATGTTTTTGTGAATGGTAGTTCTCTGGAGTATTCTCGCTCTAATTCCACAATTCACTGAGGGTAAGTAAGACTTTCCCTTCGGGAGCCTAAGACTGCATGCTTTTACTGTACTTTGCAAACATGTGCAGTCTTGAATTGTCTGGTCTCCACGATTTCTGACCAATCAGAGAAACACACGGTCCATTTGTGTCAAAACAAACAGCGCCTTGCAAGTGAAAAAAGAACGAAAACTACAACGAAACAATATGGATTTCTGACAAATCAAGGAGCGGAATAAAAAAACATTGTATTAATAAGGACACAATAAGAGAGACAAAGGAGCAGCTGTGATTGGACTGTCCCAAAGTAAGGACGGCTGTCTGATGCGCTCCAACAGAAAGTATGTGTTTTTGCGGCCGGTCAGACTGTCAACATGTTCTCTGCGTACAATTAGACACAAGCTTGCATAAAAAAATGTATAGTTCAGGACCTTTATTAAGAATCTCAGTCACGTCATACAATCTGAAGACTTGTGTATTGATTTCTCTTCTCTGCTCCTTGTTAAATCTCCCAGAAGCCAATTTGTTAAAACTTAATGATATAAAGGGTAAATACAGCGGCCCTGGCTCTATAATAAGACAGAAAACCAGCGAAGCTCTTCAGATCTGCGTTAACGAGAAGTGACACAATCCCCTGGTGAATATTCATGCCATACTGTGTACACTGCTCCGGCAGATTTTACCGCTCCCAATCCGCTCTTTAATAAAGCCAGAGCTACTTTTAGAGCAACAATGAAACTGCTGCTGTTTACTGCTAAGTAAGATGCAGCCTGGCAACACTCAATGCCGGAACTTTTAATAAAAACGATAATACAAAGCTCTAAATGTTCACTGTGTTTCCCAATTGCATTTTATACACAGACACAGGGCCTTGTCAACTTCAGTTATAGCATTGTACCTAATTAATCTGGTCATTGGTCAAAACAAGCGACCCCAGCACCCCAAAAATAAGTAAATAAAAACAGCGACTAGTTAAACGTTGTGTGTTGAAGCTTATGAGATATTTTGATAGCATATTTAACAACAATAACAGCTTTAAAACATTAACTATCTGTTAACAGCCTGTATTTCAGTCATTACTGGCTCTAATATTGTGAAACAGACCTGAAAATGGCGAAAAATCATCGCTTTTATGACGTGAAAGTCTCACGCAGGTGCAAACCGCAATGACTTTGAAGAAAAAGAAGCCCAAAGTTGCAGATTTGGCAACCCTTGTCTAGAGTGTTAGCAAAGGTTTTACAGATAAAAAATAAGGCTGGTCAGTGATTGGTTCAATGTCAACGTAATCAAATTGTACTGACAGTTTTGCTACCATTGGTCTGCCCAAATTCTGATGCACAAAATGGCTTGAGAAAAATTAAGTCAGTAACCGTAAACAGTTACATTTATTCAGAGTCTTTGGAGAAATAATGCATTTCTAACACACACATTTTTCCTGGGGCAACTTTTCAGGTGAAGAGTCCATGTGTGTTCCACTGTATGGTCATTGGACTTCTTGGTGTTTTTATAGCTAAACCGGGATCTTCTCTCCACATATCTGACGTGTTGGTCATCTGCTTGTCTCCATGGAGATGAGAGAAGTTTAATGCTATACTATGTAACGTCCAGGCAAGGTTTTCAGACAATTAAGTGGCTGACCCTCCACCAAAATGTTACCTAGTGCACATTTAAAGTAAACGGTTTGTTTAAATCTGGGGTGTTGTACTTACATAGAGCTTACTGTATTATTTGGATAAAAATGGAACATCTAATAATTGATGAATGGATCAACAAAGTCCATGAAACGTACTTGATGAAAAAACGATTTAACAGTCAGGATTCTGCAACAAACAGGTTGTGGCACTGTAAATGTGCACCTTCCTACTTGTGTTCCCTCACACTGAGCGCGCAGGGTTGTTAGGCCCTGCGCTCCTGTTATATGTTGTTGTGTGAGGACTGACTGGGGAAGAGAGCCTTTTCCGATGGCGCTTCAGCAGCTTAGTACTCCATTCAAGCGAAAACTTGTTTCACTTTTCAATTGATTTAAAAATCCTACCAAAAATAGTCTGCGCTTTTAAATGTAAGCTCTGTTTTGATTTGTTCTTAAATGTCTCTTAATTGTGTAAATGTTTTATGATTTATGTGCTGGCATATTTTTCCCTTTGCCCCAGGTCACCCTTGAAAAGAGGTCTCCTGTTCTAACCTGGATAAATAAAGGGTAATAAATAATACATTTATGAAATATGAGACAAACAAGACTGTGTATGTTAAATCTCTAAGATCTGACTTTACCAGTACTCTCCCTACTTCTAAGTTCTTGTGTAATACCAATTTTAAAAAGGTGCGAAATCACATGCGCTCCACCTACATCTATGCATCTAATTATAAAGCATTTTAATGATTGCAAAAAGGAATGACACACATGATTTAACAATTATTCACAATTACTGAGAACATGACCAAACAGTGAAACGCTCAATGAAATCAAGCTTTCTGAATGACAAGTGAATGTGACAAAAACAGCCTGATAACATTGTTTTATTCTAATTGAATTCAAAATACTTAATTTTAGCTCTTACAATTGTATAGTGTAAAAACATTTATGCACATGAATTTTACTGTACATACAATAAAGTTTGTGAGCGAACAACTACAACATTTCTCCTTTCACGATATAAAAATAACAAACACTTTTAAGTAAAGAAAGTGTGGAACATTCTGGAATATAATCTTAATATAATAATAATAATACATTTGTTCTTTCCAGGAATCTTCCAGAATGCTCCAAACCCAGTGCTATATTAGACCTTTGGGGGATGTTTCAAACAGTCAGCTACATCAGTGTCTTTCTTGGGAGGCTAAATAGTTGAATTAATTATTATACTGAGCTAATTAAAAGTGTGCAAGCTCTACTTTGCTGCCGTGTGCATTGACTCAGCTATAGTGACTTCCTGCTCACGTCAGACTCTGGTACAGGAGAAGAAAGAGACTGATGACACAGATAAGGAGAGCTCTGGAGTCACTTAAATCCATATGTTTTGTTGTATTAAAGTAGACGGAGGGAAACCAAACTTTAGAAATCCCTTTGTTCCATTTCACTCCACCCTCTACATTCTCTTCATGATTCGTTTTGTTTGTTCCTCCACTCTGACACCTCAGTACTAGTCTCCTGACGTTAATATCCAGAACATCTAACACGACAAAACACTTCAAATTCAGGTTTGCCTCTTCATCGTCAAAACAAAGCTGATTCCAATCGCACCATTTCTCCCGTTTATACGAAACAACTTAATACTCTTTTCATCCAGCAATTTTGTGGAAAATTAAACCCTAAGCAAATCCATTTCAAGCGTTTGAACTAGAAAAAAAAAAGTTTAATGGCAAGTTTCTTTTCCAGGCACCAGCAATACAAAATAGCAACCATTGTTACAAGGAAACAAGTTAATTTGAGCCAATTCCACTGAGTGCAATCCGATTGCTGCACACAGCAAAAGGAAAACAAACCATTGTTCATGAACAGATGCATCTCTGGAAAAACACAGGAGACCACTGCAGATGCAAAACGATCAGATGTTCATGTTTTATCTGTTCACCGATGATGTTAGTCTTTAAAGAATTGTAATAAAATATAAATATAGATATATTTTTTAAAAAGGTGGTGCAGGAGATTGAAACAGCTCATCAACTTTCTGAAGGGTTTCTGCTCTAACTAAATCATCTCTTGCATCACAAGTCTGTGTTGGATAGTTACAGTCAGAGAAGGGCATTTGTGCACAACCAGTCCAATGTTTGGACAAAATAGTTCATTAAATGTTTTATCTTCATTTTTATTATTCACACATTTCTCAGCTCATGGAAAGGCATCAAAACTATCACCGATCACATATGGAACTACGAAGTGAACAAAAACTGTGAAATAACTCAAAATATGTTATTTTATATTTTAAATTCTTCTAAACAGCCACCCTTTGCACACTCATTCCACTTCTGAGCTCTGACAAGTGAAAACTATTTCAGGTGATTTCAACATAAAGCTCACTGAGCGAAGGCCAAGCGCTGTCAACAAAAGCAAAAGGAATCGAAATCTTTAAAAAAATATTCTACATACTTCCAAACATCTTATATATAGAAATAGGTGAGGTGAGTGACAGTCTATGTTACTTTAATAAGTCTTTTTAAATAGTCTTTTTGCTTCACCCTCTTGCTATATATATATATATATATATATATATATATATATATATATATATATATATATATATATATATATATATATATATATATATATATATATATATATATATATATATATTGTTTCATGTTTTTAGTATGCATCTACAATAAAGAAAGTAGTGACAATGCATTAAGAAAACAGTGTCCAAACAATTAATTTATTTCATGGATTATTTGTATGATTCCCTAAATGGGAATTTTTGTTTCCTCATCTGTAAGATCAAATAATTGTGAGTTGTGTGAATTGAATTCCACAGACACTGGTCTCCTGAGTTCTTCCGCTGCGTCCTTATATCACTTACATGCATTGGTGACGGCGAAGCTGTTTGCGTCTCTATTGTTGTCCACATGCGGCACCAGGTTAAAAGGCGCTTCCGTCGCATTGGGCTGGTGTTGTGGAGGAAGATGGCCAGGCCGAAACGCCGTGTACTCCTGATCAGTATTCCTAATGAACAAGCCACCTATAGTGGGGGGAAAGGAGGGTGGAGGACATGATGGAGAGAAGAGGAAGTAAGTTATCAAAGGACGGGTATAGGGTCAGGAGGAAGTGCAGTGAGAGACAGGGACAAATAAGGCAATGGGAGGAGAAGATGGATAGAGAGGATGGGTAGAGGCAAACAGTGGGAGGGGCAGGGGAGAGAAAGGCAACATCTTCATTAGCTTTGTTACAAAAGGCAATTTGTCTTAGCATCCCCTTACACACACACACAGACGCGCCGCGCACACGCACACACCACACACACACACACACACACACACAAAACGTTCATTTAGACACTGCAGCAGCTATTGACAACATCAGAGGGGAATTGCAGGGAGGAGTATCAGCTTGGAGGGACGCAGAAATAGCAGGTAGATTTTAAGGGAATTATGTTCTTTACGGTTCAGTTATCATTGATGGTATGCAGATATTTAAGTTCAGAAATAGCTTTGTCAAAGGTGACGTACTGTGCATTTTTTCAGGTAGCTAGTATTGAACTATAACATAATTAAATCCTCAGTTTACATTTTGTTCATTGTAAACCGCAAAATTCATCAGAAAAGCTTGATAATAGAAACAGCTCCACTGACTTACTGTGCAAAACTGCAGAACTAAGCACAGGCATGTGGGTGGGGATAAGGGGTGGGTGAAAACAGGAATTTTCTTTGAGCACCTGAGCCTCAGATACAGGACAATACAGGATTACTCAAACATGCAGGAATCAATCAAAATGCCACTTTGAGTAAACAAATGATGACGAATGTTTTAGTTTGGTTCATTTGGCTCAGTTACAGTATATGGGTCAGTTTAGTCCTGGTTATGATTTGGTCAGGTTCTGCTTTAGACCTGGTTTAGTGGTGACTCTGAAATGGATTAGTGATTTCATTGTGTGATTTAGACCTGGTTCTGTCTTGCCTAAAGCGTTTGGAAGTCCTGTGTCAGTCCCGATTTGTTTTTTTCTTGGTTTAGTTACAGTTTCTTCAGGATCTGGCTCAGTCCTTGTTTTGACAATTGGTAGCTAATTTTAATTCATTAAAATGTAAACCTCAAATTTCAGTTCATCTTTTTAAAGTTTCGCTGGAGGCATTTTGTTTTTTACATACGTACATAAGGTCATTTCATTGATCCGGAAAACATGTGTCTCAACCTTACACACCCAAACTTAGAAAAGGATCAAAATACCACATAGCTATAGATGAGGACTAAGAGTGTTTGCCTGGCTCTGAACTGGCCTTAATGAGAGCTAAACTATGACACGAGACTTATCTGCCACTTATCATCATCATCATCATCATCATCGTTCCTTTGCATGCATGTGTTATGTGTGATGTCCCTCTAGTGGCATTGTAGTAATCTCACCCCCAATCTTCAAATCTACTTTATATTCTTGTTCTATTTAATGTTATTATGTTGAGGATGAATTAAGTCAAACTGCCCAGTGATCTGCTGTAGTCATAATGTTTTGCAGTCATTACTTTAAATGGTTGACAATGTAACTTTTCTGGTGAAGGGTCCACCTGCTGGTCTTTGTGAGGATTGGTTTGTCTGGATTATTCCACTGTATTATATTTCATGTATCTGCAAGTTACTGGTCAGATCAGTTTTCCAGTAAAAACACCAGGAACTGAATAAATGCAAGGGAGCTGTGTTTAATGCCATACTGTGAAACCTTCCAGGCAAAGCAATAACATCTCCATGGAAACCATGCAGGTGGCAGAGCCAATGTCATTATAATTTGCAGAATTGAGTCCCCCATGATAGTCGTAGCTTGACTACATTATTTAAAAAGCCAGAAATGGTTAAAAATGTTATTTGTCCATTGTTGCCTCAATTCACCAGTGATTTAAGTTAAATAGAGTTTGTTAAGGAAGTTTCATTATAATTTTACCTGCCTTTTTGATAAAAATGAAAACTCTGGTACCTGCCATAGTCACCTGACACAAAATAATACACTAAAGTCAGTTGACCTCAATGGTTCTCTGCACTGATCTGTTTGTTCAGGATTTTAAACACATAAACGTTGTGTCTTCACGCATGTAGAGCTAATGTTTAAATTAAATATATTTATAACATATGTTGCCGAAGTAAGAGACCAACAGTTGAAATTTGACGAAAATGTGGTACTGACTCAAATTGGGGAATAATATTGCTGACTGGAAACATTACAAAGTGCACCCTCAATAATCTATGTGTTTGTATATTTTAATTATATTTAACTATGGCACTAGCAACTGTAGTGGCAGCTGGAGATGTTCTAGACATAGACATACTTTAATCCAAGGGGAATTACTTGCAGTTATTAGTTATACTATACTACTAGTTATACTACTACAGTTGCTAGTGGTGGTAAGAGACGTGTAAAAAAGCTGTAGCGGTTTATCCATAACAAATCAATTTTAGTTACTTCTTTAACTGGTGGGTGTGGGACTGCTGGGTGCTTTATTGTGTGTGTTAATACTATAAGATGTCACATCAATGACATGGTGACAATGGTCTCTACTCCATATGAATGGTTCTTTCGAAGAACTGGTTCTACTCCTGAGGGGGTCTAGCCCCACCGTCTATCTGCAAACTGAGGCACGTCCGCCTGTCCGTCCGAGGGAGTCTGATCTCTCCTTCACTGTGGAACTCCTACAGGTTTCTACTTTTTCCCAAAGCGGTTTGGTAGTTTTTCCTGGCCGAGAAGGAGAGTCTAAGGACAGGGGAGCTTGGGACATTACCGAGTCCCTATGAACATTGTTTATTCTGTTTTTATTCTGTTTTTTCCACTGTAACCCTTTGAGGCAACGACTGTTGTGATTTTGGGCGTTACAAAAATAAAATTGAAATTTAATTAAATTGATACTTGCTTTTGCCAAATGTAATAATATCCCAAAGATGGTGAACTTTGAACCCTGATATAAACCATCATTGACCGGACGCATGACCTTGATCTTCTTGCAGTGAATCTAATTATCCCACACAAGAGTCTAGAGAGGAGCCGCCGCCAAATTTGAGGACTGCCCCCGGAGGCAGTGCTGAGATATGACATTCATATAAACATGACAGATAAACACACAACATGAAAACTCCACAGCGCCTCCAGCTACGACTGTCACCTGCATCAAGACATGGGCCAGTAGCAATGAGCAAGAAACGTGTCGCTATGGGGATTCGATCATTGATGGAATTTATTACAATGAACAGGCATAACATTATAACCACCAGCATATTATTATTATTATTATTATTATTATTATTATTATTATTATTATTATTATTATTATTATTATTATTATTATTATTATTATTATTATTATTATTAATAATATTAATATTAATATTAATAATGCTAATTTAATTTGTAATATATGTTTTATTAAATCTAGTTTGAATCTGGTCTCTGGTTAGTCCTGTGTTTGCCCTTGCTCTTTTAGCCTAAATTTAGAAATATAATGTGACATGAGCAATAAGTAGTGTGGCTACAGGGGTTCTGAATTATGTTTAAATGTAAATGCAGAGTGCCAGTGGGCTGGGTTTACAGAACATATGAAAACATGCATATTATAGGTTATATTGCCTTTGTTGTGACCCCATAGAGCTGCCCTGCTAATTCATTCTAAATTTTAAAAAAGGCTTTTCACTTTGATGCATCAATAGCCCGCCAGTTCACCACAAATATAAAGCAACAGTATGTGACTTTCTGGAGGTAGAATATAGAAAGTAAAACCATACTTCAGAACATTCTCCATGGAGATGGATCCGTTTTATGTCATGTTGGAGGAGGCTCATCCAGGGCAAGTAAGAGTCAGGTTTGTGGAGATGCAAGCCACTCACAGTAAGGACGCATGTTTTTTTCTAAATATTTCAGTCAAAACAACCAAAATGAAAAAGCATGCTTCTATTTTGGCTAAAAGGCATGTACTGGGGCTTTAAATTGGAATATCATTTGATAAATTTAATACAAGCTGTGAAAATCTGTTGAAGTTTGAGTATGTTGAATTTTTTAAATAGTGTATCATTTAAATGCAATGGTTATCTTGTTTGTATGGTATTGACTGTTGGCTGCTAGCAAGGCATATCTCGTGAAAGAGAGATTCCTAGTCTAAATGCTAAATGGAACTCAAATAAAGGCATACAAACTCTCCAACTAGAGGTGCTCTGACCCCATAGATCAATTATTTGCAATTGCCCAGTGTTCCAGCTTCTCTCATGCATAAACTTGTTGTTTTACACATACCACAATGAAGAGATGAACCTCTATTGCCTTGATATGTCAGTATATAGAGCTATTATGTATGACTGGTGAAAGTTCAGATTAAGTTTTCTTGTTCCAAAATGCTAATCAATCCAATTAACCTGGTAAAGGATTAGCATTGGCGACAACAGTCTCGACATCCCTTTATATGCAACTCTGACGAAATATAAGAACTGTCAGACTATAGCCAAAAAGCATAATGTCCTTACACCACTGCAAGCTGCGTGTTTCTGCACAACAGCCCGAGACAAAATTTGATTTATTCATCTATTTTGTGAAACGCCGGCTCGCTCCTCGCTGAAAAGAACTGTTGATGTCGTGGCTTGCTGTGAATAGATGTTGAAAACCATTTGGGCCATGTCTAGGTTGAACTTGTAGCTGAACACCTCGGCACAGTTTGAGAGTGATGTGATTTAGTTTGTAGTGGATTGAATGGAGCTGACAGAATGTTATATCACACGGTGACAGGAATACAAAAGATGTGGTTTCAAATATAAACACTGTTAGATAAATGTGTTCCTCACGTCTATGGACCCATTTGGCTAAAAGTTTAACTCGTCTTTTGCATGTTCTTTGGAGAGCCACCGATAACGTACATGCATGTCATTTGCAATTCAATATGTACAGCAGGATTTACTTCTATAGATTGTTGGAAGGTTATTCTACTCAAGCCAGTGCATAAATTATATTATATAACACAGTTGTGTCCATTCAAGTTGTAGGAGTTGTAGTGTAGGGATGTCAAGATTGATGTAAGAACTAAAGAAATTAGAATTGTGAGATGTAAGTCATTTCAATTATGCCAAACTAGATATAGAAGTGCTTTTTTTATGTGGTTGTTTATGTCTAATTATTATTTCATAAAAATGGTCACAGACTTGAAGATTGTTAATGCATTTAGACACTGGGAATTAAAGTGAATTAAAGATGTTATTGTTGTTTAGTCGCGATGTTCACATTTATCACAACATTTAAAATCTGATATCACAACATCCCTAAGTTTAACCGTAGCTGATGTCAATTCAAATGTATTGTCATCTAATACCGTAAATGATCAGTTTGGATTTATAACTTGTTTTTCACATTATTAATTTGCATTTAACATAGTTTTCGATTTTGTGGAGAAAATATTGCACTTTACTTTTCAAATGCCCTTTAATGGTTTATGTCATTGTCTTTATTAACTTGTTTGAAAAGTGGAGCTAATAAAATATTGATTGTTATAGAGAGACGTTTTACAATTGTGAAGTGTAAGTATTTTGTGGAACACGTCATGGCACAATATTTTTACCATTGCAACTACTGCCATGGGAGAGATCTACGGAGGTCTGTGTATTGTTGTTGTTGTTGTACACAGCCGCTTTTTGTTGCTGTCTTAGACTGTTGTCATGACATACTGTGCCCTATGCTCTTTTCCTTGCACAAAACATTGCATAAAAAAAGCCTGTTTTTGTCTGTACACTTGTGAGCATTGCAGAGGTATGCAAATGACTCCAGGTGAATGGCTCCAGAGCTCAGCCTGGTACACGCTCTGCCAAGTGTGTGCATGTGTGACTTCAACAATATGTGAGGACCCAGCACGCACATGCATTTTAGGGCCACGACAAACAGTGCACCAACAAGCACAGCAGTGAGGTGTAGAGGGATTGAAACCAAATTACAGATATATTGTACCTTATAAGAATCAAATCTGCACTATAAAGTAATTCAGTGATTTCATCATAGCACTAAAAGTATGATGGAGAACAAAAGCTTTGATGAGTGCGGACAATGCTGAATAGAAAGCAAAACCAAAATTGATACAAAAATTATTGCTTTTGTCCGAAAATAAAACACCAAATAAGAAAATCCAAATATAAACCACAATTAACCTAAGTGTTGCTCAGCTGTGACCATGATGTGAAAGCAATCTCCAGGCGCAGCATGCCATGAGGAAATCGGACAGAAGAATGGACTTCATCCAAGAGAACAAACAGCTCTAAACTAAAGTGGAACCATAAAACTAGAACATAAATAGAAATTAATCTCTGCAGGACAAGGCCTTTACATCGGCAATCCACTTTGTCACAGTCCATGCTGGCCCATCCAAGCACGCGTCGTGTGCGTGGTTCACCAATACATGTGAGGCAGAGGATGTTTAGCATATTAAGTTTATTGGCAAACGGAGAGAGACAGAGTCAAAGAGCTGAATCTCATTATAGGACCTCCCATCTGCCCCCCACGAGGAGTGATGCAGTGCATTTACTGTCTCACGCGCGCATGGCTCCGTGCGCGCGCAGCTCTGTGTGCATATGTGCCGGAGGAGTCTGACAGAAGGAGACGGAGAAGAATATTTCACCTCTTTACGCATGTGTGATTCCGCGCGCGATCAAACGACAATCGCATTTTGGCCAACTTTGTGTGATCTATAAGGCATCTCCCGCACTGACAAGGAGCGGAGAGGGAGAGGGGAGAATACTGCAGTGTCTAAACAGTGGACAAGCGGCAACAAACCGCGCCGTAACATGCACGCACACAAAACACACGCAAAAGTCTACAGTTTAAGGGTAACAGTCAGACAAAACGCGTAACATCAAACAAACTGTGAGAATGAGTGATGGTTCAAAAGGCAAATCGGTCTTGTCATTTTCTCACAGTGTCATGTTGAGTCCTGGTGGGTGTCCGGTCCGTTAAATTGAACACAATTTATGGTCAAATTAGAGATGATGTTATTTCGCACTCACCTATCTGCACTGAGCTCGGAAAAGCCCCAGCTGCCAAACCCCAAAGGGCGGAATACACCCCAAGAAAGTGCCAAGAAATAAGAATAATCCTCATGTTTCTTCCCATCAGTCCCTTCAGAAACTGTTGAGAGACATTGAGGGACGGCAGAGAAAGAGGGAGAGAGAGAAAAATAAAAGGCGCCAGGAAGGAGAGGTTTTCCCCTCTTGTTTTATCCAGCGGTATTCCTTATTCCATGGTGCTTTTGGCGGCTTCCTTGCCCATGCAGTGTCCGCTCAGGAGCGAGCAGTGCGTCCGGTGCACATGGAGGAGAGAAAGAGTGGAGGGAAACTCGCTCCAGTGATTGGCGAGCGGCGAGAACAGCGCGGAGCCTGCATGGAGCAACTGGACATGCGCGCCCCGTCTCTCCCTCTCCTCTCCGAAGCGCACTCTTCTTTCACACGTACGTTTCGCTTTCTTCTCCCACCATCCGTCACTTTTCCCCCACCTGTCTGACTCCTTTAACTTAGTGTAACATCGGATCTATTGATAAGGCACTGGAGGGTGTGACTTGGTGTTTGCGCGCACGCTCCACGGTTCCACCTCGTTCAGCGGATGACTGCACCTAACCTGACAGCCTCCAATGCTTTGATTCAGCAACAGTCTCCGGAATAAGTGACATAAACGCGTGGGTATGTGAGAAATGACCAGGAGGAATTATTTTAATTCTGAACTTGGCTGTTTATAATGTTGAGCTTAAGTTAATATAATGACAGGCACGTTCCAAAGCGCATTCTGGCGCATTCAATATTTTAAGTGGTTCCCGGAGAAAGCTCAAGGGAACCACTCATCTCCCACTGCACCCTAGGGAGCAACCAAAAGCATCCTGATGCACAAAATGCAAATTACATCATAGAAACCTTGAACAGTCAACACAAGCAGGAAATGTGCATAGCGAGAAACGACCAACATGGCTATAAACATTCAACAACTACAGAAAACAATTGTAAAGGATCTTAAAAATAGGCTACGCGATAATTGTTCCAGAACATTTTCATAAAATAAAATTCTATACACGTCATACCTTAAAGGGAGGGTATTTAGCCTGGCCGTGTCTCATGCTCAGCTCAGAACCTATAAAAATGCATCACTGAGCTGCGGAGGCTGCACTGGCCTTGATGTGCTGTAGAATATAGCAATATTTTGTTCACCCTAACCAGTACAAAACTAATTGTCCACCTTTGAATTGATTGCTTCTGTCCATGGTGCTGAATGTTTTGTGGTTCAAAAACCTGTCCTGTTCACATCTGGTAATACTATAAGAGACCAGAATGATTGCCAGTACACAAACAAACAGCGAAGGATAAGTGTGTGTTTGGTGAACCTTAAAAGGGGGAACATGGGGTCAGTGATGCATTGGTAACAGCTGCGTGCATTATGTTAGTACCAGTTGTTTTGGGCAGCCAGCTTGTCGTAGGTTGGTGAAGTTGACAGAAGGTATGGGATGGTGTAGTTACACAGTGGAGAGCACACTTTCATTTTTCCAGATGGCAAAACCAAAGGCTCGCTCCACGGATTGTCCCACAGAAGATTGTGCTCCATACATTACTGATGGACTTGCCCATTCACATTCACAGTACATCTCTGAGTCAAATAGTGCATAAAATAACCACTAGAATCCAAGTTAGCATCATGTTGACACAAGAATAGTCTAGCAATAATCACATTGTACAAGGCACTTTTTAATTATACTAATGGTAATACGCAGCCCTTCTGAAAAATATTATTTTATAGCTACTCATTGTCTAATGACATTATTCTCGTCAAAATCATACCTGGATTTGTATTTTTACTTCATGCCCTGTTTTAAGAAAAAGAAAAAAAAATGTAATCCTCTCCCTCTGAATCTCAGAAAACACTCTGTTTGCGAAGTCAAAAGGCACAAATGAGGGAGCACATTGCTGGTGGAAAGTAAAATGTAGTTTTCAATATTAATTTAAGTTCTAAAATATGAAATGCAAAAGCATGACAGTTTAAAACAATACAAATCATGGATAATATCAGTGTCATGTGAAAATAATGTGAGAGTTGTAGTTGACACAGTGCTACTTGAAGCAAGACAAATAGTTAATCATTAAGACTAAGTAATTGTAGAAAAATATTCAGTTGTAGTCATCTGGACCGTGTTTTTGAAAAAACAAGACGTTTCGACTCTCATCCAAGAGTCAATCTGCGGTGGGCAAGGTTTACTCAGAATAGGATGAATATCTGAGTACACAAACTCGATTGAGAATGACTCTTGGATGAGAGTCGAAACGTCTTGTTTTTCTAAAAACAAGGGCCAGATGACTACAACTGAATCTTTTACTACAATGGATCACTCCTGGATGAATGAGGGATTACACCGACTTGAAAACTAAATAATGACATTTTAGTTTACCATATAGAACAGACATTTTTCAGTAAGTTGTCGCAATACACATTGTAGAATCAGCAGCAATGACACCAATAAAAGGATTAGTGTCAGCCTTATAATCAAATTACAAACTTCCTTTGAATTTAAAATACATGCAAACATCATCAAAGTGCTTGCATTCACCAGAGTCCAGCTCCCAGAGGAGTGTCTCTGTCCATGGTTCTGAAACTCTCCTCTGCTATTAGAATGAATGGAGCAGCTGAATCTTCTCAGCTCTGCAACGGACACTGCCTAAAATAAGCCTGCCTCTCCACCATCACGTCCACTCATTCTCTCCGGATTAATTTATGCTTATTACTGACATCACGTGTTGTGGTCGGCACACAGGGGCACTTAACTGGCCTTCATGGCTCATTAGCAGCAAGCCACACAAAAACCTGTGAGTTGTGAATTAAGCTAAATGGAGTTCTATAGCCACTGCAGTGTGTATGGACTGGCAAATAGAATGTTTACTTTTACAAGGTTAATGAAGTAAGTGGATGTGAAAATATTAGGATACAGTAGACCCCACATTGCCACATAAACTAACAGAACGGTTTCATAAAGTGATATTTTGATGGATCTTAAAAGGCACCATGTAACTGTAACATTAGTAAAAGGCTTTCACATATTTTTCACAATGAAAAAAACCCCAAAAACAAATATTCATTAAGTCATCTCTCATAATCAGTATTCATATTGTTAGTATTATTGGTGTGGAGTGGCTATGCATTATTAAACAGATACTGCAACATGTATATCCAGCCACAAATGGTCAGAATCTCAGCACTTTGGGCCAGTCTCAGTTCTGAATAAACAAAGATCATAACATGGACATAATCCACTAACAACACGATGCAGAATGTAATACGGACATAATGCACAGTGTAACAACCTGCAATAGAATGTAACATAGACATAATTGTTATTGTGTTACTTTTTATGACGGTTGGTAGTCAACTGAAAACGTGCGTTTACCGCCACCTACTGTAGTTGTACGTCTTCAAAGTATATGTTTTACACTATACCGTAAAAAAAGGAGAAAGAGAGAGAGAAAAAGAGAGAAAGCGAGACAACATGGACATAATGCACTGTGTAACGACATGTCATAGAATGTAACAGACATAATGCACTGTGTAACAACATGTAGAATGTAACACAGACATAATGCACTGTGTAACAACATGTAGAATGTAACACAGACATAATGCATGCACATGTAGAATGTAACACAGACATAATGCACTGTGCAACAACCTGTAATAGAATGTAATAATGACATAATGCACAGTGTAACAACCTGTAATAGAATGTAACTCAGACATAATGCTCTGCGCGACAACCTGTAATAGGATGTAACACAGATATAAGGCACTGTGTAACAACATGTAGAATGTAACACAGACCTAATGCGCTGTGTGACAACCTATAATAGAATGTAACATGGGTACAATGCACTGTGCGACAACATGTTGTAGAATGTAATAAGGACATAATGCATAGTGTAACAACCAGTAATAGAATGTAACTTAGGCATAATGCACTGTGTAACAACCTGTAGTAGACCTCCTGATAATGGGCCAATTGAGATGGGCCCATCTCAGTTAGTTTCAATGGCCCATTATCAGGAGGATTCACAGAGTAGGATATAAACCGGAGTTCTCAGACTTGTTTCACAGATTGAGAATGACTCTTGGATGAGAGTCGAAACGTTTAGTTTTTTCTAAAAACAGAGACCAGATGACTACAACTGAATCTTTTTCTACAATGGAACACTCCTGGTCAAATGAGGGATTACACCGACAACCTGTAGTAGACTGAAACACAGCCATAATGAGCTGTGTAACAACCTATAATAACTTTTGTGATTACATGTTTTCACACGGTAGATTTAATTATTGTATTTAATACGGTAGGTACAAGGCATCAAGTGTGGTGTGCAATAAAATGTGACCATAAAAATACATTCTACAGTGAAAATTGAAGACATGCATCAATAGTTATGTGCACTTTAGAGTAATTCACTTTGTTGAACCATTTACTTCACAAAGCTTTATGCAAACATTCTGGGTACAATCTCATTTTTCCACAGATAAATTATTTTTCATGTTGCTAATATATGTATGGAAAAGCTAGCCTTGACAGAAAGCTACATATTTTTAGAGTCCTTTCCCCCCTGTTCTTTCTTAATTAAACAAGTCTTCTTTGCACCTTTGCATGTTAAGAATTAGTGGCGAATCGTTTGACCCAGCAGGCGTATTACAGAAATAAGTACTTTTTTTAGCGCTGCACATTGTCTCCCAGTCTTTTCATTTTCAGCCTGATTGAGCAGAGTCAATTACTCTGCTCACAGTCAATATATCACTTTGATGAAACGTCCAATCAGCAGGGAGTCCATAGGCAAGAGGCAATTAACTCTTGCTTTTCCTGCTCAAATCATATCAGTGACTGTAATGTGGCGCTTTTCACCTGGGCTCTGGTAAACCGCAGTAGACTGGCGCTATTGGTTCCTGAGTAGTGTGGTTGCCAACTGATGTAACAAGGCAACGTTTATTTTGTGCAATTTGAACGTCAATACACAGTGCGGCTAATGGTGGCTGCTTATCTTTCACTTGCAGTTGACCTTGTGTTCGAATTACCAATAGGAAATGTCAATATGTATCGTTCCAAATGAGGTGGGTTTCTACTATGGGGCTTGGGGTTGTTTTGCTTGCCACTTCTTACAATAACAATAACATAACAAACACTATACTTTCAACTACAGTTCAAACATGCCAAATATTAACCACCCCATGTTCTTCTCCCTGGCCTAACGTCTGCTATTTTTACAGTGTGTGGTCATTACTGAAATCCCTCCTGCAGATCTGCCTTTACTCACTTTGGACACTACTCTAACAGGCTCTTTTCTGTCGACGGCCACATACAGCGACAATGATCCATTTATCTTAACACCAGTCTATGTGAATGCGCTGCTGTATAGATCCTGGGTCGTGCGACTTGTCACCATCCCCCCCCCCACTTACTCTCTCTCTCTCTTGCCTTCCTTACATCCTCTTTCAGCTCTTCGTACTCGATCTATCCACACTTTTTTCCTCGTTTCCTTGCGATGAGTCATCAATCTGCGACACATCACACCCGCAGCCCGTGCACCCCCACCGCGTGCCCTCTTACTAACCCTTTTAACCGGGTCCCACCTCCCTCTAACCCATAATGCCATTTGCCTTACATTTGAATAATACCTATCTATCCTTTCATCTCATTCCCCACAGCCATTAATTCTTTCAACTCGGCATCAGCGCTCAAGCAAAAATGATGTCAAAATAGGGTCTTTTGTACCTATCCATCCCTTCCAGCGATCTCTTATCTTATTGGGAACAGACAAAGAAGGAGCATTAGCTGATACAAATCAATTGATGGCGCTACACACTGAGGCTGAGGGACTTGTCACATTACTCTAAGTAAGGTGTGGATCAATGTGAGTCAATGGCCACTGGTGAACAGTTCATTTATAACAGAGCCATGCAATTGTTGGGATCTGGTGACCACAGGCAAATTTTTTCTTTGAGGATAAATGGAAGTAATATGTTATAGCTCCACAATTAGAGCAGTGAGAAATTAGGGTGGTTGAGGGAATACTTAAATGAATGAAGTAAACTGGTAACAAGCAATTCAATTATGGCCAAAACAGGTTATTTTATATTAGAGTTTGCAATTGTCTATCTCAGAAAACCAATGTCAAGTTAAATATACAAATACAAATGTTTTGTAAATCATCCCATAATAACCTATATCAACATTAAATCATTGGCACATCAATACATCTGGAGGGGGAAAAAAGGCAGTTTACATGTAATTGGAAAGAACCTTCATCCAGACTCCATACCTTTGGGCCCAATCAGACTGTGTGTTTGACAAATGCAAAGACTTATTGTAAATGTTCGTTAGACCTGGCAAATAGATTACCATCTATTTGTCAGGTCAGATAGTTATTGAGCAGTCATCATGTGGGATAATTATAATTTAAGTACGATAGATTGATATAGAAGTCCATGCAGTAAAATTTGTAGTGTGTAGATTACCTTGCTGTATGGTTCAATCCTTCAGGATAAATTATCCTATTCTCTAAAAGACTGTCCAAGTTATATGTGTCCTAGTCAATAAAGCATGACTTGTAAATTAAGGTGAGAAGTGAATGTGTGCATCATCATAATTACATAGTGGTAGCATTTCACACAAGACATGCTTTACTTTCTAGTGATTTTGAAATTAAACTAAAGTGTTCTAGTATAGATCCAGTTGGAAAACTTCACTTATAACAGATTATTGGAATTGAATGGTGTTTTCAACAAGCACTTTGGAGATTTTGTCCAGGCTAAATGTTATAGAAACATCCATTTAAAGGCCTGCTCTTTTACTGCCATTGTGTGCTATTGATAAAGGCATTTTAGCAGAGAAAGTCGCATTATGTGTGTTGTTTGTTGTAACACAGGAAACCAATGAAATAACCCAGCAGTCCTTGACAATATTTGCTTAAATGTCATGTTTGAAATTCTTCTTAAAAATCCCCACTTTGCACCACGGGACACCACACAATCTGCTCTTGCATCTGCACTTTTTGGAGATGTCCTGGCCGTTCTTTCGTAATCCTGGTGGGGAGTGAGCTGCAGGCAAATGCTAAGCTAGTTGCCTGACTTGGCTACATGCCCAAACTATTAAATGTTGTCCCCAGGCGGCTGTCGGATAATGATGACCCTCTTGCGGAGTAGTCCTGGATCTTCACATACCTTGTCTAAACGCTGTGGCCTGATCCTGGCAGGCCCGACAAACTGCAGTGTGTGTGACAGATCAGAGACAGGCCGGTCCCCACAGGCTGACAGATGGTCGCAAACAGCTCTAATAGCATAACTGCACAGACCTACGCACATACATACTGTATAAGTTTCCAAATGGGGCCTGCTCCTCCTGCCATGCATGCTAATTTAACTGAAACAGATGCTAACATTATATTCATGGGGCGTCAGTTTCCTTTTGTAGTTGCCATTTTTAGGACTTTTGATCATTTGAGTCGAATATTTCTATGTAATGTGTCCTAATTTTTGTCACAAAACATAGATATATTTGCTGATATTGTAACATTATCATAAACTGAATGAATATGTTTTACAAAACACAATTTTGGTTGTACTGAAGTGCTGTATTTGAAAAAGGGAAACCTGTTAATGTATTACAGTTATATATACTGAAATTTAGATAATACTGTGTACATTTTGTCAAGTATATTGTTTATTGCAAAAACAAATGCTACAAAAACATTCATTCATTCATTTTCTACCGCTTTTTCCCGTTAGGGGTCACGGGGGATTGGAGGGGGTGATCCTGGTGCCTTTGGGCCTTAGGCGGTGGGGTATACCCTGGACAGTGGCCAACTCGTCGCACAACAAGAACAAAAACAGCAAAAGACAGACAACAATACAGACATAAGACAAGTAGAGTCTAAAAACTTCAAAGAGCTGGGTGATTGTGTGTGTGCATGTCTGTGCGTGTGCGTGGATGTATGTGTGTTTGTGTGTGTGTATGTTTATTTGTGCATATGTGTGCGTGAGTATATGTGTGTATGCATTCAACCAGAGTAAAAATGTGTTACATTATCATCTGATTTTAAATAAAAT
Source organism: Chaenogobius annularis (assembly GCA_015082035.1). Classification (NCBI taxonomy): domain Eukaryota; kingdom Metazoa; phylum Chordata; class Actinopteri; order Gobiiformes; family Gobiidae; genus Chaenogobius; species Chaenogobius annularis. The sequence goes on along the minus strand of BJKM01000063.1, from coordinate 1,328,089 downwards.
CAAACAAGAAACTTTCAAATAAGAGTATAAGGTGATATATTTTTGCCTTTTTAAAAATTAATTTAACAGATAATTCACATTTGTCTGATAATTAAACTTAATGAATTTGAAGACATTTTATGTTGAACTGATATAATATCATCTGAATATTGTTATCAGGATACTCCCCCCATTGTTGTCAATTTTGCCCACCACTAACAGAATCACATCTGTAGAAAAGCTATAATCAAAGTGCTACTGGGACAATAAAATAGAAGTGGAGAGGCAAATTTGCTCAGAGGCATTATTATTAATTTATTAATTTAGGCTTTGTCTTTCTCTTAATTGTAGCCTACATTTCTTTTTAGTGCTGGATTATGATGATATTATATATATGCATTCTACGGCAAAAGTCCTAAAACCACTGAACTCATCATTCAGCATTAAGGTTCATCACAGGAGAAGGACACAGAACCCACCACTGTGAATTATAGTCTAAAGTAGGATGGCAATGATTGGATGTGAGAAGAGAACAGCACTGCCTTTTGTTTGTTTATAAAGCTTTTGATTTCATGTATGCAGTTTTTATTATTGTTCATTGTTGTATGTTGCACCATGATGCTGAAACAAGGTCCTATGTTTGTGAATTTTGTTCATTGACAATGGCAATAAACCTTTTCTGATTGTGATTGGTATTTTTCCTATAGTAGGTTGAATATCAGATCAAGTATTCATCAGTTGAGATCTAAGAACATCTTTGGATTACAATTGTACTATGTCAACACCGAATCAAGAAAAAATGCTTTAGAAGCAACTCAGCCCGGGAGCTCAGAGGACGCACCGGGACAGTGCTGCAAGCCACAGTCGGGGTGCAGAGGGTTTGGTGTAACCTTCGTGGACGATCCACTCCCATTTGAGGCTTGGTTTGAAATTTTTTTATTTCATACTGAAAACTGAATTAATGATACACAGCACTTACCATGTTCAATATATCGATCATCACATCAGCACAATTTATATATATATATATATATATATATATATATATATATATATATATATATATATATATATATATATATAAAATTTTGTTCACGGTTTATATATATATATATATATATATATATATAAACCATCAAATACAACGCATTGACTCCAATCGCGTTGTATTTGACGGTGCCATGGGCAAAAACTGAACATCTGGGAGTTGAGCATGAGGGAGTGCACTCAATTCTATGTGTGTCTGTGTGAGTATACTGGCTGCACAGCGAGCCTGCCAGGCTAAAAGGCCAACATCTGTGGGTTCAGATGTTTTCTAATGATATGTTAATAGAGCTGGAGGGAGACTAGCGCTCAGGCTAATGTAATGGTCACAAACCTCTGCCTTCTGCACTGTCCATTTCCCACTGTTAGTTTAGCAGCACTGGACCTCTGTACATCGCAGGGCATTGAACTGTGCCTTTAATCTATCTATGTCAATAACATTAGGAAACATATAGAATTGGCTATCTTTCCTCCTTAGCCTCGCAAGAAGTATACATATATTTTACCTATTTTTAAAGTTTTCCCCCCATACAGTATACAGTAAAAGCAGCCGCTCTGAGTGAGTCTTGTCTTGTCTTCTACCACACTCGCCTCCTTTTATTGTCGACTTATGTCTCTCTCTCTCTCTCTCTTCCACAGACATGGACATACATAACACACAATGGAGCTATCTGACCATCTCCCATTCAAGCCCTTGGTAACCCGCAAGCTTAACCCGAATCATGGCTGCCTGTGTGTCTGCGCGCACATGTGTCAGTGTCATATGGAGAAAGGAGAGGCAGGGGAGCAGAGATGTTTCCCTGTGACGTGAAAGCGCCTGCGGAGAATTGGCCTCTGAAAAAAAATGATGGGTTTGTAAAGAGATGGTGGGGGTGTTTCAAAGCTTTTGTGTCAGCTGAGTATGACATGTACACACAGACAGGGAAAGTATTCTGAACGGTGCAGTTTACTAGCATTGTTGTAGGTGGATGGATGGCTCGATGTGTGTTGGGTGTGGAATGGAATACTTAATTCAAATACGCTAAAAAAAATTAAAAAAGCTAAGCTATTGCTAAGTATGCAGTGTAGATACCCCAAACTATACTACCATTTTTGAGCACATGATAAGGGTTGGGTTAAATTGTTGCCAACACGGTGCAGCAGAGAAGATAGGTGATATTTGTCACTTCCAACAGAATGAAATAAAAAAAGAAAACATACTACAGAATCTAACAAAGCTTGTGATAAATAACCTCATGCTGAGAAAAAAGGATTTTGAAATGATTGCAGTTTAGCACTGGTGGAAATTGAATCTTTTGGTAGAGCTACTTAGTGCGTTTGTATTGTGTTTACACTTTTCTAATCTTCAGGGTTTTGGCTATTGTTCAGTTCTTTCTGTTTATAATAATGTGGTAGATTTGCCGTCATCACTGAAAGAGTCTGAAGTTTAAGAGAAAATATGTTTGTTTGGTAGTTTGGTAGTCATAATGGCTAGTTTTTGTTTTGTTTATTGGCTTGTAGATTTATTGGTTGGTATATTTCTTTTTTGTTTCGTTTGTTTCTTGGTTTCTTGACTGTTTTATGTTTGCTTCTTGGCTTGTTGATTTGTTCGTTAGTTGGTACATTTCTTGTCCTGTTTGTTGCTTTCAATGTTGGCTTCTGCTTTGTTGATTTGTTGTTTGGCTCGTTGGTTGGTATGTCTATTAGCTTGTTGACTGCTTTATGTTCACTTTTGTTTTGTTGGTTAGTTGCTTCGTTGGTTGATGATCCTTGCTTGACTGGTTTGTTGCTTGCTTTTGGTTTGTTTCTTGGTTGGTTGATTTGTTTCTTGCTTGGCATGTTTCCTCATTTTGTTGGTTGGTGTGTTTCTTGGTTTACTTTGCTGAAGGTTTTTATGTTTATTTCTTGGTTGGTATGTTTGCTTCTGTTTTGTTGATTTATGATTTTGGTTGGCTTGTTGGTTGGTGATCCTTGCTTGATTAGCTTGTTCTTGGTTGATTTGCCTTTGGTTTGTTCTTATAGGAAAGTTTTTCAGTTGATTTGTTCATTATTGATAAACTACAATTATAACTATAATAATTTTAACTTAACTTAACTGGTAAAACTTGTGTACATAGCAATGCCTATTTTTTATTTTTATTTTATACTATAGTAATTTTAAATTGTCCCTTAAATGCATGCCTTTTGTTTGACTGAATATATGTTGATATATGTTGTTTTATTATTGCTCAGTGTTTGTGTTGCACCTTCATGCCGAGACAAGTTCCTATGTCTGTGAAGTTTGTTCATTGACAATGGCAATAAACCCCTTTCTGATTCTGATTCTGATAAGAAACTACCCCATTACTTTATGTTGGTTGGTTGAGTATATTAAGCAGGACAGCAAACAGCATGGGATGGGGTTGAAGTGTGACTGTGGATTTACCCCATGATACTGAGGCCAGCACTGAGCTTAGCATGTTTGCTACCACATAGCCATAGCGGTACACAATCAACCTAATTCCACATCTTAATCAGACCTGTCTAAGTTTGATTGGAGTTAATGAGACAGGTACACAGGGCATGGCTTTCAGTTGTTTAATATCATAATAAAATGTCTATTGCGTACCATTCCCCATCTATTTTCTGCTGGTTTCATGTTATACTCCCTCACATCTGACACAGGTTTTTGCAAACAGGTGCTCATGAATATTCATAAGGTAGAATGTGCTCTGCTTTTAACAGTATGAAAATAAACCTTGCGACGATATACCTTCGATAAAATATGAGACCTCAGCTGCAGCAGTGTTTGTTACGTTGTGTGTGTACTTTAACCGTATTGATTAGTGTTCCAAACAGCTTCCTCTCTGCTGCCATTTCTCATCCGTACGCACTGCTGGCTTCCCTATAGGAGTCGCCTTGCAGGAAGTGAGCAAGAAACCCCCGCTAAATGCTATTAATTGTGTTGTGGCAAGTAAACAGTTTAGAATAATTGTCTGTTATACTTTTTCTTTAATTTGATTTTACATTTCTAAGTGAGTCAGTCTGTCTTAGAAGTACTAAGGCAAATGTTTCTCAAACTTTTGTTCGGGTACTACTGGTACGCAGTTGTTTTTATTTTCAGCTCTAGACTTCTAACAGGTGGATTTTTGTTTCAGTTTTGTTTTAAAGTCGGGCTTTGTCCTTCTTGGTTCACACCTTGTCCTACTTTTTGGAAAATGGGAAATGCCAAAAGGACCACAGATATTTAATTTTCTCCCGAGGGTTAATTTTTCCTTTGCATTTCACCCATACTTCAATGATACAGGGGCAACATGTCAGAAGGTTTTGATCTTGAGCCAGATTTATGAAGCTGGAGGAATGGCCAACTGCCCTTACATATTTGTTGGTTAATAAGGTTATATTATCAACTCTAAATCAAACACAACCGCACAGCAAGGATGTCATAGGGTTTTACTCTCGGCCAGGGCCTTTCTGTGTGGGGTTCACATGTTTCATCTTGTGTCTGGGTGGGTTTCCTCTGGGCACAATATGGAAAATCCTCCAGCTAAGGTCCTGGACCTAGCCATAGCTCAAGGTCTAAATATGGGACCACAGGCGCCGCGCTGCTCGTGACGGGGTGCCCCAGTGGCACGGAAGAATGGATCAAATACAGAGGACATTAAATTAATTTTATTTCAACGTTCATATGTGTGGGGCTACAGCAGGAACAAATGCCTTTTCAGTGGTGGCGCAACATTTATAATGGAGTACTGTTTGTTTTCATTGTAAACAGCTGAACATCAGCATGCACATACACTCCATATATAAATATATAATATAATATAGTACCGGATGAATATTTTACTTTAACAGTGTCCTTGGTAGAAAGTACTAACATCACAACATGGCATTCCTTTTTATTATTTATTCATGTTGCTTTGCAGTAAATTGGATTGACAAATTCAGTTTCATAATTTGCAATTAACTAATAGTTACTAATAAAACACCTCTCATTGCAACTACACAACACCTACTTTTCCAAAATATTACCAGTATGCTTTTAAGGTCTCCTGTAATAGCATGACTGAGGAGCTTGTCTTTTTGGTCGCATAAGCACAAACCTGTACCTGTCCTTTCTTATCACTTTGCTTCCATCTCTCTCCACCACAGCACTTTGTCATTTTACAAGCCCCGTAAAAGCTTCGGTCTCACTGTCCCTCTTTATATTCTTCAACTGAATTTTCATGGTTCTTTGAATCCTTTTCCTCAGTATTCCACTTTCACTTTTCCCATGTTTCTAAAAGGCAATTTGCTAACTGATAATATTTTTGTTTTAGGACATAAATGCCTTGAAACTAAACCTTGAAAGAATGCTATTGCTGTGCAGTTTGGGTGTATTTGTTGCGAATAGATCAGTGCTGTGTTTTAGACCTCTCATGGTTGAAACAAAATCTGTTTTAGGGATTGTGCAAGCTCTCTGGCATTACTCCACATATGAGCAGATGAAAAAGGCGAGAAGACAGCAGATGGAGGGTGATTTAAAGTCTTTGAAATAAGCCTATATGGTTAGACTTGGCAGACCGGATGCTTATGTGACACGCCCAGTCTCTACTTCTCACTACAAACTATTCCTTTTATTAGATAGCGGTGGTATGTATCCAAGTATACTGAAGGCCAACACTGTAGCTGCCATCCCTGTTCGTGCAATAATGAAAACAATTGTTAATAAATTGTATGTGAGAAACCTGTCACTTCCACAGAATTATGGGGGAGAAAACTCTCAGAAGTACCCTATTCTTGTTTGGACACATCAGATTTTTGTACTCTGCACTACGTATACTTTCAGTTTAACACAGTGGCTATGAATATCTTGTGCTCAGCGCATGGTAATACATTATATTTTTTTCAAACATTCTATAATGTCTAACAAAGATTTAAGGCAAAACACAACAGTGATGGACACTTAAATTACTGTCAGTCACTGCTGGGCTCATGCTTACTCATAAAAATGTATCAACAAGTCAGCTCTTTTGCTTGCTTGTTTATTTTTATTTTATTTCTTATTTTTTGAAGCACTTTTCTGGAGGAGGGCCTGCCACCTTCATGTCTCTTTACCTTGAAAACTATGCATTGTCACTGTGAGTAGAGCTTAATTCCAATGCCAATGGAACAGGCAAAGTAAACATTTTCAGACATGCAGGTACCTTTAACCTTGTAAACACAGACGAATAAAGGCAGGAAAAATATTAATGATAGACGGGCAAATTTCTCAAACCCAATGTGTATCTGGAAATTATTCTGACAAATGTTTGACCAAGCATTTTAAAACAATTCAGTTACTCATTATTAAACAATATGGATAATGTCATTTCTCACGCTTGACCACAATGATTAAGCCATGTTGACAGTTCTGTATTGTTTACAAACCCATTTTTTCAGCTCGCCAAATCCTATGGAATCAACCAAAACATTTTTCATAAACCAAACTATTGTAATCCTGCAATTCAATGTCCCCAAGCAGTCACACACACAGACACATCGTACATACACAAAGGGCTCAATTAGTGCTCTGCGGAGGTAGAGCGGAGCCAAATGCCAGCCATCAGTCAGCATTCTGTGCTCTGAACCTCTCATTACGCTACTCTCTTTGCATTTGGTTTATCTTTTCTTATGTTTCCTCTTTACCTCCACTCTCCATCACAGGGTTCTGCTCGTCTGACTTCACTTCCAGATCTAAGACTTATCAGCAAGACCAGAAAAGTAAACTCTCATCACAATGAAATCATTTGTATTTACAATAGTAATCTGTATTTAAAGACGACATCCAAAATGCAATTATGATATTTCCCTTCATCATTAACTCACTCAAAGTTGAATTTTGGGATATTCATGCATACTTGATCCTTATTGTCCTGCATGTGAGGCTCCATTGCTCTGAAAATTGCTGTCCCCATTTGCCCACTGTGCTGGATTGTTTTCGATTTTTGGTGATACACATATAGGATTTAGTGGTGTCACATAGCCCATTTTACATAAAATAAAGTAAAATAAAAAGATAAAAAAACAGTTATAGGTATTGGTCTATTATCAGGTAGCACGGCGCTTTATTGTTTGTTGTTTGGTTGTTTATGAAGACGTAGGCCTACTCTAAATGAAAATCAGTTTGGCAGTTTTTTAAAAGTTGCTGGACCTCAAATTGAGTACTGTTGTTGTCTGGTTGACGAAGGCTAAGGTACAGACTTTATCTATGAAAATAAGCCATTATATATATATATATGGCTATTTTATTTCCTTCTTTCCTCTCGTCTCCTGCTTGATTAGAATACTCCACTATGCAACACGACTCAAGTCGACCTTTGAAGCCCTTTCTCGACAGCATTGGCAGCACTGTCTATGAGCCTCTATAAGCACAGATATTTATTTTCACAAAGAAATCTTCATGGACATCAACAGATTCAAGCAGGCAGACTGTTTTCAAGTGTGTTTAATTGGAGGAGGCGAAAATCTCTAGAGAGTATGAGTAGAGCTGGGAGAAGATGCTTTTTAAAGAACTGTGGTCGAAAATGACTTCTGCCATAATGTTTGGGAGTGTTATTGCCTCCAGCTGTGTTTGGAACTGTGTTGTTAAATAGAAACACTCCTCAGTTTCCATTAAGTGTTCCATCTTTTGCTGTTCATGTTTCTTTTTTTATCCCGATCATTTGAGTGGAACTGGAGCCACTTTTCCCGGATCTCAACCCACAGTGCTAAAGTGGTAACTGCTAATTGTAATTATGAGCAGATTATCTTTCTTCACAAGCTCACAGTTGTACTTATTTTAACCTGTGAATCTTTTCAAAATGCTTACGACTATCCTTTGCTAAAACGACTGTGTTTAAAATGCATACCGCTTAGAGGCATGTTAAATAGAAAAAAAGCTTTAATTAGAAAAGTCATTAAAAGATGATTGAATACATTAAGAAACAAATGCTTGCAAACGTTTTTTAATAGACAATTTTTTTTATTATTTGTTAAATGCTTTTATTAAAACAGCATGCAAAGTAAGATTTGGTAAGTCTATTAACAAATCGTTTTAATATAGAAAAAAAAATGAAAATGAAAACATTTAATAAGTCATTGAACAAAAACTTTTAGTAAAACAGTTTTTAAAAGAAGATTTAGATAATCATGGACTTAATGTATTTACAAATTGTTTTGCAAACTGTATTAGCTTCTCTGATTAGCCTCTCTAATTAGATTTAAATTAGTAGGCTTGCTTCGGTGATATGGTGCAACATGAAAGAATGAATAATTACAATCAAATATTAACTATGATAAATTAAGACATGCAATGAAAATAAGGAGGTACAAAAATAAAATAAGAATAGACTTAAGACTAAATACTTTGAGTATATGCACAAAATTTACAATATGGTCAGAACAATATTGCAGAACTAACAAAAGTGTTGTTGACATGGTCAATAAACTTAAAGGTGTTCATGAGTTCAACAGCAGAGGGAAATAAACTATTCTTGTGGCGGGACGTTCTGGTCCGGATGGACCGTAGCCTCCCGTCTGAGGGGAGTGGCTCAAATAGTCCGTGTCCATGGTGATGCGGGTCAGCTGTGATCCAACCTGTTCGTCCCAGAGCCCTGGAGATGTACAGGTCCTGCAGAGATGGAAGTCTGCAGTAGATAACCTTCTCAGCAGAACGCACAATGCGCTGTAGTCTCTGTTTGTCCCTGGCTGTGGCTCCAGAGTACCACACGGTGATGGAGGAGGTGAGGATGGACTCAAAGATGGCTGTTTGCACCATCTTCTGCTGCAGGAAGTACATCTTTCTGCTGGGACTTTTTGAGGAGGAGCTGATGGTTGGCTCCCACTCGAGGTGATGGAGCTGAGGAAGCAAAAGGTGTCCATTGTGGTGATGGCGGTTGTCTGTCTGGGCGAGGGGGGCTGGGATTTTGCGAGTCCACGAAATTATCATCTCGCGTTGAGCTCCAGGTTGTTGCCACAGCGCCAGGACACCTTCCTCTTGTAGCAGACTCATTGCAGTCCGAGATGAGCGTGATGAAGCTGGTGTTGTCCTCAAACTTGATCAGTTTTAAAAAGTCATGGCATGGCTAATGACATTATCTTTTTTCCCCCCCATTCATTTATTTTTTTATCAATGTTAAAAGATTTTGGTCAGGAGTATCTAGCTGGATGATTTGCTATTGTGCATGTTACCCATAGAATACCACAGTAAGGAAATACACAGGCTCCACACAGAAAAGCTAAAAAGGTTTGAGACTCTAATCTGGAACCTTCTCACTGTGAGTAAATTGTGCTAAACAACTATGCCATTGTGCTGTCTTTTATTTAGAAAACACTGAACAGTAGACATGAACGACATTTGTCTCTTAAAGATCTGTAACTGTTTTGAGGCCGATGATTTTGACTCTCTTTTGATGTGGTGATGGATGGAATTGCAGCCCATTGGTCTTCTAAAAAACAGTTTCACATGCGTTCACTTGAGTATACTGGGCCCAACACCGGTGAACAAGCACTTGATATTACATTATAATAGAGTTCTTACACAACACAAATAAAGTAAATTATTCAACACTGGAGTCTAATTATGTGACTTAAGGCCCTATTTGTGGGCTGGATAATGACTCAATTATTTAAACTGTTCTTTAAATGCTGTTCTGATTTGATTTTGTGATTTGATTTTAAGTTGGTGTTAAGCACCTTTGCACTTAACAGTCCTTCAGCTATGGCTCCTGGTGAGGCTCACAGCTCCCTGGTGTAATTTAACCACGTTTTAATCATCGGGTTTTATTTATACATTATATAAGGTAGTAGCGCTGAACAATCTGAACAAATCTTAAGAAAAGGCGTGTGGTTTGAGGCAGAGTTTGGACACTGGGAGAATAAACTGGCTATTTTTTGTGTTAAAGAAAATGTCTCGCTTATGATCATTAAATCAAAAGATTGTGTTTTGAAAAGAAAAAATTCAATTTAGTATATTTTCTTTTTTGTCATTTTGCCCTGCCCAGTAGTCCACATGCATTGTTTTTGTTGTTTAAAATGCACTCCGAGGATCTGCCACATGTTATTATTGTGTAATGGCGTTATGTGTATGTCATTAAACATCTAATTTAGCATTTATTACAGATATAAAAAAGATTATATATACATTTTGGTTTTTTTTGCATTGTTATTATGAGCTGTGTCGTCACTCCGCAGATATAACCTGTAACTTGGCCTGGTGACGTCATCTGCCTGTCTCCTTGAAGATGAGCCCATGCAGGCAGTGGAACATTCCAGACAAAATTGCAATGGAGACTAATTATTGGACACTCGCTGAGAAAAGCTTTACGTAAAACCCAACTGTACTTTGAAACATATGTTCATGTTAAAACAAGATCATTAGGATATTACAGATAGAATTAGAAACCAAAGACATTGATTGCAAATAAAAATGAACAGTTAATCAAAGAAACATCTCACATCAAAACCATTTCAGCTTTTGAGCAATTCAAGATTTTTGTGATTGGCCAAATCCATGTGAAAAACCCTTGATTTGGCCAAGTTCTGTCACGCTGAGCTAAAGAAAAACCGTGCAACAGAAAGAAAAAAAAAGGGTGTGAAAAACAGAGCAATGACCCAAGAGTATGCGCCTGTTTACATTTCATGAACTCTACACATCATCAAAAAAGCGAGCGCATCCTGTGAGAATCCATCTCACCATCTCCATACTCGGAGACAACACAGCACAAGGGGACCTCAGTGACGGAGAGAAATGTTTTTTCTTCAAAGGAGCCTCAGCCTATGGCACTTTGTCTTTTTTCCTCCTCCTCTCGTTTAATTAAGAAAGCAATCCCTCCTTCCCCTGAGCAGCCCTACTCGCACCCATTCTGCCTTGTGCCCTGTTTAATAAATGATCATGACGATAATGGTGCCTGACAGGGAGCAGTGCAGTCGCGTTGGCATCGTATGTGGCTCCACGGGCATTTGTGTTAGCCTGTCAACGCCGCGCCGACACATCCGACGGCACGCTGGCTAGCATAACACTCAATTAAGATGCTACATGTGACACAGGAAGTTAATACCAAACAAAGCTGTGCCAAATAAACCTTAAATGACTGCAAAGTCGATTCCGCTCCATTTTTCCAGCGATAAACAGCAGTTAACAAAACATGTCGCCTTGTTACTTGTCTCCTCCGAGGTGATTACCATATTCCGTTGTGAAAGAATATACACAATGAGGATCAGAAGATGCGAGAGAATTTGTAGTTGAGTGGGTTTTACAAGTAAACTTTGCCAGTGGTCGACAACATGCTGCAAGATTTACATCACAGGTTTTCATGACATACAAAACACGTAGTCGGAGTCAGTGTTGCTTTAAACATTAATTAGAAGCACGCAGTACTTTGTGAGCACAGGGAGACAGTGGTGGTTCATTGATGTTTGTGTTAGAACGAGGGGGGACATTCATTATTCACTGAACTTAGAGTGCACATGAAACAGTGGGTTAAAGCAAACTGCATTCTGGTCATTGTAGCTACCACTTACAATTGTAAACACTCATATCAATACACGAAAACAGTACATTAAGTTCTCATTTTTCCACAGTGCTGTAACATAATCATGTGAGTGTGTCTAGTTTCTGTATAGTATGTTGTCCCGACTCTTTCAACGCCAATTCAGTTTTCATGTTGATTTTTTATCCTTTTTAAAATCTTAAGAGTTTACAGACATGACAGGGGCTCACCATGTCCCAAACAGGGTTGTTTTCCGTCCAAAAACACAGTTACATTTCGTTCTGAAAGTTGATGGTAAACTAGGGTCACTGTTGAGCTCAATTAACAGTATAATCTGCTTGAAGTGGGACTAAACACTAAATCACTTGAACGGTGATTTTGATAGCATTCTCAACTATTCCTATCTCATCTACCGGGTTCATTTGCAGCTTTGTGGTTTAAACTCTACCACAGCATTTTAAAGAGCCTGTGACATCGTATGCTTCTGATGACACGAGGGGCACCCATCTGTAGGGGCAGAGTTTCATTGTTGGCACTGCATTTGGGCTGCAGCTGGAGTTTATAGGCGTTCAGTCCCATATTAAGTTTTGCCGGAAAGAAGCACCTCTAAACTGTCGAGCGCAGTGGTTATTCCAACAAATAATCTGTATATCCACACAGAAAAACATACTAGGAGTACTGAGGAGTACTGAGGAGTCCATAGCAGGGAAAGGACAGCCAATGAATTACCGTATTTTGCGGACTATTAGCCGCTACTTTTGTCAGATGTTTTGAGCCATGCGGCTTATTTAGAGGCTGCGGCTTTTCTGTGGTTTTTTTTCTTTCACCGCTAGGGGAGCACTAACCGGAATTAGAATCAAAACTACAGAAAAGTTAAGCAAATAAGCAGATGTTGCTTTTTTATTCAGCTAGCAAATAGAACACGGACGACAAATTACCAACTATAAATTATTTTCAAATTCTTGCCCCATCATTATGGAACCCAAACGAAGAAGTTCGTACGAAGCAAGTTTTAAGCTGAAGGCCATCGATCTTGCTAGGAAACCGCGCGGCTGCACGCAAGCTTAACATCAATGAATGTACGGTGACGCTGGAGGGGGACAGCGGGACGAGCTCATGCGATGCCAAAAGTCAAGGAAAGAGTTCTGCGGCCTATACAAAAGGTGCGGCCTATGTATTGTTTTATTTTCGTTTTTTTTTTAAAATAGAGCAGATGCGGCTTATATAGGGGAGCGGCTAAAAGTCCGGAAAATACGGTATATAACTCTTTGGTTATCTTTTGCATACTGTAACTTTTTCTTTACCCACTACATGTGCATTAAATCAGTGTTGTTTGAGAAAGACACCACAACATTGGACTTGTGTTAAAATTTTAAGTTCATAGTTATTTCTAATGTGACATTTTGTAAAACTGTACTGACAAATGACAAATACTACATTTCATTACTTTGTTTCTTTACCTCGTATTTACTTTAGCCTCATCATTTGGGAGGAACTTGGAGTAGAGCTGCTGATCCACCACATCAACAGGAGAGAAGAGTCAGGGATATACTGTATTATGTCATGGACCTTGCCAGCTTTAGATAAGTTCACATCCCAAATCATCAAATGTGAATCCCTGAACTACTCGATGTAGCTTATAATAGACTCTACTCACCACACTCATTTCCATTGCTTGTAAATATGGAAAGCTTTACATATCTTGACAGATCTCACTATGTATTAAGCTAAACTCCATACTTACAGCCTTGGATGCAAGTATCTTCACCGCTCAGGCCCACAACAGAGAGTTACGTATCAATACACAGCAGGGTTAGCGCCCGAAGTCACCGGCAGCTACGAGAAATTATCATTTAAAAATGTTTTCACTGCCTTGCCCGAGGTGCTGTGCTTGAACACACTGTAAGCATCCTTGGTACCGTGTACAGGCATGAGGCGAACATGCGCTATATGGGCTCCGTTCAAATGATTCATGCTGACATTTGTTGGGGGCGGAGCAATGGTAGCAATGGTTCATGACAGGGGAAGAGGGGATCCAAGATGAAAGCAGAAGCCGCACATGGTTAAAGAAAGAGTAGTAAATAGAGGAGTTGGAGCTTCATAAAAGGAACATCATCAGGCAGGGGGAGGGGTAGGATGGGTCAGCGAAGACCAAAAATGAGATGGAGCACAGGGGAATATGGCAAGATAAGATGAAAGGAGAGGACAGCTTAGAAGAGAACAAAAGAGACACATACAAAAAAAATTGAAATTAGAAGAAGTAAAGCCACTGAAGGAGGAAAGCTATAGTGAGGAAGACAAGTGCAGGCCTGGGAGTTTGGGAACTAGCAAGAACCGGAGTCGAGTCAGAAACGAGCCGTGAAACCATGAGAGACAAGGTTTTATACAACAAAAGCGCAAACTATCTTGGCCTCCTCGCGTGGCCCCCTGTGTCTTTTAGAATTGATTTTGTGATTTGACTGTGCCATATACGACATGAGTTATTGACTATATATGGGCCTCTGATCCTTGGGCTGCTCCCTGTTCACAGATCCAATGTGCAGGGACAGAATGGGCTTTTCCTCTGGAGCTGCTCGAGTGTGAGACAGCCTGCAGGAGCAGATAAGAACTTGGCCCAAAACACATTCTACTGATGGCTTCTTTTTTGTTACTATTTTCTCCTGATTGATCCTCTTTATGCTTTCGTATGTCCCTACACAATTTGGATGCCTACATTACGGGGACTTTTTCATTTGGGATTTTCTGGATGAGTATGTAATCTACACAAATGAGGAGTTGATCATATTCTATATTCTTCCCAGTTTGTTCTATGCTTCTTAAGATTGAATGTGGAAATGTTTATCATGGCTGTCTTCTAAATAACTATAGCTCAACTCTTTTCTTCCATTTCCTGATCTAAAACTGTACTAGTAACCATGTTGAGCTGAAGTTTTGCCAGCATATCTTTGGAGGAGTAATTACTGTGGTTGTGAACAGACTTGGACAGAGGTAGACTGCATGGCCCACTTCTTCTTTGCTGAGACATGTTTAATTCATCCTCGCCTCCACTTTCTTCCTGCTTGTATTTCCCTCTCTACTGCTTATCAGCTCTTCATGTGTTTGTGGGCGCTCGCAGGCTTAGAGCTTCACGTTCCCACTTGTTTGTGCAATGTTTTCCCTTTTTTCTGATTCTCCTTGTCCTTAACGCGCACTAACGCTACCTATTACTATAATGTCTGCGGTCATGTCACCGCAGCATATAGCTAATCATATAATAGTGCATGAGATAAGATAAGCATGAGCGTATATGTGAAATGGAGTAAGCTAGATTCCAGCTTTAGCATGAATTCATGTAGACACCACATCAACTTTTCTTTTTCAGGTCAAATAAAACTAATCTGCAAAGCATTAAGACGTGATTCTCTCTAACTAAAGCAGAATACATTACCCTTTCGAGAAATCTCCTAGTAAGCCAACAAAAGAAAAGTAATACGAGACTAAAACATGACAAGAATTCTGTCTGTCTTATGATGTTCAATTTGGGGAAATTAATCATCGTGTGGGGATGAGTCAGGGGAGATGATTCACACGTCCGTTCGTACCAGTGCACTCACAGCTGTGCAAGCCGATCACGGACATTTATTTCTGTCTAAGTGACTTGCGCCATTGCTTTTCAAAAACAAGTGAAATGAAGTGAAAGATTTTCTCATTTGACTGAAGAGCTAGAAGGAGTTGTTTTCTTGGACTGAAGTCCACTGATGGTTACAGAGACTTGGCAACTAATGAAGAAAATGGTTTAAATCTAGCAAGAATTGTCTACTTGCAACTAGACATCGAGCTAGTTATTGCCCGTCCTTATGCAGTTGTTTGTCCAGGCTCCGTATGGATCTTGTGCATGTATTGATTTGTTGAAGGTACAAAGTAGGGCTGCAGGTAAGAATGAATTTAGTACTTGACAAGTACGATACATTTTTCGATTAATTGACTAGTCAAATGAATATTTCTGTTAAAAACCCATTATCAACCAAAGGATGAAATACAGTATGGTGACTGAAGGCTTCTAGATTGAGACTATTTAGGAATAGAGAAATAATGCAGCTGCCATTGCAATAAAAAGTTTTAGAGTCTGTATAGTCCAGATAACAATGATCAAAATACAACTCTGATTCTTTTTATAGTTGACTAGTCCCGATTAGTCGATTACTTATTGCAGCCCTAGTACAAAGCACAGTGGCTCAGTGTTTAGCACTCTCACCTCACAGCAGAAAGTCCAGGGTTTGACTCCCAATGCATGTGGAGTTGCATGTTCCCCATCAACCTAAAACATGCAACTAGGCAACCTCCACCTTAGATAGTATTTACGAGGCATATACTAATGGAAAGAGGAGCTCATTCGCAGCCCAATATGACGGTAAATCATTATCAACCACATTTTCTGAGTAATAACAATGAAAAAAGGCCCGCAAAGTCTATAGCCTGCAAATTGTCATGATAAACCTCTCCATCAGTAAAGAAATTGTCCGAAGAATGTCTGGCTTTGCTTCGCCGTCCGAAAGGATTGTGAGAGGGTTTGGGTGTGCTAGAAACAAGCTGCGGCTGCGCTTATTTCTTAAAATTTAACGACAAAAATCTGTTGTGGTTTGAAAAAGAAAGAAGTTGATGGGGAAAGCTAGATTTGAAAGTGTAATTGAAACACAAATTAGCGCACACAGAATAATTTTCACTGTCTTTTTCAGGTTTGGAACTAGTATCCAAGGAATTATCGAGTATCCCAAGCAAGATTAACTGTCTCAAATTCCCAACGATGCGCCCGACTGTGTTAGGATTTCTCCATTCATCAGAAACCTCACGCTGCAGTCTCGGTCTCGATCGCTCTCTCTGTGGCCTGTCCCTCCCCTGAGCCCGGTACAATGTGTCCCTGTAGACTTCCTGCGCTCACAGGAAGACAGGGGCTTTTCAGAGAGGGCCAAGACACGCAGCTGAGCGGAAGATACCCCCCGCCACCACCCCAAGTCTGTGTCTGGACCCTCTCTCTCTCCCATTGCTCCTCAGTGAATGAACTCAGCTGGCTCACTATCGGCCCATTACTTAATAGGTCTTGTCCTGCTCGTTTTCATTTGCTTCTCCTCCAGATCTACTTGCCTTGCCTTAATGACGCGCCGCACGTCCTCTCAGAAGCTCTCTCTCACTCTGGGTCCCTCCAAGGAGTCTTCCCTGCAGGAATCTTTTCTCCCCTTTTATGGATTATCATTACATTTTCATTTTTTCAGCCAACATTTCTCTGCACTCTCAGCCCAAATTATTTTATCTTCTGACGCTTTCATCCGCAAACCCCCTTTCCCGCGTCTTATGCCCTTCCCCTCACACACTTTCCTTTTCTTTCATTTTTGGAAGCGGTCATGGTCTAGTCAGGTTTTAAGGAATTGTGAGATGTTTATTATTATGCTTTAAATTAAACATGTGTTACATCATGGCAACCCGTATCCAAAGGGAATAAGTGACGGAGTATAGAAGATGGTATTGGGCCATGTGAGATTTATTGTTTTTGAAAGATATATCTAAAACCAAAATCCACAAATGTTGAACCTTATAATTATTTGTTAAGGATTGGCTCCACAAACCTGCTATATTAATCTTATGGTTTAAAGCCCTTTAAACTGACATTAATTGCATATTTAGATTGAATAATGGCACCACTTTCTGAAGCTATTGTGAAAAGATGATTTCACTTTTGTTTATTTATACTGACAGAAAAGATGTTGAACTTTGTGCCAGTTTTTGTTTTTGCCAGTCCTTTCGCTCATCCACATATGTACAAAAAGCCATTGTGTGCACTTTTTAGTAAAACAAAACCATATTCATTGTGGTTTTGGTTCTACAATACTGCTCTGTGATTGGTTCCATTCCCGCCTGCGGGCCCTAGATGCCATGTGATTGGCCCGTTTAACCACTGGTGCGGACAGCAAACGAATCATTGGGAACCAAAAAAGCAAGAAGAGTTCTCGAGAGTTTGTGAACTCACAAATAATTAATCTTGCTGGTAGGTTACCGTTAAACAGCAACTACTATAGAATTTAAAAGGGATTCTAGACTGTTGTAATGTCACGTGAGCCCAATATTCGGGATCAGAGGTTCTACAACACTGCAGTGGGCATGGGGTACTTTCAATTCACAGTGGTTAGTATCTTTCAAAAGTGGTTTAATAAAGGCACAGACCTATATAGGCCAAATGAAACAGGCACTTGATTTGTGTTACAAACATTACAACTCATTGTTGACAATGTTGCTGAACACAAGGAAGCCTGTCTTCCATATTTGACCCACTCTTGTCAGGAGCCGTGGGCAACCACATTGCAACCTCCCCAATTGGATCTTGTTCAGTTCACACTGCCTTCAGAATACAGGACTTGGCTGTGAGGGGAGAGCACTATACGTAATTCGATGCTTGCTTTGATAAAATTCCCCTCTGAAGAGTCAGGGCCTATCAGCTTAGCTGTTTTAAATGGGAAGTTAATTGTCCCATTTCTGATTTTGATTTGTTATTCAATATTTTGATATATACAATAAACAAACAAAAAAATACAGTAAAGTCGTGCCAATCCCAAACCTGGATAAAAGGGCAGGGTTATATTAGTAATGGAAAACTATTAACTTATTTACACCTATAATCAGTCTACAGCTAAATATATTCCCCCAAGATTCCCCACTAGATTCCCCACTAGATTCCCCACTAGTGCATAGAAATGTACACATGATAAATTATTCTTCCACCAATAATTATATTGAGCAATTATTTGAAATAAATAATGACAGGCCCAGAAATGAGCCAGAAGAAGAAATGTTTTTAGCATATGTGCTGTATGTCTTTAATGGTCTCCAGTCTTACCAGAGGCCTGAGCTGAGTTGGGGGTAAACGCTTGTTGCTTGGTGCTCTGCTGTGACCTGCCACTGCACTGGGTCTTGACAGTCTGGGCTCTCCTCAGACATTTGGTGTTTGGCATTCACTGTGGACAGATGTGGCAAAAAAACATTGTGGGCCGTCCTTGTCATGGGTGGGCCCAGATTCTCATTGGCCCTTCGTGCCGGCCGCCATTCATAAAAGCGCCCCCTTGCTTGTTCCTCTCCCGCTTTGTGCCATGCCCACTGGCATTTCACTTCTGTGTTCTTCCCGGCGCCTCACGGCAGTAAGAGGCAATTGTAGTCGCCGATCTAAATTCTGTGGACTGTTGTACTTAATCGTAAGCATATCTTTTAGCATGCACTTTTAGCATGCACGCACAGACACTCAGCTTGTGCTTTGACTCTTGTGTTTTTATAGGCTTTGGCTACAACTGCTCGCTCTCTCCTCTCGCCTCTCCCTAATAGGAGCTTCAAGTCACGCTCTTAAGTGTAAGTATGCCTGGGTCAGTGGTACAGGAGCGATAATAACCTAGTCTTTTTTTCCTCCCCTTTGTGTAGAAGCTGCCGTTTTGCCCATACGTTGTGCAGGCCTACGCGTTATCGCGAGAAAACAAAAAGGGAGGTGTGTGTGCTTTTTGTTAGATTAAATAGTTACCCACAGGTTGTCCTTTGGGTGTTTTCAACATTTGAGTACGTATCCATTAAAATTGAGCTAAAACGGTCACCATCCATTATTTTTATTGTTTTATACAAGCCTCCCCAGCACTGCCAAAGTTTTATTGATGATTTTACTGAGATGCTTTCAGTCGTATGCCCAGATTTTGACGGTTTGGTCATAACAGGTGATTTTAATGTTCATGTTGATAATATTAGTGACAGAATCGCTACAGAGCTTCAGCTGCTTCATGCTGTCCTTGAAACTTTCGGTCTTACTCAGCACGTGAGTGGCCCCACCCACAGCAGAGGGCACACTCTAGATCCTTCTAATTACAAAGGGGGTTAATATTTCAAATGTCAATGTGGTCGATGTTGCTCTGTCTGATCATTTCTGTGTCTTCTTTGACCTGTCTGTTTTTCCCAAACCAACCGGCTGGTCCTGCAGTTGTTCGGAGGAGACACATAAATGACAGCACAGGAAAGCTGTTCATGGAAATGTTTCATGTTCAATGTAAATGATTTGTTGAACTCTGTTACTTCTAGTGTTTTGAATGTTCTCGATACCATTGCCCCTATGAAGGCTAAAATTGTTAAAAATAAGCAGAAGGCGCCATGGAGAAATGATGATTCGGTCAGGGCACAGAAAAGGGAGTGCCGCCGGGCCAAAGCTCCAGGTACAAAAAGAGATTTACAGAAAGAAGTTGTACATGTACAACCTCATTTTATGTAGACTGCTCTTGTCAAGGTGACAAATGGCATCCACCTAAACACTGATGCGGGCAAAACCTCAATCTTAATTCTGTTAGATCTGAGTGCTGCTTTTGACACTGTTGATCATGGGATCCTCTTACAGAGACTAGAGGACTGGGTAGGCATCACTGGCACTGCCTAAACTGGTTAAAGTCCTATCTGGAAGACAGGAAGTACTTTGTTGAAATTGGTAATTGGGTCTCAGACCAGATGCCCCTTACCTGTGGGGTGCCTCAAGGGTCAATCCTGGGACCCCTTCTGTTCAACCTCTACATGCTGCCGTTAGGTCAGTTGATACGCAGCGAAAATGTGTTCTATCACAAATTATGCAGACGACACTCAGATCTATGTTTCACTGACGGCAGGTGAATATGGACCAGTGGATTCACTCTGTCACTGCATCCAACAAATCAGTATGTGGATGCAAAACAACTTTCTTCAGCTAAACTCAGACAAGACTGAAATCATCATCTTTGGCCCACAGAAACAAAGAGAAAGGTGTCAGCAGTCCTCCAGAGTCTCGCTATAAAACCTACAAATCAAGTTAGAAATCTGGGGTAATAATGGACTCAGACTTGAATTTTAACAGCCACGTCAAATCAATAAATCAGCAGCCTTTTACCATCTAAAAAACATTGCCAAAATCAAAAGTATAGTGTCGAAACCAGACTTGGAGAGACTTATCCATGCGTTTGTCTCTAGTAGATTAGACTACTGTAACGGCCTGCTCACTGGCCTCTCCAAACGAGCTGTAAAAGACAGCTGCAGGACATCCAGAACGCTGCTGCTCGGGGTCCTGACAAGAACCAGGAAGTACGATCACAATAGTCCTGTGCTCAGGTCTCTGCACTGGCTCCCTGTGGCTCAGAGAATAGACTTCAAAGCAGCTCTGCTTGTATAAAAGTCTCTCCATGGCCTAGCACCAAAGTACATCTCGGACATGTTAGTGCCATATGAACCATCTTGGACTCTGAGGACCTCAGGGACCGGCCTCCTGCTGGTGCCCAGAGTCAGGACTAAACATGGGGAATCTGCGTTTCAGTTTTATGCAGCTAAAATCTGGAACAGTCTTCCCGAGGATGTGAGACAGGCCGCTACTCTGGAACTGTTTTGTTTGGCTGTGCATATGACTAAAATGATTTTCTTTGCACTCTTCTCTTTATGTCTTAAACTATTTGATGAATAGCCCGAAAATTGCACCTTTTCATTTCTTTAAATGCATTTTTCCTTTTGTGTGAAGCACTTTGAATTGCCTTGTGTTTGAATTGTGCTCTACAAATAACCTTGCCTTGCCTTACTGTTCCTGAAACAACAAACTTTGAACAGACTTTGGTTGTAATCCAAACAACCCCCCTTTTATGTGTTGCGTGTTTCGTGTACTCAACTCAAGTGATTTACCGATTACAATGCATCTTTCTGTGTTATGGGGCTGAAGGTCTGACACCGTGGTGGTGGATTCTCTTGGTGGTGGTTCCCAATTTGGTTTGTGGTGCACTATTTTGTTTGTGTTTTGGTGTTTTATTAGTAGGTTACTGCCCCATTTGTTTTACCCCACATGCCTAAGCCTCAGCCCCCATAGGTCTCATCGAGATTGATTGAGTTTTTTGTGTGTGCGTGTGCATGAGTGGGGTGTGTGTGGTGGTGAGTGTTTAGTATTTTTAATTAACTTTTTAACTTAACGTGATCTTAGCCTAGGATTATCAATTTAACTTTTAGCCATACATTTTAATGAATAATAAATATTGTGTAAATATATGGAACTGTCTCTGTCTCTTCAGTGAATCTTATCTGTGTGGTTTGGCAACCACATGCAAAGGGCAAAACATTAAAGTGCATGGCATGACTGGAGTAGAATAGATGCCCAAATTCTTCACTTTTGAGATTATACATTGTTACAGATAAAGCGGGATAGTCTCCACTGGTACTGTTTAGTTCACCAGGCATTTGTACGCAATTTAAACAGTGCCAAATTAGCAACAGGTACAACAACCTGAATCCTCAAAATAGTTCTAGACTTGACTACATTCTATGCTTCACACATAGTGTGTGACCATATGACACAACCAAAATACTTCAGGAGAGTGGAATATGGGCCTGTGGGCCAGGTGAATCGTCTTTAGCTTCATAGTGATTCTGGGTGTTTTAGTCTATTGTTGTGTGCTGTTTGGGCGCATGAGTGGCATTAAGTCTGGAAAATTTGATTCGTATAGTAAAGTACACACATAAAGTGTACAGTGCCAAAACACTACTAAGCGGCAAGTCAATTGAGTTAGAGCATAAGAAACATGTAAAAAGCAACGTACATAAAACTAACTTTAAGCAAGTCAAGCTGATTAAATGGCACAACGTAAGTATTATTTACAGTTGACAGTCTAGTCAGTAGAATGACACAGTATATGCCGTAAGCTGGCGCGGTATGGAGTTATTATTGTTGTAGAAGGAATATGTTCACACTTTCATAGTCACCACATCAAAAGTGGAGCTAAAGCTGGACTATAGGCCAGGACTAATGCAGGACCAAAGAGAGAATACATTTTGACTGGGGTAAAACTAGGAACAAAAAAGGTGAAAATTCCCTGACACAGAAAATGTGAGGGAAACGCTGCATGGGTTTACATCTAAAAATCTTACATTGCAATTAAAATGGAAAGACACAACAGTCGTGAAGTGTACACCTGAAACAGCAGCTGCCCCTTGTGGCCTGTAGAAGGTGCGGTAGTGTCCTAAAATAGATACACATTTACAATACATTCTTTACATCAGTCTAAACCACAGACTAACATTTCAGAGAAATGTGGTCATGTCACTAAAATATCAAAGAGATGCTTAAAGAGTCCATGTGTTTACCTCCAGTGAGCAAAGTGCTCATCATGATCTCACTGTTGTGGTCCTGGTCTTTTGTGGTCTCTGTGCTCTGGACAGTCAGGCTGTTCTGTGCTGCTCGGTCTGTGATCTATCACATATGACCTGTGAGCACAAAATGTGATCGTTTGAGGGGGAGTGGTTCAAATAGTCCAGGGTGAGAAGGGTCAGCTTTGATCCGACCTGCTTGTCCCAGAGCCCTGGAGACGTACAGGTCCTGCAGAGATGGAAGTCTGCAGCCGATCACCTTCTCAGCAGAGCGCACAATGCGCTGTAGTCTCTGTTTGTCCCTGGCTGTGGCTCCAGCGTACCACACGGTGATGGAGGAGGTGAGGATGGACTCAATGATGGCCGTGTAAAACTGCACCATCATCTGCGCTGGCAGCTTGGCTTTCCTCAGCTGCCTCAGGAAGTACATCCTCTGCTGGGCCTTCTTGATGAGGGAGCTGATGGTGGGCTCCCACTAGAGATCCTGGGTGATTGGTGCTGCCAGAGGAAGCGGAAGGAGTCCACGGTGGTGATGGGGGATCCTGTCATTGTGAGGGGGGGCTGGGGGGCTGTGTCTTTCCTGAAGTCCACAATCATCTCCACTGTCTTCTGGGCATTGAACTCCAGGTTGTTACCACTGCACTGGTACAACAGCCGGTCCACAGCCCTCGTCTGAGTAGACATAATTATCCCCGTCTGAGATGTGCCCGATGAGGGTGGTGTCGTCCGCAATCTTGATCAGTTTTACGGAGTCGTGGCTGGAGTTTGCAGTTCCATGTTCAACCACCTGTAGAGCAGCACCCACAAATATATTCACGCACTCACAAAAACATTGTGTGTCACTGCTGAACGATTGCTAATGAGATGTGCATATTTTAATAGTATATTTAACATAGATAACCGTTTTAAACCATTAATTAACTGCTGACAGACTGTATTTCAGTATCTACTGGGTCTATTACTGTGAAGCAGATTTGGAAAAAGGCTAAAAGTCAGGAGTTCAGGAGCCAAAAAAACGCAACCCGCACAAAGAGTAGGTTATAGGCCCACAGAACATTAGGCTCATCAGATTAAATGAGGCAGTTTGATGTTTAAAAGTGCACTGTGTAAGTTTTCTAGTTGAGGGTTTTCATAAAATTGTTTTAGATTTTCATGGAAAGTTCTACAGTATGATATAAACTCATCTATCATTAACTTATCCAAAGAAGTTTTTATCGTCCAAAAAGTAGGCTGGTTTACAGCTTGTCTCTTTTTACTTGGTTATATTCCATCTCTATGGAGATTGTTTGATTTTATTCCATCTCCATTGAGAATATTTCATACCCCCAACAGCTACATCCTTTTATCAGACAGCACATGGTCAAACTACATTTGCTGTGCCTGAGCGGTCTGGTTGTAGTGTGCCACTCACACAAAGAGCGGAGCACTGCAGTGCTTTTGCTGTCACAGAGTCTGACTGTTTACCTCGTGGGACAAAGAGTTCATGTGGGTTTATGCTCAATTGGGAGTTCACGTGATAACAAACTGTGTATATGTATGAAGTACTGTAAATGAAGCAGTGCGGTGACTTTTATGGATGGGCAAGCCGACTTGGGGTGTTCATCAATATTTAGTGGATAACATTTGCATGCAAATGTGAAAAAAAACTATCGTGCAAAGGTGAATTTTTAACCCTGGTCCCCCGCATGAAAGGCGAATGCCTTTCTTACAGAGCTAAACTTCCATACCTGTAATAATACTAAAACTGCTGAGTGGAGTAAATAGTCTCACTTCACCTTCTCATTCATTACACAAATTAACACATGTTGTTAAACATGAACAGAGCCTTAGCTATAAACAAAGACTTGTCTCTAAAAGATAGTTTTTAAGTCAGTTTTTTGAAACTTGACGCTGCTGTTGCTTCACTTTTCCTCTGCACATGCTCAGTTAGGGCAAAACCTGCAAACATCCAAGATTCCCACACAGGTTTATTCAGCGTTGGTTGAGGCTGTTTTGTCCTCAGAGCACATGTGCAGGCCTCTAAGAGAAGCTGCTGTTCACTTAGGTTGTCAAAGCTCATGTTAGAGAGAGGAGCATGAACGGGCCTCTGAACACGGTCACAAAATGAAAAGGGGCGGGAGAAAAAGAACCAAGCTTCTAGTATTGCTCAGTGGCCTGTAAAGGCCACTAAAAGACACCGTGATCTCCAGCCAAACTTCAGCATCAGAAGTGAAGGGAAAACAGGACTTATTTGGATATATTTTGGATCAGTTTAATTATAGTAGTGACACACTGCTTTCTTGACGGCACGTCACTGCTATTTACTCACAGCTTTGGAAGTGTTCACTTCAGTTCCTTTTCATCTAGATTTTTCTTCAAACAATGGGTAAGCACAGAAGTTTCATTTTTCGATTTATCTCTCGTCGTCCATGGTCTCGAATAACAGATCTGAGACAGTGCAACACACTTTGTGACCCGTATCCAGTGCCGCTGCTCACATTATGCATACAATGTGCAGTGCTCCGAGAGGCACCAGCCTGACCAGGCAGTTTGGGTTGAATGATATAGGAAATTTGCGCAGCGGTTTCACTGTTCCTTTTGCAATTAAACGGTGAGCCTTCAGTAGGCATAGTCTGTCTTTAGTTCTTTATCATCCCTCTCGCCATTGTGAGTTTGAGATATGCAGGGGCAGCTACACAAGCCACAGTTTAAAAAGACGCAGACAGATCAGAGGCACAGTTGAGAATACTTTTGGGGCAAAACAGTCTTTAGGTAATGAAAATTGGCCTCATATTCAATTAGAAACTGTGAAAAAGAGAGAAAGAAACAAGACGTGCGATGCGTCCAGCTGGCACAGTAAACCAAACTGACACTCTGCCAAATGGTTCAACTTCGTAAAATGTCTAAATAATGTCATAAATGCAACAGAAAGATGCAACAGATCCAGAGCTCCTCCGCCGGCACCACCCGCTGGCACACCTCCGCCGCGCACCACCTCCGCCGGCACCACCTCCGCCGGCACCACCTCCGCCGCGCACCACCTCCGCCGGGGCACCACCTCCGCCGGCACCACCCTCCGCCGGCACCACTGTACTGCCACAGCGTTCCAGTTTGAGCTCATCTTGAACTTTTAATGCTATGGAAAGACTGCATTGCAGCTGGACTGCATGCTGTGTAAACCCGGGGTAAATTGTATGCTAACTGTATACTACTAGAAATATAATGCCAATCAGGAATAGCAAAGTCTATTTTATAAACATATATTAGGCTCTTTTCATAAAACCTACCTGTTAAGTGATTTGATCATGCTTAAATTAAATAGTAGGATATCATACAACCATGGCTAACTGGATATACAAAAATAAATCGTCTATAAAACTCACCAAAGTACACAAAATGACACCTATATTCGGATATTTTTCGGCAATGAATTTGACTCCCAAGTCTAAGTGCTATGGTGTCACATAAAGTGGGTCACTCTGCTACTAAATGTTGCTACTTAAATAAAATAATGTGCAATGTATTCAGAATCTGTGGTATCTGGCTGTGAGGGATGAGCATTTGAAGAAGTTGTTATGATTAACTGGTGGTAAGTAAGAAGTCTTGTTGGTTGAAATTGTGAGTACTTGTCTTTCTACGTTAGGTTTGTGTTCGATAAAAAAGACTACTTGATGTGGGAATGAGTGGTTTGGTCCACAAACTTTGAACCCTGCTTGTGGAGGCTTTCAACATCTAGGTAGAATGTGATCTGCATGTGCTCAAAAAGTAGAGAAGTGAACGATTTTGAGAAACTTTGTGTTTGCCGCTTTATAGGTTGACAAATTCTCTTTGAATATGTTGTTGCTTTGCCTGGAATGTTCCGCAGTAGAGCATGAAACATATCTATCTCCATGCAGACAAAGCCAAGTTTACTGTCTTAAAAAACGTGTGGGGGGGGGGAAATAACTTGTTCATTTTAAACTCTTTGCAGTAGTCCACATGTATCGTTCACTTACTTCATGCAACTCTAGCATCCTAAAGCGAGTTTTGCAGTCATGGTAAAGCTAATAATGACTAGCATGCTAACAGTGCACTTCTTACTTTGCTTGCAGAATGACCGTCTTATTTTCATCCAAAAATATGCTTTATGTATATCTGTACTGGGGCATAACTGATTTGACTTAATTTCATGAAAACAATTTGTGTAAAGCCTCTCTACCATGGAATTCCTACAAGAAGTGTATGTGAGCATAAAACACAAACATCCATAAACCTCATCAAAATTGCTCACTTTTCATCTGAGTACTGCCTCATCTCTAAAAGCCCTGACACACTACACGAGGGTAGCTTTATTGATCACAAACTTAATGTGGAAAGTCACGTTGGTGCAATTTTTGTACGTACATCTTGTGCACATTTTATCTAACCGTGTCTGACACTAGATTCCAGGTTGGACCATTTCCTCCCCAGTTGCCTCTGCATTGTACAGCAGGGGTTAGTCATGAGCAGCGCTGCACTCTGACAGACAGCAGACAGCATTCACCCTGAAAGATGAACACACTCAACCGCAGTCCACAGAGCTGGAGTCAAGACTTTCACCTGACTCCAAACCTGACTCTTTGATAATTGTTTTTTCTACCAAACAACAGGAAAAATTCGATTTTCTTTTCTTTCCCTCGGTAGTAAACAGAGCTACCTGTCTGCTCTGTTACATTGAAATGAAATCCTGTCTGTGGAGCTTGGAGTTGGCAACTTTTGACTCTAGTGTCACCACGCAACTGTCACCTAAGGTGAATCATGTATCAAGACAGTCAAGTCTTGGCTGCCAGTCCTAAATCTAGATAAAAGGGCAGTTATATAAGGAATGGCAACCAACAAGGAAAGAAAAGTGACTTTACTTACATCTATTCAATGCAGTGAGCGGAAGAGGCTCCAAATGGCTGCAAAGACAACAAAGCAAATCTTTGTTCTTTGGCGTATTCAAAGGTATTCTGAAGTGGTGC
The DNA here is from genome assembly GCA_015082035.1 of Chaenogobius annularis. Classification (NCBI taxonomy): domain Eukaryota; kingdom Metazoa; phylum Chordata; class Actinopteri; order Gobiiformes; family Gobiidae; genus Chaenogobius; species Chaenogobius annularis. Next base: position 1,300,521 of record BJKM01000063.1, on the reverse strand, counting down.
TTTTCAGACACCATAAACTACTTTAATTTCTGTAAGGAAGGACAACTTTTTCTAACCAAGCAGTTGTTAATAAAATTAATTAATGAGCGATGGATTGCTCTCTATGTTTGAGTTAGAAGGATTTATAGAGCAAAGCATGACCTTAATAGTACACAATGGTATTTTAGAATTTTGATAATTGTATCCATTTTGTTTCTTAAATAACTAGGTAAAAAAAAATTTATCCCATTATACATCTTTGTAAGTCCCTGTGATAGTTGAATATGCATTTTCGTTTGAAGTGTCGTTTGTCTCCCCCTGCTGTAAATCAAGTCAATCAAGACAACTCTCCAAGATAGCCCTGGCTCTTCTTGTTTTTTTTTATATTTGGCAACGTTCAATGTTTGTATGTGCTTATACTGCCTTGTAAAAATGTAAAATAAAAGAATGCTTTTGGGTCTGTTCTCTGACAGTGTATTTACACACAGGAGCTGCAGGGGGAACTCTATCACTAAAGTTACTCAGGCCTGCTTTAAGTAAAAGTGCAGATACAGGAGCAAGACATTACTCAAGTATGCCATGGAAAAATAGTCAACGTTTTGAGGTGCCTCTTTAAACATTTCCTTTGACAGTAAAAAATATTTTTTCAGACAGTGATTATTAAAGCATCAAAATAAGCGATCTGGTTACAAACAAGAAGAGTTGGATTGATTTCCTTTATTTATCATTTTTGTTTGTGCAAGTTGGGACGTTATGCAACCTATGAATATGCTAAAAAGAACAGCAGTAAAGAAAAGTACTTCAACAATTTTTTGTGCTGTGAAAAATATAGTGGAGTAGAAAGTACAGATATTGTAGTATCCACTGTAAAGATGTCGGTGTAATCTCTCATTTGTCCAGGAGTGTTCCATTGTAGAAAAAGATTCAGTTGTAGTCATCTGGACTCTGTTTTTAAAAAAAACTGAGTTTTCTAAAACAGAGTCCGGATGACTACAACTGAATCTTTTTCTACAACTATCCACTGTAAATGCTATAAAGTAATGTAGAGATACAGTTTTATTTCATTACTTAGCACCCCTGATCCAAACTGTAGAGGATTTAATGCAACTATTTTGACACAGGTAGGTTCAAAAGCCAAATTTCCGACGTATTCCTTTTGTGAAAGGGATTCACTTTTGGTGTTGTCGGAGTATTAACAAAATTTGAAATGGTGTTAACTTGCCCCATCTGATTTTTGTGGCACTTGCTGATTTTGACAATATATAACAGCTACAAACAAGCACAGAACAAGTTAAAGTTGTAGGAATAGACAGATGGTTCACAGAAGAGCATATGGACATAAAATAGCCAAACTCACTGCAGGGCTGAGCTGAGAGAGCCTGCCTAGGAGCAAGTGTAAATGGAAAGAGCAGAAATTATAGTGATCGAAACGAAGTGCGTACAATGACAGCGAGAAGTGGAGGTGAGATGGTGAAATAGGGTTTTGTAGTCTGTACAAAAGACACCCAAAAATATCCCAGGAACCGAGAATTTATTGGCCACTTTATCAGAAACACTTGGTTGAAAGCTCATGGATGCTCACGTGATTCATTCCTTGGAAACGAATTTTAAGACTTTGAATGTAAAACCAACCTACAGTCTAGACTCTAGACTTTACACAGGCCATTATAAATAAATAAAAACTTAAAAATGCAAAATACATGCTTTATGTATTAATAGTGTGTTGTATTTTGTGATTTTTTTTTAATGTGATTGTGTCTCCCAATTTGTATGTTTTCTTTTTCCCCCGGCTTGAATTAATGAATTCTGCAGGAGGACAGTTTGAGCTTCTCGCACCTTTTTCCAAAGTGTTTTTTTTTTACAGTAAATGGTCAAATAAACAAACTGATAAATATGACAGAATTCACACTGCCAACCTGTGGGCCAGTGAATCTGACCACTAAACCAACGATGTTTATGTCAGGAGCAGGATTTGAACCACTGACCTTCTGATCAGTGACTCTGCTGTCACTCCTTTACATTATCTTATCACGATATTTTCCTCATGGACTGTGGTGCAACATATGGCTCTATGCGAGTGTGCGGCAATATTTTAGAAATGCGACCTTTTCTCTCTTAAGTGCAATAGCAAAATAGTCTTAAAAGGGTTAGCTGAGCAAAGGACTGTGGTCAATGTAGTTTCTGCTTTCTTTAAACGTGATGTACAAAACAATGTGTTGTGTCAAAAAAAAAATTGAATTCCATTTGTAAATCAATTTGAGATAATAGATTTAATACCACAATGATTATAAAACTGACATTTCCAACACAAAATAACATGTAGTCTTATTCTCTGATAAAGCTCAAAATTCTTTCAAAACTGCTGAGGAAAGGTCAGATTTTGTCCTGTATGCGTTTTTGTCTTTTTCTTGTATTGATACTTGCTCAAATTAGTATCTAGTTTCATTCTGATCACATTTTTTGACACTTTTGACAAACCTAGTTGCACAGTTGGAAGAACCGAAAGCAAAGACCAAGGGGAGGACAGACCGAAAGCGGGTGTTGGGGTGGACACTGCTGAGGAGACTTAACAACGGAACATGTGAATGAATGGCTGGCGAGGTTTGAAGTGGCCAGGCGTGTGTTTCAGTATTCGGCCTCTAAGCTCGTAAGTACACTGTCTGCATGCACACACACTCACACTCTTCAATGTTTCATGCCCCCATTTGCAAGATTACATCTTTCAATTAAAACACTGATGGCTGTCTCTGCTTCACCCGTGTGGATCTGAAAGTAAAGTGAAAGGGACATACAGAGAAGATTGAGGTAGATATATTCCATGTGTTGTATGTCTATACAAATGAGAATTAAAAGCAAGGGCTTTTAATGCTTGTGGAACAGAGGTCATTTATTTTATTCTTAATAGGGCATAATATGGGGTTGGACTTCAAAACTGCATCACAATGTTTTATATCTTTCATGCTATAGAATTTCAACAAAATAAGATTTCCAAGAATACCCAAATCCAATGTAATTGAAATAAAATACTAGACTTTCTTGTCACCTGACACCTGAAAACCTGACTTTATTTTGGTGAAAATGAAATGAGTAAAAATCCAAAATATCGAAGCCAGCTCGCAAACAGTCTCAAGCCAGAATGTGTCCTGGAGTACTCAACAGTATTCAATTAGACTTTACTTAAATCAAAATATTGAGTGTAAATTGTGTACCTCCATGTAAAAGACTGAACCTTGTCGGTCTCCGTGGTTTCACCCATGCAAACCTCACTGTTGATGCATTAGCTGTGCCCATTTTCTCCTGAAGTAAAGAGTCCATTTGTGTGAGTGTTTCCCCTGCTGAACATGTGATCATTAGGTGTTGTCAGTCGGGACGTGCCCTTCTGCTCGGCCTCTCTGCTATAAATAAATGATGCCCCCTCAGTTGGTGGGACCTCTGCTCTTTCCTCAAAGGTTACACTGTAAAAACTTGCTCTCTATCGATACACCCTGCTTTTATAAATATCAGGTCATGTATACAACTTTTCCATACCTAAATGAGCTGTAAGTTATAAGGTACTGTAATGTGGAATTGTGTAGACTGTAGATATGTACAGATAATTGCTCAAGTCACTAAGCCCAATGTGTCCCCAACAAACACCTATTAAAACTGGCCAGCTTGTTATCCACGTAGCCAATTACAGGTTGTCATGTAATGGTGTGTAAACAAAATGACTGATACAAGGATTGGTGGGGCACCTAAAGGTGACATGGGTGCTCTATGGTTCCCTGCATTATGCCATTGCATAACTAAACTACTACCTACCACCCTGCATAAATATACAGTCTGCGCTGGTGTCACAGAATCACGTTAATGTTTACTTTGTAAAGCTCCTACACAAGCAATAATAAGCATCTGCGGTTCCTTTCTCAATTGTACATACACAGAGAACTACTACTACTACTACTACTACTACTACTACTACTACTACTACTACTACTACTACTACTACGAACTACTACTACTACTACTACTACTACTACTACTACTACTACTACTACTACTACTACTACTACTACCACTACATCATTTGATTTTAGAGATGCTTTACATTGCATTATTCTTTAATTCCACACTCAGTATTGGTAAGACACTGTTGTAGCCACAGCTGCCCTGGAGCAGACTGACAGAAGTAAGGCTGCCAATCTGCACCATCTGCACCATCTGCTCCTTTAATCAACATTCATTCACTCACACACTATCACTCACTCACACACACACACACACACACACTATCACTCACTCACACACACACACACACACTATCACTCACTCACACACAGACACATACTAGGCAAAGTTGGTGAAGAGTGTGGCCTAAGGACACAACAGCAGTTTGCTCTAGCTGTTCCACTGTGGCACCTGGTGTTCCAGCGGTGTCCCATCCATGTTTGCAATGAACCATGCAGGGGACGTGTCATTGTTATGGTTGTAGGGCTATCACTATCACCTACACTGAGGAAATATTGCTAATTATAACAAGTGTAAGAACCTGGGAGATTTTTGGTCTCTGCCAAGGCACTTCAGTTTCACAGATCCAGATCTAAACAAAAACTAATCATATGTTCAGACTTCTGGCTTTTAAAATACACACGACTGACAAAAATGATATAACATAAAAATAGCCAAAAATGTACTAAATAAAGTGAAGATAGCTTTATCTTGCGGAAATACCAGCAAACCAACATTTGACCTTTTTGATTATATCATACAGTGGGCATCATACGTTGTTACATGTTTGAGCAAATTAGTATTCATTACCTACAGATTGTGAGCAAATTAGCCTCATATATTACAAGCCCTAACCGTGTTGTGCATTCATCATGCACATTGACTATTGTTTTCCCTCTTGGTGGTTTGTAAGACCTCATGCCCTGAGTCCCAGCAGGTGGCCAGGCATGTCATTCATAATAAATGTGCTAAGGTTTACTTCCCTTTAACCTGCGTGACACAAACTCTATTTATATCCCAATGCTACGGCATGAGGATTTATGTTCGCACAAACACAAACTACTGCATAAAACACCGATATGTCAGGTGTGGTGTGAAAGGTGAAGGTTGTAGTCAATTGACACTTATTGCTGCACAGCTCAGCAGATATTTGTCGATGCATCCGAGTAACATTTTGGGAAGATAATAGAAACATTAGTATTTCTACTAGTTCAAATGCTGTAGTGTTATTCATGTTCTCCCACTAATGAAAGAGGGCGACATTCAAAGTTAATATTGATTAAATAATTGGATCAAGATTTCAAACATGGCACACAGCACGAGAGTGTGAATATGTTTATTTATCACCAGTCTCTAATTTGAGGCAATTTACAGATTCTCCAATCAAATATCAAAATATATATATCTTTTCAATAATTAATAGTTAGTTAATCTGAAGTTATGTGAGAACATAACCGTGACATTGACCCTTTTTCTGGAAACAAATGACTGTGGTTTATGAAGAATTATTGACCAAACAATTAAACATATAAATATGAACAAGAAATATCCAAATGACTCACGAGCATGTAGACACTAGATTTGATTGTTCTAAATCTAACTAGTTGTGTTAGAGTTAAAGTTGATACTAAGGTGCTCTTATGAGCCAGTTAGTCGTGGGGTCACGAGTATCCAGCATAGCTGACGTCGGCAGAAGGTCGTCTCTGGCTGCTCAGCAACGGATGAGGACTGCTTGATCTGAATTTTCCTTGGCTCTGAGGCTTTACTCCGGTTAGGAGAAAGCAGATGCACTGGTCCACAGATGAGGCCAATTTGAAGCTCGTTCTGGATCCAAATTGTTGCAGACTGGAAAAGTTGCAAAAACTCCTTTGCTTCAGTGTGCACTTGCACAGACAGACGTATGGGGGAGAAAGTAATGCTAGCGTCTTTGTCCTCTCTGGAATGTGTTCGAGCTTAGATGAGCTATTTTAGGCGGGGCCAAGAAACACTCCCTCGGTCCTTTGCCTTGAGGACCCTGGATGAAACTGGCTGGGCCTCTGCAGTAGTTTTAGTTTAGCCAATGCCTTGAAGTTTCAATAAGACACATGCACGTGTGTGAGTCAGTTGACAGAGGCGGGGTCTGGATCTGGAATTTCCCCTCACATTCAGGCATCACTTGACCATTAACTAGGCCTACATAGTTACACAGGTTAAAATGTTCACAAGACGAGTCATAAGACATGAACAAGTAGAACAACATTAACATTATGCAGAGTAAATGTATCGTGTGGACAAAATCTTCAATCAGATGATTATCAAATGATTACTAAAACAGCATAGTCCAGGCATGTCCAAACTATGGCCCGGGGGCCAAATGCGGCCCTCAGACCAATTTTTGTTGGCCCTCTGGCTTCCTGGTAAGTTGGTCCAAACAACAAAAAGTAGTTCTTTTTACTGTAAAATTAAAAACATTCAAGCATTTTGATGTTATACCAACGTAATATTCATAATATTAGTAGTCTTTTTAAAGGTGTGGAAGCTCATCGAAACTAAGTCAAATGCAAAATTTTTAATGATTCACTTAATTGTTGGGTTGCCTGTGGCCCTCCGCTCCGTATAAGTTTCAAAATGCGGCCCTCTGTGAAAAAAGTTTGGACCTGGCATAGTCTTTTAGCTGAGTTTTAGCTTTCGCATTGGGAGAGGAAATGGCTCATGAAAGTTCATTTTAATCCCATTTCAGATTGAAAACAGACATTTTGGGAAAAGTTTATTCCAATTTACAAAGCGTGCTTATTTTAGAGCAGTGTACAGTTGTCCCTCGCTATAACGCGCTTCACCTTTCACGGCCTCGCTGTTTCGCGTATTTATTTTTTTATTTTTTTTTATTTTTTTACAGCGCATTGTTTTCTGCATCCTGATTGGCTAAGGGACTGTAGACTATTACTATTACAAAACACTGGTCCTTCTTTTGACGCTTCCTGCTCCAGTCCTGTTAAAGTTCTGAGGTCAGATGCAGGTCGCTTACAGAAACATTACAATTTCATGGGCAAAATGGTATTTTAAAGGTCCTATTGGGCCGTTAGCCTTGCTGGTCTTATGAAGAATGTACAGTACATGAATAGAATGAATTTAATTGCGTGACAGTTTACAGTTAAAACATCAGTCAAGGGTACTGGGAGTGCATCTGCTGGTGCATTGAAAAGTGAAGGAGTTTGTATGAAGCTAAAACAAGGGTGTCGAATTTTTTCCCCCACCAAGGACAGCATATTGAAATATTTGAGGCAGAATTGGGAAGCTTTTTAAGAGCTGCTAAGGGTCCAAAATTGTCCGCGGGCTGGGCCAGAGCAATTATACATGTAAAATTAAAGTCAAAATTAAAGTCCTGAATTTCATTGACGAATCCTCACATACAAAGCCATCTGCTTCAATTTGAGCGTGAGGCAGAGGATAAGCAGGTCTGTGTCACCGGAGGAGTTGTCGCTGCCATACATACAGAAATGTTCCACGGGTTTGAGTGGTTTTTCAGATGCTCTTGATAAGGTTTGCCTGCTGGCACCTGGCAACCCTGGGCCACAGGCAAGTGGTCAACACAGTGGATCATTCAGATGGCTGCACTAAACAGACCGTACTTTTAATATATAGTTTAGTGGCAGTGACTGTGAAAGACAATATACATTAACCTTGACAGGAGAATTGTACCAGGTTGTAGCACAAGCGGTAATTTCCACCTCTAATAAGGTTTTGAGTAGGGCTGCAACTGACAACTATTTTGAGGATTGATTCATTTAGTGATTATTCTTTAAATTAATCAAGTAGTTGTAACAAAAGGCCTTTGTATTTTATTTTTTTGTTACACAATTTGACGAAGATAAAACTAAAATGAAGCCACTTTGATGAAATATATATACCAACAAAATATTTTTCTTCAGAACACAACATTTTACACATTTTGATGTGATTACTGCTTTATCTGAGTCAAATGGCCTGGCATTGGAGTGTGTGTATAGACCAGTTAATGATTATTAGATAAATAAATGAATCAATGATTATATAAATAATATATTGGTTGCAATTAATCAATAGACTTGTTTCAGCTCAAGCTTTGACCAATAATTAGGTCTTTATCACAATGCAATGTGATCTTAATAGGGTATAATATTTCTGCACCAAAAAAAGCACAGCCTATTATCGATTGGGCAAAAACGTAATAGCCACGAGGTAGATGGGCTTTGAAAACACATGAGTGGAGGAAGAGTCGAGCTTTTTAACAGGCGCGCCGCAATGCTCCACGGACCACCACCGCGGCATGGAAGATGGATGGGCTCCGACCACAGTGTCGGAAGGGTAACTGTCTGGTTTGGAGTGGGAAGATAAAAGAGTATACACTTGTTCAGATGGTGATAAATCCTGAATGAGAAGAATCCATGATGTAAAATGCATGACTTTGGCATTGCATTTATACAGTTCTTTATTTCTAATTACACATACAAGTTACACAATGACAATGCATGGATCAGATAGAAGAGATTTCTTTTTTCTTTTTTTCATCCTTTTGATTCCTATCCAACTTTAACACAGTCGACCAAAGTGCTGTACAGAAATGAAAAACTAAAACAGACAAAACAGCACCAAACAGAAAATGTAAAAGTAAAAAAATATATACACCGTAATTAAATTATAGAAAAGAAAAATATTTTATGACTAAATAAAAAAGTCCTCGACTACAAAAATATTTTGTTTTTATTTTGTATTATTTTATATAATTTCCTTCATCATCAGGAACCTAAGAGCACTGAGTACAAAAGAGGAAAGTATTTTTTTTCCCAGTAACTGACCCGGGACACAGTTAAATAATTTTGCCAAATAACTATTTTTAATTCAATACGCTTTTAGCCACGACCGTGTTCACACATTTGCTTCCATCTGAAGGCGTGAGAGCAGCTTGTACACTGATGTACAGGCCAAGCCGCAGTGTCTTTACAACAGCGGAAAAGCAGCTTATTCATAAGACATGATCAGAGGCATTTCTTATGTCTAATTGTGTTTTGTTTTGAGAGTAACTGCATCAAAGAGCATTTACAGGACAAAGTGCCTTGCAGAATCCGAGCGTTAGCGTTTGTGCCGTTGTGTGTTCTAAGCATATTGTGCTTGTTCTCTTTGATTAAAGTTTAAAAAGAGTTGAGAAAGCTGCACGAAACTCCCAGTGGGATTCGAGGGTCCTGGGCCATGCTATAGTTTTGTAGCAGTGTCACCATTCTCAATATGATGATGGTTAGACTTGTTTTGTTCTGGAGTCGCTAATGCAAATGTCTGAGAACATTTTCAGAGTAATTTGTCATAGAGTTTCCATCATATTTATTTACCATTCCAGAAGTCAGCACATCGTCACATTTAGAGCTCATGTGCAGTGTACGAGGAGATGTGTTTCTGTCCTCAGGTTGTGGAAGTGGATTTGGTGGATTTACTTTACAAAGTCCAAAAACAGAGGTGATCGGCTCAGCGGCTTCTCTGGGGGAGCAGAGTTTAGTGAATATCATTATTTGCTCCAAGAGCTGCGTCTGGTTGATTTTTTATTGGCGCAGGGTTTGTTTTGGTCCTTCTTCCGGGTAGTGCGTAGGTACGTCACTCGAGCGTAATTTCTGATTGGTTGCTGCACCGCGTCTGCCAAAAAAAAGTTCAGCTTTGTTCAACATTTCAGCGTCCGATGCTCAAACGCCCCCGACGTGCCGCATCCGACGCTCAAAATGCAGGATTCGCGCTGCTAAGACTAGCCCCTCAGTGACTCCCACGCAGCCGGGACAAGACCAGGAACAAAATAGGAACCAACAGTGACAGTTCGAAGGGAACGAGGCGCTAAACGCCACCCTGTAGTGCACCCAGAGCTTCCCGTCTACAATAGGTTTGCTCCCCTCAGCGATCACACGCCCGCTGAATGGACTCGTGACACTTTGGTAATTGGAAGTTCTATAGTCAGAGACGCGAAGCTACCAGCGTCAATTGTAAGGTGTTTACTATGGGCCAGAATGGGTGACATCGAAAGAAACCTTAGGCTTTTAAAGCAGAGTAGACAGAGGTTCCGCTGAATCATGATTCACGCAGGCGGTAACGACGCCCGGCGGAGACAATCAGATATGCTCAAATTACAAGTAGGTGTGGTGAGTGAATTGGCAAAGACGATGTCAGATATTGTAATATTTTCTGGTCCCCTGCTGAATCGGATTAATGCTGAACTGTACAGCCGCTGGTCAGCATTCAATTGCTGGTTATCTACTCGGTGCCCTCAAAACAATGTAGCCTTTGTTGAAAATTGGAGTGCGTTTTGGGGAAAGCCCAGGCTCATACGCAAGAATGGCATCAATCCGATTTCGGAGGGTACATCCCTTTTAGTTCGGAATTTGACCGAGAGCCTTAGTCGTCTAAACTGACCACCCAGGGATGAGCCCCGGGCGCAGAGCAGCAGTGTAAGACTGCTCTGTCGCTGAGCTCTCGTCCGTTCTGTCACAAAGTAAGTGTTCAGATTCAAGGCAGATAGAGACTGTGTGTGTCCCTCGTGCAAATAATGCCAAAAAGTCAAACCTCAGATAAGCTATTTCAGACGTCAGACCGAATAACTTGATAAAAATAACACTCACAAATGATACAAATAAACAAATAAATAAGCATATAAAATGTGGACTGCTAAACATTAGGTAAATTTCATCTAAATCGCTTTTAGTTAATGAATGAATTATTGATTATAACATAGATCTTCTAGCTCTAACTGAAACTTGGCTTCAACAAGATGATTATGTAAGACTAAATGAGTCCACCCCGCCCACTCATGTTAACTTTCAGACCGCCAAGAGCATAGGCCGAGGTGGTGGTGTGGCAGTGATCACACACTCAAGCCTACTCTTGAGTCCTAAAATTAACAATGCATTTCGCTCATTTGAAAGCCTCATGCTATCAATCACATGTCCAAATTGGAGAAAATAAAAAGGAGTTTGTGGTTCTCTACCGACCTCCTGGTCCCAATTCAGAGTTTTTAACAGAGTTCTCAAACTTTATATCAAACTTAGTGTTAGACTGGGATGGAGTTGTGATAGCTGGAGATTTCAATATCCATGTGAACATGAACAATAAGTCTCTCAGTAGTTATTTCAACGCCCTGTTAGATAGCATTGGTTTTGCTATCTAACAGGTTTCAAAGTTTCAAAATGTAAATAAACCGACTCACAGTCACAAGCACACTCTAGATCTTGTTCTAACATATGGACTAGAGATTTGTGACCTCATTCCCTTCCCTCAAAACTCAATACTGTCAGATCCTTTCCTAATTACCTTTCAGTTTGTTCTTAAAGATTATCCAGCGCCACGGAATAAAGTCATAATAAAGGACAATATCGGAAAAATCTATCTCAAAGTTTAAAGACATAATAGAGCCAATATTCAGTGGCATGTCATGTGATCTTGCTGAGAACAGCTTGAGTCCCAATGTTAGTCCCAGTGTAAGCATCTGAGATCCAGGATCTCAGACACTGATATTTCATTGGACAATTATAATATATTCCATTGTGATAGACCCAGTAAAGGAGGTCGAGTAGCAATATTTATAAAATCTTGTTTTACTGCAACTGTAAATTCCAAAGTCTCCAAGTCAAAAAGTTTTGAATACATAGCACTAGAGATGGGTTTGGGTAAGAATAATACAGGGAAAATGTCAGTAGCAGGGTTTTATCGTCCTCCATCTGCACCTGTCGGTGAGCTAGAGGACTTCTTTACCTTCCTTTCCACATTTGGAAAATTCTGAGTTACTTGTTTTAGGTGACATGAACATCGATTGGTTATCCAAAACTTCTGACAAAAAAACTATTATAATGACTTAAACCTCACACAACTTATTACTGCTCCCACCCGACCCCACCTGACCCTAAAGACCCACTTAAAGCAACATTATTGGACATTATCTTAAGCAACAAGCCTCAGAATTACCATTGTAGTGGTGTCTTTCCTCTTGATTTTAGTGGCCGCTGTCCTATTGGGTGTGTGCGGAACACAAAATGTATTAAATCCAAATAAAGTATAACAGTTAAAAGGTCCTATAAGCATTTTAATGAGCAAGTTTTTCTGTCTGATCTGTTCTATAGTGACATTGGTTTTACCACTAGTATTCCAGAACCCAACACAGCACTGGACTTTTTCATCAAAACATTTAATGTTATTACTGATAATCACGCCCCTCTTAAAAGAGTCAAGGTCAAAAATAAGAATAATCCCTGGTTCTGTTCTGACATTGCTGCATTATCTCGAGAACGTGATAAAGCCTGGGCAGAAGCCACGGCAACCAAATCAGCAGCAGATTGACAGCAGTTTTGTCATTAACCCAATAAATATGTCTCTACTGTTTGTAAAGCCAAAACATCTTACTACGTTAAAACCTTCACGGAATCTCAGGGCAATTCTGCTAAATTTTGGAAAACTGTAAAATCCTTATCGCAAAATTCTACTCCCTCTTTTTACCAAATTAAATTATTAAAGATTCAATGAGCTTGACAACAAAAACATACATTTGTGATACGTTTAATTAGCACTTTGCTGAATCTGGAAATATCTTTGATGCTGCTGCTCCATCTGTTGCTGCTACCCAAATATATGAAAATAGACATGATCAAGTATTTTCCCTTAAGCCCTTTACACAGTATGAAGTATTAAATATGTTGCTCTCCATAGATCCAAAAAAGTCCACTGGAGCTGACACCCTCGAACCTAGTTTACTTTTGTTATCAGCCCCACTAATAGTAAATTGTTTAACTCAGGTTTTTAATCTCACAATTCCAACTGAAAGTATCCCATTACTGTGGAAAACTGCACTATCACAGCTGCTACCAAAGTTATAAATGATATTGCTATTGCATTGGACAGCCATGAAGAATGTGCTGCTGTTTTTGTTGATTTGTCAAAGGCCTTTGATTCAGTAGATCATTGTATTCTCTTGAAGCGTCTGGATGCTATTGGGTTAGATACCAATTCCAAAAAATTGTTTGCCGATTACATCACTAATAGAGCTCAAGCTGTTTCTGCTGATGGCTTTCAATCAGAATTTTCTTTCCTTAATAAAGGTGTTCCTCAAGGCTCTGTCCTTGGACCACTGTTATTTGAAATTTATATAAACTCAATTGGGCATAATCTAAAACACAGTAGCATCCACTCATATGCAGATGATGCAATTCTGTAAGCTAAGGCACCTTCTTGTGCACAAGTGATTCAAAATATTCAAGAGGATTTTCACTCCATCCAACACAACTGTGTTAATTTGAAATTATGAATGAATTCAAATAAAACAAAATGTATGCTCTTCTCCAAAAGACACTCTATTGACCCAAAAAATATATCTATTCTCACGCTTGAGGGTAATATGACTGAACAAGTACCTCATTACAAATATATGGCATCTGGATCAATGATAAACTCTCCTACAATCAGAATCAGAATCAGAATCAGAATCAGAAAGAGTTTATTGCCATTGTCAATGAACAAAATTCACAAACATAGGAACTTGTCTCGGCCTACAACAAACACATACAAGAGCTGACAAATAATCTTAAAGCCAGATTGTCATTCTTCTTTAGAAATAAATAATGTTTTCCTCTTAATTGTAGAAAACAGCTAATTCAGGTTACATTACTTTCAGTTCTAGATAATGGTGACATTATATATATGCATTCTACAGCAACAGTGTTAAAACCTCTGAACTCAGTTTTTCATTCAGCTCTAAGGTTTATTACAGCAGAAGGATACAGAACTCACCACTGTGAATTATATTCTAAAGTAGAATGGCAATTATTGGATGCACGAAGAGAACATCACTTCTTTTTGTTTGTGTATAAAGCTCTAGTTGGCATTTTGCCTGATTATTTATCAAGTTTATTGCACATCAGATCAGGTATTCACAGTTTGAGGTCCCAGGACATTTTTATCTTACAATCCCATTGTTTTAACACAGAGACAGGATAAAAGTCTTTCAGCAACTTTTCAGCAAGCTGTCTACTGTCCTATAAGCAGGCTCTGCGTAAGGCCCAAATCAGATACTATTCAAATTCAATAGAAGTCAACAATTTTTTTTTTTTTCAGCACTCTAGCAGGCTAACAAACTGTCACAGCACAGTAGAGCCCTCAATCCCAGCAACACTCAGCTCTAATCATTTTCTTCTATTTTTTAACAATAAAATAAAAACAATTAGAGATAAATTAGATGAAATTACTCCCACTATTAGCCCTGAACAAGCTCAAGCTATAAAACTAGTGTCCCATATAAATCCATTAGTAACACTCACTCAAGGTTCACTGCTGTTGATCAAGCTGAGATAACTTCAGCCATTATGTCCTCTAAAATGTCAACTTGTATTCTAGATTCGACTCCAAGCATACTCCTCAAAGACATTCTCCCCCTTATTATAGATTATATTCTTAATATGATAAATACTTCATTAGAAAGTGGTTATGTTCCACAGTCCTTCAAACATGCAGTCATTAAACCACTTCTGAAAAAGCCTAATCTTGATCCTGACCTGTTGGTAAACTACAGACATCCTTGAAAGAGTTGTCGTTAAACAGCATGGCATTAACTTCCACTGCTATGCCGATGACACACAGCTGTATTTATCAATTAAACCTGATCAGACCGATCAAGCAGACATACTTTGTGCTTGTGTGAAGGACATAATTGCTCATTGCTCAGTGTTCTATGTTGCACCTTAAGGCCGAGACAAGTTCCTATGTTTGTGAATTTTGTTCATTGACAATGGCAATAAACTCTTTCTGATAAAAACCTGGATGACACTTAATCATCTGCTTCTTAACCCTGAAAAAACCGAGGTCATTGTACCAGGCCCTAAACATCTACAAGATGCTTTATCTGAGCAGATAGTTCACACTGGACAACGTCAGTGTAGCCTCCAGCTCCACTGTAAGAAACCTTGGAGTCTTATTTGACCAGGAGTTCTCATTCAAAGCACACATAAATCAAGCCTGTAAAACAGCCTATTTCCATCTGCGTAATGTAGCCAAAATCAGAAAAATCTTGCCAAAAGCGATGCTGAAAAACTTTTCCATGCATTTGTAACATCTAGATTAGACTACTGTAATTCCCTGCTCACAGCGTGTCCTAAAAGCTCTATAAAAAGCTTTCAACTGGTTCAAAATGCAGCAGCAAGATTACTAACAGGAACTGAAAGAAGAGAGCACATTACGCCGGTGCTCGAGTCTCTGACCTGGCCCTATCCTACAAAGATGCTATAGTACCTTATCATCCAAACAGAGCACTTCGCTCTCAAAACGCTGGACTTTTGGTGGTCCCAAGAGTCTCTAAAAGCACAGTAGGAGGTAGAGCGTTTAGCTACCAAGCTCCTGTGTTATGGAATCGGCTTCCTGTCCATGTTAAAAGAGGCCGACACAGTCTCTTCATTTAAGACCAGGCTTAAAACGTTCCTCTTTGAAATCGCTTATGGTCAGGCCAGTTAGGAACAGAAATAAAAACCTACAGTTCTCAGCTATGCTGCCCTAGGAGCAACTATACTGGGGAAAGTATGGAAGCTTGAGCACTATCCTCTGCTTCTTACTACTTGTCTATCAAGCAATATTTAAGGCAAGGCAAGTTTATTTGTAGAGTACAATTTGTTCAAATCTAAACTAAAAACTGTTTTGTTTGGCTGTGCATGACTGAAATGCTTTTCTTTGCACTCTTATGTCTTAAACTATTTGACGGCTAGCCTGAAAATGGCACTTTTAAATTAAGATTTTGTGATTTCTGGCATGTCTTTGTGATTTTAATGCATTTTTTTCCTGTTATGTGAAGCACTTTGAATTGCCTTGTGTACGAATTGTGCTCTACAAATAAACTTGCCTTGCCTTATACAAGGAAATTCAAAGTGCTTCAAACAACAGGAAAAAAATGCATGACAGAAATCATGAAACCTTCATTTCTATTAATTCAATTTAACAATTTTGCCGACATGAATATTTATTTGACATTGCCAGCGTAACAGATGTCTGCAGGATGCTCCACTCCCCGACGGGAGTAGAGCAGGCACATTGATGACCTGTGGATCCAGATGATCCTCAACTGCCTGGAGAAACGGTCTCTACTCTATATGAACGGTTCTTCATCAGCCTCGAAGAATTGGTTCTCCTCCTAAGTGGGTCCAGCGCCACCGTCTATCTGCAAATTGAGGCGCGTCCACCTGTCTGTCCGAGGGAGTCAGATCTCTCCTTCGCTGGAGAACTTCTCCAGGATTCTACTTTTTCCCAAAGAGTTTTGGTAGTTTTTCCTGTACGAGAAGGAGGGTCTAAGGACAGGGGGGCTTGGGACATCTGTCTAAGGACACGGGATGCTGGGACATTACCAAGTCCCTATGAACACTGTTTATTCTGTTTTTATTCTGTTTTTCACTGTCGCCCCTTGAGGCAACCACTGTTGTGATTTTGGGCGTTACAAAAATAAATTGAATTGAAATTGAATTGAAAAAGGAGTCCTGGATCTTCTAAAATATTTTAAAATCTTTTTTCTGTCCACCAATTTTCAAACTGTTTTTATGGATTTTTTGACAAGCAGAGTTGCTGGTTGGTACATATCCACGTTTTTGCATGCCGCAACCTCAATCTTCTTGTCTTCTACAACAATACTTATTTTGCTAATGACAATCCCTTTTTCTTACTAGACAAGATCCCTACACATTTAACCCATTGTTATGCCATATCTTTAAAGATTATAGTTTAAGCACATATATTTGTTTTACAGTAATTTCTCTAGTCCACTCTCCCTTCCAGCTCCCCTACCGCCTCCTCTGTCTCTAATTTTCAACTAGTGGTGAACTATACATTAAAGGCCTTATAGAGTATTGTGATTTCGCTTGATTTCCCAGAAGCAAATCACTTGTGTCATTTTAGCTCTAAGAGCCGATTCTGTTTATTTCATTTCATATTTAAATGTATTCTTGGCTGCTTCAACCTCAGCATCACTCATTTGTCCAACATGTACTATTTACAGTGCATCCGGAAAGTATTCACAGTCACTTTTCCACGTTTTGTTATGTTACAACCTTATTCCAAAATTGATTACATTCATTATTTACCGAGAAATTCTATAAACAAATACCCCATGATGACAATGTGAAAGGTTGCTTGAATTATTTGCAAATTTATAAAAAATACTTTTGTTTGACTTTTTGTTGGTTAATATTCATTGCATTGTGAGAAACAAGTTGAGGAGCCATTCAAAATAATATAACCCTTAAGTGAAAGATGTAACCGCAATTATCAGCGCTGTTTATATCTTTGTGGTGTCTTATATGCAACATTTTAGCTTTCCCTACATAATACATCTTCTACTGCAGGCTTGTGAACATGCACCAGTGCTTGTGGTGTTTAAAGCGTAGAGGACAGGGACTAGGGAAAGAGCATATCGTCACTCCAATGTCAAATGGCATGGTGAGCAGCAGGAAGCTGGGCACCAAAGCAGTGGAGAATGTAGTTTTACCGTGGTAAATTTGCCAGTCCCCCGGATTATAAAACTAGACCTTTAAAATGGACTAAGGTTCACTGGGACTCCAATCACGGTCAAAAAAGCGCTGGGATCACCACCACAAACCCAGTGATATTATGCCTGTGCTTGGCTTCGCCTCACTTACCTAGACCTCCAGCAGACATCGGAGGTCTGCAGGAAAACTCACTGTAGCCTCATGTGAAATCTAAAGCAGCGTAATGTGAAAATCACAATCGCTTTAAGAGAATTTACACAAGCACATATGCAGTAAATTCATTTGAAATTACAATAAGATTTTATGGAACAGTCACAATATGTTATTGTGACATATTGTCCTGATACCCTTCTGTGAACTCACCTTAATTAGTAGCCAGTAAGTTATTATGAATTCCCATTTGGAAATGTTACAGTATATTGCCGGGTATCCAGGTTGTACCAAATATGAGGAGCTGCACCTGCATCTTCTCTGCTCTTTACCGTTCTCCTCCTTTCGTGCTGCTAGTGGTAATTCCTCTTATTTCTAGCGCATACCTCCACCACGCTAGATTACTGCCAAGCATAATTAACCTCCCTCACCTGCAAATCCGGCTTGGTAGAACAGACCGTGGTATAATTTGTGTCGATCCTTTCCACTGATATGACTAATTCTCTCTGGTTAGTGGTGCTATAAAATAGAAATCTTACTTTAAAAATGTATCTTTATATTTTATGGCATATCAAACTGTCAACGTTGTTATTACCAGAACCTAGCCAAAGATAGATGACCTGTTTCACACAATTATCAAAGATGTGCAATGAGGCACCTGAGGTTGAAAGGTAATTGGATGAGCTATAGCTAGTGCCTACCATGCTGATTTGTTTAAGCTGATCAAAGCAATGAATCATAAAGTTTTGACAAATGATTGATCCATCAAAATATGTTAATGTTCTGTGCTGTGGGCAATACGCACAAACTTCATTGTGAACTTTCTCAAGCCACTGGCTGAAGACTGTTCCAAGGTCCAACCACTATTGCTTACATCATCTACAAACTACTTTTACAAAGTTGTAGCAAAACACCTGGAGCTGCTTTAAGGTGAGCATATTTAACCGATCAAAGAACAATAAAATATTTAGGCTGTCTTTTCGGAAGTCAAGCGCATGATCAAAGTAGCGGGTTGTCGTGGGAGGCAGCTGAGGCAAATGAGGAAGTAAGTGCAAGATTGTGCTGAATTTTGACAGGAAAAGTAGAGGAATGAGAAAACCTTTTTTGAATAAAGATGCTTAAAATGTTGCTGGGTAAGAATTTAATCCACCAGGAGTACCAATGGGCAATATATCAATGTTAAAATTGGTAATATTGGGAGATTTTTCATACATCAATAATATTTTTACTAAGAAATGGTCACTCATTGTAAATGTATTAAAACTAGTTCAAGAATCAAGATTTACAAACTCAGGAAGTGTTCACACTCCTTGGTTTGGTCCTGGTTTAAGCCCTGCTTAACCCTGTTGTAGACTTGGTTTTGTCCTGTTTTAGTTCTGGTTTAGACTTCTGGAATAGTACTTTCAGTGAGGGAAAGTGCAAGTTTACCTACCTTTAAAAACACTTGAAAAACTGGCTCAGAAATGTAAACATGTGATCATGTGTGAGCTCAAATGTGTTTAAAAACTGGACATTGTGCAATACTCATTTTATCTCCCCAAGCATCTTGTTAATGCAATGGGATTCAGTGCAATTTGAATCAGTGCAATATGAATTAGTGCAATATAAAGGTGCGCAAAATACTGATTACATTTGTTCTAAACGTCTTTTATCACGCTCCGTTTTATTACTGTAGAATATTTATACTATCATGATACTACAGTAACTATCCTTGTACTTGTTCATCTGTTTTGTACAACATGTACATAATCTGTGTAAATAATTTGTGTATATTTTATTTATGTTCTTTAAAATTAACCTGCCAGATGGTGGCTATAATCTGGCATATTTACATTTGTTTAAGTGTTCTCAAATAAATCAATCAAAATAAACAAATGAAAGATAATATTGTGCTTTATAGTGTGTTTTACATGTGATGTATGGGGCAATCACACGAGGACATAGCATAATTATTTTTGCAGTGGCTAACATGATTTATGGCTGAACAGTGCGAGGAGATTATGAGCGAGTGCAGACAGATAGGTGGGTTTGGATTACTGTTTAGTGAGTATAAATCCTTCATGGATCATTGGTTTAGCTCATATAATCCATGTAAGGCAGTGCAGAGTCATCGCAGCCTCCGCACAGCCACACTCTGTCACTCACACGCTGAACATGCTCACCTCTCGACCACCTGACACGTCGTCTCATAAGAGCTGCTGCATACGGAGTGATATCCATGTGATTCACCTACTCCACACTGGTATCCTGTTTGAAATATATGCCATACTGGTCTAAAGATCTTGGCCACCAGCGTTGTGGGGTCAAAATAGTGAAAACGTTTACCTTTAAATTATAGTCATAAAATAATCTATGTTTTACTGTTTTTTTAATTTGAAATGGGTAATAAACATTGTGTATCAGACATCAATGCATTGTGACTGAGCCAAAACGAAACAACAAAAAAGAAACAGAAGAGCTCTGGAAAAATCAGATAAGCTGCTGGGTCACTACTGGTAAATGCATGTATCCCTCTATCAGAATACTTTTGAATAAATTACTCGTATTTAGCATCTTAGAATCTCCATTGCTTCAAGATCAAAGGAACACTGACATTTGTCAGAGATGTGACGACTCAATCCCGAGCTCTATCAGTCACTACGTTCACATATACAGAGAAATCGGACTGCGACAAAAAATACTGACTAAATTTTTCTTTCCCCCAAAACGGTCTGACCAGTTCCGCCAGAGTTTACACGCAATAGAAGAAATCAATTCAAAAAGGTGAGAGCAACAACTCCTGGCTGGCAGCGGGTACATCGTGCACACCTCGTTCACTGTGGATGCGGATTCAGAGTATACAGTCAAAAGTTTGGAGCCAGGACTGGTGAGAGTGAGTAGTTCTGAAGGAGTTCAGAGAGTAAACTGTGTGGCATGATGGAGGATGTTCTCAGCCCTGAACTTGTGACTGTGCATCATCTTGTACAAAGTCGCTGGATGCGCTGAATACAGTAGTAGTTGCTAACCAGTTCATGCGTGTGTTCTGCAATGGCATGTTGTCCTCGATCTGCTGGGGTTGTGCAAATATGCACATCTACATTTGTCCAGCTGTTGTCAAACTGAGCATATAGTTACATGACAACACATGAATATGGACTAGAAGAGGTCGGGACCCTTTGGCGCCTCTGGGCCTGGCGGATTTGGGAGAATCCATCCACAGCACCGCAATCGACGTGCCCAGGTTTATATGGACTTTGGACAATCTATTGAAATTGGACGAGGACAACTTATCGGGTTTTGGCATTCATCATGTCTGTAGATCGATGGATAGTCTTTAGTCTCGAACCCCCAGCTTTTATAGTGAAATGTGCGCAAAGTAAACAAAAAAAGTCCAGGCCCCGTGAAAGAGATTACAAATCTCAATAGAACTATTAAATAATTGGTTGAATAAAATACAGGCATACCATGTTACGCAAACCATTTCCCAACACCCCCATTTACTATTTAGCCCGCTGTGATAAACATTTGCATGAAAAATGTAAAATGTCTGCAACCTCATACAATCTGTCAACAGAAATAATCATTTGCACTTAAACTAAAGCGGACTGTATATTCCACTAAACCACGCTGTCACATTTACCTTAAGTATGTGGTTGTGCTTGTCAAATCCCAATTTCTATAATATGGTGTCCCATTGCACACCAGATGCCAGTCGATTCACACTCTAGATGAATAGTCATTGGTGTGAAGCTGCTGTATCGACTGGTCGAGCGGTGTGTATTGATAAAGCCATAAAAGGAGAAGGCATCCGGGTATTAATAACTCACTACAAAGCGGTGCTCCCTTTATAACATAGATATCATTAAGTGTTGCACCGCTGTCACATGGTAATAGCTATAATCAAGCGCCATGTTGCGGTAAAAGTTGTGTTGTTGTGCGCGTGGGTGTGTGTGTTTGAGAGATTGTGCCTTTGAGCCTTGTTTTGACACTGAATGGATAAAGCAGGGTTGAATGCGTGAAACGGAGGGCTAATTTCATCTGATACGGCAACGAGCGACTTGAGTGTAATTCTAGATTGCAGCCTGTAAGCTCTCATTAAAGTGCATTCAAACAAGGCAGAAAGAGTCAGGGTTGTTTGGCTGTGTCTAAATGTACACATTTTATTAGTCTATATGGAGATGTATGCTCTGGATGCATGCCTTTTATCTGTAGGTAAATAACAGTAATGAAAACACATGCAGGAGTGATGTGACTTTACATTGCATCATGCTGTATGCACAGATCATTATTTATGCATGCCTCAGCGGGGGATCAAGAGGAAAGCATGGAGTATGTGAAGTCATACATATCAATAGTACGCATACTGATATTGACTTAATTAAGGTCAATTACAGACTTTTTTTCCCTGGTCGGGCACAGCCCAAAGGAGTGACATGGGGCGGTCTTCTTGTAGACCTCCCACTTGGTGCAGAGAGATCTGGACAGCAGTCAATGGTGGAGCTGAATCGAAAGGCAAAGCTGTCGATTTACAGGTCACGTAAGTACTCTTTGAGTAATGCCCGAAAGGACAAGATCGAGGATTCAACCAGTAGAAATTAGTTTCCTCCACTGGGTGGCTGGGCGCTCCCTTAGACACAGGGTGAGGAGCTCAGTCACAAGGGAGAAGCTCGGAGTTAAGCCACTACTCCTCCATGTCATGAAGAGTCAGCTGAGGTGGCTCGGGCACCTCAGCTGGACACCTCAGGCTGTCTCTCTGGGGAGGTGTTCCAGGCATGTCCCACGAGGAGGAGACCCCGGGGGAGACATGCTGGAGGGACTAAGTCTCTCTGTGGGAACACCTCGGCATCCCCCCGGATGTGTCTGGGGTGAGGGAAGTCTGGGAGTCCATGCTCCTGTATAAATGGAAGAAAATGGATGGATGGATTTCAGCGCCTGGTTTAAAGACATTTACAGTTATATTTACTGCATTTGTTTGTTTAATAGATAGATAATAGAGATTATGACAGACACTTCACATTCTCGATGAAGGCTAAATCATGATTTGAAGATTTTACTGATTTGTAATTTATCTACTTTTATATTATAGATCATCCATACATTCATTTTCTACCGCTTGTTCCCGTTAGGGGTGGCGGGTGACTGGAGCCGGCGGGGTACATCCTGGACAGTGGTCAACTCGTCGCAGGGTTAACACAGAGACATAGACACACAGACAACCATTCACTCTCACATTCATTCACTAGGGCCAATTTACAGTTGCCAATTTACCCAACACATGCATGTCTTTGGACGGTGGGAGGAAGACGGAGAACAAGGAGAGAACCCACGGTAACACAGGGAGGACATGCAGACTCCACCCAGAGAGATCATGTGATGTAATATTCGCCCAGGAATCGAACCCATGATTTCCTTCTTGAGCGGCGAGAGCCGAACCGCTCTGCCACCGTGCACCCTATTACAGATATATATATATATATATATATATATATATATATATATATATATATATATATATATATATATATATATATATATATATATATATATATATATATATATATATATATATATATATTATATATATATATATATATATATATATGTATATATATATATATATATATGTATATATATAATTTTATATCTCTTTATAATGTATCTGGGTAAATCCCACAACCATTTCCCCAAATTGTGCTCTCTAAACTTAGAATCAATTTTAGAATAATATTTCAGTAACTACTGAACAATTCGTCCTTTTTCTCTCCAAGCAATCCATTTAAGTTCTAACATCAAAATGTGCTCTGGGGTTTGGTGCGAGAGATGGACTTGTAGCTTTTTTCCAGGATTAAAAATGCAGAGACGAAATCCAATGGCCAGAACATGGATAGTGCATTAGTCTGAGTGTGTGTTAAAACATATGACAGTCTCTATGTTTAGCAGATGGAGCTGTACATTTATAACAACCTCTCATGATAATCCAACAAAAGAAAAGATACAGGTGCACACATTTGTAAAAGATTTCACATTATATTACTATCAGAACAAACTTAAATAAAATACACAATAAATATAACCATTTCTCATACATTAGTTACAAGTAACTGACAAAAACTGTCCAGGAGATCATCACCAGTCTGAGTTCATCTACATGCTGCCTCGATGTGTTACCCACCAGATTTCTAAAGTCTGTGCTGAACAGTTTGTTAGCACCACTCACTCAAATAGTTAACATGTCGCTTCAATCTGGAACATTCCCAATGTCTTTGAAACTGCGGTCATTAAAGCCTCTCCTAAAGAAGAGCAGTCTTGATGCCGCAGTACTGAGTAATTACCGGCCCATCTCTAATCTGCCATTTTGGGGCAAAGTCCTTGAAAAGGTTGTTTACCAACAGCTCCCTGATTTCCTCTTAATAAACAACTCATTTGATGTTTTCCAGTCAGGTTTTAGACCTCATCACAGCACTGAGACTGCTCTTGTCAAGGTGACAAATGACATCCACCTGAACACTGACGCAGGCAAAGCCTCAGTCTTAATTCTGTTGGATCTGAGTGCTGCTTTTGACACTGTCGATCATGGGATACTTTTACAGAGACAAGAGGACTGGGTGGGCATCCCTGGCACTGCCCTAAACTGGTTAAAGTCCTATCTGGAAGACAGGAAGTTCTTTGTCGAAATTGGTAACTGTGTCTCAGACCAGATGCCCCTGACCTGTGGGTGCCCCAAGGGTCAATCCTGGGACCCTTTCTGTTCAACCTCTACATGCTGCCGTTAGGTCAGTTGATACGCAGAGAGAATGTGTCCTATCACAATTATGCAGACGACACTCCAATCTATGTTTCACTGACGGCAGGTGAATATGGACCAGTGGATTCACTCTGTCACTGCATCCAACAGATCAGTGTGTGTGGATGCAAAACAACTTTCTCCAGCTGAACTCAGACAAGACTGAAATCATCATCTTTGGCCCACAGAAACAAAGAGAAAGTGTTAACTGTCACCTCCAGAGTCTCGCTCTAAAACCTATAAATCAAGTTAGAAATCTGGGGGGGTAATAATGTACTCAGACTTGAATTTTAACAGCCACGTCAAATCAATAACATCAGCAGCTTTTTACCATCCAAAAAACATTGCCAAAATCAAAAGTATAGTGTCTAAACCAGACCTGGAGAGACTTATCCATGCGTTTGTCTCTAGAAGATTAGACTACTGTAATGGCCTGCTCACTGGCCTCTCCAGACGAGCTGTAAAACAGCTGCAGTACATCCAGACCGCTGCTGCTCGAGTCCTGACTAGAACCAGGAAGTATGATCACATTAGTCCTGTGCTCAGGTCTCTCTGGCTCCCTGTGGCTCAGAGAATAGACTTCAAAGCCGCTCTGCTTGTATACAAGTCTCTCCATGGCCTAGCACCAAAGTACACATCTCGGACATGATAGTGCCATATGAACCATCTCGGACTCTGAGGACCTCAGGGACTGGCCTCCTGCTGGTGCCCAGAGTCAGGACTAAACATGGGGAATGTGCGTTTCAGTTTTATGCAGCTAAAATCTGGAACAGTCTTCCTGAGGATGAGAGACAGGCCGCTACTCTGGCATGTTCAAATCTAAACTAAAAACTGTTTTGTTTGGCTGTGCATGTGACTGAAATGCTTTTCTTTGCCCTCTTCTCTTTTATGTCTTGAACTATTTGACGGATAGCCTGAAAATGGTACTTTTAAATCAAGATCTTGTGATTTCTGCCATGTCTTTGTGATTTTAATGATTTTTTTTCCTGTTGTGTGAAGCACTTTGAATTGCCTTGTGTACGAATTGTGCTCTAAAAATAAACTTGCCTTGCCTACATTGAATCAGAGGTTCTCAAACTATACTCATCAAGTACCAGAGCAACCTCCCGGGTGCAACCAGATCATACCAGGGCTATCCATGGTCTAAACGTGGGCTAAAACAAGTCTGAAACAGGACTATCCAAGGTCTAAACATGGGCTAAACCAGGTCTAAAATCAGTCTGTCGGTGTTAAAGGCCTAGCACTTAACTGGCTCAGATCATATTTGTCAGAATGAACCTTTATAAGAGTGACCTTTTTTTAAGAGTTTTTTATAAGAGTTTTTTTTTTATAGTTTTCTGTTTTTATTATTATAATCTGCTTCTGTACCCTTTGTTGCAACCCTGAAATTTCCCCATTGTGGGACAAATAAAGGTGATCTTATCTTATCTCTGTTCACCTTGACCCCCACCAGTCTAAAACTGCCCCTTTGAACTGTGGTGTACCTCAGGGTTCCATCCTAGGTCCAATTCTCTTCAGCATTTATTTGTTACCATTAGGATCACTCTTTAAAAAATACAACATCTCGTTCCATTGCTTTGCTGATGACGTGCAAATTTACGCTCATTTACAGATAAATACCTCATCATTTGAGCCCCTGAGAATAAGGAGAAGAACACATTACTCCAGTCCTGGCATCGCTGCACTGGCTATTTAAAATGTTAATCATGGTTTTTAAGTGTCTAAATGATCTGGCTCCCTGTTATTTGCGTGAGTTATTGTCCCTCCATGTTCCTGCTCGTACCATGTGGTCCTCCTCTCAGCTCCTCCTGGATGTGCCCTGGTCAGGTCAGCAGAAGGGAAGGGACCGAGCTTTCTCTGTAGCGGGGCCCAATCTCTGGAACAGCTTGCCTGTGCATGTTAGATATCCAAGGTCTAAAGTTGAGGTAAACCATGTCTAAAACAGGACTATCCAAGGTCTAAATGTGGGCTGAACCAGGTCTAAAACAGGACTATCTAAGGTCTAAACATGGGCTAAACCAGGTCTAAAACAGGACTATCCAAGGTCTACCCGTGGACTAAACCAGGACAAAAATTGGACTACATTGTTGCTACAGTAGTTCTAACTAAGAAACTATCCAAAGGAGGACCAAAATGTGGAAAAACGTTGACTCTTAAGCAAATAGATATATAACTGTTGAGGACCAGAAAGAGCTTGCGTTCCACGGTTTGAGAAACACAGCTCAAGCTCAAAGCACACAATATTTACATTAGTTTGTGTTTCGTTTAGTTTTTTTATAGAAGATAATTGCCATGTATTGTGTTACAAACTGACAAAAGGGGTTAGTCATCAATTAGACAACATTTGGTGCCGTCTTCAAGCCAAATGTTCCCAAATCCAACGCCAAAATCCCGCCTCTTTATAAATACTTTTGGTAACACTGACTGGACTGTTTTGGGGAAAGCACCGCACAGAAGCATATTATTCACACTGACAAAGTAAAATAAAGTGTGATTGTATTCTGCTTGCTCTCTGGCACTAACAGAAAACTCCTCTCTGGTTTAGTGGATACAATCAGGTTTACTACACAGTGTGACAGATTGTTCCACCAGCGCAGCAAGTCAGATATTCTGTCAGCCACGGGGAACATCGACAGTGCACATTATGAGAGCTGAACCATAAAATTAACACATTACACTGATTTTGTTTGATCTTAAAATGTTACTTTTCAAAGATATGTGTTGCAGCAATTCTGTCTAATAATAAATGGAGTCAGTAACTAAGACTAACTAAAGACGGCACTTATTTCAACAATGTGAATTCTTATAATGTAAAATCACTAACGTGTGGAGGGCCATATGGCACAATTTGGGTTGGATTGGGGTGTTTAAATCGTCCTCAGCATTTAATACATCCAATGCAGCATAAGGCAGAGGAGTTGTTTTCCTTTACGGTAAAATAACCCAGATCCTTTTTTCTTAATCTTCGGGGCTCCAAGGGAAATATCAGGCATTATTGTTCGTAGATTTTATTTGCTTTTATGCTTGCAATACATCACCCTCTAAGGCAGGGCTATTTAACATAAGGCCCGGGGGCCAAATCAGGCAATCCAGGTGATTCAATCCAGCCCACGACCCATCTTCCAAATATAACAAAAAAAAAGTTTACTCGTTTAGCACTAGTTTAGACCTGGTTTGGTCCTGGTTTGGTCCTGGTTTGGTCCTGGTTTGGTCCTGGTTTGGTCCTGGTTTGGTCCTGGTTTAGTCCTTGTTGCTGCTTTGGACCCATTTTGATTTTTGGTTAGTCCTAGTTTAATTCTTACGACGGAGTATAAGGCCAACCCAAATAAAAAAATTTGCAGGGCACTCCGAGAATAAGCTCGTAAATTAACAAGAATAAACTCGTAGTCAAAATGGCTTGGATGAGTTAAAAGTTAACACAAAAAGCCCACAATAGATATCGAACTTTATAATGCGGGCCTTTTAGGCATCACAATCAATCATTTCCCTCGTGCAATGCCCCCATGTCCTTCTGGTTGAGGGCCTGCGTGCGGAGCTCAGCTCCTGGGCACTGGGCAGGACACTGACCGCGGTCAGAGCCACAGCTGCAGGTGAGGGAGTCTTGGACGATTTTTGCCAATAATCTGTTCCCTCGACTTCGGCTGCTTCACCCTTCTAAATTTTGTATAAAGTCACTGTTCATATGAGTTATTTGTGTGCATAGGTTTTACAACACAGCACGGGCCTGTGGAGCCGTGCGCACAGCGCAGGAGTCTTCTAGACCCTGTACCCTGGGCCTGGGGCCAGAGCTCCAGACCCTATACCGCGGATCTGGGGATCAGGGACTAAAACCCATATGCTCTGTGTATTGGACTTATAAACATTTGGAGACAAACAGTGTGCAGTTAGAGGATGCTCTTAGTCCTCTGGGGAACATGGAACTTCATTTGTGTTCATTTTTAGGCAAATTTAAGCCACCTCATAGTTGAGATATGTGTGTAAAATGACTCCGGTGTTGGGCGCATGTGTGTTGTTGGACCTGCGCTCATGCATGGCCATGTGAGCACTATATGTCTTTATTAGCTATAGTATCCCCTCATTGTAGTTATCAGCCTGGGCTACATGGATGTGTTAGGCTGTAGTTGAGTTACTCGGATGTAAGAGGCTTGTATGGTTTATGGCGTGCGCGTAAAACATCGCTAACAAACATGAACACATTTGGTGCCATCCATCTTCTTCCGCTAGACAATTGGTGCATGCCCTAATTTTTTAAATGTTGACTTTATTTTGACTACGACTTTATTCTCATAAATGTATGACTTTATTCTTGTTAATTTACGAGTTTATTCTGGTTAATTTACAAGTTTATTCTCATTCATTTATGATTTTATTACTCCGTCGTAAATTCTGGTTAAATTCTAGATGAGCAATTTTGCAAAGCAATGTTGGCAAAGCATTTTGTCTGTTATTTCTCACAAAAATCTAATCTATCAGCAGTTATTTTATTGTATTGCATTTTTATTATCATTATTTGTTACAGTGGTGTGTTGTGCGCCTCGGGCCCAGGGTTAGGGTTAGGGTTAGGCGAAAAATCTGGCCCTTGGGATAATTAAGTTGAATAGCCATGTTCTGAGGTATCAAATGTTGTACATTGTTTATATTTATTGAGGATACATTTAATTCCATAATATTTGGGCCTTATGAAGCACAGAATACATGACATTTTAATCAATTTCTTTAAAAATTTGATTGCACCAAAATTTATTTTTAAAAAAACAGTTCCCTTACTCTGGGTGGGCTTATCTATCACCATGAAAAATGTTCCGACGTATTGTTTTAGCTTTCCATTTTCATAGAATTATGCAGGTAATTTTCCACTGACAGAAAGTTATATACTGTGCCTTAAATAGAAGTAAACAAGGATCAACAACTTTATGAATATTACAAAAAACATTTTTAGGGCCCAAAGGTGTATAGGTAAAATGATATTGTTTAAACTATTACACAATTTAAAAAAAAATCATAGAACTGTCCAAAGTGTTTTTATTACTACATTTTGATCTGAAAGAAATTTTGAAAAGTTACACAGAATGGCATTACACTTAAGGTTTAGGTGCACTTTAATGTCCCCGTAGAGAAATTTGTCCTTTGCTTTCAACCCGTCCTTCAATACCACTGGGACAATGTCAGGAGCGACCACCAGCATCTATTTGTTATTACTATTTCTAATACTTATTTTAGTTTTATAGCGCAAAAAATACCTTGAAAAAATTCGCATTATTATTATGACAGGAGTCAACTCTCCACAGATCTGACCCGTAACTTGGCCGGGGGTGTTACACATGATTGTTCCCGTGGATATGGCTAAGTCGTTTAATTTCAGGCGAAGCAAAAAACAGTGGACACACGCTGGTGGCTCTCCACCAAAATAGTCACGTAGTTCACCTTTAACATAGCAACTTAACCCGTTGCCCAATATTATAACTATGACCCAATTTTTGACACGGTGCATTAACTACGCCCTCCTAAATATCTGCTGATAACCCCAAGTGTTACATTTAATGGACTTACTAATTAAAATAAACAACATGGGGCAAAAGCACAAACAATTAGCATCACATACACTTATTAGGAACATTTTTTAAGTAACATGAAAAGACTCACACGATTACCCTCCATGCTGAAATCTGGGGATACTGAGCTACAATTGCAATACATTTCTCACAATATCATATGTTTTTATGGTGCCTATGACCCATATAAATTCACTCCACTTTTGCCTCTCAGTAAGTGTCAGTCATGCACATATCTCTGGAATAATCTGTGTATCTCTCTTTGCCTTGAATTAGCTCTTTTTAAAGCCCTCTTTTTATGTCATTCTATCATCCTCTCCATCTCCCTCCGCTCCCCTCGCTAAGATGTCTACCCTGAGGGCTCCAACCATTCAATCCTGATGGTCACACGGCACAGCAGTACAGAAGATACGAGTGACATGACACGCTATATCAATGTGGACGCTGAAACGCATGTGTACGCACAATAGTCTGAGTGAGTGAGCCAGAAGCATGCGATGAGAAGAACAGATTCAGGGAATTTAAATTTAAAATGTGACGGAGAGCCTGAGGAGCAAATGATAGTAACATGGACATTGATGAAAATGAGTATGGTCACAATGTTGCTAGCACCATGTTATTGATAGGTTGCTTAATTATAGGAGGGAAATTGGCATTGGAGTAGTTCTTGCTTCTACCTTGCAGTTAAGGAGCTTTTGTGTGTTCCCTGTCGTGTGACCCCTTTGGCGGGCTGTGTCCTCCTGTATTAAATGTAATATCAGAATCAGAATCAGAAAAGGTTTATTGCCATTGTCAATCAACAGAATTCACAAACATAGGAACTTGTTTCGGTGTTAAGGTGCAACATACAACACAGAGCAATAATAAAAACAACATATCTGAAAACACAAGGGCATGCATTAGATTTAAAATTACTATAGTATAAAATAAAGTTAAAAATAGGCTTATTATGTACACAAGAATTTACAGTTACATTTACAGATGTGAGTGCAGAAGGGACAGGTGTTAAGAAGTGTTCATGAGTCCAATGGCAGAGGGAAAGAAAATATTCTCGTGGCGGAGGTTCTGGTCTGATGGGCCGTAGCCTCCTGCCTGAGGGGAGTGGTTCAAATA
Organism: Chaenogobius annularis; assembly: GCA_015082035.1. Taxonomy (NCBI): domain Eukaryota; kingdom Metazoa; phylum Chordata; class Actinopteri; order Gobiiformes; family Gobiidae; genus Chaenogobius; species Chaenogobius annularis. The sequence goes on along the minus strand of BJKM01000063.1, from coordinate 1,269,484 downwards.
GTCCAGGGTGAGAAGTCTCAGCTGTGATCCGACCTGCTCGTCCCAGAGCCCTGGAGATGTACAGGTCCTGCAGAGATGGAAGTCTGCAGCCGATCACCTTCTCAGCAGAACGCACAATGCGCTGTAGTCTCTGTTTGTCCCTGGCTGTGGCTCCAGAGTACCACACGGTGATGGAGGAGGTGAGGATGGACTCAATGATGGCCGTGTAGAACTGCACCATCATCTGCACTGGCAGCTTGGCTTTCCTCAGCTGCCGCAGGAAGTACATCCTCTGCTGGCCTTCTAGATAAAAAGATGGCGGTACGGATTAAAACATGATACCTGCCCAGGACGAACTTGGTGGTTTGGAGTTGGGGCTAAGCTGCTGTAGGTGTTAGCCTCAGTAGAACGTACGTGTGGCTTTCCCCGGCCCTTTTTGTCGAGTCCTGCCGTGGACTCAGACCGTGAAGTTAAGTGTTTTAGCTGGGGCAGCTCCTGTGTTCTGACCTGGACATTCAGCCTAGGGGCCTTGTGTGGATCGTGGCCCAGATGGCTCTGGAAGGATTCCAGAATGCCTGAGCTTTCCAGTGCCGACCAGACCGACCACTTAAGGGGTGGGGCCTGATGTACATAGGCCAGTCCAGTGCAGTCTATGTACTGATTTTTCACTGACTTTGGTTGGGCTGTTCTGTTTACTGTGTGTATAATGTGATGTGTATTTGATATTGGATGTAGTTACCCCTCTGCATCCCATTTCTTTTTGTGTGGGGGACGGCTCTAAGCCACTGTCTATAGCTTATGTTTTATGCACTTGAGTCTCACCTGGTCAGAGGCTGTTTCCTCTTCGGAAAAAAACGAGACCTTTCTCTTTCCTGGGTGTCTCACCAGAGTTTCGCCTCTCTCATCTCTCTCCCGCTGGGTGCACTACAGGAGTCTGCAATTCCTGTGTATTTAGTCCAGCTTCCTCCCACAATCCAGTCATAATGAATGAGTCACTCTGTTGTAATTTGCCCTTAGTGAATGAGTATAGTCTTACTTATAATAATGCCCTATGTTCGCACTTTAAATTAGGCCTCTCTATGCGCTCCTGTATTCATTTTTTATTCAATCTGCACACTCTGTGGTACTTTTACAGCTCTGGGGTGGAGTGACAGAAGAAAGGCCGCTGTTTCAGAAACCACTCCCTACTGAGAATTGAAGTGTCGACCTTTGGGTTAGTGGGCAAAGGGTCTAATCACTTGGCAACTGACGCTCAAAGTCCTGGGGTTTGAATGTAAAATATTCCATCGAAAAATTCAGTCTCACCAGAGACAATTGTGGCTTAAGGTTACAGCTGGAATCACAACATTGTATTATTTAGTCTATATAGACTTTTCCAATGTTTGTAAAAAAAAATTGCACGTTCAATTAGCCCGTAAGGCTAGGAGACATGGCATGAGCCTCCAAACATCACAAACTAAGAAAAATTAAGGCTATTTGGTGACTGTCATCAACCAGAGCCTCATTAGAAAACGTTACCACATATTGGTGGAGAGATTGATATCGTTAGTGATTAGTGTCAAAATTACAAACAAAAAACATTTCTTAAAGCTACGTTAATCTGGATAATTTGTATATCCTATAAGAGAACTTTGTAAACTAGAAGATGAAGTTAGATGATGATAATCATGATTCTTTCGCAAATGTTAACACATCACATAAACAACAATCTGTGCCGTCCACAAGTGACGCAAAAACAGTATATTTTTTTTACCCCATTGAAATTAATGGAATTGAATGTAAATATATAAATATATAGGGATAATGTATGTATTAGCCTAAAACATCAAAATATGGGCAAGGACCAAAACAACTGAACTACACAGATTCATTCCACTTGTACTGTTGCTGAACTAGTGTACTTCTTAACTCACTTTCCTTCTCTCCCTGTCGTCCCCTCCCTAATGTCTCTGGATCGCTCTGTTATGTTCTCTCTTTTCTGCACTAATTGCCTCCCTCTGCATCAGCCGGTCCCCTGCCACTCATCTACCTTCTCCTCACCTACTCACAGGTCTGACAAGAGAGCTGCTCGCCCAGACGACACACTAAACATTGATATTATATGCTTTGACAAATGCTTATGCTCCTTCACAAAATCAATATATTTCATACAACTTTGTGTTCAATTCCAGAGGGAGTTGTGATGGCAGAACTGTAATGAGTAATGTCCTTCAGTCTTAATTGTGACAGGGTCACATCTTCTGCTGTGTGCACTAGTTTTTTCCCTTGCTTGATCATTTTCATTTTGCTACTTGGCAAAATGTAAATGATAGGTGCGTTATAAAACTTCTCGTCATTGGTCCTGCTGCTGCTTGACTGCAAGAAGATGTGATTCCTTTACATGGAATGTTACACATTAAGGCATTAAACCTAAATCTGTCTTCATGGAGACAAGCCGAGGACGCTGCTAGGCCAAGGTACAGGTCAAATCTATGGACCATTCACAGTAAGGCTCATTTTATTTCAAGGTTTAACACTTCAAGAAAGGTAATAACATCTCTATGGAGACAAGCAAATGAAGCAGGCCCTCCATCTGGAAAGATAGAAACCTCAGAAAACATTGTGACTAAATTAGATTTACTTTAACTAATTCCTCAGAAGCAACAGATCTCAAAAAGGACTAGGTGTGACTAATAAATGAATTGGAATTTGTATATTTATATGTTGTAGATTTAATTAGAGACAGGACCAGAAACTCCCACACATGAGACAACACACGAGATTGTGTCCACAAGAATGAGACAGGATGAGAATTTGGACATAAATTATTCACAATTTTAGATTTGTTTCATATTTTTGGTGTCATTATAGTACTGCTTTTTTAACAACGGCTCCTCAAACAGTGAAACTCATCGGCACTTCAAGCCTCGTGTTCAAACGTTACGCACATGAAATAAATATACAAACAAATACCGTCATTTTATTTTATGGGGACATAGGGAGAGTCGTATTTACCATATATTTTTTTTGTAATGCATCCTCACTTTAGACGTGTAATAAATGTGTGGTTTTTAGTATTTTTCATTTGATCCACCCACTTTTTGTTCACAGCATTTACCCTTGATTTTATGAATTGTGTAAAAGTATACTTTGGGTAGGAAGAAGGAAGAAAAATAAATTCATGTTTTGAATTACGCAATTATGCAATGCTATGCATTTGTACGAATGCTTGTGCATTTTCGTTACATGTGACATTGTTGAAAACAATTACAAGCCATATTTCACACGGAGGTGTGGGTGCTCCATGAGAGCTCCTGAAACTCCATTTGTTCCTATGGGACCTAAAATGACTGTAAGAAGAGTGATTTTGCACAGGTAAAAAATGAAAATCAAAAAACGCATTATTTTCGGCCAGTCTGGGGCCGGTAATACCGGCACAAACAAAAATGATTTTGTACCTGTTATATGGGAAATACATGGGTGTTTCAAATAGTGAAACTGTGAAAATGAACCCACTTTTTGAATCCAGGCAAAGAAAATTGGTTAATAATAAAAACAAACCAAGACCTATATATTTTTTTTCTCTTGCTTGAAATGTTTAAGTCGGACCCCATGTCAAAAATTGCTTTAAGAGGGAAATATAAGACTCAGACTTTTTGTTTGAACCAAAACATTATTTCTCTTATGTGTGCAGTGTGCACAATCTTGCGATATCTTATGGCCCAATATATTGTCCCATCCCTCGAGTCAACACATTTAAATATAAATAATATTGTATAAAGTTTATTACAAACAAATATTCCCGTCTCTCATTCATAAGTGCTTTTTGTGGTGGTTTGCAAAAGCCCACTAAACAATGATACTGTATCTGTCACTATCACCAGCAGCAGTAAAGTTCAAACCACTCAAATCTATGTCAATAAACTACATTGTGCCACCCTGACCCACAGTTAAGATTGTCCAATGATAACTTGTGACCCTTTGCCAATCTCTTTGATGGCGAGCTGACGAGACAATTTTTCTATTTCTAGCCTTGATCTTATCACTCGTAGCACTCCATCTGCAGTGGAGGAGGCATGTGTGAAGTGTCCTCGTAATATTACCTATCTCTTTTCTTTTCTGCTTTCTGTGACTCGGTCTAGTCCTTTCCTACATTCTCTCTCTAGCACTCACTTGTGGCTTGGAATCATAGTCTTTTGCATGTCACCTGTCACATTTTGGAGTCAGTATATTTCTTTGCAACTTGGCCCTCTCTGCTACATGATCCTAAGCAGCTGGCAGAGCTTTCGATTCGGAAAAAGCGGCATTCCAGAGATTTTGTGGAGAATATTGCGTACGCTGTTGAGGAATTGCGTACGCTGTTGAGGAATGGTGTGCAGTGAGGTAAGGCTCTGACACGTTAGATACTGTTCAAACAAAATACATGTGTCCAAGCATGAGATTGGGTACTTTTGAAACTTAAAAAATACATAAAAAAGAATATTGTGAGAAAACGTATTTGTTGCTTATGAGCATCATACATAAACAGAAAACAAGACAAAATGATGAAAAAATACATCTCATCTTCGTCTCTAAAACCAATTCAAATATGCTGTCTTATGAAATAGCTTGGATGGCTGAGAGTATTCAAAACACAATCGTAAACTGTTACTATCCTGTACATATAAATACTGAATCCACAAATAGTGAATTTGTGACAGATTCAGTTAAAGTAAAAATGGCACTGTCATTTGAATTGAATCTACACTTAAGGTCTTTATTATGGTGCAATACTGGCGCACATTTATTTGTCAAGCGGGGTGTCCACTGCACGATTTTGACCATTCTGCGGTTAGAAAAGCAAAAGATTTCTGATGGTGGGGAAAATCTTTAGTCGTGGTGCTTTGTACGTGTCACAGTGAGACAGGGACAAAGATTAAACGTCATTATGAGCTGCGATTTGTATCAAACCTATCTGATGGTTTGGGATCGTGGTCGCGGAGTGAGCCCTCCTCACGCTGCGTCAATTAAAATACGATCAATCACTCTGCTGCAAACAGGACCATATCTCCTCATTTTGCTTTCATTTAGTAACTTTTACAAACACAAAAAGTAGCAGTACCAGTAGCGTGTTGCGCATGCATGTCGGGAATTTACATGCAATGAATAGAATTCTGGCATTTTAAACCCCCATTTAGAAAAATAAAGGTGTACTTATAGAGTATGTTTTTATTTGTCAAATAAAAACTACTGGCCCTTTTTAGAGTATGGTTGCTAGGTAACAGTTATGGAATTACCTCTGTCACATCTGCTGCCGATGTCCACCTAGGAAATAAAAGTTTAAACATCACCAAAGTTGTCAAAATAGGGAAAATTGCCAAAATTGTAAAATCTTGGCTGTAAACATATTAACTATGTTTTGAAAGGTGTAGGCTTTTAAAGGGGGGATGGGGGCTACCCAGCCGGTAACTAGCATCCATCATGCGATTATTTTAGAAAATTCAACTGAATATCTTTCAAACTTTGAAGTTTAAACTCAAATGCTCAATAGTTACCAACTTTTTTAAACCTGATCCAATCAGATCTGAAGCTAAGCAGGGATGGGCCTGGTTAGTACTTGGATGGGAGACTTATGGAATACCAGGTACCAAAGGGGGGACGGCAGTGCACACTGCTGTAGTGTCCTTGAGCAAGACACCTTGCCTCCAGTGCCTCAAGTATGCTGGTGCATGAATGAGAGAGTGTTTGTGGAGAAAATAAGCCTATGGCTACAATCCGGCGTGTTCATTAACATCCACTGTCCAGAACAAAGAAATAAAATAAGAATAATTACGGAACTAATAGGCCTCTCGCCAGCTTGTGGGGCTCTGGTCTAATGACATCCCCAGCAAGCTTTTAAACTTTTTATTTTTCCCCTGAAAATTCGTCCCAAAAAAAAAAAGGAGGGTGATTTTACTTCAAAACCTGAGGTGGAACGGTGCCCTAGAGATATATATGTTTATAAAATGTTTTTGCCTTTTTTATGCACCCTTTATTTCTCCAATGAATTAATCTATCTATGTCAAACAGCTTAAAAAGCTAGCTAAAATCAGTTTAGCTTATTTTCCACAAATGTTCTGATCTTATTGTATATATTGGATTTTTCTTTGTCTGCACATTCTTTAAGTTTTGTATGCGCATATTTTTTATCTTATTTGGCATAGTCTGTACTTTGTTTACTATTGTTATATGTTGTACCTTACCATCAAAGCAAGTTCCCAGTTGGTGAATTTTGAATAAAACAACTTTTCTGATTCTGATTCTTCATTGTCTGTTTAGTATTTTGTACTTCATATGTTACAGCATGTGTATACATGTACATGTTTTACTTGTCCCCTTTGCTTACCATGTCTGACTCAAAATCTCAGACTTGCTGTTTCTTTCAGCCCCATTCTTTTCCCACAAGAGCTGTGAAAGCACAATGCTTGTTATTAAATTTCTGATACCATTTATCTCCCTTTCAGCACTTCCATTAGCTCCGCCTGCTCCCTGTCATTCAGGCAGGGCTTCCTCCTTTCTCTGGCTCTCATACACGCTTGTCTGTGGCCCCTCATCATTATTCTGTCTCTGGGCAGGTGAGTTCAGCACTCTCACCCTGCTCCAGCCCCACAGTCCCCACACACCATCCATTCATTCTGTTAGTGGTGAGTGTGCCATTGTTCACTGTCGTCATTTGATCCTGGATATGTCATGGCATCACAGCTTCACCACAAATGGATTTACTGCACACAGAGAAGTCACTGTAATTGAAATTAAGAATGGAATACTGGACTTTTCCCAGAGCTAGTGTCCTTTAAATATTGAACGATGTTCAGGTATGGTCAAAGAAAGATTTTTTTGATGGATGGTTTCCAGAGTTTTGGTGGTCCTTTTGCAATAATGGTCAGAGGAGGTCCTTTCACCTGGCATTGAATATGTCGCTTCCCGTTCCAGTGCTAAATGGAAAATACTAAATTATATATGAATGTATGATAGGTTACAAACAGGCTTCGGACCGTTTCTGCAGAATTTGACAGAAACAGAACACTCTTCTGCAGAAGAGTGGTAAACACATCAGCGAAGTCAGAGAAGAATAACCTACAAATATTACATGTTCAAGCACATATATATTGAGTCTGCGGTCTGTCTCACACAACACACCTTTACCCTGCATCACTGCTTAAGATAAGGGGGCAGCTTTTAAAAAACACACTGGTCAAGACACATGAAGACATACTGTAAATTTCAAACAATCTTCTTTAAAGTTGCACGATAACTTCCACCATCTAAAATGAATATACCAGGCTGTTTGAGGATCCTACCTCCAAGAGGAGTCTAACCCAGACTGGCTCCAGGTCCTCTTTAGACTTGAAAACAAGTCAGCAAAAACAAATATAAACAGAAAATCTGAATTTTTCACAAAATATTGACATCATCTTGTGATCTCACTGTATTTCCAGAAAACTTAAATATCGAGCCGACATGCTTAGCAAAACTGTAACGGCTGTTTTCTGTTTGTCAATCTAGGACACTCGCTTCATGGTTGAAAACATTATAATATTGTGGAACATTCCGGACAAAGCAATAACATCTCCACGCAGACCAGCCGGTGGAAAGGTTCATGGTTACTTTATTATATGGCGTGGGTTCTGCAGTGAACTAAAGACATGGTTTCCCACACAAAAAACACACAACCAGTATCAGCCAATATGTATACAAAAATGCAAGATAAAGTCCCCACATGGCGCTCAGGGTTCCACCAGTCAGGGCAAAAGGATGCACACAACCTCTCTCTACCAGAAAGTAACAATGAACACCTTTAAGAAGTCTGATAATGTCAAAACACAAACTAAAGAAGAGGCACTTGCAGCAGTGACTATCAGCCCTCTCACATGCGTTCATGTCAGACTAAAACGTGATAAAAGAAGTGCTTCTGACTGCAGCGTTGCTTTAAAGTTTAATGACACGGCACACATCTCCCAGTGCTCACATATCTATCAGTGGAACAGCTGAGAAAACCCTCTGCCTCAGCACGTTGGTCGTCTCGGGAGGATTTATGCAGGCACCACTCTGTTCCAGCCGTCAAAGGTGTGAGTGCTTCCTGCTATTGTAACAAGCCTACAACTTCCAACGTTCCAAACATCATCGTGTGAGAGTTAGTTTGAGAGTGCCAGACGACCCTGCCCACACCATAAGGCCTGTATTTCCAGGAGAGGGTCAGTGTCCACGCCAATGTTTTTAAAAGTGTATTTATTGTTCAGTTTCTGGCTTTTGTTTGACTCGCAGGCTAGTCTTTGGAAAGTATCTGGGCCATGTGGAAAAAAAGGGTACAATGTTGAGAATGGGCGAAACAGGCAGTCAGATAAAGACAAAATAAATAAAGGGCGGTATGAAGCTGTTGAAGTAAATGCTTGAAAGCCAGTGGTTGAACTGCCGCCTGCTTCATGCCACAGCAATGTAACGCGTCATTGCTTTTCCTGGAATGTTCCACAGTATAGCATTGGTGAACAAGAAGCCAAATAAACATGCATTTGGGTTCGCTTCTACACTGTTCAGAACTTGGTCTGGTGTCATCACTTGCTTGTTTCCATGAAGATAGAGAAGTTGATGCCATATTGTGGACCATTCCAAGCAAAGCATCATGGAGACAAGCTGGTGGGAGAGCCTGCACCAGTAAAGTCACCTAGTGCTCCTTAAAGAATGGAAGAATACTAATGCCTTTGATTAGGTCATAGGTTATAGTTATATGGTGCCCCAAAATTAAAATACATTAATTTAGAAGGTAAGACAACCTTATCTATTTGTGATCAAATGTTTAAGCATAGTAAAATATTATTTCTTAAAGATTTTCCCAAGATTCATGTTGGATGCCCTTCCTGTTGCGACCAGTGAATGGGCGTTCCAAACAAATACCAGTGAATCACACTGGCTTATTTTAGATAATCATGTCCAAATTGCAACTAAAAGCAATGCTATGTCAAGATTTTACCAGCAGCAGCCAACACATATATGTTTAAAGATTTGAAAATGGGTGTTTGCGTCATGGGGTAGAATAAGGATAAACAGCCATTTTATTTCCTAATGGCACTGCATGCATCACTGTCACTGTCTCCTATGTTTAGACGGGCAATTTTCCACTGCCACATTCATTCACTTGATATTTGTTATCAGAAAGGTCAAAACAGCAAATGTCAAAAGGTAGCCTGCTATTATAAGGAATGGATGGAGTATTTTCAGGAGACTTCATGGTTGAGTAGTTACCGTATTTTCCGGGCTTTTAGCCGCTCTCCTATATAAGCCGCATTGCTCTATTTTAAAAAAACGATAATAAAAACAATACATAGCCGCACCTTTTGTATAGGCCGCAGAACTCTTTCCTTGACTTTGGCATCGCATGAGCTCGTCCCGCTGTCCCCCTCCAGCGTGCTCTCCCCTCCAGCGTCTCACGTACATTCATTGATGTTAAGCTTGCGTGCCAGCCGCGCGGCTTCCTAGCAAGATCGATGGCCTTCAGCTTAAAACTTGCTTCGTACGAACTTCTTCGTTTGGTTCCATAATGATGCGGCAAGAATTTGAAAATAATTTATAGTTGGTAATTTGTCGTCCGTGTTCTATTTGCTCGCTGAGTAAAAAAGCAACATCTGCTTCTTTGCTTAACTTTTCTGTAGTTTTGATTCCAATTCCGGTTAGTTCGCCCCTAGCGGTGAAAGAAAAAAACCACAGAAAAGCCGCAGCCTCTAAATAAGCCGCATGGCTCAAAACATCTGACAAAAGTAGCGGCTTATAGCCCGCAAAATACGGTAATTGCTCCTGACTTCCCCCGGTGGCCAACAGTGGAACTAATCCCAAGTGGCATACGTAGCACTTAATTGAAGTGCAGAACCAGCAGTGGTCATTAAACTTTTGAATCTATGTTCTATATCTGATTATAAATGCTTTCTAAGTGCTGGTAAATTGTGAAATTTAATTACATTGGGCCAAATATGCACTCTTCATTATGGATAGCCACAACTGAATACATTTTGGCATTGCACAGAATTCGACATATTTCCAAGAATTAGATTCAAATTCAAACGATTGCCTATTGATACATGTTTTTGCGTTTAAAGTGAAGAGCATGTATTCTCCACTGCATCCTTGAATTCTTGCTGAGTGATGTTCAAGGCCCTGACATACTACTATTATTGTGTTATTTAAAAAAAAATGTCTTGTGCACAATACATAAAGACTGAAGGAGCCTAGCTGGGCCTAATGGAGTGGTTGAAGATGCACCAGAATATGTCTTGCAGCCTAAAACATTTTTGTCATGTTGAAGGAATCATTCTCTCCTTTGTTTCGAGTGAACAAAAAGTTTTCAGAAACAAAGATTGTTTTGAAATGACACTGTTTTGGATCTGACACGGTGAGAGATTTCAACAGAGTTTATGATGGGAAACTAATCTAACCTTTTTCACAACACTTTTTTTTTTTATCTTTCTGTCTGTTTATATATTTATTTTTAGTAACTCATTACTTCCAATCATTGTTAGTAACTCAGTTACTTCACTCATTTTTGTATACTTTTTCCTTGCTTTGTCTGTGGCATGGCAGCATCCTGTGGACAAGGCACAGATGTCGGATTCCTTTTCTCATGACGGGGCATCCAGATTAAACTGGGTTTAGACTGTGCGATCTTTGGGAATGTTGGCTCCTCCATGCGTCTGTGTTTTACAGTGTACAGAGGGTTACGAGCTGAGATTACCTGCTCACGATGAGCCCAGAACTGCTGATCGTACGATCGCAGGGGTTTCAGATGTTTGATATTTGTTGTGAGTTGTAGAGTCTGAGGTCTATTGAAGTGCGTAAGAGTAAACAATGCTCGTAAGGGCAGGAAGCATGGAGATGAACTGGCACAAGAGCCTCTGACACGTCCAAAAAACTGAAATGTTTTGTGGCAAAGCCTGTGACGGAGCAGTGCTAAAATTAACAATGTCCTCAGTTTGCTAAGGTTCGATGAACTTTTGGATGTTTAAATGTGCTCTGTGTCCCAATAGTGGGACCACAAACGTGCCCACAGCGCTGCACACACGCCTTCTGTAGCTGAGGATCATAGCCCTCATATGAGCAGGTAAAATGTCTGACCATCACTCTATACAGTGCACTCACTCCAGTGGTGTGCTTTGGCTCCCCTCGTATGAGATTCAATCATGGTGTGAGTTTAGGATTCATTTGGAACATCTTACAATCGTACAACATTGCATTATGCTGCCCGAGCTGCCCAGTGCTACCAAACCATAGAAGGACATAGATTGATGGACTTTACAAATCTATTTTGAATGGAAGAGTTGTTGTTATAGTAATGTGAGGATTGGGGCGTTCTCAACTCAAGTATCCTTCTAAAATTGTTCATCATTGAATGCTTTGTGTTGCATCGAGAATAGTATTACCATTTAACATGAATCTATGGTTCTTTAGTTACTCTTTCCAAGATGTTGTGAAACACTTTTATGCTTCATACCTTTTATAGACTGTTAAATCACTGCTGGTAGTTTAAAAGATATATGCTATCATTTTCCCCATGAATATTGCAAATAGAAATAAAAGGATAAAAGGGGCTTCTTAATGGAAAAAGCTAGTTATTATTTGGATACAAGCTCATTCTGCTTCCACTGCTGACACTAATGCATCCGTCATTCTGAATCTCATGATTGTGTGAGTGCAATGCTGAGACATCTGAACTATGTGGCAGAAAATGTCCAAGGTGACAGGAGAAATGCAGTGGAAGATAAGACCATTTTCTACCCGGCTATGTTAAATATAGGCTCATTAAAAATATAAAGAAACAAGCAGTAGGATGGGGCTAGGAAAGGAGTTTGCCATAAGTGTATCAAGAGAGTGAAAAGCAATGGACAGGTCTGAGTTATTTAAGCAGCCGTGGTGATGACGGGATAGAGAGATATTGTTAGAAGTAATGGAAATATGAAGGTTTGAGTTTTGCATGCAAAGAAGAGGGGAGATAGAGAAAGCCCCTGTCTGTATCCTCCTCTCTCATCCACCATTCAAAAGGCAGCTCAGTTTTCGACCAGAAAAAAGATGGGACAAATGAACCATTGTCAGGTTTGACTTTACTTTTTTTAATTGAAAAGTGAGGCGGGGGAAGTGAGAGAATAAGACAAAGAAAAGCAGACAAAAGGGAGGTTGAGATTGGATTTAAAATTAGACAGTTTTGAAACAATATCTATCTTTTGTGGCAATATCCCTATTATAATGCATGTATTTTAAATGTCAGCTGGGATAGCACAGAAATTCAAGGAATTAATGTGCTACAGAGAACAGCCTGAAGGCTGTTTAAATGCATTTGCAAGTTGTAAATAGACAGTAGATGTAGATAGATTACTCATTTTGGGATTATTTGAATTGTTGTATTCTTGTTTAAACATAAAAGAGGACATATTATGTAAGATTACCTTTTATGAGGTTGAAATCATGTTATAATGGTGTTATTTCATTTGATTCATGAACGAAGGTGGTGTGGCAATCAGGAGACACAGTAGATTTCCAGATAGTCCAGCGGTCTATGTGGGCTGGTATTAGGGTTTGTTTGATGCAAGATGAGAGCGATGGGAGATGCACACGCAGCCAAAGGACCGAATCAGACAAGCAACCATGGCCACATAAACAGTCCTCTGCTGCAGCTCTCTGAGGAGCTGTCTGTCAGCCACACAGTGCTAAGTCATGTCTTCATTCACAAGTAGCCCAAAACCTCAGGAAAATTCCTCTAGTACATAATGCGATCTCAAGGCAACTGAATACTTTACAAAATGAAACCATCTGCATGGATGAGCCACAGGAAGGTAACAATTCCAGCTAAGTAAATTCTTAAAATGTTTGTGAGTTCACAAACTCTTGAGGATCCATCTTGTCTGGCTTCCATTGGAACTTAACCAATCACAGGACAGCATTGTGGTTTGGGCGGATGCCAAAGGTGAAGCTCCCAAAAACCCAACACAAACATGGTGGCACCAAAGGACGTACTTCGGCCTATTTTTGCAAAAAAAAATTGACAATTTTGTTTTTTAAAAACTTGCGTATAGAGGTGTATTGTATATTTGTGGAGAAAAGATGTCCCTTCTGGATTTAACAAAAGTTAGGCGTCTCAGCTTGTTCCTGTTTGTGATGCTATGACCAGTCATCATGATGTTAATATTTTTCTTTTATTATTATTATTATTATTATTATTATTATTATTTTGTCAGGACGGTGCATGTTAATAAACATACATTAAACACATGCTGTAAACACGCCGGATTGTAGCCATGGGCTAATTTCCATCTGTTGTCCCGCATTACACTCATAACACTCTCATTCATACTTGACAAGGTGGGTGAAGTGGCTTGCCCAAGGACACAATGAAAGCATGCTCTCCATTGATAAATTGGTACTGCTACAATTAAGGATCTACTATAAGTATTATAGTTTAATACTAAATACCCCCAAAAAACATACAATTGACAAAAGCAGTAACAAATATGGTCAACAAGATTTTTTTAGAATCTTAAAGGAGCCTAATGTTACATAAGGGAATGAGAATGTAGCTTTAGATGACTGAAGTTGGTTCACAGATGAGATGCTCTGTCCTCCTTCTGAACTTGGACAGAAACGTCAGTTAGAATGCTTAATCGCACTGACTAAAGAGGTCATTTATTTCAGTATATTATTACCCTGCAGAAAACATTGTGCATCTTGTACATTTGCAGACGTCAGTAGTCTATAGTATTTAGCATTTACAGTGGCATTTAAAATGTGACAGATTAGAGAACACTTGGATAATGTTTTAACTCCATTGGACATGCTTGAAATACCGCAGTGTGTCTGATGCAATTCTAAATTTTCACTCCTTTGTATTTGTATTCATAGATTCTTCTCAAAAGTTACAGCAGATGTCAAGTGACTAATGGGATTTTAAATTAAATGTCCATTAACTGACTTGACAGAGACATTCAAATATGTGGACAAATTATTTTTAGTTTAAAAGTATAGGATATTCATTCAAATTTACACAAGAGCAAAAGACATTTCACATTACAGATCAGACCCAGGCTTCACAGTGAAAAGAATAATTACTAACGTACAAAACAGAATGCAAGTCAAGGAGACAAAAAGAGATGTAAGAGCTCCAAGTGTCCTGGCTCCAACACCACTGCAATAATCACCTGTAAAAATGAATGGCATAGAATATTTGATCTTGCGGTGAGGTTGGCTGGACAGATTACCACATGTACAATGGGCCAGGTCTTTGGACGGGTGCATAATATGGAGCTGGTGCGGTGACCGTAGTTTACTGACAGCCACACAACAGGCTACAGACAAACAACTGATCAGGCTTTAGCCACCAAGGGCCTCGTTTATCAATTCAACTTACTTAACTGCAAGTATAAACTGAAAAATGGCATGTATTTTTTGTTTTTCGCATGTGATTTACTACTGGAAAGTGCACATATTATTTCTGCCGTCAAACCGATATGTAAATGAGAGTATTCAGCGGACCCTGCTCATTGATTGAGTGCTTGCGAGAGCCATGTGTAAAGTTAGACACATCCAGATTCAAGTCTGCGCACAGTGTTTGGAACAAGGAGTATCTAACGGGACCCATGAAAACACTGGTGGGAGAGATTATTATCACTTTGGACTTTGATGCGAGATGATGGATCATGATGATACACGCACACACAAAAAAACGTGCACACCTTTTGCATAGGAGCAGTGCAAGCCCGAAAGTGGAACGCTCCGGTTCCGTGGGCGTTAGAGCCAAAGTGCTGCAGGAGTGTATTTTATCACTGCTGCTTTGAAAACAACATGTTATTATTTTATTTGTGTAAACTGGTCCTTTTAGATCATTTTAAATCACATTCAAATGTCGTATTGGTTCACAAATTGCAGAAGTTTGCACCTGTCTCTCCAATCCAATAATATAAAATGTTTTGCCATGAAGATTTTTTCTTATCATAAATCTGGCTGCACCCACTAAACAACTTCATTTGAACATCCTCCACCTCCAATGTTTGTTGATGAAAACGCTACAATTTTAGAGCGGTTAGAACACCCAATGACTCCTTTATCCTCCCTTTGTCCGGGAGAAGTACTGTCCATCTCAGGTCACAAAGAACAGGACAAAGTTCTTTTTTATCACTCAAGCAGTTAAACTCAGAGCATCACGGAGTCCCCTGTTGTGTCTATGTAGCTGTGTATGTTCTATGTGAAAGTTTTTTTTTAGCTGTCGACGTGGCTTTGCAAATCAATTTCCCTGCGGGGACGAATAAAGCTATCTATCTATCCAGCTGTTTTGCACATGAGCAAACGCTTGATAAATGAGGCCCCAAGAGTAAACAGTCCTCCTTTTTATGGCAGCACAATGGGTTTGGAAAGAAGTGAGGCGAGTGACACTCGGTGGCTGAGAGGATAGCACACATGCCTGCCATGTGGGCACGCTGCAGCATCGTGAGTTCGAATTAAACATTTTCTGAATGTCCTTCCACATGCACCATTTGTAAACTCTTCCAGCTAAGGTTGTCCTGACCAAGTCCAGCTCATGATCTGGAGTTGGGTCTCTGATCGCTGCACTCAGGCACTCATATTTCACTACAGGAACTGGCCTACGTTTAGTAAGGACCCGGCGTGATGCGGAAGTACAAAGGTAAGAAAACGAGATGCCATTATATGCAAAAAGCAGCAGGCACGCACTGCTACAGTCATATCATGAGGAAGATTGTGACTTTGCAATAAAATCATTCAAATTTTGCTTTGATAACTTAGATTCGCTGTTGTATTTCAAAACCAAAATTTTGACTTGACTTTTAAATGTTTTTTTCTGGTGCTGAGTGCAAGGGCAGAGTGGAGGAATGGGAGCAGAAGAGGAGCTGTGAGGAGAGAGCAGCTGTTCAGTCAGACAGCCTCAGGGCCAATCTGAGAACGCATGATGATGGGAACACATCCAACCACTGAACAACATGCATATTATTTTATATTATATGTGGTGATATAGGTAACACTTTCTTGTATTTTGCATACACTTTCTAGTCGTCTTCAACAGTGCTGGTCTACAAAGGAAAATGTTGTAACTGTGCCGAATGTTAAACAGAGAAAATATCTTTAAATTGTTGATGTTGTTTGTAAGTTCAGAGATACACTAGATGTCAGTGTGTCAGAGACACACTAGATAGTGTATAAAAGTATTACCATATGAAGAATAAAATGTAGCAAATTACACTCCACATCACTGATTTGAGCTTTGACCTCCAAATGTGTACTTAAAATATTGTAAATGAGGTGGTCTAAAAAAAAGGGGGACTGGATTTTTTTTTTTTTTTTTTTTTTTTAGACAGCCAAAAACGCATTAATGTTTTAGGTTTGTGTTGAATATGAAGTTGCAATACTTCTTATAATTTTTTTTAATTATTATTATTATTATTATTATTATTATTATTATTATTATTATTATTATTATTATTATTATTATTATTATTATTATTATTATTATTATTATTATTGTTATTGATTATTGTTATTATTATTATTCACGTATATCATGAGTTATTAATTTCTCATTAGATTGCAGATTTTTCATCAAAACTACAAACTATAAATTCTCCATGTACTATTTTGACAACAATTGACTTAGATGGTCTGCTACATTCACTTCATATTGTATTTGGATGTAAACATATATTTATATTGCATACTACAGCATATAGTCAAAATAGGTTGCGCTTTTATATTTCATTTAAGTTCAAATTGTACCCTAATCATAAGCAGGAGCAGTACCAGTTCAAAGGACCCCAACTATTGTTTGAAAGTGCATAACTTCATTTTATATTCATTTGAAGCATATAAAATAGTTTACCCAAACTGTGAAGCCTTTGATATCCCCTCCACCTTTCTGAACATCACCTTTATTATATTGTCAATCAAAAACATAAAAAAAATCAAAAAATCTTCTCACCACATGAAGTCCATTCATCATTCATTGGTTTGAACAGGCCATCCTCTACTTCAAAGCTTCACTGAAAAGGTAATGAAAACAAGGCTATTATGCGTGCAAAATATAATACAGGAGATAGGGGGGGAGTTGCCCCAAACTGCAGCCTCAGATCACACAGAGGCCCAGTGGAGGATGGATCTTGTGTTCATTTGAAGTGTTACAAAACTTCATTTGTGCCGTCTTGATCTCACGAGACCAACATACGTGATGTGTCAGGGCAAGGCGGACTGAAGTCAGAGGCAACTTGGACACAAATCTAATCACCATGCCCTCAAAGACTCCTTGGAGTAAATTAACCTATATTTGCACTCAATGGCCAAAAAATAAGTAAAATTAATAAAACAAATACACACTTGGAACAGGAGAAAATGCAATTCAACGCAAGAAAAAGGTTGATTTAGTTGAAAAAGTAGAAACATCTTACAATATTTGCAAGTGAAAATTGTCAACAATGCGCTGTTATTCATTTGTAACCTGAAAAAAAATAGAAAAACAATGATAGTTTAGGGTTTGCACACACAAAAGGTAAATATGTTGTTGCTTTGTTTTCTTTGTCTATACCAAAAGAGCACTAAATGGCTGTGCTTGTACCTTCTGCCCTCCCTCTTCTTTTTTTACTCTCTCAGGGCAATTATCTTGCTTTACTGCTGCTCTAGTTTTACAGGCTCAGGAGCAACAGTATAAGACCTAATTAACACTCACGTACAGATAGACCTGAGTACAAAGACTTTTTATTGTGCTCCCGTCCCAAGTGGCAAACGTGCTGCATATATTCAAAATAACAGTGAACAATATCCTAAAATTTTCATTTTCATCTGCTTATTAAGGATTAGTAATGACTGGAGCGATTAGTATGCACCTTAGGCAAAACAATGAGTAGTTAGAGCTATTGAGTCAGGCAATTTTTGGATGGAGAAGCAGCCTCGGACCAGTCTATAAGATTCTAAAGACCATATCATTGTTTTTTTTTTCAAATATGACATTATTATTGCATGGGCTTATATTCACATGAAACAAAACATAAGGATGACTGTCTGTGTTTAAATTAATCATAAGCTTTGCCATTGAACAGGATTTTAAAGGTGCACTCTGTATATTTTATGTAAGCCATTATTTTCCTGTTTATGTGTGACTACAGTGTCCTGCGCCCTCCAACCTTGACATCATTCGATTCTAAAACAGGAACACAACCTTTCCTTTCCAATCGTCTGTGACATTTTGGGACAGCAGTGAAAAACTTGTGACAAGTGCCTATATGTGGATGTCCATCTCTTTTTAAAACTACTGCAAAAGAGTCATTCCTATTTATTTGCTCAGGGCCAGTAAACATTATTAAGTTCAGCTCAACAGAGGATGTATAAACACTGATCCAGAGGAAGCAGGCTGTGTCACAACACCATTACCTGAGGACAACATTTCAGATGGCAGGAGTCGGAGATGGGGGTCACATAAGCATTTTACCCAAAACAGGCTTTGAAGAGGAGAATTGTAGCTGAGTTTTGTAGCTTTGGACATTTAGAAAACATGAACTACTATTGCATTTAAAAGTAGAGTTTGTAATTATAAATGGAATTGGATATTATAGGATATATGTGTAAGTCTTGTTCTATTCATGGGTTTCAGCTTCCTGTTTAAAGGCACTATTTTAAGTATACTGTACTTCCCAACTACAGGACCAACTACTAGACCATTATTTTAAAAATGGGAATAGGTTTGAGCATGATAAAAATGTTTTATTGTTGTTGTGTTTAAAAACTCATTGGAAAACAGGTGCAAAAAAGCCCAGAGTGCACCGTGAAAAACATTAAAAACAACCACATAAACAATGGACATAAGCTACAAAACATTAAAAGCACCAAGACACATTTTGACACTGAAATACACAAACTAAAATAATTAAGTGTCCAAAGTGCATTGATCAAGCTTGTGGGAAGAAGCTCTGAGCATGACGAGGTGTTTTACATTGATCAAAGCACTGTTGCCATCACAATTAACAATTCACAAAATTAACAAAATATCTGAATTGTATAAAGCAGGGGTTTCCAAACTTTCAGACCAGGACTGCCAAAATGCAACTGAGTTTGGACCCCCAGTGTGGAATGAAATTGATGCCCGTATTATGTTTATTGTTGTTTATTTGAATAGTTTGTGTGAAACCAATATATAATAGATTGGGAACCACTGGTCTAAAGTCCTAAAAATGGCACCTACGAACTGGAAATCCATGAGTAGAACCACATGAATATGCAACATTTTGTTTATCAGATTTTAAAGGGGCTGTATCCTTTTTTTTTAATTTTTTTTTTATGTTTTGCCCAGTAAAAGCTATATTAGGTAAAATCCGATTTTGTTTTTTGCCCAAATGTGACCTGGATTTCATGACAGTGTGAACAGTCAGAATCAGATTTTTTCAAATGCAACCGGGACTCCTTCATGTGTGGTACTGAATCTTATTAAATCGTCCAAATCTTTTGCAAAGTGACAGCAGTCTGAACACGAAGGTCACAATAATCTGATTTCTGACAATCTGAAATGAAACAGATGTCACCGTTTTAAATTTCAAAAATACATTAAACCTTCAAACGCCTGCCAGACAACAGCAGCAAAGCAAGAAAGTGCAAACAAACGTTAAGTTATAAGCTGAATTTGTTTTGTAAAGTGTGACAAAGAGCAATTATAAACGACAAAATATAAAGATGACTGTATGCGTGTATTGACGAAGGGTGTTCATCATTACAGTCTGTCTCATGATGTGACAACCCCAGCACAACCCCTGGATCTGCCCTGTTTCTTTTCCCCGTCCGACATTTCAGAGGTGTTGGGTTCACACATGAAAACTGATATAAGTCACATTTTATTTGCAATGTGAACCACCTTTTCAAAAAAGAATCTGATTTTGGAAAATATTTCAGGACCTGCATTGTGAACGTAGCCTAACAGTTCTGTTTTGCACAGTAAAAATCAGGTATGTAGCGCCTTTAACACAATATAAAAATTATTTGTAGAAACATTTCCAATCACGTTTTTGGTTAAAATATATTTCTTTAAATAATCATATCATAGAAACAGCTATTCAATTGTAGTCCTTATTTTTCCAAACATAAGCCATTCATTAGTTTTTTAGGATTCACTGAGGCTCATTAAACTTAATGGTCGTGTTTCACTGTATCATACACTGGACGCTTAATGCATAATGAGAAAAGCGCTGGCTAAAGTGGTCTATTGGGCTTGAATAATATGAACAGGACACATCTGTATGCATGTTACTGCTGCCGCTAATTAGCATTAGCTACATCAGCAGTAGAGGGCATAGGCATAGGCAACTCAGCAGTGTCAGAGCGCAGAGAGGGAGTCACCATATTATCTACATCTATATACATCGGTGTGTGTGCGTATGTGCGTGTGTGTGCGTGTGTGTGCGTGTGCCCGTGTGTGCGTGAGAGAGTGACAGGTGAAGTATTGATCCACTGAGATATGTGCTAATGATGGCTGCAGCACACCGACATGCAGTATGGATGAAAAGACACCCACACACACACACACACACACACGCACACACACAACTAGTCATGGAATTTATGTTGCCATTTTTTTCAATCCTGGCTTTACTTAGATTGAAGAAGCCAGTCTGATAACTGTTTTTTGTCTGACAACAACTCGCTGAAAGAAATGATCAAACCTAAGAATGTTTATCATGTATCACAGGGGACAGCGCCTCTGGACTGGCAGACCGGGGTGGTGGTCCCTCTGTTCAAGAAGGGGGACAGGAGGGTGTGTTCCAACTACAGAGGGATCACACTCCTCAGCCTCCCTGGTAAGCTGGTAGGTCTATTCCAGGGCTAGCTGGACGAGGAAAATCTGAACCGACTAAGCTCGAACTTCGGATTCAGGAGGAGCAGAGAGGTTTCAGTCTCCTGGTTGTGGGACCACTGGACCAGCTCTATACATCTCCATCGGTGCTGAGAGCGGTTCTATGGGAGTATTGCACAACCAGCACATGTAGCTTTGTGGAATCTGTGGGAAGGCTTCGACCCTGTCCCTTGAGGAGTCCTTAAAGTACGAGGTCCGGGGCCGCTTTGTCTCAAGGGGACTGTCCAGGTCCCTGTATGACCGGAGCCAGGAGCTGTGTGCAATTGCCTCCGCAAGTAAATCAGACCTGTTCCCACGTGTGTGTTGGACTCCTGCAGGGCCACCCCTTCTGCTCCGGTTCATGTTCCTTGTTTATGGACAGATATTATGTAGCCACAAGTACAGAGGAGTCGGAGGGTGCTGCGGTAATTGGGGACCACCCAAGGATTCATCTCGCTGTTTGCAGACGAATGTTGTCCTGATGGCCCCATCAGACCTGGACCTGCAACATGCACTGGCGACGGTTTGGACAGACCGAGTGTGAAGCAAGCTGGGATGGAGAATTCAGACCTCCGAAAATCTGAGGCCATTGGTTCTCGACCGGAAAATAGGTGGCTTAGCCCACTCCGGGTGGGTGGGCGCCCAACAAAGTAGAAGAGCCTTCAAGTATCCTCCACTCTCACGAGTGATGGAAGATGGAGCGTGAGATTGACAGGCGGATCGGTGCAGGCGTTCTTGCAGTGACGCGGTTGCTGCATCGGTCTGTTGTGGTTGGAAGTAAGAGCTGAGATCGAAAAGACTAAGCTCTCGATTTAACGGTAAATCTACGTTTCCTACCCTCACCTATGGTCTATGAGCTTTAGGTAACTGACGGAAGAGGACAAGATCGCGGATACAAGCGGTCAAAATGAGTGTTCCTCCGCAGGGTGGAACTGGGTGCCATCCCTTAGAGATAGGTGAGGAGCTCTAGTCACACGGAGGAGCTCGGAGATAGAGCCGCTGACACTTCCTCCACGTCGAGAGCGAGCCAGCTTAGAACCCGCTCGGCTCCGGCATCTGCTTCGCGGATGCGCTCCTGGACGCCTCTCCTGGAGAGCGTGTTTCGGGCACTATCCCCACCGGAGAAAGACGGCCCCGGAAGACCAACAAGGACACGGTGGAGGTACTATGTCTCTCGGCCTGGCCTTGGAACCCTTCAGGATCCCCCCGGAGGAGTTTGGAAGATAGTGATTAGGGGGAGGACAGTCTGGGACAGTCCCTGGCTTTAGACATTGCTGCCCCACGCCACAACCCGGCCCCGGACTGAAGCGGAAGAAGATGGCCCTTATTAAAATAATTGTGGTACAAGAATTGCTTTCACTCTGCTGCTGTCAGCGCTGTACAGATTACAATACAAACATTTGCAGGGCCCCTTCCTATCATTTGGCCCTGCGTAAACAGTATCCCTTTTACTTTATGACCTCAACCATCCCTGGCTGTGCTTTCTCGTACGGTCATGCCTTTCTGTGTAATAAAGTACATCTAAGAACGACATAGCGAATCATGTGGTTCTCAATTATAAAACTTTAACTGGAGCTCTCACTGAAAGTATACGCACGGAAAAACAGAACTACATTAAGAAGCACAGAACAATTTTCGATTTATACTCTTCATTTTTTAAAATGGACACGAAAACCCCTTGGAGACACAAGAACGCATAACCAAGTAGTACCAAACAAGCCATTAAGGCATTCTGAGCCATATGGCGGCGCTCATGGCTGCATGGCGCAATTAGCACTTTAGCGGGAGCAGTCAGTTAGGTTCTCAGTCCACCAAATCATGTGCATAGTAGTGCTCTTCTCCCACACGGCTCGCTACTCACGCTCTCCCACAAACAAAGTGATGCAGTGAATATGATTATTTGATATTTCTTGGAAATATAAAGAAACGGAATATAGATTTATTAAGTACTAAACACAAACTTCCTCAAACTGGCTCTTTCTCACCTCTCTGAGCGCAAATCACCTGCCTCTAGGGTGACCACCTGTACTGCTTTTGGTTGTACTGTCTCGCCATTTGGGCTTTTGGCCCCACATATCTACCTTCTGTCCAAAGTGTCCTTATGTCCTTATTTTCCAAAGATGACAATTCTGTCTGCATGTCCAGAAGGGGCTTTTAGCGCAAATTCATGTGATAGATGGTACCATGGGTCATGGGAAGTAGAAAAGATTGCACACACACACAGCAGCAGGCCAGTGGCAACAACGAGGGAGCAAAGCATATGTTGCGCGTGTAGGACACGATCTAACCAGCGACTAATTAACCTGTGGGAAATCCAATTTTTTGTTGTCAAAAAATGATAAGTTAAGGCATATTTCCTTCATAGAACTTAGTTTCAGAGGTTCAAATGATCCGAGAGCACTGAGAGGAGTGAGAGAGGGACAGAGGGAAGGGGCCAGTGGACAGAAGGGAGAGGCCAGTGGACAGCGGGGAGGGGCTAGGGGACAAAGGGGAGGGGCCAGAGCCGCTGGTGCACGAGGGGTCCAGAAGGAGCCTCTGCATTAGGATCTTATTACAGATGAAAGTAACCAGTCATCCTTGAATGTATTAAACTGTTATGCTTCATACCATATTCGTGAATAGCATTTTAGGTGAGTTATTGTATCAAGTCGCACCTGCCCCAGCATGTCCCACCAAATCCCATGAACTGTCCCACTTTGCAGACTTGCAGAGTTTGCGGACACAACTGTATAATCCCACGTCAAGTCTTTTCATAGATCCCAAACCCAATGTGTTCTGAGCAGTGATTGGCTGTCTGCAAGAAGCATGCAGCTGACCCACTATCACAAAAACACTTTTAAGCCTCATACATGTATTGACTTAGATGTAAATGGTGCGTTTTCCTGACCACTGTTGTCGTGTAAACAGGGCCTATGTGGGCAGGGCTAACAGTTGAAACAAAGGCATCTTCCTAACTCACCAGTGCAGGCCCTTTTACATAGAAAACCGCTTATGTAACACTTTTGTATGTAGGCACCTTTCTCAATAAGACTCCTGGTTCATTAAAATGGTTCAACTTAAGCAGCTGAAAAACCTGATTCGGTCATGAACGTCACATCGCACAACTTTAGAGCTCCTGTCCATCAGTGAATAACATGTCTCTGCCTCCACACTGCTCTCCTGTAGCAGCAGGGAATGTGCCGGATGACTAATGTCTCACAGTTTGATGGAGCTAAAGGCTAGTTCTGAAGCAAATGGAACAGTGTCCTTCCTGTGCTGAAGGCCGAGGGTGTAGGCTGACGGCAGACAGCACGGCACGCCATACAAATGCCCTTCACTCAAGACTTTGAACATTTTCAAAAACTACTCCACAGCAGCCATGCAAATACACTTTTCTGGTGTTATTTTTTTTTTTAATTAAAATAAAAGTGAAAAATAAGTCTGCTAAATTAACTTATATGAGCTCTTGAGAACCTCCTAAGCATTGTCTCACACTTTCCCATTAAATGCTGGGGTTTCTTTTGTCTGTTTACAAATAAATTGCCAATTATAACTATTGATTTTTCTTGTATTAATGATATACATCTGTGCAGGCAGCTGGTCGGCAAGAGCTGTTTGAGTTAATAACAATAAACACCAAAGGTCACTGATTGTCAGGTGTAAAGCCAGGTGACTGCGCATCAGTGCAGTGTATGTTGGTGAGTAGGTGATCACATCCTTTACCTATGAATTTAATGCCGTCATTAATGTGGTTTAGTACAAGCCGTGGTGCTCTCCGGCTCTGCTTGGGTTTGTATCTAAACAGTCATTATCCCTGTAATGTAAGCGGTACACCTGTTTCTCAGTTCTCAAACACCACGGTCTTTAACTTAGTTTTGCTATCCAGCATCTTTTACATGCTAATGCTCCTTGGGTATGTATTGCACTGCCTAAACAAATTGCCAGAATAAAATCTAAAGGCTGTTCTTAATCTAAATGATTGATTCTTAGATCTGGACAACATGAGCCTCCCCTTTTTGACTCCACTGAACTTTAGCTGTTTCTGGCTCTCTTTTCTTTGTGAGTGCCATTCTGAAGAGCTACACTGACTGTTTCACCACAGTCAACACAACCTCTTTCACTTAAAGCAGAACTAAGTGACCTTTTCACCTTATTGAACATCTTTGTAAGACCCTATGATGGTTAAATGTGTATTTTGAAGTGTCCGTCGTCGATCCCTGCTGTCTCTGGGCGGAAAACCAGCCATGCAAAGTTTGCTGACATCGACTCAAAGACAACTCCCCTGAGAAACCCTGGCTCTTTTTTTATGTTTGGCAATGTGAAAAGTTTTTGTATGTGATTATACTGTGTTAATATGATCATGTCTATTTTATGACTATGTGTTGTAACAAGTGAGCTCCAGGGGGAGCTCTAAAGCCAAAGTTACTTAGCTCGGCTTTAATAAACGGAATAGTAATAAGACTTGTATACTTTCAGAGGAAATCAAGTCTCCAGTCTCACATTCAGCCAGTTCTAGGAACCTTAAACTTATTTCCATTTTATTTTCTAGTTTATCCAGTGGCGTTTTTGGTTACTTTATGTAATATTAGTTTGAATTTATTTGAAAAGACTCGGCTCGGTAACATTTGCCAAGTTATCTAACAGAAACATTTTAAGATTATGTAAAATGCACAACAAATTAGGACTAAATAAATACATTATCTGACTAGTCAAACGACTTTTTCTATTGTAGATAGACACTTTTTTAAAATGTATTTTAAACCAGCCTCTAGTCAGAGAACATTTACGAATTAAGTGTACTGAGAAATAGTTTAGTATATTGATTTAATAACAACAAAGGTGAAACACATAAGTTCAACAATGTATTATGTACCTCTTTTTCATCCACACACACACACACACACACACACAATTATTTCCTTTTTTTTTTCACTGGTTTATTATTTTTGTTTATTTATTGAGTGATTTGACAATGTGTTCAGACAGAAAATGTGTGTTCTCCAGTCCAAAACAATTGATAAAAATAAAATTACAGGACAGTTTCGTCATTTCGTCCAAGTCAATTGCACTTGACTTATGACGTTAAGTCAAGGTCACAGAAGTGCTCCAGACAGGTTTATTTAGGGTCCATTATAAGGCTGCACAATAACCGTCTGACAGCTCCTCCATCACACACACACATCAAAATGGAATCTGTCCACAGCCGAGAGGAGCCACACACCACTTACACCCTTCTAAACGGTCTGCACTGACAAGCTCCAAATTGAATTCATTATAAACTACCTGGACATCGGCCCCATCTCAAGAGACGGTGGTTGGAGCTTCTAGTTCTGAGGTAAATGCTACACCGAGCCATATTGCAGTGCTAAAGAATCTAAATATGTCAGTCAGTCAGCTCTCGGAATTGTACATAATTCACTTTACTTTCACTAACAAAATATTAATTCCAAAAATACTGTCCATTTGAATTCATACATTTATCAGAATAAAATCTACTTCTACTCATGGGAAGTGGGGATATTCCTTAAACGTTTCTATCATATTTTAAGTGGGTCTCATTTGTTTTTATGATTTTTGCTTTGTTTTCATAGGTAATATCTGTAAATATGAAGGTTTACAAATAACCGTTTGTGAAGAAAAGTTTAAAAATATGTTAAAATTGACTGACTTTTTTGTTAAATAATAATGTCTGCGTACATTAGGATAGTTATGGCCAGAAAATACAATTATGAACTTTAAAAAGATTAAACCATGATTTTTAAAAAGAAAATAGTTTCAACACTAAAACATTTTAAATTGAATTGTTAGGCTCTTGCTTGATTTTCTCTCATTTTTCCCCACATACACCACTCCATCCCTCAATGCCACGCCACGGTGTCAAGGTTCTGTGTAAAATACCACAAGAACTGAAGACAGCCCTGAACACAATGACGTCATTTGCATTTTAGAGCTGAATTTAATATACATAGGTTTGTGTGGCATGTGAACTCTGTCAATCAGTAATATCAAAATATTCAAAGGTCATCCCAGCAGGCTGGCAAATAATATTGTACGTACACAAACATTGCCATGCATTTTGGTGTGTATAGCTACAGTGTACCCTTCCCAGGCCAGGACCTCCCCTCATTTGAAATATCTCATAAGCTTGCTTTGCCGTCCGTGTGGCTTATCAGGAGGAAGGTAGAAATAAAAAAAAGGGGGGGAGAAAGGTGAGTTTAATATGTTGGCCACAGAGGGGAGGATATTATGTTCAGTCATGATATGGAAGTAACAAAGACCCAGTAACACATCAAATAAAAAAGACCAAATACTTAGACAATATCTTGTCATCTAATGTTTCTCATGATTTGCTCCAAAGTGCAGCTATTTTTCTCCCAACTTTTTTTAATCAAACATATTAATATAATTAGCAGTTGTAATTTGAGAATATAGAACATAATGAAGCATTTACTGTAATTTTTCACTGTAATTTGTGGATGTCAGCAGTTTTAGGATTGGTCACTATAGCTTCCAGAGTGCCTTCTCTTTCGATTTGATTTTTCTTTCAAAAAGTCAGAAGTCTGAATAGGATCGGCTCATTGCATTGATAACAACCTTCAAATTAATTAATTGATTCCATTACAATAGACCGAGGCTAGCGGTCATTGACAAAAAAAATGTTTTAATGGTTCAGTCCTCAACCTGACAAGGTTGCTCACATAATTTGCACTATCAATACATTTCAAAATGATAGTTATCAACAAACTGTCATTGTTGTCAATGACGGTCAAATTGTCATTTGGATACGCCCTCTAAAATTTCACCTATAAACAGGAAGCTGAAACCCATAGAAAAACAACCAAACTTTTCCAAATTAAGCTGAACTGTGTTGTCCTACGGCAGAATGAACAGCTGTGGCCTCTACGTAAAAGAGCTCCCTGCTAGGCTCAAAAAGCACAAATTCATGTTTATTCAAGGCCCATTAAGAGGTCTAACACACACATGCACATGTACATTGGGTTTCTTACGGGTACATTACATTGACTTACATTCACTCTTGGATATGTTCACATTAACCAGTCACTACAAACCTTAACTTAAAGCCTACCTTAACATATTTGAACCCTTAAATTTAAATTATGTTGCTGATTTAATTATAAAGAATTTAAAGGCACTTTAAAGGTTTTAACAATGTGAAAAACAGAACTAGTTCATTTTAAACAATTTGCAGCAGTTCAGACTTGCTCACTTACTAATGCCTTACTACCACCCAAATTAACAGACGTCCGGTGTGGACTACGACCAGGCAGAGTGGATCCTGGACTACCTCACAAACCGACCCCAGCTTGTGTGTCTGACACTCAGACCTGCAGTGTGGGGGCGCCCCAGGGCACCATCCTCGCACCCTTTCTCTTCACCCTCTACATTGCACACCTCAGACATGACATGGACAGCTTTGTCTTGCAGAAGTTCTCTGATGACTCTGCCATCATCGGACTCATCATGGACGACGACGATGCAGAGTACAGAGGACTTTGTGGCCTGGTGTCAGCAGAACCACGTCCTCATCAACACGGGGAGGACCAAGAAGATGGTGGTGGACTTTCGCAGACGCTACTCTGCTGCCCCCTCACCAGTGAACATCCAGGGAAGGGACATTGAGAGAGTGGACTCATACAAGTACCTGGGTGTTCATTTGAACCACAAACTGGACTGGACTCATCACACAGACGCACTGTACAGGAAGAGCCAGAGTCGACTCTACCTCCTGAGAAGACTCCGGTCCTTTGGAGTGACAGGGCCTCTCCTGAAGACCTTCAACAACTCGGTGGTGGCATCAGCCCTCCTGTACGGTGTTGTCTGCTGGTGCAGCAGCATCACAGAGAGAGAGGAAGCTGGACAAAGTCATCAAGAAGTCCAGCTCCGTCCTGGGCTGTGCTCTGGACTGGGTGCAGGAGGTGGGGGACAGAAGGGTCCTGGCTAAACTCACGTCTATGCTGGACCACTGACAGTCTACCCCCTGCAGGACATTCTGTCCGCTCTGGAGAGCAGCTTCAGTGACAGACTGATCCACCCTCGCTGTGTGAAGGAGAGGTTTTACAGGTCTTTCCTTCCTGCTGCTGTCAGACTTTACAACAAACACTGTTAGTCCTGAACGTGTCATTTAGCTTTCATAATCATGTGCAATACTGTTATACCTCTGTGCAATACTGTACACCTGCATACTGTGACACAATGTCAATCATCCCTGGTGCAATATTTTCTGTCCATATGACAGCTGTGAAAATAAGAGTGTTATTATTATTAAGATTATAAGAGTTTTCTTTTTTTCTAAGTTATCTGTTTATTATTATTATTATTATTATACTGTGCATAATCTGTTTCTTTACCCTTTGGTTGAACAGCGGAATTTCCCCATTGTGGACAAATAAAGGTGATCTTATCTTATCTTATCTTAATATTCACTGCAATGCGTTAATAAGCACTTTTCAAAACTCACAACAAGGCCAGAGCTGAGTTTACACCATGATAAATAACAAACATTAGCATGATAACCGCTCACTTCCTGTATCACTGAGACTATGTTCTGTATTTAATGCAAACAGCAGCACACAGCTGTCTCATTTCAACCTAACAGATGCTTTAAACAATATCAATACGGGCCCAGAAAAGATTTGATTCATTACAATATAAAATCGGGTACAGCCCAGTTAAGTCACAAGGAACGATTTGTGTCCCACAAGTGAAGCTGAACCCAGATACTCAGTGTGTACGGATTTTTGTCCCCAGAACACGATGAATACCCACCCATTACCCATACATGTACACAGTAGCACACAATACGGCATGCTAATTGGGCCCATGCAACCCAACAGGTATGCTAAGAAAGTCTGGAAGTTCTTAGGCTCCTACAGTCCACCCCAGAACATTCGCAGTTCCCCTGTGACTGTTTATATTCTGTCAGCTGCAGGAAGAGCAACACATTTAATCTAATAAGGTTTTAATCTGCTCTATCTGCAGCCAGAATGCAGTAGAGTTGGAAAGGCTGTAAACTTTCCTGTCAGCTATGATTATATCTGCTGCCCATCAAGGAGAAATATGTTTTGCTTACTTACATATAAACTTACTGGTATATTATGGCACAGTATGGATTTTTACTTATCAAAATTCTAGCATAGATCTGGCAATTAATATTTTGGGGAGCTTAGGTGCATGTTTGATGTGAAAGAAAGTAAGTCAAGAAAGTGTTTCAATTCCATTAACTGATTATCATTTTTCATCATGAGTGTGCGTCTTATGCAATGACTAATGTGTGGGAGGGTGTCATCATTATTGTGTGGACTTATTATGGGACTTTGTATTTGTGGGACCACAATCATGTTCTTATGAGGAAACGTCTTTCAATATAAGATTTACAATGTGATTTAAAACATTATGTTTGGGATTTTTTGTATAAACTATAACTATTTTACATTCAATTAATTGTTTTTTATTTAAACATGGATCAACAAAACAGAGCGAAAAGTCTATTCTTTGTACAAAAATTCATCATAACGAATCCATGTTATTAGTTATTCAACTCAACTATGTCCCAAATCCAATTAGGAGGACAAAGCTGCACCAAAAGCCTGCTCCAGGTGATGTAAGACTTGATGTATGTTGGAAGCCGGAAGCACATCATCTTTAGCGTGCACATTGATAGCATATTCCTTTCAGCTCCTCAGTAAATGTCACTTTAACCTGAATGTAGATGTAACAGCTGTGACGGGCCTCCCACGCACAATACAGAGCGGCTACATTAGTACAATGGCAGCCTCTCACCACTGTGGTTCCTACTGACTGAGCAGAGTTTCATTAAGAGGAGACTTGAAAGAGTAACAGTGCTTTTTCTTTATTCATACTATCCACTGTCATTTGTGGCACTGTTGGAATATATTGTGTGGAGCAGTGTGACGCTAAGACATCAAAGGGTGGTGGCATTCTATAAAAAGTAACAAAGTATGACTCAAGTTGGTTCGAACAAAAGGGACGATGTTTTAATAAGTAAATGAAACTATGCAAAACGGCTCTATTTTGTTTTGGCTCAAGCTTAAATAACTGGGATGGCTTTTGGGATGGCATCAGTTGTGAAAGCCAACAAGACATTCATTTACCACCACTCGCTACAACTAATACTAAACGTCTTAATACTACTATTAATACACTTCAACTATGACAACTTCAACTATGACAACTTCTATATACAATAACAACTTCACCACAAATTCCTCAACAACATGATATCATCAACTACATAAGTTAATTTCAACCACGACGACTTAACTACAACAGACTTCAACTACGAAAACTTCAACTACAACAACTTCAACTACGAAAACTTCCAACTAACAACAACTTCAACTACAACAACTTCACTACGAAAACTTCAACTACCACGACTTCAACTACACGACTTCAACCTCCACGACGTCACTACCACGCTTCAACTACCACGACTTCAACTACGAGACTTCAGCTACGACGTCTTCAACTACAACAACTTCAATACACAATTCAAACACAGCAACTTCAACTGCGACGTCTTCAACTACAACAACTTCAAACACAGCAACTTCAACTACAACAACTTCACTATAACACAACTTCAACTACAAGCAACTTTCAAACAACAGCAACTTCAACTACATACAACTTCACTATAACAACTAACTACAACAACTTCAAACACAGCAACTTCAAATACAAGGACTTCAACTAAAGCTCAACAACGACGACTTCAACTGCGACGTCTTCAACTGCGACGTCTTCAACTACAACAACTTCAACTACGACAATTCAGCTACAACAGCTTTCATCAACAACTCCACAGCAACCACTGTTACTACACCCGTAACTACAAGACACCTTCAACAAAAAACTACGCCAGCAATAACTACATCTTAACAAGAAACACTACTACAATGTCAACGGCAACTATTTCAACAACTACTTCAATCAAACAACTACAACTTTGACATGCGCATCAACAACAACTAAAACTTCAACAACAACTTCCACTACTACAATAACTACTATAATACCAACCACTACTACACAACAAATACAAAAGCTTATTACCCTAAAACCTCTTTCTTCCCCTAGAGTCCATGTAACATTTACAATTCCCATGATTTTATTCAAGAAAAGCATTAAAAAAGAAAGTGTAAAAATACTGTATGTTTTTACATGATGTTTCAGAGTGTGCAGGTAGGTGGGCAGTGGCCTTCATAATCTGCTTTCCTCTAATTAATTAAAAGCCTGTGACTAAACGGAATGGCCGTGGAGCTGTCTGCTAGGCAAATTAAAAACAGAGAGATGATTAGAGGACAGAGAGGGAGGGAACAGGACAGAGAGAAGGAGGGATGAGGTGTGAAAGGTGTTGAAGACAAGTGCCACAGGAGGACAGGAGGATGGAGCAGATATCAGGCCATGCCCACACTTACTGTATTTGCCAAATGCGTTTCTATAGCAGACCACGTTTAACTGCAGCATTTGTCCTTACGAATAAGAATTCTCTCATTAGTGACCCCACTGGTTAGGGTGAGTACTGCTGATTGCTCGGCATCATTTAGCTTTGTGCAGAGCTTCTTAAACTTTTTCTGTTGCGCCCCCTTTGGGGAATTTTTTTTCCCCACCCCCCACAGCCTCGCGAAATGTTAAAGTATGATAAAATAAAACAATACAAATTGCAGCTATATAATCGCATATTAGCCTGAAAAACAGTAACAATTAGACTTCAAATAGGCTAAATTACATTTAGAATGTCATTCACAGTGACTGTCTTTCTTTGGTTTGTGCATGAAGCTATGAAGAAGTGGCAAAACACAGCCTCACTCCTCTGAGTGCTCTGTCGCTTCTCCTGTGCAGCCAGGGCAGGTCAGTCACCTGTCTGCAGTGGGACAGCGCAGAATTGGCGCTTCTCTGTGGGGGAAGATGCTCTCCTGTTACTTCTCGGTCACTGTGGATCACTTTCACCACAGCGGGTCCACGGTCGCGTCACACAAAGGTTGCTTTCTGCATGGTGCTGACTCGTGGTGCTGACTCGTACTGCAGCACATATGTTTCATATTTTAAACGAAAAGTGCATGGGATCAAAGCGGAAATGCACACGCATTCTCTTCAGATATGTTTTATATCACCAAATGGTCAGGAGAGGAGCAAGTTTAAAAGTTAGACTCAAAAAGGGGAGGGAGGAGACAAGCGGGAAGGCAACCAGGACAGAAGCGGTGCGGAGGAACAGAGGAGGGATAGAGCACATATTGGGCAAATAGAAGCCAAAGCCATGACTCGTTCTAAACCCAGGGCAAATGTGAATGAGGGGCACAGAGGCAGCCTGCTCGTATTTAGAGATTAACCCCGTGCTGGCACTGGGCATTTTCCTGTTGCTCAAAATACGTCTGTCACACATAATGTGTGCACATTTCTCCAAACGACGGCTCTGCGCCCTCCCAAACGGGCGCACCCCACACTTTGAGAAGCTATGGCTTTGGGTAAATTGAACAGAACATGAGAGATTGTGCAGTATAACCAAATGACTGTTCATGCCAATGTGGCACCCAGCCTTAGACCCATATGGCTTGGAATTTGCCAGAATCTTGTTGCAATTACGTGTACCAGATCGGCCATTTTGCTCTTGGGTTGGTCATTTTCATAATAATATCCACATACACAGTTGGAAATCAGAGGATTTTCTCATGTAACTGCTGAAAAAATTTAAGTAAATAGAGGCGTAAGTATTTCAAGTCATAAAGGTGCACTAACTTCCTGGTGGACGTGCAGTCACCTGCTTGCCCCATTATTGCTTTGCCCGGAATGTTTCACAGCGCAGCTTCAATCAATCAGTCACATTCTATTTGTTGAGCACAATTCATGTAAAATGCAATTAAACGTTAAAATCACATTAAAAACACAACACAACATAAATCACAATGAATCAATAAAAACAAAAAATCATATTTATTTAAAACAATCTCATTCATTGGAACAGCCAAACAAAACAGTCTTTAGCCTAGATTTAAACAGTGCACTGTTTATTCCAGACCTTTACACCATAAAACTGAAACGCAGATTAACCTTGTTTAGTCCTGACTCTGGCACCAGCAGGAGGCCGGTCCCTGAGGTCCTCAGAGGCGAGATGGTTCATATGGCACCCACTTGTCCGAGATGTACTTTGGTGCTAGGCCATGGAGAGACTTGTATACAAGCAGAGCTGCTTTAAAGTCTATTCTCTGAACCACAGGGATGAGCACAGGACTAATGTGACGACTTCCTGGTTCTAGTCAGGACCCGAGCAGCAGCATTTCTGGATGTACTGCAGCTGTTTTACAGCTCGTTTGGAGAGGCCAGTGAGCAGGCCGTTACAATAATCCAATCTACTACTGGAGACAAACGCATGGATAAGTCTCTCCAAGTCTGGTTTAGACATCATATCTTTCATGATGACAATGTTTTTCAGATGGAAAGAAGCTACTGATGTTATTGAATTGATGTAGCTCTATTACTACTCCTAACTTTCCCACTTTATTTACATATTTTAGAGAGAGGGACTGGAGGTGATTGCTAACACTTGTCAATGTATTTATCTCCATGGAGACAAGCAGGTCAGGTGGACAGGCAACTCTGCCCACAGTTAGACTTCAATTTATTTATAAAAACACATACGTTTAATGTCATGCTGTGGGACATTCCAGGCCATCAATCACATCTCTGCGACAAACAGCACCAAAAAAGTTACATACACCTTTAAATTATGGACTTGTAGTTAGCAATGTAATATATGCAAGAGAGAAAACAGTTTCAAATGAAAGATGATCGAAACGGGAGAATAAATGAAAAGACAGATAACTTTTTAGCTGACTTGCTAAAAAAAACTGCTTAAAACGATAAGTTTCGCCTCGCAGCTCATACAATCTGAATTCTGTGGGACTCTGCCCTATATCCTGCTAAGCTTTCCCTCAGCACAAAAAGCAGGAATAAAAGGCGACCTAAGACAAAGAGTGTGTATATAATAGGCAGCGAGGAGACGGGGGTAGTGAGCTGAGGAGCTGATAAAGACGCAGGGAAGTGTACATGGGAGACAAGAGTGTGTTTGATCATCACGCTGAATCAGCACCGGGCCTGGATGGATGTCCCTGTTCACTTTGTGAGTTTGTGCTTCATTCATATGTATCGCTGCCTTCCTCCCCGCGTTCACTTAGACACCACTTGTCTCCTCCACTCGCCGTTTTGTCTCCACGGCTGACAGACTCTCCCCAGTGTTCACTTCTCCCTTCAACTCATCCTTTTTCCCCACAATGAGGCTTTGTATTGTTTCCTATATTCACCCAAAATGACATCGTTCACCCGGAGCTATTGCGAGGTAAACGCTACTCTAGAAAGTGGTCAGTTTTCCATGGCCTTAATATAAAAATGTAGGAATATTTTATCTTAAACTATGTAGGGCAGTTCACAATGAAAACAGCATTTTTGGGTGGCCACCAACCTCCAAGTGCATAGTTCCTTAACGTGCTCACAAGACCAAAAGCAAATTGAATTGAATTACTTTTTCAGGCAAGGTCGCTGATGGGCAGAGAAAGAAATTCAAAGAGTATAGAAGCAAATGTGCCCTTTGAAATGGTGTCATAAAATACTGTGATACATTTGGTGATAGATTTCTGCACTTTTCCATTGTTAGGGGCTTCCCATTCTTCATCAGTTATAACACAATTTCCTTTTTTTTCCCCATTTACATTTGATATATCTATTCGAATTGTTTTTAAGGTTAGTAATACATTTATTTCGTTTTGAGCTGATTCTTGTGGAGAGTTCTTATAAAAACTATTTTCAACATCTCAGTCCTGACTTGTTCTTTCTGCTCAATTATTTACAAATTGTCCAAATAAATTCTAAGTGCAGTAAGTAGCCTCAAAACGCCTTGAGGTGCAGTGAGTGAATCTCGCTGTGTTGGCTCAAGGCTGGACCACAGATTGGCAGCCAGTTCCTCTTCTTGCATTGTGTGACCAGTGAGGAGGAGTTCTGTTTTATTTACACTTTGTTTTTATTTGCTGCCAATCATCGTGCTCGAGCCAGAGGGAAATGCATAATTAGCTGCTAAGTAACTGCAATAAGACTCCGTACAGTTGTTGTTGTCTCTGGGGCAGGATACGACAACGTTATTTTAGTGTTTCAAGCTCCAGTTAAGTCCAAATGAAGACATACTCAGATTACTTGGTGCACATTAATAAAAGATACTGTGTGGGAGCTGTAGAAAAGCAGGAGGTAGAGACGATAGGGATTGTCAACAGTATCGCAAAATTGGCTTGCAGGCACAGTAAGTTCAGCAAGTTTTGCAAAAATTATAATAATTTGGGGGGACCAGCCAGTTGCAGTACACATACACTGTCTTCTTTGAAACTGAAAACTGTATAACTGTTAATTTATGCAATATAAAACAAGTTAAATGTTTGTTTGAAGAATGGACCGGTTTAGTCTCATCGGTTGAACAGGCCAAATCCATGTTGGGAATAATGTTGGGAATAATCTCAATTCAGAACTGGACAATCTTGAGAAGCATAGTTGCAAAAGTAGTGTTACCGTAATTATTATAAATCATTTCAAAACCTCATCATATTCAGTTCTCGTCGACACAATCTCGTGTCTCATCATCATTCATGGCAAACAATGCCATGAAGAGCTGATTTACCCTTGTGCTACTATTGAATATGTTCAATTCAGTGCCTTATGGCATATTCTATGCAAAGAAATAACATCTCCATGGAGACACCCCCATCAGAAGAAGTTACACGGTGCACCTTTCAGCCTTTCTGCCTCATTCATGAAATACAAATGACAAATAGATCAAATTTAAAGCTCTGTTTGTCTAATATCACACAGCAGAGGATCCTCTTCTTTGTTCAGTCGCTGGGTAAACCTCATTTCTTGCTAAGTTGTTTATGTGTTTTCCTCTCTGCAGCACATGTTGGCCTGCCCTCTTTATTGTGCATAAACAGGATGGCTGCTGTGATGTTATCTTTAATGCTAAGTAGTGATGACCTAAATGGAAACGGGGCAGGTCTCCGACATCCGGATCATTGGCAAGATCGTGTGAATTGGCAGAAGAGAAACAAAACACTTTCTCCATTACTGTTTAAATGTGTAAACACAGCGGTCAAAAGTAGCTTCCTGAAGTTTGCTTACAAAGATTCTACTGACTGCCCGAAAGATCAAATGCTTCATAGCTGTGTAGGATGAAAGATAAGTGCAAATTATGTGGATGTGTGCAGATATCGGCAGCATAGTAAGGACTAATGGGCAATTTGAGAATACTTGACATTTCATTGTCTGTTATTGTCTATGAGCTCAGAGTGTGCGACCCAGAACACTCTTTACCACACAAACAGCCCACAGACCAGGATATGACAGATGAGCCAAGATACGTACGTTCTAAAATTTAACAGACTATAAACTTTTACAAACCAGTGCACAGAATGATTTGGCACATTTACATTGGATGATCTTCTTGTATTTGCTCCTAAAGATGTTTTATTATTTCATTAAATCAACCTCCATCCATAGCAGTGACATTTTAAATGTTCAAATGCTCCATCCATCTTCTTCCACTTATCCAGGGCCAAGTCTAGGCGGCAACAGTCTGAGGAGGGACTTCCCAGACTTGCCTCACCTCAGACACTTCCAGCTCTTCCGGGGGATCCCGAAGCATTCTCAGGCCACAGAGAGATGCAGTCCCTCTAGCGTGTCCAAGGTCTTCCCCTGGGTGTCCACCCGGTGGGACACACGGAAGTGGGCAGGCGTCCAGGAGGCCCGAGCCACCTCAGCCGGCTCCTCTTGATGAGGAGGAGCAGCAGTTCTACTCTGAGCTCCTCCTGTGTGACTAATCTCCTCATCCAATCTCTAAGGGAGCGCCCTGCCACCCTGGAAACTCATTTTGACCGCTTTTTATTCGCGATCTTGTCCTTTCGGTCATTACCCAAAGTTCAGGGCATAAAAACTGTGGGGATTTAGTTAAATAGCCAAATCTCTTGGAACAACATTTATTGCAATATTTTGAAGAGATAACAAAATTGTTAATATGCTCCTTTTTTCCTTTGAAATGCCTTGACAAGTTTTTGGTATGAAATATATTGCATAATATCACAATATTTCGGTTATTGTTACATCCCAGCTGAACGTAAGTTTAATATCTTTATACCTTTTGTATCTTAATAAAAGTACTTGGTCATACCAGTGTAAATGCAGATCAAACAAAACAGGTTTGATGTTATATCCTATTATTTGATTACATTATATCATGTATGTCTGGGCACACATTTTTTGAAGTTGTATTAACAAAATACAAATGCTGTGTACAATGTACTGTAAAAAGCCTCAAAAACGCCCTTTAACACGAATAACAGTGTCATCATGAAAACCTGTGAAAATGGATTGCCATAATTACTGTGTACATCCAATCCTTGAACTGCACCATTAGTTTATGTAAGTGAGGTCAACATCTTCCAGAGCCAACACACATCACCTTCATGAAACCAAGAAGGAAGCAGTCTATTCATGTACTAGACTAAACTATACACCAATAAAACTACATAAAACACCCATTGATACTACTTCTATCTTCTCACTTTTTTCCCCCCGAGATTTTTTCTTGTATCATCTATTTTAAGTCTTCATCTGGTCGCTTTCTTTCCAAACCACAATCTCTTTAAAACATATCTGAGTAATGCTTTAGTCCACTGAAATAGTTTTTGTCTGAGCATCGATCACAAAAAGCACTTACATTAGAGTAACATTTCATATCGTTTGGCTACAACTCCAGCTTTTCACTCTGCTAAAAGAACATTCTCATTACTGCGGGCTTATAAATCCGTTGTAATAATAATAACAACATTGTTCAGGCTGGTTGTGGGGCTTGCACAAAGGGGTGGTTGTTCAGAAAGTGCAATAACATTAAGTAAAGACATGCAGAAATAATTTACATCCCGCAAAGTATTCAATTCGCGCATTTAGGCATTCCTTTTGAAGCATAGATGTATTTATGTGAAGTGAGACAAAGGACGGGGTAGGATATTTTACACTTTCTTCATTGTAAACTACAATATTGTTGGCTTAGTTATAGAAACAGGACCATTGCATTACATTGATTTTCCATTGATTTTTGACTGCACAAAACAGCAGAAGTGATAAGGTGATAGGTGAAAACTGGAATTTTTCACGCCTAAATACAAGATTACTCAAACATGCATGAATCAATCAAAATACAACTTTGCGTAAACTAATGATGGGAAAACACTGTTGTACCAAGGTTAAAAGCTCATAAAAGTTGACTTTGTATAGTATGCCCCCTTTAATGTTACAAATGGCAACTAGCTCATTAACACAAATCCACAATTCCTGTATTTAGAATTTATACTAGACATCATTTCTGAAGCAAGATAAATGATTACCCATTGTCCGTATAATGTATTGTATTTTCCTTCTTCACCAGAGCGTCTTTGCCTTACCTGCCATTGCTGCACTGACCCCCATTGATCAGTCATTATTTTTCAATTTCTCACTGGTGTTTATCACAACGGGACCATTGCAATACAGCTGTTGGGGGGGAAAAAGCAGAAGTTGTGTTTCAGAAGAAGTCCTGAACCCGGATGAATTGCATTTACTGCCTGATAAAACTGCAATGAGCTGCTTTATCATTATGTGTGTGTGTGTGTGTGTGTGTGTGTTTACACTTTGTTTATTCTTGCACTTAAAGTAAAGAAGACAATTTATGAACAGACAGAAATTTTGATCTTTCATCTTTTTTATACTGTTCACTTCCAGGAGCTGTTAATTAACTAGTCATTAAATATATATATATATATATTATACCCTGGTATTTATCGCTGCCGCTACTTAATAAAGTGTTTTATTTTCTCGGGAATGGCCGTACAGAGTTCAATCTTGCATTTTATAACTTTGCCGTTCACTTGTTAATAAGGTGCTGGGGCTATTAAGTCTTGTCAGATTTTATGTGTGCAGTGTTATGTTTGTCTCACTCAGGTTTGTGTGTATGAAGAACGACTCCACAGCTGCCCTGGGACGGACGATGAAGGAGCCAATCTGCGCCAATGGCCTCTCTTACCAGCACCACTCATCCACACAACACATCAGATATTGAGATCAAGCCGAAAAAGTTCATTCTAAAATAGCATAAAATGTTGATCCTATTGGTCTCCATTTAGACATTTTACATAAATTGTTTCACGGTATGATAACAAACTTGTCTATCGCCATCGAAACGAGCAGATGGCGCCACCAGGCCAACTTACAGGTCAGATTTGTGGAGAGGCGACCTCGCTCACAGTAAGAATGCATGTTTTTCAAGGTTAGTTTTTGGCAATAAAAACACCAGAATAAAAAATTGAATAAATGCAAGACTGTGAATCATTTCAGGCAAAGATACAGTATATCTCCACGGAGACAAGCAAGTGGCGGACACTGTGCTGGAAAAGTTACATAGAGTACCTTTAAATATATCACATTTTTCTATTTAATGATTTTATGTTGGTTCAAAGCAAATTATTTAGATTTCAAACATATACAAGTTTATTTAAAGCAACAGTATGTCATTTCTGGAGGTGGCACATCACCTGCTTGATTCCATGGAAACAGAAAGTTAAAACCACACTTCTGAACATTTTCCATGGAGATAGACCAGTCTGATGCCATATTGTGGAATACTAGAGCAAAAGGAACAACATTCTCATGGAAGCAAGCAGGAGGAGGCTGCTCCAGGACCAGTACGGGTCAGGTTTGTGGAGATGCAAGCCCACTCACACAGTAAGGAGGCTAGTCTATTTTATGGTTAAATACTGGGGCTTAAAGATCAACCTTTTTTATTTATTTACGGTATATATATTTTTGAGTGAATCTTCTTAAAATATGTCTTTCTCACATTGCAACGTTGACAACAACAACCCATCTATGCTTGATGACCTTCCATACAAAATGTACTAAAAAAACAGAAAAAAAACAGACAGACAGAACTATTATCCAGGATTGTGACTGGTATGTGACCGTGGTGTGACTACATTATAATGGTGATATGATTTCCTCATGTTTTCCACACATTGAATATTTGCTCTAATGAATCCATTGAGCATTTCCCATGGACGTGTGGGCATGAAGCGTATAAAGTGCAGCTAAGAGGGCAAATACATATTTATATGGTGCTTAACAAAATATGTGCAGAGTGAAATGTGAGCTTCCATTGGCAGAGGGAGTTGATTAAAATTCTGGGCAGATTTTTGAGAGACAAGTTAATGTGGGCATATTTTAGTTCAGGCGCCAGTAATAAAGTCACGGATAAGTCGAGGCATGGGCCAAAACAGCAGACATCTACATTTCTGCAATCCAACAAGCCGAGAAAGCAGAGAAATTGAATCTGTACTCAAGTAAAGTTCAATTACTACTGAGTATTCTGCTTTCCAAGCTTCTGATGTAGTTTATCTGATCATTCTAAGGAGAGTGTTTTAATCTGTGTTGAGTGGCATACATTTTCCTGAGAACTAGATTTTTCAGAGGGCCATGGCACAACACCAATTCTGGCACCGTTTGGTACCGCACAAAACATCTCCAACACAGCTATATTCAAAAAATAAATATAAAAGGCTTTACCAACATTGCTGCTAAGGTAAGGATAACACTTTATTGACCCCATGGGGAAATGTATCCTTTGCATTTGACCCATCCTTCAATGCCACTGGGGCCTCTCCTCAGGAGGTGATTGACACAGTGCAGCGCCCGGGGACCCGTCTCCAGATCTTTGTGCTGGGCTTGCTGGTTAAGACTACTGAAGTTAGAGCATTGTTACATATTGGGCATGTTTGGAGGAAACCCACCCAGACATGGGGAGAAACAAACTGTACAGGTAGGCCCAGTTTGGCCAGAAGTCGAATTGGCGACCTTCTTTCAGGGAGGTGAGAGTGCTAGAACAAGTAACAACAACAATTAAACCAGGTCCAAACCAGGTCCAAACCAGAATTAAAACAGAACTAAATCAAGACCAGCCCAAGATTAAATCAGTAAACAAGAGAAAATGTGGTTTGTTTTGTTTTTTCATATATGGTCATGAGCTTTGGGTAATGACCGAAAGGACAAGATTGCGGATACAAGTGGTTTCCTCCGCAGGGTGGCTGGGCGCTCCCTTAGAGATAGGGTGAGGAGCTCAGTCACATGGGAGGAGCTCGGAGTAGAGCCGCTCCTCCACGTTGAGAGGAGCCAGGGTGAGGTGGCTCGGGCCACCTCAGCCTGGGAACGCCTCGGGATCCCCCCGGAGGAGTTGGAGGAAGTATCTGGGGAGGGGGAGTCTGGGAGTCCCTGCTTAGACTGCTGCCCCCGCGACCCGGCCCCGGATAAGCGGAAGAAGCTGGATGGATGGGAGATGGGCCACGGGTCAGATCAGATTGTTTTTAGGGCCTGATCTGGCCCACTGGCCGTAAATTGAATAGACCAGCACTAAAACATGATAGAGACTGTTGGGACATGGTGGACAAGTGGCTGTCTGTGTCCTATGCTAGTCGTCTGTGTGACCTTCTATCACTACCACAACCTACGATTAGGATTCTGGTAAATGTACAAACAATTCTATATGTTTTAGTTGTAGTAATACTTAAAACAACTACTTCAACAACAACCACCAATATTACAACCAAAGATGTTTAGGAGCAGAGGCATGCATCTATACGACTGCGACATCCATGAAATACACCCATGTAAAACTCTGTGGCTCATTGGCTACAACAGCCCACATGAAACTATAATGGTATAATATAATAATGTTCATACACACAACAGATGCCGGGGCCATGAAGAGATTCCCACAGGTTAGATATGACAGGTGACTGAACCTGCAGGTGCATGCTGGGTGACCTTAACCCGCTCCCTTAACTCCAACATTCAACTGAATAATTGATTTAGTGAAAGGTCAGAAAGAGGCTATAGGACATAAATGATTGGCAAGTTTGATAGAGGTATAGAACTCCAACTGAATCCACGATGTTTGATTTCTTTTATGTTCACTATATGCAGACATTTTGCTCTAACACTAAAACCCTGGTTAATAACTGTCAATAATTTACAAATGTGATATGGCTTTGTTGAATAGAAAGTTGAGGTTAAGGTCCAAATTTCTGGACATTTGTTAGTCATAAAAAACAAACGTTGCATGTAGTTTCCAAAATATACTGAGAGAGAATGCTCGGTTCAAGTCAGAAGTTCGCATAAGCTGTGAAATACAGTTTTGGCAACTTCTTTTACTGTGTCTATTCTCAAGGTTGTTGTTGAGTGTATTTTTAATCTTGGCTATTGCAATAGACCTTTTGAGTTTTTGTGAACAAACAACGGCAACAAAATTGAATTGGAACTTAATATAATGAAAATGGAGAATTTGAGATGTCACAAAATATGATCAAGGGGGTGTTAGCATTTTACATGATTTGTTTCTTCAATATGCGTTGCTTTTAGATGGATTTTGATGAAGGTCTAAAAGTTGACTTTACAGTAGTAAAAGCTTGTTTTATCTAGATGTATTACATTAGAGGACATCCAGGTGGAGAATATTTACACAAATTAAAATGGTTTACTTCATTTTGAACCCGAGTGACCTTCATTTTGTAATTTTGAACATTATGAAAACAGAGCATTTTAACGGGTCTAATAAAACTAGATTTCCATCAAAGCCCAAGAGAATCATCTATTCAATCACAAAAAAAAATGTTTCTTACAGTTTATGATGATATGTTCTTGTCAGTTCCAGCTAGTAATAACATACACAGGCCACGCT
This sequence comes from Chaenogobius annularis, assembly GCA_015082035.1. Lineage (NCBI taxonomy): Eukaryota > Metazoa > Chordata > Actinopteri > Gobiiformes > Gobiidae > Chaenogobius > Chaenogobius annularis. The sequence continues at coordinate 1,225,853 of BJKM01000063.1, read as the reverse complement.
GCAGCGCTAATCCCACTTGTATCGTTGTGACATTAAACCCAGCTGAAAGGCTAACGCTTCAACGAAAGAAAAGATGATCAGGTGGAGGACCAAAAGCGAGATGAAAAGAATCTGTGGTGGGTCTGCTCTTTGGCCTATTCCCCTCTGAGATCAGGCTCCTGGGTCGTGGTGCCGAGCATTCACAAAAGGGCCAGAGCTTGGCATTTGGAGACAGACATTTGTGCCACATCAAAAAACAACATTAATATTTGAAATTGAGCGTGTCCAGGCGCATTTTCTCAGAACATTTAACTTCACCTGTAAATCACTGGTTTATGGCACTAAGTGGAGTTGTTTATTGCACATACACACAATTATGCAGCCTCCTTGTATGACTAATGTATTCCCAAAAGTACAACGGATGGCTCTTATGATTGTAGTTAGTGTCTCCTCTAACTACTCTTATGAGAATAGCTGTCTGCTGTTAACGCCAAACAGGCTGATTTTTTTTATTTTTTTCAGAGTGAGATTCGCTTCCTTTATTGTCATTGCATACATCTGTTTGCATATGTGTAATTTGGCTTTATATATATAGATATAGATATATATATAGATATAGATATAGATGTATATAATATTTTTTTTTTTATTCAGTCTTGATCAACCATTTGCTGGGATTTTATTCTTAAAAATTGAACCGTTTTATATCATTGTTACCAAGAGAAGATTAGAAATGTTGTCAGTTGAGTAATATCATATATAAATATAATATTATGCTAACATGATAATAATTGAACTGTACAAAAGAGTAAGAAATATACTCAAGTAAAATATGTTCTTGTAAATGTACCAAGAATGTAGTCTGCAGCCCAGTAGCACAGCAGCTGTGAGGTAGACCAATCACAGCGCAGCATTGTGGTTTGGGTGGAAGTCAAATAGATTAACCTAAATAAACATGGCAATTTAGACATATTTAAGATTCACGGACTAGGTTGTTGTTTTTTTGTGTTCTTGTGGACGGGGGAAGTAGTCTGTGCTTTTCTCTGTTTGATGTTTGATTTCTCGGTTTGTTCTGCGGTTGTGACGCTTCGACCAATCAGCGTCAAATATTTGTCATGACATTCTGCCTTTTCCCAACATGCTTTTTCCCAACAACTTTTGACTTTCCAGATTGATAAATGTGTAGAACTTAATTCAGAGTAATACACATATCGTGTCGTCAGCAACAAGAAAGTCCTTTTTCAGTAAATGAAAGAGGAACTTCCTTCTAAATTTAGCACACTGGATTTACACGGAAACTGAAGTTTAATCAAGAACTATAAAAGGCATATGGAGAAAATGCAAACCCAGTTCTCCCACAGTCTGGGAATTGAACCTGTGACAGTCCGGATGTGAGGTAAAAATATGACCTTAATGGCACAGCGCTGGCATGACGTAATCGGAACTATGGCAGAAACTGACTAAAAACACACACTTTACTCTAAAAGATGCACTATGTAACTTTTATGATGGAGAGTCTGCCACCTGCTTGACTCCATGGAGATGTTAATGCTGGAATGTTCCACCAAATGACATTAAAGTTATTTATTCCCATGCAGACAAGCAGCTCCCAGTAAGAATGCATGTTTTTCAAGGCATTTTTCAGTAACTTATCCTACATTCCAAGTTACAAGTGTGTGTGTGTGTGTGTGTGTGTGTATATGTGTGTGTGTGTGTGTGTGTGTGTGTGTGTTTTTTTAATAATTGAAACGGAGGCAGAAAGAAGATAATATAATCACATGTGCCCTTTTTTCACAAAATTATACAAACAAGTTGATTATTGCAGTATCAATCACCTCAATAAAATACATAAATAGTAAATGAGAATATATCAAGAGCATTTTAAGCATTTTTTAATTTTCTTCTGCGTTTGGAATCTGGTTTTTAAATTAGAATAAAGTTTGCACAGTTTGGGGCAACAGAGAATATCTTGCGCGGTTTATTATTGAATCAGGTCTTGTAATTGTAATAATCCTGATTTTATAAATAAATTATGGGTATGTTCTCTTGCATGGACTTTGTGGATAATTCATTTAGCTTTTTTCCTAATATAATCTCCATGGAGTCAAGCAGGTGCGATGTATTTAAAAATAATTGTACTCTTCTCTTTCCAATGTGAGTTAAATGTTGTGTCTCAGAAGCGTTTACTCCTGAAGTGTAGTAGTCTGCGTTGGACTACAGTCAACTCTCCCTCCAAGTTCAAGGACAGCCAGTAGTGACAGTGATTTGGATGGAACCTGCACATTTTAAATTAGCGCTTGACATTTGCCTCGGGCCATATCTGTACAATATCCATCAAAACCATATAGGTTGCACTGTAGTCTGCTCTGCCGTAGGGAACGGCCCAGGATTCCTTATTCGGGTAGATACAGGCAAGATGGCGTTTCGTCATTTACCATTGAGCTGAATTTTTAATTTTCTCAATATCTTCTTTGTACAACTTTTTGTGCGGGAAAATGAGTCTAACCATGGTTAAAGTGTGGCCCATACTTTAAATGTGCTTACTAATTCAACGGCCTGGAGCATATGCCTTTGAAGCGTTGCACAGTCGGCTAATAGCTTTTAATTTTAATTCATTTCCTCTCTCCCTATTAATAACCTGTATCATCCCTGAGTGGTCCGGCATTTGGGAGGTGCTGCATCGCTCATTAGCCATCGACTCGATAATGCGAAGGTGCACAGCCAGCAGAAACAGGCACGCTTGGCAAGGTCGTCCAAAATTGAGCAGTGGTTACTTAAACGTGGCAAAAAAGTGGTGGAAAAGTTGTTCGGGCAAGTCAAAAGTTGCAAGTTCAAGTAATAAATCTCAGACCACAATCTAATTTTAGGTAAAGAACTTTGAAAAGTATTTAAACAAATGTTTGGCAATGTCTGCCTGTTTGTCTGGGGCTTTCACAAATAACGTTTCTGGTAAACTAATTCCAGGATTACTTATCAAATTCACTTACATGTACGATCATGCAGTGTGTGCTCTGGATAGAAACATGTTTTTAAGACAGTACCAAGCCAGGTTACAGGTCAGATCTGTGGAAAAAACATATTTCTCAAGGTATATTTGAACAATAAAAACTCCTGGGTATGTATGTATGCAAGTGTATGTATGTATATTTATGTACGTGTATGTATGTATTTATGTGTATATGTTCATTTTCTTATGTTGTATATCATAAAGGGGAAAACAAAATATAGTGTTGTTCAATTATCATGCAATCATTGAATAAAAAAAATAAGCTAATTGTCACCACAGCACAGTATATATAATAAGTATATATAATCACCTATCAGAATCAGAAAAGGTTCATTTCCATTGTCAATGAACAAAATTGACAAACAGGAATTTGTTTTGGTATTAAGGTGCAACATAAAACGATGAAAAATAATAAAAACAACATATATGAAATCAAAAAGGGCATGTATTAAAGAAAACTATTTAAATTTAATATAGGAGAAAATAAAAATAGATTTACTATGTCCACAAAATGTACAGTTATGAAATATATGTTATGAAATATATGCTGGATAGATACGTTTAATGCCATACTGTGGAACATTGTAGAGAAAATTCAGTTGTATCATCTGGACTCGATTCGACCCTCATCCTGACACAAAGAGACGTTTTGTTTTTCTAAAAAGAGAGTCCAGATGATAAAACTGATTTTTTTCTACAATGGAACACTGCTGGACGAAGGAGGGGTTACGCCGACAATACTGCATTCAGAGAAGCAGGTGAAGAACCGTTCACCAGAAAAGTGACAAATTGCACCTTTAATCTTGTGAATACATTTGACAACCACTTTTCTCTGTATAATTTCTATCTGCATAAAAATCATGTGGCGTTGAGGTTTATAAAGAACTTTGTGAACCAAGGACACTCTGAACTAAACAGAAATATAAAACGCAATACAAACACACTTGAGCTGAACTCAAAGATATTCAACTTTTTCTATATACACAAAAGACGCATTTTTCTCAAATATTGTTCACAAAATTGTAGGAGGGTCTGGGTACTGGGCGGGTATTGGAATGGAACACGCTGATCCAGATCATCCTAAACATGCTCAATGGGTGACACGTCCGGTGAGTATGCTGGGATGGTTTCAGCTTCCAAGAATTGTGTACAGATCCTTGCAACATGTGGCCGTGCATTATCAGCTGCAACATGAGGCGATGGTCGTGGATGAACGGCACAACAATGTTTGGGATGCTCTGGATACGTATGTTCCTCCAGTTCCTGAAAATATTCAACTTCGGTGGCCATTTTGGTGGTCACCCCTGATACTGACTTGCCTTGGCTTTGCTTTGTGTACTCTTGCTCTCAATGCTTTAAACCCCTTTTCAGACAAATAAAATAAACTAAAATAAAGCATGTTTTTCGTTGTGGATGTTTTTTTATTGCACCGAATAAATGAAAAAATAAATGAGAACAGTCCATTTCCACAAACCTTATTTGACTCTTACTTGGCCTGCTTGTTTCCATGGAAATGATGTTCCTTTGGCTATTTCCCTGCCACTCCTAGACAGCTACACACTATTAAAAAATGTCAAAAGCTTACAATTTACTCTTTGTCTACGGTTTTCAATTGCCAAATCTATTTCTGTACAACCAAAATATCATTCCATGCAAATGCCCTCAGCTAGAAAAACTTTGAGACCTTTATTATTATTTTTTTTTCATAATGAAGACATCTGTTTTTGCAAATGACCTCTTCACTTCATCTGGCCGTCAACTGCATGCGTCTTTCTTAAGTTAAAAGTGAAAGCGCGCACTTCCTCCGCAGACATGCCTTCAGTGCGCTGTGTGTGTGTCAGCTGTTTCCTCTCCGTAATGTGTCCCACCAGAGCGCACTAAAAGCCCTCTTCCTCCGCGGTGCGTTTCCTCCCGACTCTCTCCCGCGCGCTAACAGGGCTTTCCTCCCCCAAATGTTTCCTCTCTGGCGCATTTCCTCGTTAAAGCGTCTGCCTCTCCCCCCCCTTACGCGCGCAGCATCCCGTCCGCGCGCTGTCCAGACGCCAGAGAGGAGCGAGAGCGCGCCTCACTTATTTGGAAGAAAGTTTGTGAGGCGCCGACTTCTTTTTTGACAGGCGTTTTTGGTGCGAGACGCGTCAGACAGAAAGTGGAACAAATATGCGCGTTATTTCCCAGTGACCGGAGAGAATTTCTCAGCGCGCGGTGATAAGAAGCAGGGCGCCCGGTAATCTTATATCTGACCATGAACGGGGCTATAATACCCCCCACCTGCGCGTAGTTTGACGGAGCATTGCCAAAAGGACACGCTGCGCATTTGGACACTGTGGCGAAACTACTTTATCTGCATAGTAACGTGAACTTGTCCGCGGATCATACGCTGTGAAGCCGCTCCTCAAGTGGACAGAAGTTGTGCCGTTGTCATGAGTGGACTCGCGCTCTTCAACCTGTGGATGCTTTTGTTGTGGGCTTTTGCCAGTGAAGAGGCTCGGGCCCAGGTCGCCAATGCCAAAGTGATCATAGGGAACGCCAGGAGAGACGGTAAGACCACTTTGTTACTGATGATGTAGTTACTCTTGTAGTTAAACTTTCAAACTGATGGAAAAATGAACTTTTATTGTAAAGAGAAAGCCCATGCACTGAGAATGATAGGCCTATGACATCTCTTTAATAAACATCTGATGTTGGGGTTGATTTTGTTTAGTTACTTTTGAGTACGTTAAGTTCTTATCCTCAGGCATCTGTCAACATGTTGCATCTGGAGGGGCATCTGCCATAATGGTCGGTGGCACCCCTCATTCGTCGAGGAGTGGTCCATAGTTGAAAAAGTTTCAGAGGTAGTCATCTGGACAATGTTTTCACAGATCAAGACGTTTTATGGCAGTATAAAGTTATATTTTCTCAGGCCATTCCTTCTGAGACCTGTGAAACTACGATCCGCGATCTTAACTTAAAAGCTCTCACGTTTTAAAACAAAACAAAAAAATTGGTGGGATAGAACCTGTGCAAAATATTTAGCATAGTTTTGCATCAGTCAAGTTGCAGTTTGAGAAGAAAAGTTGAGGAAAAAAGTTTTCTCAGGAGTTCAAAAACGGGAATGTGGGAACATCAATAAGTGACATTCCATCAAAAATGCTGACACAGTTCAAAAACAACTGACACATTTGACTTTTTCTAACAGTTTAAAGTCCAGGTGACATATTAGATGACACATTTCAGTAAAACAAAGATTTGACCAAACATGTTCCCTGTTTTGGCAATTTGGCCATTTTGGTGATGTTTATAATGTCACTTCCTGTTTGACATGGCCAGTAAATATGACATAAGGTAGAGGTAATTCCACAACTGTTACTTAGCAACCAGAATGTAAACAAGGGCCAAAATGCATTTAAAATCATACAATAATTATGATTTGACAAAAAATAACACTTGATAACATATTTATTTTGTGAAAGGATTGTTTAAAGTGTCATAAAAAGGTGTAAATTGTGTACACATTTTCTCAGATTTTTTGATGGAACGGCACTTTTTGATGACGCTACTTCCTTCAACTTGTATTTGTCAGATTTTCTTCACAAATTGCAACTTGAATGATGAAAAATAATGATATTTTTTTTACCATATGGACTATCCCACCAAACAACGTCATAATTACAAAAAAACATGTAAACCTGTCATATGGGCTTTAAACAATAATTTAACAAATGAAACTACCATTTGGAAAAGTATATTGAGTAATGTAGGCCGATATGGAGTTTGGCCCTTGGTTTGGTTATAGTTGCTAGGTAACCCCTCACATGTGCTGCTCATGTCCTCAACAAGGAAGTACGTAAAATCTTAAATATAGTCATGTTCACTACGTTTTAGTGAAATGTATAGTCTAACCTGTCATATTCCCTTTAAATGCACGTATCCCTTTAGCATATGTTTTAACAAATAGTAGGAAAAAAGATGGCTTAGCTTGGTATTCATAATGTATAAATAAATCAAAGTAGTGATGCTGGCAATGGTGGAAGTACAGGCCAAAAACGATGCTACAACGCCAGTACTTTATATGCCTGTGATGAAGACAATATATTTGACTTAAGTAGCACTGGTATTTTGAAGTTCATACACTGAGGCCATGCTTACTTTGGGCCCTCAGGCTGGAGTCATGGCCCTACTACACAATTACATCTCAGACCTCTGTGCTGCAGGGTTAGTTTTGGCAGTCAAACGGAAATACCACAATTTAAGGTGTGAAGTAACCAAAATTGTCACAAATCTATAAACTAGTCTCTTTTTGTACATATATTTTGAAAACTGCCTGTGTTTTTAACCTGTGTACACTGTCAATAAGCTGTTTCTCCAACTTTCACTGCTGGAAAAAGTTTGTTGATTCTTGAGGTCAGAGAATCTCCAAAAGTGTCCCAGTATTTTTTCCTCATTACATTTTTCCTCAGTTGATTTAAAGTAAAATGTCCGATTCAAAGCAGACTTTCTTCGTCTAATACTTGATAAATGTAGAGTGATTGCTGTAATAGTTGCACAGATCCTTGAGCTGTCTCCACTTGTTATCTGGCAGACTCTTTCCAAATGTTGAAACTACTGCGACTGGCTTTGTGCCCTTCAACGCAGAACTGTCTGTGAAACAATGCTCTGATTAATATGCCCGTCACAGTGACCAGACTCTGGAGATCAGCTTCACGTTCAAAATTCCTCGCAGACAGATTGATTTTTGATGTCTTGTTCGCTGATATACTTTAAATTTAACATAACATACCAATTATCTATCATTGCTGTTTTAGAGGCTGAATAGCTTTGCCACCTGCTTACTCCACTAAAATGTAATTGCCTTAGAGGAAAGTACCAGTGAGACTTTAATTAGACCCATCCTGCATTTATTATGTTTGTCGCTTAAACATGCATTCTTACCTTGAGCGAGGTCGCCTTTCTGCAGATCTGACCTGTAATTTGGCCTGGCCTGTTTGTGTTTGTAGAGAGCAGCTTGTGTTTGCAGAGAGATACATTTTATGCCATACTGTGGAGCATTCTAATCTGTGCAAAGCAATAACTACCTTAAAACCTACCTTAAAGGACCTGTACCTGATTTTTTTTTTCATGTATTAAAGTAAAATCTGTTTTGCCCTGCTGCTATTCGGGTGAAAATGAGAATTGACATGAGCAATTGACATGAAATCCCTAAAATTCACACCATAGTTTGAACCTCTTTTTTAAGAACCGCTAGGGTCCCCTTGAGAATCTTTGGGGGAATTTCCTTCCCAACCCAGAGGTTTAGAATGACTTAACCTACCTTATTGTGTGTGGGTTTGGAGAGTTGCACTGAATATTTATGTTTTTTGGATGGCTCTGGCCCTGGAAACCCGAGACATCAGTGATGCAAGGAAGCAAAAGAAAAATGTCATTGTTAAGCAAAACATGTACCAGTGCCCTTCTTTTAGTGAAGGAAAAAGAGTGCATCTATATGAACGGCTTGAGAGGTGATTGGTTGACAGCAACATATAAATGACAAGAGCACAAGTCCAAGTGGAATGTGCGCTTGAATATACATAAATTAGGATTACCAAATAGAGGTGGGCAATATTGACAAAAATGGAAATCTCCATAACAATAATCAGACAAAGCTTTAGCCATCCAACAGAAATGCACTAAAACGTGTCATTAAATCTACTAGTTCAGGTTTACATATCAGTCGAGAGAGGACTTTCGAGGTAGACCTGCCAAAATACACCTTTATTGTTCGATTGCAACATAAGTCTGTTCCTTTTTATTTTTCGACCACCTCGTTTTGCATCTTAATTTAGAAAATATTCATTTATTTATTTAAACAATAACCAGATATTCAGATTGCATATCTTCAAAACACCATTCAAGACACATTGCCCACCTCTATTACCAAAAGAGTTACACTTGTTTTTGAAGGAATAGTCTTGCTGGCTGAGCTCGGCACTAGGACACGCCGAAGAATGTAGGTCACTATTCCAAGTCACTTAAGTCAATTCTTTTATTCCATTATGATCTGAACGCTTGAGAAGAAAAAAAGCGCTTTTGAGCCTTTTTGGATCTTGACCCAGTAATGTCTGTGTGCATTTTTACCAGGCTTACGTGCAACCTGAGCACCGGGTTCACTGCTTGATTGACTGGTGCTGACATGCGCTTCGGTGACCCTGCAGCTGGAATGGGCTTAGCTGAGTTCACTTGTCCGTTTAGCTGTTGTTTCTCGTCCGCGTACATGTCCTTTGTATGTGCGCCGCCTTTGTGCCAATCCTCTGACGGTAGTAGGCCTTAACTTATTCCAAGAATTCACCCCAGGCTCTCCCTCCCATGTTTGTTCAGCACTCTGCTCCAGTCTGCTCTGCCTCCATTCAAGTGTGTCAGCGTGCATTAAAAGGTTAGAGGAGCCCAGCTTTGGGACTGCGGCCTTATGCAAGCAGGGAAATATGCGCTCCCACAAGCAGGTACAGACACAACCACCAATACAATCCATGATTTACCAAAAGTGCTGCTGTAGCGTCGGGTGAGTTTTCCCGGTAAAACACACCCACATGCTCCAAATGTTTATAAAATTGTCTTTTTTGTTTTTCAGGTTTTTTTCCAAAACAAATCACCAAACTTTATTTGTTACTCCAAACAATGAGTTAGAGGTGTGTTATAATTGTTGTTTTGAAGATATGCAAAATTAGAACATTGAGCATATCATCAGGAGTATGTAAAAAGGCTGCAAAAACTATATATATATAAAAAAAAAAATCTTGCTGTGTGATCTTCCAAACAAAACTAAATGTATATCTGTTGTGGTAAATGTTATTGTCTATTCATGCTTTGTGAGTAGGGTGACCAGATGTTCGAAATTAAAAACTGGGACACACCCAGGTTGGGATGAGGAGTAATAATAAAAGTGTAAAAAAAAACCATGCATAATTAAGTACATTTTTATGCACTCGTCTCCTTCACACCTCTTTTACAGCTCACTTGAGAGTCAGTTTATATCTAAGAGACTTCTGTCAGTGTGTTCAGGTTATTCTAAAGCCAGGTTTTCTCTATTTTGGCTAAAGAAACAACAATATATTCTCCTCCTTACGGTTTGTGGGTATCAAAGTGGTCACAAACCAGGACAACTGGGACATGTTTTGTGTAAAACTGGGACAAATCAGTGCTTTTGGATACATCTGCTGGGACACAAGGTTCAAAACTGGGACTGTCCCAGCTAAATAGTTGTGAGACATTTCAACATATTTCTGATGGATTACCTTATTGTCTGAATAGTGTCATGGAAACGATCTTAAAACTATGTATATTGAGATTGTAATTTTGTCAATATCGCCCACCCCTACAGGACGTACGTTGAGCATTTAAAGCAAGCTTACAATTCCGCTATTGTTGTTAATGCATTGATGGGTCTAATAATGGCCTTCAGCACTTCTCCACTGCTCCTTTCTTGAATTACTTTCTAAAGATACCGTTGTATTACAATTGGATTTACTTGTCAATAGTTTCTGCAAAACGGTCCAATCTAATAAAGCCTACGGGCCAAAAAAAACCCAAAAACATTACCATGAAACTCGCTCAAAGAGTTGTGAAAAGTGCTTATAAATCCATTGTGGTGAATATTTAGGATATATACATATATGAAATGAAGCATAAATAAATGAAAAAATAAAGCATTCACATTAAAAAGTTAAAGCGTAAAATAGAAATAAAAGCAGTTAGTGTCTGTTTAGCCAATAGCAAAGTATATTGGTACACTGAAGAAAAGGAAATCCAAATTGACAGCATGGACCAAAACATTGGTAAGATTAGCACAGCATCGCCCCAGCTCCTTCCCCAGTGATCCACACAAGCTACACTGGTGACTCAAATCGCTCAGGAAAATAAATGGTGGTGTTTAAAGGCTGTGTGTCTGTAAATGTCAAGCCTGCGATTAACTGGCCATTACCCAGAGTCCGCTCATGGCTAATGTCAGCTCCGATAGCCTCCAGCCCCGCGAGGAGCAACGCTGAAAGATATTTTAACTGTAACATTGTGTTAGTGATGACAAACCCAAAGGAACAGCCAATGCGGTTCTTACTACTGCAGGCAAGTATAGGTGGATTTTTATTTTTATTTTTTTAAGATAATGGCATGCAGATGCCACTCCCAGATTGGAGTGCATATTACTGCTCCAAATAACTCAATTTGCCTGAAACAATCTGAATATTGTGCGTAAGGTATAAAAAGACATTTTTTTTCGAAATGTTCTTGTTCTGTATGAAAAAAATGCAAAATTGCAAATCTCACCTTTGTAAACTTTGACATTTATCAGCCTTTCATTGTCATTGCATCTTTACATTTCTCCTTCAATCTCTTCTCTCTCCTTCCCCAATGTTTATCTTCCATCATGCCTCCATCTGTTTCAGCTCTTTTTAATCAAAACCTATTTCACCCTGTCGGCTCTGTGAGCAAACAGAATGCAGCAAACAGTGTGACGGACACACTCCAGATTACAGTGAACGCAAAGGCACCTGGACAAGGGCGAATCACTTAGTCAGTTGCTGCCAGTCTCTCCACGGCCTCCAGGCACTTCATTTTCTGACCACACAATTCAAACATTAGACAAGAGGAAACCTTAGTCACTGGCACACACTCATCACTGCAGTTTTAGCATAAACTTTGTCATTCTAATTTGAATTGCAGTTGTATAGACAGACAGCCCTATGAGATTGTGCCGTATATAACTCCCTCAAATAGGGCACATTTTATACACAATACCATTTTAGAGAATATAACTGTAAAAAATCCATATCAAATCAATGCACTTTGATTTGTATAGGGCCTTTTAAGACAGTCAAGGACATTTACACGTTTAAGATCAGTGTGTTGGCAACTATAAGATGCTGGAAGCTAGTGCTGGATTCCTTAGTGATGAAGAACAGGGCTTGGATACTTCCCAAAAAAACAATAAAAAATTATGGATTAAGGAAGTTAGGATGGGTTCAGAGACTCATCGATCAAACCAGTTTTTACATTTTTATTAAGGCAGTTCGTCGACTAAAGAAATTCTTGGCCGACTAAAGACTGCCAGTCGAATAGTCCTGAAAGCAGTTCAGTTGTTTACTGGAGAAGACAGAAGGACTACGTTTGCTTGTGGCCCATGCAGCCAAGTGAAGGGAGCCTGCGAGGTTATAGGAACTTGTGAGTCACATACAGGGAGGAACACCCAAAGGACAATGACAGGATCTGCCTCTTCCAGAGAATCCCCACACATTTGTCATCACCAGGAACTTACAAGCCATGCCGCCCCACCTAAGGGTCCGCAGTCTTTTCCTCTTTAGCCGGGGCACAGGGAAGAGACACCCAGACCCAGCAAGGCACAAGGACAAGTTTGGATAAAAATAGAAGGCAATAGTTACAATAAATATCAATTTTAGATGCAGATGTGAGGTCAACAAGAAAGGAAACAAAGAATGTGTTATATTCTACCGTTTTTGCTGCTGTCAAAGCACTGACCGCCAGACTTCCTGAGAAGGCAGCGCCACTAGCTCATCCAGTTTGGTTTAATACTCAATTATTGACCCCTGTCCCAAACCCTAATCTTACCCAATTTAACAGTGTAGCTATAGTAAATTAGCAGATCATCCCCATTAAAAATAGATGTATTTAGTCTTTTGGCACCGGATGTGACGCAGTGCAGCTCCACTCGGAGGCCAATTGGCGGCAAACCTCCAGAGCGGGACTCTCTTGGACTTTCCTCCACCGAAACACTTCCTTTTCCTTCTCCAGATCCCATGACATTCGCTGGTTAACCTTCTTACTTTGGGTCCACTACTAATTAAACGTTCTAATGCATTTATTCATACATAGATCTGACCTGTAACTTGGACTGGTGGTGTCACTTGTTTGTCTCCATGGAGAGAGATACGTTTAATACCATACTCTAGAACATTCAAGGCAAAGTAATAACATCTCCATGGAATCAAGCGGATGAATGAACGTTCCACCAGAAAACGTACTTGCAGTGCACCTTTAACAGGGTGGGCAAATGTTCAAAATGAAAGTTTGAAGATTTAAAAAGTTAAAGGGTAAATGTAGGTGGTATAAGCTTAAATAACTTCAAATACACCATCGCTTAAGTTTTTAGCTCTGTCAGCTTTAGAGGGAGAGATAGTGGACCAACAGCAAGCCAAATGGATGAAGTCTAAAAGGATGAAGGACAGACAGAAGTTAAGGGCACATTCTGTAGATAAGGTAATTATAGAAAGGACAGGACGATAAAACGTAAGAATAATATCTGATCTCCACCTCAATGAAGCAATGTCACTGCAATGAATCTTCACATGCAGCGTGTCAAATGCACATGTATTGATTTTCCTCCTCTACACTGTTGTTGAGAGGCGGTTGCCATGACTACACGTTTGATGACCGTCTATCAAAAGCTGCTACCAATGATTATGGTGCATGTCTAGTTGTTCATGTCAAACTTTGTGAGTAAGGATGTTTATTTGGACTTGGATATAAGCCTGGTTCTTTCTTCTGAGGAAAGGGTCAATATATTGCTGAGGTTTGAGGTAGTTTTTAAACCATTGGATGGGTTAAGAGGTTAAGGTTTTTATTTGTGTAGAGTTTGTATTGAACGTGTGTGCTGCGTATGTGTTAGTTTTCTGTCGTGACCTGCCAGGGACTGCAGGATGGAAAGTAGCCAATAGGCTGATTCCGACATATTTACATTGTACTGTGTGTTCATTAATATGCACTGTCCCTTTTAAATAAATCATTCTAAAAATAGGTCTAGGATTCGATTTCATTGTGGCCAGAGTTTGGTAGTGCACAATGACATTTACTTGAGTCACTTTTTATTGAATGAAATGTACTTCTCAAATATTTATATGAAGTATTTTTGTCTGAATATTTTTCACCACATTTTGGTTTATTGACCTTTATTTAACCAAGAAAGTCCCACTGAGATGTAGCATCTCTTTATCAGTGGAGTCTTGGCCCCACAGGGGAGGAGCCTACTGAAATGTAAAAGAAAAGATGAAAAAATAAATGCTTTTATGTCTGTTCTCGAACAATGTATTCTCACAAGGAAGCTGCAGGGGGAGTTACAAATATTAGTTTTAATGTTGTTCCCTCATCATAAACATACCTGGAGTTTTATTTAGCTTCAGTCACACTTATTTGATGTATCTTGTTAAGCCCTCTCCCCTCTGACCCTCAGAAAACGTCAAATGTAGAGATGAAGCCGTCTCCTGTCCAGTTTTGAAAACAGAACTAAGTAACTTTAGCAATAGAGCTCCCCCTGCAGCTTTTATGTCCATGAGATGCCAAAGCAGAGCTTCTCCACAATACTAATATGTTGTTTACATATTTGTACGTTTCTTGCACCGCTTCTTCAGATATGATTTAGTGTTTTCAAATTTTTTTTAGTCTACATTTTAAAAATGTACCTACTATATGACAGTTTTTCAATCTATACCTTTATAAACCCTTTCACTGCCGTCATGACTTTACTCCCTCTGGTAATTTCCCACAAGCAACTCTTTAAACCTTATTTTACAAAACTAAATAATTCCTGTAAGACTTTTTCCTCTTGATCATTTTGGCTCTAACTTTCTAAATTAGAACTTTGACATCTACTCCCCGGGTTCCTTCTTTTACAATTCATGAATTCCTCCTTGCAGAAGCTCTCTTTCTTCCTCCACACTTTTATGGTGTGCTCTGCTCTCCCCATTGGCCTAATCATGCTCTCTGATCCCTCTCCTGGTACCCCGTATACGTCGCACTGGTTCATTCCACCCCGTTTGCGCTCTCCTGGTGCACACATTATCACTCACTGCTGGGCACAACACCTACAGTCTCAATCTGCCCCTGCCTCTGCGTCTTCAATGCACATTTTTATAAAGTTCTATCCATTTGCATCTAATGATTATAAAAGCGCATAGCTATAATAAGATATGCATTTTAAATGTATGGGATTTAAATGCTTTTTCCTCCTTCTGGGACTCATAAAAGCTTACATTGGGCTCACAGTTATCATCTCTACTTCTGCTCCTATTATATTTATATCATTTTGCCATGTTGCGCTTTATAAAAATCATTACAGGAATCATAGGAGAGATCATATTATTTTTTTAGTGCAAGTAAAAAACTATAACATATAGTACATAAATCATTATTGTACATTTTGTTCATTGGAAACTGCTAAATGGCTTAGTAATAGAAATGGGTCTGTTTATTTCCTGTTAAAAAATGCCTCTTTCATAGTGACATTTCACAGTGGCAAGCAGTGGATTTTCATGTATTTCATCTCCTGATAAGGTTAATGTATATTGTCCCTGTCTCAAATAAATAAACTAACTAATCAACAACTAACTAACTAACTAACTAACGTAGGTAAG
This sequence comes from Chaenogobius annularis, assembly GCA_015082035.1. Lineage (NCBI taxonomy): Eukaryota > Metazoa > Chordata > Actinopteri > Gobiiformes > Gobiidae > Chaenogobius > Chaenogobius annularis. The sequence continues at coordinate 1,210,496 of BJKM01000063.1, read as the reverse complement.
TACAGAGATAGGCGGGGATAGGGGGTAGGTGAAAGCCAACATTTCACACATGTCCCCTTTAAAGGTCACGCAGTGGACAGCGAGTCTTGGAGTATTCGCTACATTCCTAACATGTTGCTGGTGATTATACATCTGTAAGTCACTGTCTACTGCAATCCTTAAATATCCTTAATGATTTATTTTTACTTGACTTGGTGAAAAACCCCATAGGGATATAACCATGACGATGATAACTGTGAGCTAGTGAGCGCCGAGCACATTGTGCACAGAGCCAATTGGAAGAACAGGATCAGTTTTTGTTGTCCATCTTATCGCTGCTGAAAACAACACACAAGGCAGAAGGCACTGGCAGCGGTAGTCTTAGTATTGTCAGTTATTCTTGTTTTCTGATGCTTTAGCCACTGGAACCGTGCAGTCATTTTGTCCTTGGCTTTAATTTACATTTCTGAGGTGGACATGATGGTTTCCCAGGGGACATCAGCACCTGCCAACCGCCAAATGTCTTTCAATATTAGCCAAATTAGCATTTTAACTAATACCATAACTTCTATATAGTAATTTAACATCATATAGTATATTATATATCTATATGTTGTGTTTTTATTACTAAGATGTGAAAATAATTGTCCCAATTGGCTTAATTTCAACCTATTGTTTTTTGCAGTGAATACTAAACTAACATTTGTGCATAAAAAAAAAAAAAAATCATATTTAGTAAAAGCAAAAATCACTTGCTTCCTGGTAGTTGAGTGCTAAAAATCACATATTTTTGTAGTATGTATTTCGAACATGTAGATAGATGCACAATTAGTCATACATCTAGTAATAAAAAATGTATACATTGGCCAAGGTTCTGCCACCTTTTCCCCAGGAGAGCTATTTTTCCCCCCCCAAAAAAAATAAAAATAAGCAGAGAGCAACACACAGTCGATAACAGCGACAGCACATTCTATTGACAGCCACCAACATTATCAAATGGTAATTAGATACAGTATCAATCTAACTAATGTCTGGCTCTTTGGATTTTGCAATAGTGGTTGGCATTGGAAGGACACATTTATAAATCACATGTTTGGAAAGAATTTTGTTGGAAAAATGTAACGTGATGTAATGTTTTATTTACTGCTGGAGAAACTGTGGTTGCCAGGAGGCTCACCATTACCATGTGTTCTGGGACTGTCCTTTTGGTTAGAAACATTGGACTGAGATCAGACTGTTGTTGACATCATCATCCCACTTGATTGCAGAACTATGTATTTGGGCCTCAAAACTCCTGCCGTGGACACAATCAGCGGATACCTTTGAGCATACTATTGGCGGCAGGGAAAAAATGACACAAAATGTTCCGAAAATTAAGTTAAAAACTAGACTGAAATCATTATGGAAATTCGCAAAATGAAAAATATTACATTCAGACTCAATTTGAAAAAGGACACATTTAAAACACTCAAAGTTACTGGGACAGATATGCTGGACTAAACATCTAGGACTATTTGGATGTTTAATGTAAATAGTTTTTCCCCTCTCTGTGTCATGTGTTCTATGTTTTGTTTCCATTTTTAAAAATCTGCAGAGGGGAAAAAAAGTATACATTCACAACAATAATCAAATTTGAATGATTCAGCGTAATACGTCCTTTGGTACTTAGAAGGGGTTGGAGAACTAGTGAATAAAATAAATTGCACAATGTCAAGTATGAAAAAGTAAAACGTATTTGATCAAGTAATAATAATGTAACTAGTCATATTCTTCAAGACATGACACATTATAGTTCCACAGATTGATTTGTCACATTTTCTTCATAGCTTTTGAAAAACAATTTACTTGCACTTTCTTTTGAATTGCATCATGTTTGGACATTGCTGGATGCACTGAGTTTGTTCCATGCAAGACTGTGGTATCATGTGATCGATACCTGCTTCTGAAAATTCCACCAAATGTCATTCTTGCTCTTTCCCCCCCATTTCATGTTGCACTGTTCTACCCAGTAAAGCCAGCAGACCACAAAATCCTTTTAAGAAATACAAACAAAGACAAAATTGTATCACTGAAAACAGCAGCTAGTGGAATTTTAAAACCAGTAGCATTTTAGAGTTAGAAAACATGCACAGATAAGCAGATAAGCAGTATAAGCAGTTAAAGCTCAGTACCACTATTACAGCTGTGTGCAGGTTAAGAACAGGAGAAACAGTGACAGAGGCAGACCTGTCCCAGCAGACGGAGCAGTGCAGCTGTGGGTTGTGTGTGTGTGTGTGTGTGTGTGAGTGTGTGTGCGTGTGGAGGCGCTCTGACAAATCCTCCACATCTTTGTTACTCTCACAATGGAGCTCTGACACAAATGAAAAAGAGTCCATTTTCCTCTTTCTGTCAAACACTTTTATCTTTGCTTCTCCGACTGTCAGCGTTTCCTCTGCTGGCCGAGATGTTTGTGTACCTCAGCACTCCTGCGTCTGTCTTCTCCACTTTGCCCCGGCTCATCTTGTCTTCATTAGCTGTTCTCACTCCCTTTTTCTATCCCGTCATTAACGCTGAGCTTTTGTCTGGAGTTGGAGAAAGCAACAAGGACAGGTGAGGGTCTCTTTCTTTATGGAACTGGATTGTTGGGATTCAGCCTTCAACGTCACTGGAGCAAATTTGTCAAGAAAATTAGGGATACTGACTTGAACAAGAATTAATACTGTAACAAAAATGACCAAATTGGACCTTTTCTGAAGTTTAGAATGGTCTTGATTTCGAATTCATTAAACTTCTAATGTCTTATTTTGTGTTGAAAATCTCAGCCGGCTTCTTAACCTTTGAAATGTCTGAAAAAAAGTAGTGGTATCAGACTTTTGAAATTTGAGTATCGGGACAACACCAGTCACTCTTTAGAGAACACGCAAAATTGCTCATTGAAAGCAAACATGGGAACTTACCTTTTTTGTGAAGTAAATGTGGTAAATACTATGCCACTGTGCTGTTTAATGTTGATGAGATAGAAGTAGGCAAAATGAGCAAGCGCGCTGATTTAAGAGAGACAGAGCATTTTTATTCTAGTTTTTGTGAAGTATTCCTGGGATGCAGTGGTCCGCATTTAACAAAAGCTGTTGCAGAAAGAAAAATGGTAATTTGATATCCAGATATTAAAGTATAAAAACTAGATGTTTGAATGAATACTGAATCTTATATGAATGAATGATAAGTATCGATACTGAAGAATTAAAGGGCATATAGGACACAGTGTCCGTAATAGTTTTAGAATGGTCTTGATCTATTTCAGAACTAGTAAGTCCACATAATGTTATAGCCTTTGTAAATTTTGTAAATATTTTACACCAAATAATTGCAAAAAGTGTGTTTCAATTATCAATGAAGTCATTTGTATCAAATATCAAGCCTTTTCCTTAGTATGAAAATCAAGTTTGCTACAGAAAAATCACAATAAACATTAATATTGAAGCTATTTTACTATTTAATATATGCCTTATTATACTTTTTTTACACATTATACCATAATTTACACAACGATAAAAAAAATTACAAAAAAATTAAGTCTACAGTATCATTAAAAGGCATGAGCTGCAACAAATAAATAGGCATATTGCCACAATCATCTGTAACTCAAATCTTATCAGAATTGCAAAAAAAAAGTATTTGACAAGTTGACATATATTAGTTATCATGACTTAATTGAGACAACTCTAAACAGTGGGTGACAGTAACAAATAAAGTAAAAGTACTGTAAGTATCTGTACTTTACTTAAGTATGTATTGCTTTTTACATTTGATCTCTCTACATTTGAGAGCAGATTTACTCCCATTCAATTTTTTTTGCTGGACTGGAAAGTATTTTTCTTAGGGTTTAAGCACATTTATGATGACAGACATCTTCCTTAAAGGTTTTGACTTCAGGTCCCAGCTTTGAGCAAAGAAAAAAAAAAGAACCAGGGAAAGTACATTTCGATTCAGCCGCCTCTGTTGAGTGAAAACCAGCTAAATTCTTTATCATTTGGCTCTTAAATAAGTTTCTTCTTATTCTTATTTCTTTGAAAATAATATTCCTAATGAAAATAAATACAAATTAAAACAGGACATAGTCTGTCAAATAAGTCCTTTTGACTCAAAATCTAGCTGAAATACTTTTACTTTTTACTCTTAAAGTAAATTCTTAAACAATACCCATTTGAAAATGTCTTTCAATACTTTAGCTTTAGTAGATTATTGTCCGTGGTAGGGATTGTTTTGCTCCTGTATCTGTACTTTTAATAATCATCATCATTGTCTATAAGGCTCTGTGTGGTCATAATGTTACGCTTGATCAGTGCAGCAGTACCACTTTGTTACTATCTGAAGCAAAACCAGCAAAAGACCATGTCAAGAGGCATAAAACCTAATATATATCCGTGTGTGTGTGTGTGTGTGTGTGTGAAGCCTGAAGCAAATGTGCAAGTGTTCCCATTGGTGAATAAGAGGTCAGATGAGTCGGACAGCCGGGCCAGTGCTTAACCCCGCTCTGTTACAGCACCGTGCACGGCCACAACACACACTTCACTTAGACACTCGACAGACGGGCCAAGATGGCTGTCAAAACATCAGCAACACAGCACTGAAGAGCAGGCCTCCGAGGGATCCCATTTGATAAACTAGTGCTACTCCGGTTCAGGCTTATCTAAAACATGCACACTCCCACCCACGACAGCTGATTCTGCCGAGTTTGGCTCAAGTTTTGGGGCAAAATGTGTTTTGGTGATGGTATATAGATAATAATGGATGAGGTGTTTCTATTAAATGATTGTATCTGAAGTGGAAAAGCATCGTAGTACGTATTTGGTATTCTGGACTGGACAACAAGAGACAAGAACTCCAAGTTTCCAGTATCTGATGGAATACAGCAGTTGTATTATTATGTCCAGCTTCCTAGTAGACAGCCCATAAGCAACAATACTGTATGCAAAGTTAACAAATGACCATAGAATAGTTGGAAGGATCTGACTTCAAAAAGGTGTTTTGCTCCATACTGTTCCTTCCTTGGACCTCTTTTACCAATGCAGACCAGGAACACCTCGCAATAGCCAGGGAATCACTATGGTCAAGCCCGCCCAATTGTGGACCGTGTCAAAAAATTTTATGTTTCTAATTCTTTCCATTTCTACCGCAATCTGAGGACAAAACATTGACTTGTTGCAAATTTTAAAGAAAAGATAAACTGTGTTATTCAATTCAACTGTCAGAGGTCATTTTTTTTCATCTGCAATCCAAAATTATTTATACTTATTTTCTTTCGAACACAGTTTTTCTACATCTAAAAATGTCTATTCAGCAAGGAAATGCTACAGGTAAAGCTAAGGTTGTTCACTTGTTAAGGTATATTAAACTGTCACATTTATTGATGATTTTCCTTTTTTATAGTCCCTTTTTTTAGTCCCTTTTTTGTCCCTGTCAAGTTTTGTAGTGGGTTTTAAATGATTGCCTTAATAAAGCATGGACAAAGTCTTAATAAACTATTGGTTCACTATTAAATAAGAATTATTCAGGGTTAGTTACTAGTTAGTAATAAATAAGTAAACTTTATTTATACAGCGCTTTTCACAGATACAAATTACAAATTGCTTTTACAGAGATCAAATACACCAAATAAAAGTATGACGAGTAAAGCCAAAAGGTCCCTGAGGTGTCTCGGTGCAGCCTTATATATATGTGCAGCTTTATTCACCATTCTACACGCCGCACCATAGGCGATATTGCATGGGTCTCTTTGACTTTTTGACCGGGAGGCGTGAATTGAATTTTTTATTTTTAAAAAAACAATTTTTTTCTCCCTATACACAAGTTTACTTTGGCCTGTAAGGTGGGCACTAATGAGCCAAAATTATTGTTATATTTTCCCCCCTCAAGTAGGTTTAGGGCAAGGAGTTCAACAACAACTTTTTGATTGAATATATGTTGTTTTATTATTGCTCAGTGTTTTATGTTGCACCTTAAGGCCGAGACAAGTTCGATGTTTGTGAATTTCGTTCATTGACAATGGCAATAAACTCTTTCTGATTCTGATTCTGATTCTGAACTGAAATTTGACAAAATTTGGACTTCTAAAATATCCCAATAACACAAAATGTGGATATATTTTGATGCCCACTTAACTTCCTTTCAAGGAGATCTAAAGTACGACATTTACAAAAACAGCCCAGTCACGCATATTTTGATCCGATATGGCCGACATTTGGTTGGGCCGGCGGCTTTGGGACTGCCTAAATGTTTGGCATTACGTTCCAGGGGTGGAGCTTAGCATTGAAATTTGTTGGCATTTTCTTACCAATTGTTTATTTTTTACTATACTGTATTTGATTTCACAATCATGGTAAGGTGTGTCTGTGTCTTGTCATTGTCATCATCTGTCTCCGTGCCAAATTTCATTATTTACAGCCTGAAAGTACAAACCTTGTTTTTGGGACCACAAGCAGGTTTTGACTGGACGACCAAAGGGAGTGAAGAGTCAAAAAATCCAGGATTTTCATCGCAATATTAAAGGGTTATTTATTTATCTATCATTAGTTATTATTTGCAACCCTAATGCCAGAATGGGTATTAAGCGTCTGAACAATACAGGCGACCACTACAGAAAGATAAAGATTTTCTCTGTTCCCTTTTGTACAATATAGTGCGGACATATTTACAGTTTGCATTGTTATTGTGTGGTACTCCCGCAGGTCCTCGGGCTGTTCGCTGACTGCTCCTCATGCTCCTCATGCTCCTCTCGAGGCGTTCAATGAAGGATGGGTTAAGTGCATGTTGAATTTTCCTGTAGGGTTGCCCCAGTGATCCTCTGTCCCTCTCTGGGCTGTCTCTGTGGCCCTGGTCTGACTTAACATTACTGTTACTGTCCCCTGTCACATGCCCCGTGTAATACCAGGAGCCAAGCACTTGATGACAGCTCGGCGGTCCGATCTCTCAGGGCAGTTTTGGCGTTACGCTGGGGCAGTTGTTCTATAGGGTGGAAGGAGGACTCCATATTGGTAGTTAACTGTTAGATGCACTATTCATTCTCAAGTCAAAAAAGTGTCCATGATGATGCTTGGTTGATTTTATTTACGGAAATGGTTTGCAAATAGACATAGTTTAAGTGTTGTATAGTGAGAAAGACTGAAGTTGAGCCTGTAACACCAAAACAAGTATAGATGTAGTGAGTAGTTTTTTACTTTTCTTGTGGAGGGTACGCCACTGGCTTGTCTCCATTGCTTTGTCGGGAATATCCCACAGTATGGCATTCAACGTGTCTATTAAGGATGGGACAAGATATTGTGCAACAAGAGCTCGCAAGTTAAAAGTGCCACAAGTTTGCCTCAAGTTTGTGAAGAATGGAAGATTTTTTTTTACAAAAGTTACACGTCTTGAGAAGCAGTAGTTGCAAGTAAAAATTTATAAAAACGTAGCAATACTACAATCATAGCAAAACTGTGAATTCAAATCAAATAGTGAAGCCAAATTGTGAACTGTATATATTTCTCGCGGCTTGTGGGCATTGTCTCATCCTACCTGTCCATCTTGAATTTATTTTTAATTTCTATTTTATTTTTAGCTTTTAAATACATAAAACAAAACAGCACAAAAAACACCAATGCCATTCAATGAAATTAAGGTCTTACAAGGTCCAAGTGTAAAATGTCCTATTTGGTCATTTTTACAATTAAATTATTATTTTTAGTCCAGTCCTTGGTGCTTGGTTCAGTTTGTGATGGCCTTCAGACGAATGCTCCAAAAGTATCCATTTATTGTGTCCACGGCAGGAGTCAAGTGGAATGGCAATGTCAAAATAGAAATTGTATTTATGCAATCAGAGACATGATCAATTGCAAACCTGGAGGAATGTGCTGGGATTTTATATGTTATTAGCCCTTCTCGTCAACCTGCATCTAAAAGGGCTGACAAAAATGGCTAAGTAGGGCATGTGGGGCTAAATGAGTTCATGTAGACAAGATGAAAACTGAACAATAACAGTGATACTTAATGTAGCAGTGAATTTGCATTGGCTGATTTTTTCTTGAATGACAAATTTGCAGTCTGTCATCCTTGTAATTAAGTTGGCAACCAAAGACTGTATTTATGTTGGATCACTGGAACGCCACCATATGTTTATGTGTAGCCCCACAAATCATATGCACCGTTATACGAACATGTTTCAACCACTTCACACGCATGTTAACTAAACCTTTAATCTTCCCAGGACGGACTGCTCGCTGCCCTAACAAAGCGATGAAATGCCTCCTCATGTATCTTGTAACATGTTCAACCGCAATGCTTAAATTCACTTTACATTGCACGATGCTAGATTTGCGCTTTAGTTTGCAGACGTCCTTACGAGAATATCAATGTGCGTGATGTGTGAGATGCAAGGCTAATTGCTTGTTCTCACTGCCCCCCTCCCTTTCTGACTGCAGTATCTGTCAGCAGGAGTCTTAACAAGCTTTCCTGCACAAGCATCTCAGCACTCCATCCTCTCCGCGGCATTATCGCATCGGGCTTCGATGGACTAACCAGCGCAGTTTAGTGCCGACATAACTCATCGGAATGCGCGCACATGGACGATATGCCGAGTGGAGATGCATGAGGGGCATTCTTGACATTTGCCGCCGTGAATGACAGGCGTTGGAAATATGTGGAGAATTCCGTGGCATTTCTTGAATAGTGCAACAAAAGCTGGAGTGTAATCTCGCCCTGAGCCTGTGAAGTCCTGAGATGTGAGCATATTGGTTGTGTGATGTGTAGGCCTACATGATCATTATTCAAAGATTATACGAGTTACAAGACAGGCAGGGAACATAAAGAAAGTCCTCTTCAAATATTTCCTCATAAGGTATAGTCATATCATGACTATACCATATCATCATGTCATGGCTCAAAAAACGTAGAACATAAGTCTGACATTGAAACAGGGACAAATATTAAACTTTGTCGTAGTAGAACATGGATGGATAATATCAGGCGTTGTCTAACATTTTGGAATCTTAGTTGCACAGAGAGACATCTTTTTGTTGCATCTACGATCAATCAATCTCTGACAAACATGTGGCCAACAGCAGGCGCTGCTCAAACAGCAGAAAAGCTCTGCTGTGAACCTGGACTTTATCTCTCCAATTCCCTTTCATTTACAATTTTTTACAAATGTAAAAACACTGCTCGCATGTAGCCTCCAGCAACTGGAACAACTATGATGGATTAACCACACTGAGCCTGGAACCTAATACTTACTCAGACAGACATTGGTCATAGCAAAATGTATTATGTGAACCATCGCACAGTGTACATTCGTGCTGTCTTACAGCTTTAAATTCAGTGTGAAACCTATATAGTATGTTAAAAGAAAAAACAAGTTGCATAGTGGGGAGTTGTTTTGGTCAAATGTCTATGCCCAAAGACTTTGCCATGGACTCGATATGAAAAATGTGCCTGACAGGTGGTTCTCTTTGCACTGGAACCTGGATAAATGAGCCCCCCCCAGCCCGACGCCCAGTTTAGTCAGGATGTAGTCCTGGTTTGGTCCTCTTCTGGTCTAGTCTTAGTTTAGCTGCGTTTAGACTTCCTGTTTTAACACAGTGTCAGTGTGAACATAACATAACCGTTCTTGTTTGGATTTGTTTGTTTGGAACTTATTCCACTTATTTCAGCAGGTATGTCTATATGCAGGGGTGTCACAGGGGTGATATACAGTATCAAATCTCTAGAGATGAAATTATGTGAGCGCACTTAAAGAAATGCATTCTACAAATAAAATACAAGTCAAACAACAATAGCAAAGTGTAAGGGGTGAAAATTAGCATTAGCAGTAGGGGTGTGCCAAAATATCGAAATATCGAGATACTAAAATTGGGTGATACAGTATCACCCAAGGCGCTGTATAAATATATCACCATGAGTCATTTTTGGTATCATTTCCCGAATTATGTTGGTGACCGCGCTACAATTTTGTTGCGTGTTTAAAGAAAGGAAACTTGTTTACAGGTGTAGTTCATTTTGAGTTTGTGCAGGTCGTGGTTTAAACAAAGATTTTTTTTTTTTTTTATGTATTGGGTTTTGGAAAAAATGTTGATATATCATAGAATATTATGAGCAATATATATCAATATTCGCATCTATCGCAAAATCGTGATATTAGAATCAGAATCAGAAAAAGGTTTATCGCCATTGTCAATTAACAGAATTCACAAACATAGAAACTTGTTTTGGCATTAAGGTGCAAGATAAACACAGAGCAATGATAAAAACAACATATATGAAATCAAAAGGGCATGCATTAGATTTAAAATTACTATAGTATAAAATAAAAATAGCCGTACTATGTACACAAGAATTTACAGTGAAATGTACAGATGTAGTGCAGAAAGTGATTGAGTGAATTGCAGTTAAAGTGACAGGTGTTTAAGAAGTGTTCATGAGTCCAACGGCAGAGGGGAAGAAACTATTCTTGTGGCGGTAGGTTCTGGTCCGGATGGACTAGCCTCCTGCCTGAGGGGAGTGGCTCAAATAGTCCATGTCCAGGGTGAGAAGGGTCGGCTGTGATCCGACCTGCTCGTCCCAGAGCCCTGGAGACGTACAGGTCCTGCCGAGATGGAAGTCTGCAGCCGATCACCTTCTCAGCAGAACGCACAATGCGCTGTAGTCTCTGTTTGTCCCTGGCTGTGGCTCCAGAGAGTACCACACGGTGATGGAGGAGGTGAGGATGGACTCAATGATGGCCGTGTAAAACTGTACCATCATCTAAGCTGGCACTTGGCTTTCCTCAGCTGACGCAGGAAGTACATCCTCCGCCGGGCTTTCTTGATGAGGGAGCTGATGGAGGGCTCCCACTTGAGGTCCTGGGTGATGGTGGTGCCTAGGAAGCGGAAGGAGTCCACGGTGGTGATGGGGGAGTCTGTCATAGTGAGGGGGGGCTGGGGGGCTATGACTTTCCTGAAGTCCACGATCATCTCCACTGCCTTCTGGGCGTTGAACTCCAGGTTGTTACAGCTGCACCGGGACACTAGCCGGCCCACCTCCCTCCTGTAGTCAGACTCGTCCTCATCTCAGATGAGCCCGATGAGGTGCTGTCGTACGCTTGATCAGTTTTACGGAGTCATGGCTGGAGGTGCAGCAGTTTGTGTACAAGGAGAAGAGCAGAGGAGAAAGTACACAGCCCTGTGGAGAGCCTGTGCTGATGGTCAGAGTGTCTGAGACATTCTTCCCTAGCCGTACGCACTGCCTCTGATCCATCAGGAAGTCAGTGATCCACCTGCAGGTGGAGTCGGGCACGTTGAGCTGGGAGAGCTTGTCCTGGAGCAGAGCAGGGAGGATGGTGTTGAAAGCATAGCTGAAGTCCACAAACAGGATCCTTGCGTAGGTTCCCGGGGAGTCCAGATGCTGCAGGATGAAGTGGAGTGCGAGGTTGATGGCCTACAGACCTGTTGGCTCTGTAGGCGAACTGCAGGGGGGCCAGCAGGGAGGAGGTGAAGGACTTGAGGTGGGGCAAGTCCAGGCATTCAATTGACTCCATGACAACAGACGTCAGCGCCACAGGCCTGTAGTTATTAAGTCCAGTGATCCGGGGCTTCTTGGGGACAGGAACAATGATGGACGACTTGAAGCAGGCTGGGACGTGGCGGACCAAGGAGGTGTTAAAAATGTCTGTGAAGACAGGGTACAGCACTCCTGCGCAGTGTCTTAAGGTGGCCGGAGAAACATCATCTGATCTAGCAGCTTTTCGGGGGTTAGATTTCTGAAATAGTCTGTTAACATCCTGTTCCTGAACTGAGAGAGTGGTGGAGGAGGTGGGGGGGCGGGGTTGGTTTGGCAGAGGTGGCCACAGTGGGGGAGGGGGTGGTCACATTAAACCTAGAGTAGAAGGTGTTAAGTTGCTCAGCCAGTTTTTGGTAATTTGCCGCATGCTGCATTATCCGACCGTGTATCGTGTATCGCATCGAATCGTGATGGACCCTGTGATTCCCAGACCTAATTAGCAGTGATGACGACCAACGTAAACAGTACGTGAGTTAGTACCATTGGATAGTATAGCATATGGACCGAGTTGACCTGGTGAATCCACAGAAATATTTGTTGCACCAGTCCCCTCAGAAGGAGGACTTTGCTGCTGGAGTGTTGGTAAATACACTCCATCACTGTGGGGAAGGTGAGACCAGGACAAGCCCCTCTTCCCACTCACTTTTGTTTCCATCTATTCCACCTTTTCCCCGAGCTCTCCGTACAATCTGTTCCTACAAGACAATCTACTTTTCTACATCTCTCCATGCCCATTTCATTTTCTCCTCTTTATTATTATTTTTTCCTTTCTCGCAATCTGTTCTAACTTTTTAGGAATGTGCCTCGTTTATGGCAAGATGGATTTTTCTCATCTTCTGACACCTTCTCTCCTGTTACTTCTTTCTTTTGGCAGAGCAGCAGGTGGACGTGTGAGCATCTATATGAAAGATCCTATCTAATGTGTGCTAGTATGACACAATGACTAAAGCCAGGTCTATTATGTTAATTGACGGTGCACTTTCACATTTCTCTGGTTAAGGGTTATTTTAATACCTGCTTTGTGCCAAAGTATAGAATTAAACTTTTTTTATCTAGCTTTTATTAAACTAAATGTGTTATTGCACACAAAACAAAGACGTGCTTATAGTGAGGAGGCTGAATGTACCAGTATTTGCTGTTATTGTGTCCAATTATTGCAATTAATGCTATAAATCTCCGTACTAACCACGACCTATAAGTACTAGTTTTGATTAGAGCTGGGCAATTAGTCAAATTTGAATCAAGGTCAAGATTCAGTCATTTCTAATTGTCAGTTATGCTTTGAGTCTAGCGTGTGGTTTGAAAAAGAATTCAGATTTTGGAGGAAGAAATGTGGCTATTTTGTGTGTGTTAAAAAAAAATAAAAAATCTTGAAATGACAATAAAATTGAAGCAAAAATGTAATTGACTTTTTGGACTCTTAAAGCCGCTACTTTTTTCCCACGCTTTGAACCTGCGGTCATTACAACGGTGCGTCTTAATTTATAGATTTTACTGGCTAACGGCCAGCTTCCATAACTCTCGATCGGCGTGCTCGAGGGTTCATGGGAGTTTGCCCAACTAGTCCACATGTGTGCTTTGTGGATCTGGGAGAAGGCTTGCTTCCGAGTCCCTCGCGGGTGTCCTTTAGAGGGTGTTTCCGGAAGTACAGGGCCCTTTGCTCAGGCTGTCCGGTCCCTGTATGACCGGAGCAGGAGCTGTGTTCGCATTGCCTTCAGTAAGTCAGAACCTGTTCCCAGTGCGTGTTGGACTTCCGCCAGGCTGCCCTTTGTTACCGCCGGTTCTGTTCATTGTTTTTATGGACAGAATTTCGCAGTCAGTGGTTGGAGGGTGTCAGTTTGAGGACCACAGGCTCTCATCTCTGCTGTTTTCAGATGATGGTGTTCTGATGGCTCCAGCAAACCCGAATCTGCAACATGCACTGTAAAGGTTTGCAGCCGAGTGTGAATGCAGCCGGGCTGAGAATCAGCACCTCCAAATCCAAGGCTGTGGTTCTCCAACCGGAAAAAGGTAGCTTGCCCTCTCCGGGTGCGGTGGGGAGTCCTTACCCAAGTGGAGGAGTTTAAGTATCTCGGGGTCTTGTTCACGAGTGAGGGAAGGATGGAATGTGAGATTGACAGGCGGATCTGGTGCAGCGTTTGCAGTGATGCGGTCGCTGCATCGGACTGTGTTGTGGTGAAGTAGGAGCTGAGTCGAAAGACAAACGCTCTCGATTTATCTCGGTCTAATCTACGTTCCTACCCTCACCTATGGTCATGAGCTTTGGGTAATGACCGAAAGGACAAGATCGCGGATACAAGCAGTCGAAATGAGTTTCCTCCGCAGGGTGTCTAGGCGCCCTTAGAGATAGGGTGAGGAGCTCAGTCACACGGGAGGAGCTCGGAGTAGAGCCACTGCTCCTCCACGTCAAGAGGAGCCAGCTGAGGTGGCTCGGGCATCTGTTCCAGATGCCTCCTGGGCGCCTCCCTGGGGAGGTGTTTCGGGCATGTCCCACCGGGAAGAGGGCCCGGGGAAGACCCAGGACCCAGGAGAGGGACTATGTCTCTCGGCTGGCCTGGGAACGCCTCAGGATCCCACCGGAGGAGTTGGAGGAAGTGTCTGGGGAGTGGGAAGTCCCCAGAAGTCCCTGCTTAGACTGCTGGCCCTGCGACCTGGCTCCGGATAAGCGGAAGAAGATGGATGGATGGCTAATGGCCAACAGGGGGCAATCTAGCAGGAAGCACAAGTTTTTGACACACTGTAGAAGAAGACGCCAGTGGACAGTGGGAAATGTCATGTTTTTCTATATTTTATGGTTTAAAACGCTGTGGGTTTTATTACAATCAGACTCATATTCACGGAGAAATTAATCTAATGAGGAAGTGAATCTAGACGCGGTGAAACACAAAGACACACGTGGAGCGCAGACATGCGATATACGGCCGTCAGTAGTTTAGAACTTTCTTGGCCCAACCTGACACGTGGGTCAAAAGACAACCCATTCATTACCGTGGAACATACTTCTGTGTAAATATCTCGTTACAACGCAACACTCACTCGCTAAGCTGAGACCCCCGGTTCAAAACACGTATCACTACCGTGTAGTATATATGTGTAAATATCTCATGTTACAACGTGGGCACCTGCGGTTTATTGTACATGTACAATTTCTATTTTCATTTATTTTATTCAGGAGCGCTTTATAGCCTGAAAAGAACGGTATATTTCATTTCAGTACCCTATGCCACCAGATATAATATTTTGAGATTTTACCCATTAAAAATTGCTTGATTTTAAAGTTAACTTCCAAACAAGCTTATAATAAGAAATGATCTTCAAGTGTTTAAGTATAGGTGGCCATAATACTTTGAGAATGCTCGATCTCGTCAGATGTCAGAAGCTAAGCAGTATTGGGACTGCTTAGTACTTGGATTGGAGATTGCAGGGAACACCAGACGCCACAGTGGGATGGCAGCAGCTATAGTGCGTGCTGTCGTTGTGTCATTGGGCAAATCATGTCAGACACTTTGTCTCAGGTACAATATCGAATACATGAGTGTTTGTGAGGACAACAGATGGAAATCAGACCAAACACTCCAGCGTGGTTACAGCATGTATGTTCATGTATGTTTAAATGTCATGCACTGTCTCAAACAAATAATAGAACTCTTCATATTACCAAATCTCTTCGTCAACTGCCCATTACTGCTCATCAAATGCAGCAAATCCCAGCCATTATTTATTGCAAACATGCCACTGACCAACAAACAGGGCGAGCGTCCAGTCTCCTCTCTGGTGGTAATAAGTATGTGCCTAGTTCTGATGAAGCCCAGTTTGTCACCCACACCGCTGCCAAAGGATATCACACCTACAATTATGTAATCTTACCACTCATTTCCTGCATGAAAGGAAAGTTATAAAAATATCAGAGCGTTTGCGAAAGAGGAAGGGCAAATTCCTTGACGACTGCAAATGGGTGCAGCTGTCAATCAAACCTTCAAACATTTTAATAAAGAGGTATTTAATTTGCAGTTGTGAGTTAGTATCATCTAATGGCCAGATGTCCCAGTGCCTCACTTTAACCCCTGTAAAGCTTTAATCTTGTCAACTTTCCATGAGTCACTAGTACTTAGATGTTGACCTGCAGATCGTCTTCATCTCAGAGTAATGAGTGCGAGAAGATGGTGAACATTTCTTTAAATCGTTTTACAGAGAAGAAACGTCATCATGTGAATGATTGTTTTAAGAAAGATTTCCTGAAATAACCCTATTGTGCAGACATTTTTACAACATACATCCACACACAAGCTGTTAATTATTCTGCTGGAGTGCTAAATAAATCAGCACTCCTCTTTTTTGGATTCTTGTTGGTTATTATGTTATGTAAAGTATTTGTGGAAGATTTGTTCAGAAAATAAATATGTTCACAGGGCCTTGAGTTGTGTAACTGTTATAAAGATTGTCAAAGGGTATTATTATTATAATTATTATAATAATATAGTTATTATAATTATTATAATTATTATATTTTATAATAATAATAATAATCATAATAAATATTATGATTATGATTATTATTATTAGTATTATTATTATTTTATTATTATGTTTTATTATTAGTAGTATTATTATTATTATTATATCATCATTATTATTATTGTTATATCATTATTATTATCATTATTATTATTATTATTATTATTATTTTCATTATGATTATTAATAAGAAGAAGACTTTTTTTTGCCCCAGTCGCAACTACTAATTTATATCAACACGCTTCAGTATATGTTCAGTTATGGTTGGGAACAGTGTGGGCGGGGCTTGTGCCGGCACCAGAACATTTTCTGGTGCACCATTGGCCGACAGAAGAGGACATGTCACGCATGGCGATAGATGTCCGATCTTTTTGCGCCAGTGTTTCTTTGCTAAAATAAAAGTGTAAAAATGAAAGAAAAAAAAACTAAAAAAAAAAAAAAAAAAAAACTAAAATCAGTATTGGCAAAATACATTACAAACTGAAGGTGGGGAAAAAAAAGTTTACATTACATTACAGTACTTCCACTATATAAAAAAATCACTGTGTATAATTTCCATGATCAGACAGTAACTGATTAGGCCCCATTAAAGTGCTGCTAATCAGAGTTCCAGCGTGCTCTATAGGCAGGTGTTGTGGCTGCACTTTAATGTACATTGATTATGCATTTCGGGGGCCTATCTCTCCTGAGCAGATTCCCGTGGCTCCTTCTCTTTTCACCTCTGTAGTTGTGTGTATGTGTGCGTGTGTGTGTAGCTGCCAGACTGCATCTCCACTGGCTTGTGTTGGAGCTGAGTCAGCCAGAGCGTGCATTATTCAGCGAGCTAAGGCGGAGGTGTTAACCAGGAGCATCACGGCGGAGCATAGCGGAGGGCTAAGTGGGCTGGCACACGACGGCACCGGTGTCGCAGAATGTAATGGGCCTGATCGGGATAGAGCGAAGGCAAGATGCTTCGGTAAATCGATAACGGTGATTATTCAGGTCTAGGGTATCAAAAGTATCAAAAATCTGATCCAAAACAAAATGGAAACTTCAGTAGATACTAAAATAAATCACAATAACATTTAGAATGAGCTTTAGCTTTATCCGAATTATAAGACCACGTTGGTAGCATAAAGAAAGTACTATTATTTAGTGTTGAAATTAGAGTGTTTATTATCTAAAAAAAAAAAAAAAAAAGGGGGTTTCTTTTGGGTTGTTTTTTGTAATCTTTGTGGTTTCCAAATTGGTATGGATTTTGAGCCTATTCCTAAGTATCATTTTAGTATTGTGGCAACAATTTTTAGGTCATAATACAAATGTAAGATCGATTCAATTCTCTACTCCAAAAAAGTAAACCTTAATGTAAAGTGCTTTGTTAGCCGGCTTTTGGTGTGGTTTTAAAGTTTCTGAGTCAGAAAGTTTGGATTTATAAAACTGGGGGTCACATTAAAATTTGACATTGTGACATCCTAAACCAGGCCTATTCAATTTATGGCCCATGAACTGATTTAGCCCTGGTTTAATTCTGGTTTAGTCTTGATTTAATTTTGGGTTAGTCCCGGTTTACAATTAGCAGTGTAATATAGCAGTTATTATAGCATCCATTATTCAAACAGATCTAGTCTTGGGGATATTTTGTGTGACAACAAATTGTGTTAAAAGTCGACAGAAACAAAATTCCAATCGGAGTTTAGGGAATCACTCATGGATTTATTATGATCATTTGCCATGTTGGAGTGTCCTGGGCAAACCTCTAATCCAAAAACAATGCAGAACATTCATCATTGCCATATTCAACAAACCAGACACTGCGGCATGCACAATATTTGCCACATTATTCAGGCTACCGCCACTTTTTTTTTTTTCGTAGAAGGAGTGATTTGGCAGTAGTTACGTAACAGTGAAATCTTTTCAACCAAAAAAGTGTGCTGTGACTCAAACAAGGTTGAAATATACTGGACCAGAGTGGACCTATGGGTTTTTATAGACATGTGGGGTAGCCCAGGGCTTTGCAATCTTTTCAGGTCGAGGTCAAAATTGTCATTTTGGGGGTCCCGCCACCCCCACTGCAGAATAAAATTGAAAGTGGTAATATTTTAAAGTTTCATGTGTTTATTTGAATAGTTTATTGTGGTGTTGACAACAAATTAATTACAATGTCATGATAAAAAATGATATCTTTAAATCATCTTGGCACCCCCAGCTCATGGCCCTACAGCCCCCACTTTGGAAGCCACTGGTAGCCTATATTGTTGGCATGTCTGGTGACAAGTCTATTTGTTTATTTTTCATTTTCGCAATATTATATATTATCTCTTTTCATCAATTCAACATGCCTGGATATCTGCATTAGATCCAATTATTTTTTGGGCCTTTAGATTGAAATTGAGAGGATAGATATCAGCATAGGATGAAGAGTGAAAAGATTGGGTGGAAAAAACAACAAAACTAAAGCTCATGTACTAAAATGTCCAATGAATGTATGTGATGACGATCAGATTTTAAATAAAAACAAAACAACACACAATTTCTCTGTTTAATGCGGCTGTCTGCTCAAACCCACACTCTATTCCCCACCCACGCCTCCTACTGGTCAGCGTCTGTAAGTTTGTGAGTGAGTGACAGCTGGATTTAACCAATCACAGGGAAGAGTCAGAAGAAGATTTTCTTCTTAATAGCAATAGCACAAACACAAAATGTACAGGAATTGTGATGAAATCAAAATCGGGATCTGGCACTAAGACATGTTTTTTTTTGTTTTTTTTTCAAGATCACAATAACTTTACAATGAGGGATTACACCGACATAACTTTACAAACTAAACTAAACTACAACTAAAAGATATTCTCCCTTTTTACCCCCAAAATGGCTGGTTCTGTGTGGTCATTAGAATAATTCATCCACATCAACAGGTTCTGAGTCACTCAAGCCTGAGAGACACTCAATGGATGCTAATGCTATAAAGCCCATGCTGAAAAAGACCACTGAGACACAGTGGAAAAGATGTGAGGACTGGATGAAAAGAGGAAAACAAAGCTGTGTTATATGGCTGATACCGATTTCATAGTCTGTTTCTGCCTTTGAAGAGGATGACAGAGAAGATAGCTATAATGCTGTTGTTGTCCTACAATTTGTCACACACTGGAAATGTCACAATATCAGTTAAGATTGTGAGAAAGAAACATCACGGTTTTACAATTATTATATCACAGTGACTTTAATTTATTGTCTCGTAGGTTATCATTACTCAAGTATGTATCCAGCGCCATTAACTTAAACTTTCTGAATGATAAAGTTAATGTGACATTAGCCGCCAGATAAAAAAGTCCTTAACATAGATTTTTATCAAAATCGCGAGTTAGTCATATCGAATTGATAAAGCTTGGGGGGTTTAATAAAGATTTGACTTATAAATATACATATTTAACATTAGTTCTTAACTTTATGTTTAATATTTTTACTAAACTCTATTGTTCTGCTGTTCAGTTGCAAGTCTGTGGCAAAAATAATTGAAATGTATTTAATCATTGTAATAAATGTAATTCTGATTTTGATTCTGATTTATGTTCAAAAAATCAATACTGAAAGTTAGGGTAAATATTTTTGAAAATTAAACAAATCTAATCAAATTGAAAATCGAGATTGATCAATGTGTGGATTTGTTATTGGATTTTGTTATTATAGTTGTTGTTGGAGTATAGTTTGTAGTGAAAGTATTTAATTTTGCTTCTAAAATTGTCATGATTTGTATTTTACTCCAGTGTTTCCCAAACTGTGGTGCAAGCTCCTTCTGGTGGTATGCTCGGTATGTTTGATAAATTGAAAGTCAATCTAATACACATTTCCCCTGCTGGGTTAGTTCTTGTTCTGAACTACTGTGGCAAACGTGAAGTCAGACTTAGTTTAGTCGTTTAAGTTCCAACCTGGAATAGTCCGGTTATAGACCTGCGTTCTTGGTTAAATGCTTTTTTTTTTTTAGCAGAGTGAGAGTTCTTAAGGTTATATTGTGACCTGAATAATAACTATTTTTTAATCAAGCTCATAATCTTGACATCCATTTCCCACTCAAAACACAAAAACAATACAAACACTGCACACATAGTAACTCCATAGCCACAGAGTATAGAGCAGCAGTGAGTTATTCATGAGTGGAACTGGAATATGCACTTTGCCTAGGCCTCTGCTGTGTTTGATGGGCCAAAGTGTCTGGGGGCTTACTGGAATTTCTTGGGTTTTTTTGTCTGTTTTTTCTGCTACACTCTCTGGACCGTGCTTTAACTCCAACCAAGCCACATCCAATCCTACTTTAGCATTTAAAATGTCACTTATTGCCACTATGCTTGCAATGTGTCTCATATGCAATAAAATATGAATGCAACTGACAATAAGATAACAATTTAGGGCGGTGCACAAGCTGATTGTCAATGTCTGATCCTGTCAGATTTCAGAAGCAAAACAAGACTGTGCCTGATAAATGCTTGGATGGGAGACTGCAGGAACACTAGGAGCTAGAGCAAACTGTTGTTGTGTCCCTAGGCAAGACCATTCACCCACAAAGCATAGAATGAATCTGGTGTGTGCCTGTATCTGCATTGTGAACAGGAAATTCCAATGCAGTTTTCTATTCTACACAATCAAAACATAAATTTAGTAAACTTTAAACAGCAATTTTAAGGGATATCCATGTATCACAACACGCACCTTATCAAGTTCAGAGTATCAGCGTACGTGTTGTGTATGTATGTAAGTATGGGCAAAATCAGCTCTACTTTTAACCCTATGAAGGTGTTTCCTTGTCATTGGTGTATGCAAAGTACTTACAAAGTAGTTTTCATTTGCCCTTTATCTCCTCCCACTTCTAAAGATTTTTTTAATTGTTTTTTTAATTCATTTTTACTAACCCTAACCCCAGGTCATACATGTAGGATTCAAAACTGTCAAATTGCCATTTTTCTTCAATAAAAACGTAGATGTAAATCTGCTGCATGCAGCACAATGAAGGGGCTTCTCATTTCTGCAGTTTTGAAGAAGGCAATGGATCTGTTTCTATCAATAAGCTGTTTTTGGTCAGCATTCCTGTTGAACAAAATGGAAGAATGTATATTACAGTTTATTTCAAATATTTGAAAAAAGCATAATATATCAATGTACTATGAACAGTGGGCAAAAATGAAAACATCTATTTTTGCCAATTTGAAATTGTTTAAATCAAAGGTATAGAGTAGCCATGCATTTCTTAATAAGAAGACTATTCAATGAATGACTTCTGACTTTTCATAGTATAATGCACTGGCTGGCTGTGACTTGCTATTGACTTCACTTTGACCGTCCACTCACAGCCAATGACCAAATAGAAGAAAATGTGACTGTGGAAGATATGAGTTCTTGTTGTTTCAAACGGTGCCATTTTGAAGCAGAGCCTTTTTGGATGAAGCACATTTGAGCTTTCCCCCGCCTCACACTGAGAGACCCAGTGAGCTGAGAATGGGCTGTTTTGCTCATGTCGGCCATTGTTTTTGTAACCCCTGACATGGCTCTGTGTGGTGAACAGGTGAACACACTGAGGCGTTAGGATTGTGTCCAAGCAGACTCATACAAAAGCACACAAAGTCACATCATGTTGAACTTGTGGAATAAATATTCAAGACACGTAAATTAGCAGGGGTTTGTTAATATTAGAAGAAATAACAATTTACAAAGGTAGCTAAACTCCAAAAGATTAGACAACCTGACCTAAATTAAAACATTTTATTCACTATATGTTAAATGTTTTGGTACAAATGGTATTGAAGTTGATGCTAAAACTAGAATGAAAAACAGATACTGAAAAATAAATCATAAATTGCTAGTACATACTATTACAGAAATGTTTGTATGCTAATATTTCAGAACCCGATGGCCCCGATAAGCTCAGCCAATACTTTAGTGGCCAATTTTTTTAGCCAATTTTGATATATGATTTCAAAATACAAACTATGTTACAGTCTATACAGTGCACTGCTCTGCTTGTATAATAAGGATTTTTTGGTTTTTTAGACATTCACAACCCTAACCCATAAAGAAGCAGCGTAATCACATTTTGTGCAATGACCTCTTCGCACCAAAATGTTAAGATAAAGCATTATGTCTTTCCTTTAAATCATTGGTTGGCCCATACAAAATATCGCCCTATTCTGGGGATTTAAGGTCAATATATCAGTCAACCAATTGATCTGCCTTTCTATTTATGATGTATCATTGTGGCATCAAAATCGGTATCGAGTATTGACCCTTTCCTGTAGTATCGAAATTGAGTTTGAGTAACATAAGATGAACTTAATAGTCACGATCAACATGAAAAGAGACGGTGCCAAATCAGATGTAGTCATTCTCTAAAATGTTCTTGCACAAATGAGAAAAGTGATTAAGGTGTACAGTGCGTGGAAGGTGGGAGGCTTTTCATGAGTCATCGGAATGTGCCACTCAAGTTTGTAATAGCCCTTTACAAACACCTTTATGATGTTACCAGGGCAACCAAGAACCTGCAGTACTTATCACTCCATTATAATATATATGTAGCAGGAGTTGAACCACAGAAGAACTGGTAATATGGCACCGGTTTATTGGCACTGAAAATTGACAGTGTGGATACATAATGCACAGTATAGTGTGTTCCTTATGTACAAAATTGCATGGTACATTTTCTATCATCTTCGTAGTTTTCATAATTCATGCTCCGTGCACCCCAGCTGCTGAAGCATAGATGTGATTTGCGCATGAATGCGTCTGTGGCCTGTCTAATGCCGTGGACACTCCCACGCAGTAATGTAAGTTTAGAAGTGTGCCTCTTGATCGTCTTTGGGCTACAACATATTCAACACTACTGCGGTCTTGTGATATCTTTAAATGATATCCATAAAATGTCTTCGTTCTCTTTATTGACATTATTATTGATAAGAAATGCTGAATATAGACACTCCCCCCATTATGTCTGAGATGATCAATATTTGAAAGTCTGAGAAAATATGCTTGAATTTTCCTATGATCATTTTTCTGAAAGTTTAGTGTGTGTCGTTCAAAAGCCTGACTAAATAGAGAATGTAGTGTCAGGATGAAAAAAATACAGTACTGTTATGCATAATTAACTTTTTTGAGCTTTTAACCATGTTGTAACATTGTTCCCTCATCAAAAACATTGTTGTATTTAGCTTCATCTGCGCTTGCTTGATGAATCCTGTTTAGTAAGTCCTCTCGCTCTGAGCCTCACAAAAACACTCGGTTTCAAATTTCACTGTTCAGTGGCATATTCGGTAGAGCTCTGGGATCTCCTTTGCAGCGTTTAAGTCCATAAATCATCACCAAACATGTTCTGAGCAATGCTGCGTCAAATCACGTTCGTTAAAACAAGTCAGGGGCAAGATAGCTTTTGTTTATTTCCCCATTGTAATTCCCTCAGCTGCCAGTAGATGGAGTTTTAACACAACACTAGATGCATTATTTTAAGTTCTAAACCATGAGATGCCAAAGCAAAGGTAAGCGCATGTTTAAAGGCCAATAACAATACAATTAATGCATAATATATGTTCTTTAAATGATAATGCTTTGATGTCCAAAAAGCCATTTATTTATTTATTCTAAAACACCATGGAAATTTGTTTTTTTTTTAATTGCTCACAATTATTATTATTATTATTATTATTATTATTAATAACAATATAAACATTTTGCACAGTTTGAACTATCAAAACATGACTGGTGCCAGAAGGAACAATATGGAGAGTATAGTGAAGGGATGATCCTGGGGCGTAAACTGACCAGAACCTCCACCCCAAGGTCATTATGTGTGTGTCTTTTTATTCCTCTGTGCCTGTGCAAGCATGACCAAGACACATGGGGCAATATATAGAGCCAATTTGTCACAGGAGACTGGCTAAAGATAAACAGAACACATCCCTCAACACCCATAAGGCTTTGAGCAATAGCATTTAGCCAGATGGAGATAACTTGGGTTATTTCTCCAGAGTGCATATATGTTGGGAGTAGATGTACAGACGGCCACATTAACAAATGAAAACCCATTTGCCATGGCGACAGATGTGCATGTAACCAGATGTGCAGGATACACAGAACCAATGACAGGAGCCAAGCCTGTGTTTCAAATGTGCTTGTGCTGCTAATGGGCAATGTTTAACACCAACCAAATACAGATGTGTAAACAGCTAGTGGATAACTGGAGATGTTAGGCCGATTCAGAATTTGAACAAATGGAAAATGGACCAACTTTAAACAGGAATACATAAGTGTAACAAATGATATTTAAAGGGCAAATATGATGCATTATTTCTATTGTTACTGTCCTTTAAACATGCTCTTGAATACCTCTGCTTTGACATCTCATGTTTTAGAACTTTAAAAAAGCATGCAGTTGTAATGAACACAATTTCAAGGCAGAAATGATTAGAACAGCGCATCAGACCTGTGACATCACAATCCAGTGAAAATTTAAACAGAGTGATATCTGAGGGAGAGGACCTTATAAACAAGATTAATAAAAGTGAAAGAAATTTGAAAGAAATACATTTTGCTAATTAGTTATGATTGGTGGATAGAATTTAGAGCACTGTCTGTAGATTCTATCTTGTTTCCAGCTGCAAAAAAGAGGTTGTTGAGTTTCACAGCCTCACCACACATCCACCATCTGCGCGCTGTAAACATGCACTGAAGCTGTGGTTGAGACAAAACAAGAACGACAGGGTTTGGTTCCTCCGAGAGTATTATGTGTTTCTGGTAGCTGTATGTGTTCAAAGCTGCAAAGGGTTAGTTTGTTACAGCACTGTTCTACGGGATGGACTGAGGATAACTGTCACTGTAAAGAGTTTCCTAAGAACTGGACTATCATAACATTCACTTGTCAACTGCCCACCAAGTCCTTTCAGTCTCTCTAATGCTGAACCATGACAGAGAAACAACTATCTGTGATTCTCTTTTGTCACTGCTTTTATGACATACTTTGTGGAGCTTTTTGGTAAACTTCCGTCAAAGATTAAATGATTGTTGTAAACCTCTCTTTAGTAGGTTCTTTGGTCAAGGAACCTGATTAGGATGCATGTGTAGATGGCCTTGGGTAAATGCTGATTCAGTGAACTCTAGAAGCTCTGTACTTTCAAATTAGCATACTGTAACTCAACACTTTCACTCATCTTCCATCTTATTGCTCAGCATCCTTCAGTTTTCTTACATTGACATTATAGAACCCAGCATACACACCTTCAGCATCACAAAGAGAAAGTTTCAATGAAAAAGCAGCAAAAACTTTCTTATTACTGTACGTGTTAGTCACGCTCTACCCGTCACGAGCGCTTTATCTGCATAGTGATATTTTGGTCGCCAATGCATGTTGTTGCTGGGCGATTAGCATCATGATTGGCACTTGGATTCGAAATAGATCGCAGAGCCACGAAGAATCACACCCTGCTCAGTCTGGAGGTGGAAGAACTAATAATGTTCCCACATATATCTCTCCAAACTCCTTCATTTTCAAACATGGAAATTATATTATTTTATTACATTTTATTTTATTTTATGGGCACTTTTGAACCGCACACACATATATAGCCAGGGTTACCAAACTCTCGGAGGAGACTGAAGGCCTAATGGCCGGAGTCAGACATTGCGTTGGTGTTCTTAAGTGAGTTTAAATGTAGGATAGCGAGTTCGACTGACATTATCAGCATCTTTGACATCTGTGTTAAAGCATGCTTGATCTGTTGAGTTTGAATTAAGAGTATTTAACAATGTTATATGTGTCTCTTCTGTCCCTACTACTACTACTAATAATAGTAAAGGTATTCATTTTATGTGCTTGGAAAATATATTTTAGTAACTTTACCGCAATGTTTATCTTGTTTATACTGATTTGGATGGATGATTAAGAACTATTTAAGTACTTTATTTAATAATATGTTTTAGGATCATCAAAGTTAACACTGAACTCATGCAATTATTCAAAGAAAATTGACAGATTAATCATGAACTAACACAAATTAATTGCACACCTGTTTTGACTAAAAACACAATTTCTTTTTAAGATCTGCAGGGAGGCTTACCTGAAGAAAGAGGAAGGCACAGGAGCAGCGCTAATATCATGCGGTTACATTTGCACAATTCATCAGTCCTTACATGGACGAGTGTAGATCACTCAGTGGCAGATGTTTACAAATGGTGGGGCGCTGCTCCGCGCGACAGAACAAGCAAAAGATTTTGAGTTGAACTCAGTGTACACAGTGACAAAAATACAGGTCGCTAAAACTAGTCAAATGGGCCAAATATTACACCAAACCACTACAGGACACTAGAAGGCACCAGGTCAACTGAAGCAGCTTACATCTGTCACCATAAGAGCCGGTTACCCCTGCAAGCGGCAATAAAGGGCCTGTTGTTGGGTCATGTACATTTACTGGAAACATGGGATCACAAAGATTTATTATAAAAAAGACTCAAACTATCGCCAATTACTTTTGGCTCAATCTACTGGTTGCACACAGTTGTAATGATTGAGGCAGAAAGTCTGGCAATGATTTATGGACTTAAAAATAGCCAGGCCAAACGTAGAATATGACAACACAATGGGAAATTCAGAGTGTTTTTGAGGCTCGGAGGAGAGAGGACTAGTGTGAATGAAGATAAATGCAATGAGAAAACAGAGTCAATTTTGCATCATGTGTAAATTTAAATTGGATAATGTATGTAGACGTCAAAATTCTTACAGAAAATGTAAGGGGGAAAAAAAAAATGTTGACAAAAGTATTTCGTCAATTGTTTTTATTCTCATCCAAAATAGCCTAAAACTACCACTTTCTGATTACTGTATTGTCCTGTAATTGAGTTCTCTTTCCTCTTCAGGTTAGAACATTTGCATGTTCACATAGTGTCATTGGCATCACTGCATGATTTATGTTAAGGTCAATGGCGTGACTATAAAAACACCCAAAAGACGTTCCTCTTCTCTCCGCTGTGCTCTGTGGGACTTTTGCACTTATACGATTCAAATGCAAGTCTATAGTTGTCACATTATCACCTAGAGCTGGAATAAATATACAGTCATTTGCACCTCTGCTCTGCCTGTATATATCTGAGAATAGCTCATGATACAGTATGTACTAGCAAATACCATCACCAAAAGGATTACATAAAGTACAACAGTGTGTAACAAATAGGATTAGGTGTTTTAATGCACATTGTGTAATTTTACCTGGATTTATTTTTCTCAAATCAGCTAACGTTTACATCGATGTTGAATAATGTGCATCGTCTTCTTTTAAATAAACAAACTACAGGCTGTTGCGCCATTTGTTACATTAAACTATGACAGCACAGTATAAAATATAGTGTTATTCGGTTGGGATAAAGCATAAAGTTCCCTCAAATACACTCAAATTCATCTCGAACAGAACAAAAACGTTCACAGTGACTGAACATTATGAACAATCACAGCTAATTGACCACGGCGCAAACTGCTCCAACTACACTTCGACATTTTGATGTCTATTCAGAACGTATAAATCCCATGTTTCCCTGAGCTTTTTGGGTGAAAATTCCTAACTGTGACAAAAGCACTTCTATGAGTCAGTGAAGCTACACCATCAGCTCTGTGATCAGCAGAGTGGAAGAAGTCTATTTAACCCACACACTGACATACTAGACCCCCATCGTATCATTCAAGTACCCTTAAAGTTAAAGTATCATAGAGAGTAAAGCATTGGGCTGAATTTGGAACATTTTTCGTGTTCGAAGCATGTCAAATCAGCAATGTGGAATGATTTGAGTGAGTTTGACAAGGGGAAAATGGAGATGGCAAAATTGCTTGCAACTTGTGTGGGATGTTTTATGTCTGCCTGCATTTGTCTGTTTCGATCTAAAGAGTTCCATGGAAGAAAGTGGTAGTTGATGCATGTGGAGCGCAAAGTCTGACTTGGTCCATGTGCAATTGTAGCTTGAATTGTAAGAAAATCAGTTTGTAGCACATATAAACATAGCCTGAATAGCCACCTGACTTTCTCCATTAATTCTAATGCCAAGAGAGGCAGGTATGTGCTCCAAAAATGTAATGGTTAATTTTTTGTTTGTTTGTTTCTTTCACACAAAAAACATCTTACTGTCTACCCTCGTAGCAAAGAAAACCATTACACACATCTTGTGATTGGTTAACTTAAAATTACATCTAATCAAAGCAGTAAAAGACCAACTTACACAGAGAGACATAAGCCAAATCAGTGTAGGGATAAAGTCGAGCAAAGAAACTCTTGGTCAACTAAAGACGAGCATTTTGCCTGGATTAGTTGACGGAAAAGGAGCGAGGCGTAGTGCTAGAAGAGCTCTCAAAACCCAATTTCTGCAATCTGACCCAAAATGCATAGTAAAGATCTTAAACTCCATATGACACATTAGACTACACTTTCAGTAAAACAAAGGGAATATGATTGTATTTCAGATTTGACCAAACATTTTGTCTTTTTCTCCAATTTGGCATGTTTATAATGTCACTTCCTGGTTTGACATGGCCAGCAAATATGACATTGGTAGAGGTAATTCCACAACTGTTTCCTAGCAACCAGATTGTAAACAAGGCCCAAAATCAAATAAAATTATACAATTGTTTGAATTTGACAAATAATGACACCTGACAACACATTTATTTTGTTAAATGATTGTTTAAAAAGGTGTAAGTTGTGTGCAAATGTGCTCTGTATCTGTGATAGAATGGCGCTTTTTGATGACATCACAGAGGTAGAGCAATTCTGTTGTAAAACTCAGCTCAACTTTCTGTAATTTTCAACATTTATTTGTCAAATTTTCCTCACAAACTGCAACTTGACTGATGAAAAATTATGATAATTATTTACCACAGGGACTATCTCACCAAACGATTTCATAATTAGAAAAACCTGTAGAATGGGATTTAAGTTTGCGTATGTGAACTCACTTTGTACAGAAAAGTACCAATAAACTGCATTTGTAAGTAATAAAACAGTCAGTCCAAAACCTCTGTTTCTACTCCTTTCTGCTTTTGTCCATATGAATCTTCATAATCCAAATAAATTAGTCGATTAATAAAAAGTTTGGTCGACGTAGCCACAAATAATCCACACTAAGCGACTCTAAATCATATGTCAGTGGTGGAAAGTAATAAAGTACGACAGTAAAACTACTTTAATTAAGTCGTTTTTACAGTGGGCAACTACATTTGAGTGTCTGTACTTTTGACTCCATTACATTTTTTAGAAGTAGAAATGAGAAAGAAATGACTTTAGTTGACCCATTCTTAAACAAAATCATCACATTTAATGCGTTAACAATCTGAAATGCTTTACTTTTCGCACTTACAATACATTTTCAAACAGGTACTTCACACTTTTATTACAGTAGATTGTGATGTGATACTTGTACTTTTATTTTAGCATTTTTTGTCCCCTGTAGCTGTGCTTTTGCTGAAGTAACAAATGTAAGTACTTCTTCAGCCACTGGTGTATGTAATAGAGGTGGAGGCAAATCTTAAAATGAGCACATGCAGCGTAAAATGACTAAAGCTAAACCCTGTAATGAGAGGACCGACAGGATGGGCTGGCAGTGGGAGGAGAGAGGGCTGTGCAGTAAAGAGGTGGAGGGAAAGGCCAAACCTCCTCCTCATCAGCATCAGATCCCCGGGGAGACCATGGAGCCTTGATTATGCATTCAGCTTCCCCACAAAAAGCAGCCAGCCTTCACAAAATACAGCTCTGTCAGCCTATACTTCAGCACAGCCTGACCTTCACCGTTTGAGCTGCGCAATTCGGCAACTCAAAGTAAATACGCGTTTGTTACATGTTTGTTAGCCTCGGCAACCATCTGACTTTCTTTATTATTTGTTTGCATTTCTATAGCGTAAACAGTTGGTTGATGCATCATCTTCTTCTGGTCTTGTTGTTCTTGAAAAGTGCAGAAAAAGCCATCTGATGTGGCCGCCATTTTGGATCAAGAAATTCTGATGTTAGATACAGCAACGAGTTTAAGTGAAACTTTCAGGTTTAGTGCAAAATTAGGCAGTATTTTTATTTATTTAGTCACCACCTTAGTGTCTTATTTTATCGTAGTTTCTATATATTTTTATTATTATTATTTAATGTTTTATGTTGCACCTATCGCCGAAGCAAGTTGCAAGTACATAAAATAAAATGTGTTCTGATTCTAGTAATTTGCTGATTCTCTTTTTGTGGAGAAAAGCACATTTCCAAAATTGTGATTGTCGTAAAATATCCAACAAACTTTCCGACCACAAAACTCTAGATTCAGCATTTGTCGCAATATAAATATGCAAGAGATGTTTCACCAGTGTAAGTTCTACACAAAATATCACACAGCTATTTGTACCATTGACTCCAATTTATTTTACCCTGTTCTTCATCCGAATGCAAAGACCTGTACCTCCTTCAAACAATTTTCTTATGCTTGTTGCTCAATGTGTCGATAAATCCATTTGTCTTGTCTTGTAACTTTGACCGTTTGACCATTTGTTTTATTGACTCTGTCGTGATGTCTGCCTGCGTTTGTCCGTTTCTATTTAAAGTGGAAGAAAGTGAGAGCAATGGTCGGTCCATTTGCACAGGTGTAATTGTAGCTTGAATTGTTGAAGAAGTTAGAGCTGGTTTCGAAAGACAATTGTTATCAGTTTGTAGCGTAGGAACATAGCCTGACTAGCTTAGCAGAATTTCTCCATTTATTCACACAAAAAGACTTTGTCATGCTACTGTTTTTGAAAGTAATAACTGTTGTTGTGTATCTTTTATTGACTCTGTAGTGATATATTTGCATTGCCTTCCACAGCCAATGCAAAAAAAAAAAAAAGGAAAAAAGAAAAAAAAAGAGGGTACTAGACCAAGTCCAAATTAAACGTACAATAATAAACAGTGATTTTTTATTTATTTTTAGAGACCGGCAGACAAGCAGGACTCCCCAAGTCAAAGAAAGTTTTCAAAAACAATTACAAAAATCTCAAATAAAACTTGTGTGTGTGTGGTAGGGAATAAAAACGTTTCTTCAAAGAGCGAAAACAGCAAGACGACATAATATACACCACAACAACTTCGTTCCACCTATAAACGCTGCCGTGTTCACTGTAAACACACCTAAATATACACTGGTTCTAGTGTGTATCATTTCATTTACCAGTTGCTGAATGATGTGATGTGTGCCAGTAATACTTTTTTGTGTTTGTGTTGTATTACATTATTGTACAGACTAGCTTTGTGACCACTAACAGACAATCACCTCACCACAGACTTGTACCACAGAGAGGAGAGCCTCAACGTGACGCAGCTCGCCGGTGTCATCTTCAGCCCACGCTATCCCGAAGCATACCCTCGCAACCTGCTGTTGTCATGGAAACTGATGTCTCCGCCGGGGAGCCGCATCCGCCTGGAGTTTGACAGCAAGTTCGGTTTGGAGGGACCGGTGAACGGAGTGTGCAGGTAACTGACAAGAAATGAGAGAAAAGATGCTAAGGGAGACAAAATGGCAGTAGATATTTTCTCTGTTTCTTGATTCTGAAAGACGAAATGTGTAAAGAACCACTGGATACAAAGTAACTTGAGATTATTCTTCAAGTACTTTTTCTTCCACTAAAATTGGGCAGAAACAGTGGGAAAATGTGAGCGCTCTCTGTTGTAGACGCATCACAGGACTTTAACGGGACGACACCAACTCTCATTTAAAGGGGGCGCTATATAGCCTTGTTTTGACTGGTTCATTTTGAAGTGAATTGTGACAGTCTGAAAGTTATTTTGCGCATTATGACTGGCTACAAAGGAACACCGACTCAGGTGTAAACAAGACAGCAAAACAAAGCTAACACACGTTAGCATCAGCTGTTTCCTGTTTATTGACACATAGCACTTGATGGATCGCTAAAAGTTCGGCATTTTGTTCCAAGGGCGGAGTTTAGCATGATAATTGTATCACTTTTTCCAAGCAAATGTTTATTTTTTATAACTTTAAATTCAGGTTAGGTGTTAGATGTAGGAACAATTAAAGAGGTTAAAATTAGGGCTTTTGAATGTGGAGCGCAAAAAATGTCGAACATTTAGGGAGTCCCTTTCACTCACGTCAAGATCGGAAATATTATATTGCTAGTGCATATTGCGACTAACATTATCCAAACCAATCACAAAATATAAAGAGACAATTGAATATAACGTGGAGATGCAAAAAATCTTTACGATAAATTGTAAGTTGTGTCTTGTTTAGCTTTAGCCACATCTCACAGAGCCACAAACTTGGAATTATTGAAATTCTTTTCATGCATTACTGGGATTGGCTTTATGAAGGCAATGTATATTTCAGGTAGGATTTAGATTTGTTTTAATAAGAAAACATTTGTTATATTTGAGTACCCTTAGCTGCCCACATAACATACTCAAGCCTCGACCTCCTGCAATCTTTTGGACTTTGACTTCTATGTATATGTGTGGATTTGGCTAGTCCTCCCTCACCTGCGCAGTAGTGTTTGTACTGTAACCCATTAGTCCACAACAGGATTAAAGAGCAGCAGAAACAGGCACATGAAGACGAAAGGGAGGACTTTCAGAAAGACGGATGCTTGAAGTCTGCTTTCCTGGCAAGAATCTAAAGAAGTTTGTCCTTGAGGGTTGAGGGGAAGAAAATAGACATTTTAATCCCTGTATGCAAGTGTGGCATCTTTGTAAGCACTTTGTAGAAAAGAGAAGCAGCAGGAGGGAGAGGTGCGTGTGGGAGAGAGATCCACAGCTCTAGCCACTGCTTCAAATCATGCTCATCTTTCCCTTCAAAGACTAGATGAAGATACAGTTGGAGTTGAGAGTGCAATATGGATAGAATTTTTGGTTGGTATATCTATTTTATATTCATAATGGTATATTTAACAAGACTTGACTTGCCAGTGTTTAAACTGGCAACAATAAGTGCTTTAAAAGTTTTCCCGGTTGTGTCCTGTTTTAAATTCTTTTTAAACCAGGACTAGAAAAGGACCCAACCAACATCAGGACTAGTCATAGGCTAATATGCAAGTTTTACTAGACTACACAATTATACCATTAATTATATGTATTGATATCACTTCACTTAAAGTGGGACTAAGCACCTAAACTCCTCCACCAGCCAAAAGACATACTTAGTTTGCACTATTTTTGCAAGAAATTAGGAACATAGAAAACTATTAAAACACCATGTACATTTTAGTGTACAAATTGATCCAAGATGGCGCGGCCGATGGATGCCCTGGTCTTTAGGTGCTCTTTGTTATGTCTGTTTTTGTTCGTAAATTGTGTGTCAGCGTGCTCTTACACCCGTGAAGAGCTCTTGCCCATCCAAACCACAACGCCTAAGGACCTAGTTCCAGTCTTTTATAGCTTCTGCTGCAGAATTAGCCCTTCTTTTGGCCAGAAGAGTGAGAAGCCGCATACGAGGAAAACGTGCGGGGGTCGTCGTGCGTGCGCGGACCCCTTTGCCGGGGATTTTCCTCTCCAACGTTCGCTCACTCTCCAACAAAATGGATGAACTGGCGCTGCTGATGAGAGGAAACAGAGATTTTTCTTGATCTCCTGTCTTGTGCTTCATGGAGACATGGCTCAGCGAGTTGGTCCCGGACTGCGCCGTACAGATTGAGGGCTTCAAGCTTCTTCGCGCGGATAGACAAAGGGATCTCTCCGGGTAAAATGCAGGGGAGGAGTCTGTTTCTACATCGACAATGCCTGGTCATCAGATGTGACTGTGATCCCCAAGCACTGCTCTCCTGATCTGAAATATCTGTTCATTAACTGCAAACATGTCGGTGTAATCTCTCATTCGTCCAGGAGTGTTCCATTGTAGAAAAAGATTCAGTTGTAGTCATCTGGACTCTGTTTTTCACGTCATGGATCACCTGCTCTCCACGTACAGACAGAGGCTGAAGCTCTCCAAACCTGCAGTGAGAAAATCTAAGAAGTGGACCAATGAGGCAGCGGAGGAGCTACACGCGAACTGGGAGGTTTTCAGAGCTGCCACAAATAGTTTGGATGAGTACACGGACACTGTGACGTCAAACATTCGATTCTGTGAGGACAGCATCTTACCAACACAAACCAAAGTCACTTTCAATAATGACAAACCCTGGTTCACACCAAAACTGAGCGCTACAAAGATGCGAAGTATGGATTTAGCAAAGCGGTATCGAGAGCTAGATCACAGTACAATACACGTTTGAATCATGGATGGATTGTATTAACTGGATAAGGCACGCCCCCTCTGTCCGCGATCCAAATTGAGTAGTGGCCACTCCGCGGGACTGCAGCCTCCCGGCCTGACCATTTCAAGAGCTCGGCCTGCTAAATTCTTTTTAGTCTAAAAATAAAATAGAAGGAATTTCACTCTTTTTACCATTTCTAAAATCCTTAAAAATCTAATTTTTGACTTTACGGTGAATGGTGTACGCGGACTGGTCACAAAGGGGGAAGGCGCTAGGCCCCTATTCAGGAAGTAATGCGGAAGTAGGAAACGTTTTTGGAGACATGTTCCAATGAGCACATGCCATTGGCTTGAATTGGGTGCCTATTTTTTTTCCCGGGGGCTTGGTTTGAAGCAGCAGTTCTCTGACAACAACCCCGCCTCCGTGTGGAGGGGGCTCCGGCTTCTCACCAATCATAAGACAACCGAAAATTGGCTGAGCAACTTAACACCTTCTACTCCAGATTTGATGTGACCACCCCCTCCCCCATGGTGGCCACCTCTGCCAACCCAACCCTGGTCCCCCCCACCTGCCCCACTACTCTCTCAGTTCAGGAACAGGATATAAACGGACTATTTCGGAAATCCAACCCCCGAAAAGCTGTTGGATCAGACAGTGTTTCTCCCGCCACCCTAAGACACTGTGTAGGAGTGCTGTCCCCATCTTCACAGTCATTTTTAACACCTCCCTGGAGTCATGCCATGTCCCAGCCTGCTTCAAGTCGTCCATCATTGTTCCTGTCCCCAAGAAGCCCAGGATCACTGGACTTAATGACTACATGCCTGTGGTGCAGACATCTGTAGTCATGAAGTGATTTGAGCTCCTGGTCTTGCCCCACCTCAAGTCCTTCACCTCCTCCCTGCTGGACCCCCTGCAGTTTGCCTACAGAGCCAACATGTCTGTAAGTGAACTGCCCCCCCTCATCATGACAGACTCCCCAATCACCACCGTGGACTCCTTCCGCTTCCACGGCACCACCATCACCCAGGACCTCAAGTGGGAGCCCTCCATCAGCTCCCTCATCAAGAAGGTCCATCAGAAGATGTGCTTCCTGCGGCAGCTGAGAAAAGCCAAGCTGCCAGTGCAGATGATGGTACAGTTCTACACGGCCATCATTGAGTCCATCCTCACCTCCTCCTTCACCGTGTGGTACGCTGGAGCCACAGCCAGGGACAAACAGAGACTACAGCGCATTGTGCGTTCTGGCAGAGAAGGTGATCGGCTGCAGACTTCATCTCTGCAGGACCTGTACGTCTCCAGGGCTCTGGGACGAGCAGGTCGGATCACAGCCGACCTTCTCACCCTGACATGGACTATTTGAGCCACTCCCCTCAGGCAGGAGGGTACGATCCATCCAGACCAGAACCTCCCGCCACAAGAATAGTTTCTTTCCCTCTGCCATTGGACTCATGAACATTTCTTAAACACCCGTCACTTTAACTACAATTCAATCAATCACTTTCTGCACTGTCACTTTCTGCACTCACAACTGTAAATTTAACTGTAAATTCTTGTGTACATAGTAAACCTATTTTTATTTTATACTATAGTCATTTAAAATTGGTTCTTAATGCATGCCCTTTTGATTTTATATATGTTGTTTTTATTATTGATCAGTGTTTTATGTTGCACCTTAATGCCGAAACAAGTTCCTATGTTTTGTGAATTCTTTTCATATACCTTTTCTGATTCTGATTCTGATTCTGAAAGTTGATTTAGTGTTTAATCCCACTTTAAACATTTGATTAAAATTAGGGATGGGCAATATTTCCATTTTTCAAGTTATCGGTTTAGAAAAATTCAGCCAGATATACACCAGATAAATGCATTCTGTTATTAGTTTAGGGATTTAAAAAATATCAGTCTGTCAATATCAGTAGTGGCAAATAACCAATATTTGCCAATACCGACCACATAAGTAACAGCTCAAACAATCCATATCAGCCCAGCCCTGATTATAATTACTGCATTTGACTCCTTGTTTAAAGATTTTTTGTAAAAATTCACTTTTTAATATGTTTAAATCAAACACACAGCGCAGGTAGCAGAATCATATTTCTATACTCGTTTACTGTTTGGCACTTCACTGTGACCCTGTCAACACTAATTGAAGACTTGAAGACATTGTTTTCTAATGATCGGCAAAGTGTGTAAACAACAGACCTGTCTTGGGTACATTTAGTGTTCATTTAAACTCTTTAAGAGTGGCCAACTGTGTGCGTATGTGAGAGAAAACATCATTAGCTAACAATGATGGGATGTTTTCTGATAGGAGTCCACACAAAAAAGTGAAACATTTGAAAACCAGTGCGTGTGAAGCAGATATCTTGGGTTATTATCTATAAACAAAGCAAAACCAAGACAAAAAAGATTGAAAATGTAATGTTTTAGTAGTGATTTAGTTAAAGGACACATTTTTATGCAAAACAGTTTTTTTGGGAGCTTTTAAACATAAAAACATTTTTATATAAAAACATAAAAATTGGCCCCTCATCAAAAACATTACTGTCGTTGCATTTTGCTTCATTGTTTGATGACTCCTGTTTTGAAAGTCCTCTTCCCTCTGAGCCTCAAAAAACACTCCATTCTGAATTTTCCAGATTTATTGACATCATAGGTAGACCTCAGAGATCTTTTGTGCTGTTTTTCAAGTCATAAATCATCATTCTGAGCATTCTGATGTCAAATCATGTTTACACAAATGCATGCCTGCGTATATCGGGGGGAAAAGATAGGTTTTTTTATTGCCCCTATGTAAATTCCCTTTGCTGGCAGTAGACAGAGCGCTAACTTAATTCTTGATTTAGGAAATGGAAAATGGAGTCATGTTTGCTTTTTGTAGAACTTTTTAAATAAGTTCCAAAACATGAGATGCAAAAGCAGAGTTACTCAAGAGCATGTTAAAAGGACAATAACAGTACAAATAATGCAGAATATGTGTCCTTTAAAGTTTAGAGGTCAAAATGTTTGAATAGCACACATTTTTTTGCACCAAATCGGAACCATTTCCCTGCAGTCTGCCCCAAAGCAACAACAGCTAGTATAGTATTACTGATATCCTGTATAACCAAGCCATAACATTTTTCCATTTGTGTGTCACTCCAGCAACGACTATGTGGAGGTGGAGGACCTGACCACGGTAGCCTCCATCGTCTGGGGGCGCTGGTGTGGAAAGAAAGCCCCGTCCAGCCTCAATTCTAAAAGCAGCGTCCTCCGAGTCACCTTCAGGTCCAACGACTACTTTGTGGCTAAACCTGGCTTCAAAATCTTCTACTCTCTCTTCTGGTAAGACGCTTCACTAGACCCGATACATGGCGTTTGAAATATGTTTTATTTATTTCTTTGATCAAAATGGGCCGCAGGAGAATACCCAAAGGTAAAGACTTAGCTCAACTAAGAGATTTAGGTGGATCAGAGAATAAGGAAAGAGGGTGGATTGAGTAAGAATGTCAGGAAAATGCCAAAATGTATTAGCCAGTGTTGTTGTTCTCAAACGTCCATTTGACAGTAGAGGAGACAAGGAAGGTGGAGAGAAGAGGGAGCGAACATGCAAGTGTTCTTCTTAGGCTGTCAAAGGAAGCTTTGTCATTCTGTCGGGAAGTGCTCTTAAGAAAGACAGATTCATGATTTTAAGATGTTTCCTCCATCTCATGGTATAAAGGGGTGAAAGACAAAAATGAGTAGCCTCACTAGGCTCTACAATATTTGGATCACTATATATATAAAACTTAGTGCTACAGATACATTGCACAAGAGCAGAAAACTTAATATTTAAGTTTTCTGCGCTTGTGCTTTGTCTTTAATTTTTCTTGAACAACTGTAGCAATCTTTAGTTTGTTTATTATCTGAAAATACAATCACAGAAATCTAAATGGAGGCCAGTATTCTGAGAAAAAAAAAAAAAAAAAAGTTTTTCCCTTTTGTTTTTCAGGTATAAAGTAGAAATTGTCTTGATTATTATTCAACATTATTCAAATAATCTAAATCTAAATGTCCAAAACAGCTTGGTGTTTTTTAGTGCTGAAAAAATACAGGATTTTTTAAAAGTACATGTGGATGCGAATATAGTGGGTAGGTAAAAGCACATTTTCTGAGCACTGAAGCTTTGAACGCAAGACAATACAGGATTACTCAAACATGCATTAATCAATCAAGCAACAACTTGGAGTAAGTTTATGATGAGACAACACCGCTGTAACATGATTAAATTGGTCTTCAAACCAAATTATTTTCAAAACATTTACAGTCAAAGTACAGTCATAAAATGTCTCCTATTTTGTGTTGAAAAGACAAAACAACAGTGTTATAGGGTGGGACAGAGCACCAGACAGACAGACAGACATGCAATTACAGTCTATTTCCATTGATATGATTCATAGTGGAGCTCTTTTCAGTATATTGTTTGGATCCAGTTAAGAGCCAGTCATCGAATAAGTATTTGATTATGCCATTACTGTAAAAAGGTCAACCCTCCTTTATATGAAAAGTGTAGGATCAGTGCACAAATGTATGGAAAGCATACAATAATAACATCTGCTGTGGAACTTGTCAGTCGTCGCTAACTCACATAACTTTAATAGAACTGTTGCTTGTAGGAACTGAGAAAACCAAACAAAAGGAATGTACTGGAATAGGATTTCACTGACAATGGTGTAGTTGTATAGATATTAACAATAAAAGTATAGGAAGAAAATAAATACCCCGCAGAACAAACCGCTAGGCAGTTTTTGTTGTGGAAAAATGGTGCACAAACTAGATAACCAAATGGTAATTCTACAAAAAAAAATGTGCAAGTGTTTTTAAGCATGTTTCCACTTTTTGCTAGTATCAATATGACTGTGTGCAAGTCGGTGAGGTCTTTTTGTTTGGGCAGCCACATTTGTTTCATTCTGCAAGTAATGAGTAAATATCTAAAATAAAAGTAAAGCTGTATAAATTTCCCATTGAGTGCCACTTTTTAGCTGCATATTTTGAGGGAACAATTTGTACTTTTTCAGCAACGATGCATTACTTTTCATCTAGTCTTGCAAACTGACCAACACAAGCCAACACCCAAATCAGTCCCTAGCGCAGCCCTAACCTTATTTGTAGGGATTTTTCACAGGTATTTAGACGGAACACCGACAGGCCCCTTAGGCAATCGTAGCCCACAACAATTCATTTGGCTTCATTTGGAGCGGCTGATTGGCTCAGCGGTCTTTAGGCTCCCTCTAACCCACTGCTGTGAGAGCTCCCGTCACATCTAGTCATTTACAAGTTGATTTAGCGCTGAAATGATTATAACCTTACACTCAATGGACCCACAGTGAGTCTTTTCCTCTTGCATATTTACAGTACACAGAACAATCAAACATAACAGACCACGCAAACAGTTTTGACTGGATTTGCATGCACGCTGCAAGTGGATAACTGACCTAGTCCAATTTATTTAAACTTTTTTTCATTGGCATTCAGGCTTTATTAGACAGGACAATTTTGTATGAAATGGGGGAGAAAAAGAAGGGAGAACATGCAGCCGGGGTTCAAACTCAGAACACTAATCCAATGTAAACAGATTTTTTAAAATGCATGTAAATGTGAGAACTACGATTGAGTGTTAGAATCTCAAAGGTCCCAATGACCTAGCCCAATAACAGCGCAGTTCGATAGAGACAGGACAGGTGCCGACGAGGAGAGGAATTCAACTGCACAAGGTAAGAAAGACCCATGAAAATATTAGACACGTGTTTGGACGTGCACTCACTCCACCGCGGACTAGCACGTGTCCTTTTGTTCTGCATGCGTTAAAGGGAAAGTCAAATCTACCGGCCCGTCAGTCACTACGTTTACATACACGGACAACTCAGAGAGCAAAAAAACAAATAAGTGCGAGCTACAACTGCTAATAAATACAGCGATCATATATACAGTATGAGCACACTTTTGGTAAACACGTATTTAAGCGACAACTGATTTACGTGGAGCATTTGACTTTCACACATGTTAAGACCTGCGTTGCTGACCAAAACAAAACAACACGTGCTATTGAACAACAACAACAACAACAACAACAACAACAACAACAACTAGTCCGCAGTGGAGGGGCTGTAGTTTGTAATCTCTACTGAAATGAGTGAGACATGCAGCAGGGATCCGAGTACACATGAACTTCCACAGACGGTTTGAATCAAAGCGCCTCAATCGTACTTCCCGGGTTTACATGCAACGCCACTTATCCGGTTTGTCCCTCACCTAATAGGATCTTTGACCTGATTTGGTTTGGTGGCAAAGACCATTTGAATTTGGTTGTTTCAGCTGCAGAACTGTTACACCATAGTTTACAAGTACATGATTTATTCTATAGGACCTTGGCGTAAACATTCAGGATGTAGTGAGAATGCTTTCATTTATAAGTAGTATTGATGTTAGCACAATAGCTGCACTCACCCGAAAAGTGAAATGATGTTTTTTTCCCTAATAGCTTTGTATAGTGCAGCATGTATGAATGCAGGCCACAGAGTGTTTATAGGCTGTAGATATAAATGCATTGCCCTTTGCAGTCTGCTGTGGGATTGCTTATTTGACCTTTAATAAATAAAGGTGCACTCAGTAACTTTTCCTGTGAGTTCCTCCACCTGCTTGTACTCCACAATATAGCAATAAACATATCCATAGCCATGGAGACAAGCAGATGGCTTCACCCGGCCAATTACAGGGCAGATCTGT
This sequence comes from Chaenogobius annularis, assembly GCA_015082035.1. Taxonomy (NCBI): domain Eukaryota; kingdom Metazoa; phylum Chordata; class Actinopteri; order Gobiiformes; family Gobiidae; genus Chaenogobius; species Chaenogobius annularis. Next base: position 1,169,518 of record BJKM01000063.1, on the reverse strand, counting down.
GGAGAGGCGACCCTGCTCACAGTAAGGACGCATGATTTATTAGGTGTTTATGAGCAATAGAAACACTACTTGTAATTGAATAAATGCATGATGGATACTTTTTTAATGGCGTGCAGAATTTTTTTTATATTCTCATGTTTTAATGATACTAATAAGTCATACTTGACAATACAGATTTATTTGCCCCAGAGTTACTCAGAGTGTGGGACAAAGCTGAGGGGGAACTCGAGACAAACTTGTGTCCCTGTAACACTCTGTACATTCTGTCTTCTTTAGAACGGTCCACATTGCTGGGTGAAGTGCAGCATGGCATTATGCTCATTATTTCCTATGCCTGCCTGGTTTGAAAATCACAAACAGCCCCTCCTTATCTCCGGCTCTCAGATCCTCTCCTCAATGTGAACAATTTCTCCTCTGGTCAAATAATCAGTGTGTACATCCACAGCAGAATCCAACTCCTATCACTTTATTTAATCAAAATTTTTCAAAGCTTCTGTGTGTTTTGGGGCATCATTTTACCTTCATTTGTGTGTGTGTGTGTGTGTGTGTGTGTGTGTGTGTGTGTGTGTGGGTGTGTGGCTTAATTTAGCAGGTCTAATTTGTTCTCTGTAGACATGTCGGACAGATAAGATGCAGGAGGAGAGGTGGGGGAGGAAGGGGTAAGAAGGGGTAGGAAGCAACAGAAGAAATAGAAGGAGAGAACAGGTGTCTGCGATGGTATCAACATGTCAGCTAATGACTGAAGCAACCTGCATGGAGAGGGTGCCAAATCTGCACCATGAACCGGGCAGAAAGGGAGGCAAGAGATAAAGCAGGAGCCCTCAGAGAAAGACAGGCAAATTGGGGTCAAAAGAGCAGGGAAGGCCAGGGAAGGGAAGACGCAACATGTGTAGGAATGGATGAAACTTCAATGAAATCTGGGTTTTGTTTTGCAAGGAAACCAAAGTCCAATGTCACAGCACCGAACTGATACAAGCGTTAAAGCTGGGGAACTTCACTCGACTTTATTCTTGTAGACGGGCACATTTTGAGTGAATTGTAAAAGCAGCACTTTAAATTTAAATTAGACCAGTGCATGCTGTCTGCATCTAATGATTTAACGTATTTGAGCAGTGGCAATCCCGGAAGCAAGAGCCGCAAGCAGCGCTAGGACTGACTGCGCTTGGGCAGGTCACCTCTGCTGTATGAAAAAAGCCTTTCTTAAGCTGTGCATTTGTCCAAAAATGAATGCATGTGTGTGCAAGATGGAAAAAGAGAGTCTTTGGTTTCCGCTTCAATAAAAACTTCAAGCAATCAACAAGAACTCCACCGTTCAAAACATTTAAACCCACATCCGTCCAACTACAAAATCAATTTCTGACCTATCCGTACAAAACAAAATCACATTTTTTGCGTGAGACATGAATGCCATATCAACACTGTGCCAAAGAGTAAATGAGAGCTTTAATGCATTTAATGATTTAAATGCATACTTTCTTCTTTCGCGGTTGGAAAATTGAGTAACGCAGCAAGCCATAGATTAACGCATTTTATCATTGGATTGAAAATACTTAGAAACTGTGTTGTTGAAGTTAATAGTCTATATTCGACCATATTGTTTGACAGTGAAGGTGGTGGTAAGAGAAAACTGGTCATAATATTACTAAATCTAGTATGACATAATTCAAAAAGTAGGGTTACAGCAGTTTAGGGGGAAAAGTGGCTTTTAAACCAGGAAGACTGCAGCTCCCTCCCTTCTCCAGGCAGTGCTTATTGTCATTCAATCTTTGGCAAGACATTTCAAGCACTTTGCATTTGTATTGATGTGCTGTGTGGTGGTCAGACAGACTTCTGGCAGAGATTGCATCGTTTCTGTGCCCAAACTGTACAAAACCTTTTCTCTTAGTGCTAAAGTTTCAGCACTTATTTTGACTGATTGCTGTGTCGTAAATACATTTGTTGACTAATTTCGAGCCGAAGATAAAAACAGGTTGTGCAGTGACATTGTTATTTGCAGTGATATGACATATAGCCTGTCATTTCTCTGAGTCATATTATTTATAAAGTAGGCAAAGATTCTCATGTCAAAGAAGTTCCTTAATTGACCCCATAATAACAGTAAAAATCTCTATCTCCAGACTCTGCTCTTTCAGACACTATGAGCACTCATTATTTATATGAGTGCTCCCCAAAATATCACTTCTTTGATCCTTTTTCAAATGTTTTTTTTTTTGAGAGAATAATTCTGCAGCGCCAGCTCTCAGACTAATGAGCTCTTTCAATCTCGGGAAATCAGACTCGCAAAGTTCATCACCACCACTATTTTATATATACTGCACAAAATGGATGATAATAACAAATGTTTTCATAGGCTTTGTTTTATATTGCACTTTACAAGGCGCTTGAGTGTAGGCTCTTCTATGACTCTGGTATACCACATACTATAGGCAAGTGTGACGTTTTTTGTTGAAGAACACAACAGAAGTATGCATTAGTCAGAGCTGGCATTTACCTGCATACTCTAGCCAGTTTGTCGCCCGTTTCGAACCACCGACGCTCCTATTGGTTGGTTGGACTCTTATCCTCTGCGCCACTAATAAAGCCTACAGGCCAAAAACTCTTTTTAAAAAAACAGATACACAACAGGAACACTGCATATGATGTTTCTGAATCTGTGTGTTGTCGAAATCAATTGTTGTGAGGCGATTTGAAGTTTAAAGTAAATGATCTCCTCCTCCACTAATATGGTAGCTAAGCATCAACATCAGGTATGGACGATACCACAAGTATTTTTTTATATTGTTACTGATATTGAACTTGTTGGCGTTTCAATAATTATATGTATAAAAGGGAGTTAAATTTTTGCACACCAATAATCTAATTGTTAATTAGATCTCACAACAGAAAAACTACATTCAGTTTCCATTTTATTGTATCAAGTTAATTCGAGAAAAAATTGCTCAACAGACATAAGTGAGGTAAAACAAAAAAGCAAAAACAAACAAACATTTTATCAGTTGTGCTGTCCATAGTTCTGCAACTCACAGCCACTTGTTAATGCTAATGGCGTAGCAAGACCATTGACTCGTAACATGAGTCAAGATGTTTCCCACAGCTCCTTCGGCCATTCTATACTGTCCACCTATGTTTTCTTTAGAAATTACTCAAGAACATTTCTAGAAATACAAGCTTGGGCTGGACATCACCGGTGGAGACAAAATGAAACGTTAAGCTACATTTATTTGTCAGTCCTGAAAATGCTAAATCTTGAATACGCCATATAAATTCAAATAGCAAAAGGTGTATATTCAGACTACATGACAGGTGGAGGTGATCTATGGGCTAACTTGGCTGTCCTTGGGCGGAGGCAGAGAGATAAGCGCTCATGCACGGTGAATGCGGACAGGCTCCGGCTCGCACACACTTAATCCTGCACCGCTCCACTGTCCACCGCTACAAAATGGAGGTTGAAAAGGCCAGCTCCCTCAAGTCCCCTCCACTCCACTGCTACTGTAAATAAGAGAGCCTTCCCCGGACACGCAGCACTATATATAGAAGCAAAAAAGGATGAAATACTGTTCTCAAAAAAAGTTGGGCTCAAAACCAGGCAATGTCAAAAGTAATTAGGATATGAGTCTTTTATTTTATAATTATTTCATGTTTTACACTTTGGAAAAGCAGGTGGAAATGAATGCCTACAACATCATTAGGCCCGTGCGCCACAAGCTGGCGAGTCGCCTATTACTCTTGCAATGCCGTGCACTCGCCCACTTCCAAACACTCACTAACACACTCGTCAACTAGTTAGTTGTGGGAAAATCCTACATTATTGCAAAAGGGCGGACAAAGTGAAGCACGCATGTTCGACTCGCCATTGCACCTGGCATTGAGCAGGAAACGAGCCCAAGCAAATAAATAAATAAGAGTCAACAATGAGTGAATGGGCTAATATGTTTAGTTTTACGTATGGACTTCAGGTAAATTGTGATGATTACAAACATTGTCTGTGTTTCCGGTGAGAATCGTCTATGATGTCTGAAAATGTTTGTAAAAATTCAGCTGAATCTTACCTACTGTAATTTAGCAAACTCAAGAGAGGCTAAGGTCATTTTACGCTGCGTTTCAGTCATCCTCGCAGGTCGAAACTTTTCTCAGAGTATCTGTGTTCTGGCGATCAAAACTATGAGCATTTCATTACAGTTTATGGATCGTCACAACTCAAATCAAACGCAGAAGGTGCTCAAATCAAGAGTTAATTTATTAACTTGGACAGTGTTATTACATGTGTACATTCAGCTGTCTAAAAATCAACAACTGAATGTGAATTTCTGCTTTTGTTGTCATTAGCTCCATGTGGACGTTAGCAACATTAGCACAACACTGCATTTCTAACTGCAGAGGCTCAATGACAGCACAGGAGCAGGTGGACAGTTCTGAAACGTGAAAGTGGGATCATTTCACCATGGATACTTCTACCACTTTTCTACAAATTAAAAACAGCAACATACTACGATAAAGATGTGACCCAGAAGCATGACACTGTTGTCGTGGCAATTATGAACCAAGTAAAGTGGAGGCTCTTTGGAAAAGTTTGGGTGTGTTTGGTGCAAAGTTAAAATCGTTATGGATTATAACAGAGAGGCCAAATGATCGCGCGGGTGTCACCACTGATCAGAATAACATGGCAAGGAACGACAATTGATGTGACGCCAAGAACTAATGTAAACAGAAGAAACACTAACGTATCAATTAAAAGGTTTGTTTGTCATATTTCAGTGTGATTATCAGTCCGGAATAAAGTCTGTAAAATATGTAGATTACTGACAACCCACAAATGCGGATAGAGTTTAAGATATTTGTAGAGGAATTGTGATGAAGCCATATTACATGAAGTGGAACCTTCAACACTGTCCTCAGACACATTTTCTAATCATGTTTCAATGCCGAAGCAAAATGCCTCGCCAACAACTTCACTAAAATTGGAAAAACTTAATCATATACATCTGTTGCAAAGAGTTCATGGCTCAAACGGCAAATGTTTGGGTTGGGCACGTTTGTCTCTCGTATCCTCAAACTGCACTGTCTCTTCGTCCGAGTTCCAAGGCGTTGTTTACTCAAAGGTTTGTCCTTAAAAGGGAGCGATTGCAGGAGTTAGTAAACATGCACATTTCGAATCCATTCACAGCTGTTTGGCCAGAAATCTGTGTGATAGTCTGTTTATCCAAAGGCCAAATGCGAGAGGCTGTTAAACAAAAAACCTTCTCACACCCAGCACCTTTGATGTCAACTCTATCCCGTCTCCGCACTCGCACGGCCAGACAAAGCATCTTTGAAGTATTCACGCAGCTTTACTGTTCCACATCCAGCAGCAGGGTATTTAAGAGTTTTCAAGGAGATTTGGAGGAGCAAAACAGAGACACAGGAGAGTGCATTTCAAAGCAGAATCCTAAACAGTTTATTCAATTTGTTTATATGACCTTTGTAACCAAGTGTTAGGATAATTTTTGCATTCACCTGACATTCACTTATGCAAACAAGTAAGTGTAGTAGTTGATATAGTGACTGATATAAATGATTATGCTCACCAACTACATATTGGATAAAGTTCAGTTAAGTTCAGGGGGAAAGTCTTTCTTGAATAGTTTTGATTTACACTGTGGTTCAAAAGCTAAATTAAGGAATCGGAATCAGAAAAGGCTTCCTGCCATTGTCAATGAACAAACATGGGAACTTGTTTCAGCATTAAGGTGCAACATAAATATATATAAAATCTTCATAGTTTGTTATATAATTTGGCAGTTTGTTGAAAATTTGACAATTACTGGAAGTAGAGATGAGTTCTACTTATGTCATCAATACAATAAAATAACTCCAAAATGCAAGGACAATCTATGCGTAAAGAACATGATTGTCAGACCAATCATAACGATTGTGTAAAATAGGCGAGATTTGGCTTTTGTTTAAAGCTGTCTTGAGTACCCCCTGCAAGTTGTCTCATACTTTGTGTCAGTGTTTCTATTGTAATTGTATAGTATAATTATAGAAATGATAGTATATTGCCCATTATTTTAATGTTTTATATGTTTTTTTAATATTATTTATTATTATTTTAAATAATATTAATTCCATTATAACATTATACTACAGAAACATTGATAAATAGTCAAATGTACTGCAAAGAAAATTTTATTTTCAAATACTATACAATACTATTCAGGGAAAATGGAAAATGTATAGCTAAACTATATATTATAATTATACATATATAATCAACTATGCTTTAGTCAGATCTAACTTTTAATTGTTATTAATTTCTCTTTAATTTCCCAGCTGTGTATTATTTTGACTTGAATATGATTTTCATTGTATCTGGGACTAAATTATGAAAAAAAAATGTGATCTAAAATTTAAAAAATATATATTTTAATTTAAAAAACAATAGGCTCAGTATTTTGTGCGTTGCAGCTGATCAATTGTAATTCTCTGTAAGCATATTTAATTATTTATGTATTCCAGTATTCCACTCCATGTCATTCCAGAGTCTTATTTGATCATTTAAAAATCCAGCTGGAGCTCTTATCCGTAGCACTGGCTGTACAGGTTTTGATCTCTTCCTCAAACAGTGCAAACACCACACTGTCTGTGTGCGTGTTTGTGTGTGCGTGCCGAGTGCAGTGACAGGAGCAATAATAATTTAGTATTTGTCTTTATCATCTTTCTGCAGTTCAATCCTCGCGTTTCCAGACCAAACACGGCGGATGGCATGCTTGTGTCGGTGAGTCACATACACATACTTAATATATTATCAAATACATCATTGCTTTAACCCTGGCCTGATCCCAACATTTTTTATAGTATTAAATGTGACAGACGCCCACGTGGCCCAAACGCCAATATGTGCATACTATTTTCATATTATCCATAGACGCCTGATGAACGAAGACACGCTCCCTTAGACTAATGTTTTTACAAGCACATGTCGTGATTGTAATGGGTGTAAGCGCGCCTGCTGCTCTGACATTTGTGATGATAATAATTATTGTGCACTGGACTGTGGGCCAAGTTTTCTGCATGGCTTGGTAATGCTTGTGCGTGGGTGGATGTTTTGTATTCTTATATATGGCACTCATGTACGTCCTCCGATACTGTTGGCCTTGAATTATCTGACCGAAAGGGCATGAAATACAGCGGCACATCAGGGAATCTTTAATCTGTTGTTTATATAGGTTTACTCAATTTTAAGTACTGTATTTTTGCCATTGGGGTTGTAGCAGATTGTAATACTTGTAATATTATTATTTAATTAATATTAGCAGCGGCATTATGTTCAGATGCACACCAACATTTTTATCATTATCAGATTTCTGGAGTTATAAGATTATAAAAATGTCATGTTAAGAAGTTACAGTTGATGTTAGTGCTCTGGTTTCTTTTTGATTGTTTTCAAAAAGATTTGACAAGGAAAGTTATTTAGAAAAAAAGGGGGGGAAACTAATGTGGCAAAGACAAGAGTTAGCGAATGAAAGAGTTGTATTGTAATGTATTGTACATTGTCTTCCAAATACAACAGTTACTATTAAGATCTATTGATTAAAAGGGGCTGTACCCATTTTCTTTTTTCAAGTAATATCAAGATTCCAAATGAGAGTTTTATTCTCCGGGAACCAGGAAGTATGAGGTGCGTACCTATATTCCCCGGTACCTATGTTCCCCGGTACCTATGTTCCCCCCTTTATGAATGGGGGAACTACAGTACTTCATATGTAAAAAGGTCCCTTTATTCCCTGATTCATCCATTCCATGCATGTTGTTGAGTTTAGGCCTGTCGTTTTGAATCTCCTCAAATTGTAGAATAGGCAACTGATTCAACCACATGTACGGTTCCACATCCCCAATAGCTGTACCTAAATGTATAGTTTTAACGCATAACATATAGCAGCATATCCGGCCATGATGCAGGTCCCAGGGAATATAGGTACCGGGGAACATAAGGCTGACCACGGAAGTACGTTGTTAGCATGCTAGTTGTTGTTAGCTTCACCCTGATGGCAAAAACGCTTATAAACTCATTGCAGCAAATAATAATAAAGGTAGGAATACATGACGTAGTGAGAAATACCTTTGAACCGTTGCAAACTGTATAAAATTATGTTTAAAATGTTTTTATTAGACAGTAAAAATCTGTCACATCACCTTTAGCTAACACATGTTACCGAGTGTTGATGATCAGATTTCTGTTGTGCATGAACACACACCAATAATAACATTTAATTATTGGTTTATCTGATTATTGTGTCTAACTTCTTTTGGAAGCTTTCAAAACCAACCCTAAACTAAATTTCTCCAAATAAATTCAAAATGTTGTCAAGGTCTGAGAAACAGCATGAGAGAAATGTTCCCTATTAAAATAAAACTGCCACTGTGTAGAATAACCTTTTGAACAGCGCCTCACTATAGAAGTGAGTTTCATTAAAGCAGAAATGTGGTGACTCATGAGTTTGTGGAGAAGTATGAGTTTACAATCAGCCAAAAGTCTGGAACAGTGCCTTCAGTAGAACACAGTCGCATAATGCTGTGCAATGTTGTATCTGCTCCGTGACGCACACAGGACTTCGGGGGGCAAGCCGCGATCCCTGAGGTGCCTTTCTCTCTGGAGGATCTGGACCGGACCATTGCTGCCTTTGACACTATTGAGGAGCTGCTCAAGTCGCTTAACCCAGACACATGGAGACAAGACCTGGACAGCATTTTCACGGCGGACACACAGATCCTATACCGGTCCAGAGCCTACCACCTGGCCAGCAGACACAATAAAGGTGAGACAATGTCCTGTTGGTGCTGTTTACGTTGGGAACATACGCATAGTCCATTTCAGAGGACTTTTGCTGCGTAACTTGAATGCAACGAGTTCCAAATTCAGAGTAGGGCTGAAACAAGTTAAATAATCGCAACTAATTTCACTAAAGTTATTTAGAAAATTGTCAACACATTTAGTAATTGAATAATTGTTATCTGGATTATGCGGACTTCAAAACACAAAACAAGTTTTATGGCTCAGACAAGGCAAGAATTACATAAAAATAACACAGAAGACATTGAGTGTGTTTCTGATGAAAAGCGTATTTTGAGTGCACGCATAGTTGATCAAGAAATTGCCAAGCTGCATTACTTAAAGATGCCATATAATGCTATTTTTCCCGTTTCATAGTCGACCCGAAGGGCATAGTTGATAATAATAAGTGTTGTGCAAAACCCATAACATAATAGTTATAAAATATCACCCATAACTTGGACCCCGCTCCCAAACCCGGAAATGCAAACGGCTTAGTTTGAAATTCGTCCCCACCCTCGTGAAGAGCGATCCTCCTCCCCCGCCCAACCCGTGACGTAGTCTCAGCGCGAGCTTGCATTCCTTTGGGCACATACACGAGATACCAATAGTACTGTAAGAAGGCGAAAAGCTCTGAAAAGTTGATTTTGCATGATATAGGTCCTTTAAAGTGCACATATTATGCAAAATTGACTATTTTGAGCTTTTAACCATGTTGTAACATTGTTCCCTCATCAAAAACATACCTGGAGTAGCATTTAGCTTCATTCGCACTAGTATGACGAATCCTGGTTAGAAAGTCCTCTCCCCTCTGAGCGTCAAAAACAGTCTTCTGAATCTGCCATTTAGTCCCAAGGGAAACAGCAGAGATCTGAATGGAATTTTGTTTGTTATAAATTATTTTTGCCAGACTACAAGTACTCAAGAGCATTTTTAAAGGCTAATAACAATACAAATAATGCATAATATTTGTCCTCTAAGATATATCTGGATCAAAATTCAAAGTCTCTACTTGGCGGTCTAAACAACTAATCAAAAGAATAAGCCCTAGACTAATCGAAATGCAAATAATTGTTTGTTGCAGTTCCAGCTAAATCAGGCATGTCCAAACTACGGCTCTCAGACCAATTTTTGCTGGCCCTCCGGCTTCCTGATAAGTTGGTCCAAACAACAAAAAGTACTACTGGAAAATTGAAAACATTCAAGCATTTTGATGTTATACCAACCTTAATATTAATGTTCCAAGTCTTATTAAAGGTGTGGAAGCTCATCGAAACAATGTCAAATGCAAAATTTCGAATGATTCAAATCATTGTTGGGTTGTCTGTGGCCCTCTGCTCCGTATAAGTTTCAAAATGCGGCCCTAGGTGAAAAAAGTTTGTGCACCCCTGAGCTAAATTAACTTAACTATGCAAAAACAATATGGCTAATTCTAAACCATAGACTAATGATCACAATTGTCTTCTATATGTTTAATTACATATTGCGTAATTTATCAAACGTTTATATGGTGGTTAACATTCAGATTGTTGTAACACATCAGTTATCATGTACTTGAAGTGAGAGTCCCTCAGCATCTCCCAGTTCATAAGTTATCAGTTCAATTACCAGTTTGAGTGGCGTCCCAGAAGTCCCAGAGTCTTCAAGTCAAAGTGGCCTGAACGCACTATTTGTGTTAGTGCTGAATTAACTCCATGAGACTCCAGAATTGTTTAAGGAGTTTATGAACATGCAAAGTGTGATAAAGCAGAGCAAACTGAATCTGTCTTTTCATAACAACATTTTGTTGCTGTGTGAGTGCAGAGCACTGCAGCTAAGAGGCGCAGAGGCCATAGAGCCAGGAGCTCTGTCAAACAGCGCCCACTCAGCAGGACGACCATTTACCTACATTAGACTGTAGACTTAACTCCAGTGTGCACCGCCAGTGAGAAAACTGTACAGTTCAATTTAGTAGACAGACTCTATACACAGGGTATGGCCAATTTAGTGTGCATTAAAGTTATAGAAGAACTAAATAACTTTAGCAATAGAGCTCCCCCTGCTGCTCCCTTGTGAAAGTATTCCGTCAAAGAACAGACAAAACAGTGTTGTTTTCTTTTTTCTTTTATTGAAAAAAGGCAGTATAATCACATACAGAGCTGGTTTTCCGCAGAGACAGCAGGGGGAGACGACCAGCACTTCAAACACCCCAAAAATAAATATTGAACTATCACAAGGACAAAGACGTTAGAGTAGGTCAAAATCCAACTTAGTTCTCCGTTAAATGTGGCCAATAATGGCATAATAATGGTAAAGATTACTGTTACATTGTGAGTGGACTCACAATGTAACAGTAATCTTTTGGATATTTTCCAAATCCATACGGACTCATGAAAAAAAATAATTAAAGCTTGTTTTGCTCGTTTCCCTTTATGTATTGTCTTAACTGTAATTGCATTTTTATTGATTCTTTGACCAAAAATTCAGACACAAATCTTTATTATTCTTTTTAAGTAAATCATCTTTAGAAATGTAGAATTGCAACTGTGAAATGAATCCAGTAACTGGATGTTCAACAGAAAAGTATATAATTCATTCTAATCATTAAGAATGTATATTTTGTACCAACAGCCCCACACATAAAATGTGAATTATTGGACACCTGAGTTATTGGGTCAAAAACCCTTTAGAGCTTGATTGCAGTAGTTTAGCAACTGTTCCTGGGCTTTTTGTGACACCGTGAATTAACAGCCATTTTTGCATTCAGCATAATAAACATTAAGCACCGCTTTAAGTCATTGTCACATTTCAGAATTAATTTCATCACCTCGTCAACACAACAGATTTGCCCATATTAAAGATGCATATTGAATATGTAACTTCTCTGGAGGAGGATTTGCCCCCTGTTTGTCTCCATGGAGATGCTATTACTTGAATGTTCCACAGTATGGCCTTAAACTTATCTCTCGCCATGGAGACAAGCAGGTGATGCCATCAGGTCCAGTTTCAGGTCAGTTCTGTGGAGAGGCGAGCTCCTTCACAGTGAAAGGAGCTCAAGGTTTTTTAAAGTAATAGAAACACTTTGTATAAATTGTATAAATAGACAGATCTGTTTAACCTCATACTGTGGAACACTCCAGGCAAAGCAATAACATCTTCATGAAGACAAGCAGGTGCCAGAAAAGTTACAGTGCACCTTGAAAGCGGATAGAAGTTTTCTATCTCTAGTTTCATTTCAGAATCAAATACTATTACTAACTTTAAACCGTTTTTCCCTTGTAGTTAGTCTGCAATGATTTAGCTGTCATTAGTATAGGACATGATACTTCTTCTGGATGCCTAGTTGTCTACAATGTTTTGTTACATTTGCTGAACATAGACTTTATTCCTAAATAGCATAAGGAACTTTTATTCCTCATAAAATGTAAATAAATAAACAAATCGTTTATTAATCATGATTAAGGCTTGTAAATACTTAATTATTTATCCAACACTAATTCCTTAATTTAGTAGTTATGCCTGAATTCTCAATAAACAATGTATTCGTTATTAATGAAGTCTTTCTTGAGGCTCATTAAGGTCTTCAGAAGGTGCAGATGCAACAATAATCACTGAAACCATTTCAAAAGGGCATAAACCTTTACTTCTACTTTCATAAAAGACACCAGACTTTAAAAATATGTCTTGCAATGTCAGTATTTGACTCTTTCCAAGACAGCCACTACTCAACAACCAAGAGGGCATCGTTTATATCCACTACGACGCACTATACGCCTTCAATCCCGGCGAAATTAAAGTAGTGCGGGTTTTAACGCATGAGCAGGCTGCGGCCCCTGTGGATATCTTGAAATGCTGTTAGTAGAGTTCTTGTCTTCACACACTCCGCTACGTATGACGAAAAAGAAGCACCCTCACCTGTGCGCCCATCCTCGTGCTCTTCTTCTCCGGACAGCACATCCATCTCTATCAGGGTCCACACGTGTGCGTCAGGGTCGACGTGACAGCTCTGCTATGGAAGAGCATACATACAACCTGCAGCTCAGTACAGGGGAGCTCTATGATACACTCCACACTGCACTTCTCTCTAATTGGAAATTCAACCTGTGCAGCCAAGCAGAAATGTGCCACCGTCAGCAGCTTAGCTTTGTTTTCATTAACGCATTCAAGGCTCCAGCCCACCTTTGTTGCAGCAAGGACGCAGAGTCATATAGCGATATTAATTGGAATTTTTGAGACTCCAAGTTGGTACATTGTTGGACCTATAGTTCTTTCTGAAAGTTGTGAAAGGTCTACTGCACGGTTCATAGAAATAAGTTAGACTGTGGACGATACAGAGAAAGAGTTCATTTCAGCACAGCCAAAACAGCTTCAAAACACTGCACAACTCTCTTAGATATTATGGAACTGCTTCAAAGTCATGACAATGTAAACTCATTCTGAATACAATTACGCACATTACAGTTATTGCCAAAAAGGGATGTCAAGATTATTTGTTTAATCGATAATTGTGATTATTAAGGTCACAAAATAATCGTAAGAACTGAAACATGTATAATTGTGAGAATCATAGGCAGCAACACTGAGTCATTTCATTTCAGTTTCTGCTCAAAAACGTCAAATTAAATGTAAAGTACTTTTTTATCTGGTTGTTTATGTGACAATTGCATTACTTTTTCATGTAAGTTTGATTTGTTGTGACGGAAAGCAAATTAACACTCACATTTCATACTGTGACATCCTTATTGCCCAATTTTTATTTATTCAGTTTATTTTTCAAAGCTTCAGAGCAAAGACAACAACTTTAGTTTACCGTATAGTGGTTGAGAAAAGGTTAAATCTGTGTTTATGAACCTTTTTATAGTTTAAAACATGCAGCTGCACGACAAACCTTTATCTAACGGCTGTAATTTCTTGGTCTCTGTGTCTATGGATTTGCAATAGTGATCATTTTGTGTATTTTCTGATTGAGAAATGAGCTCAAAACACTCCAAAATGACCAAATATTGCATTTCTTAACAGTGTGAATCAGTTAAGTGGAATTGGGCATTTTCCCAGTACAGTAGCAATCCCTCAAGGCGCACTAATGTTTTCACACACTGGTTGAAAATCAATGGGTAAATGAAAACAAAAGCAGTGAATCTAGCTAGCTTTAGGAGACTATTGACTCGTTTTCCTATAATGAAACAAAGTATGAGAAGCTGCAGAGGCTAAGTTCGCATTTTTTCCCCGGTGCTTTCTGTCTTTCCGTGTTGGTGAGTGTGTGAGTGACATGGCCATTCTGTAGTCATACAGCGGTTCTGTCTGTCCCCCCCCCCCCCGAGGTTCCACACCGCTGCTTTTGTGAGATTACATTTATTCCCCTTTAACAGATACAAGCTCAGCCTTCAGGCACTCACTCTCTCACACACACACACACACACACTCACGCACGCACACACACACACACACACGTTGGGTTTTCATGGGAGACCTTACATCGACTTGCTTTCATTTCCTGGAGACTGATCCCAACCTTAATCATAATTACTACTTGTCCTAAAGATTTACTGGTGAGGGTCTGCCATCTTCGTGTCTCCATGGAGATGTTATTGCTTTGCCTGGAATGTTTTACTGTATGGCATTAAACTTATTATTTATTTATTTCCCCCGCCCAACTCAAAAATACAGTAAAAAAAACAGCATTCTTATACTGTTAGCAGTGCCACCCCTCCACAGATCTAACCTGCAACTTTAGGTTAGTTTAAAGGGGACATATTATGCTAAATCAACTTAATGATTTAGTTTACTCAAAGTTGTATTTTGATCAATTCGTTCATGTTTGAGTAAACCTGTATTGTCCTACATTTGAGTCTCAGTTGCTCAGAAAATTCCTGTTTTCAACAATCCAAGCGATACATGTAGGGTTCTAAATATTTTGTATTTATTTTTTTAAATACAATCTTCTGCTTGCTACAGTGAAATGTCACTATGAAGAGGCGGGGCTTATCAGTTCCGCAGTTTTGAACAGGAAGTCAATGGACTTGTTTTATATCAATACAAACAAAATGTAAAATGATGATCTACTTTTATAATTCAACATTATGTACCTAAATGAAAATAATATGTCTCCTTTAATGCCATACTGTGGAACATTAGGGGCAAAGTAATAACATAACCATGGAGACAAAAAGATGACTTCATTGTCGGGTTGTCTGTGGCCCTCTGCTCTGTATAAGTTTAAAAATGCAGCCCTCTGTGAAAAAGTTTGGACACCCCTGGCCTAAACCATACCCTTAACTTCAACCTAACTTTTAAAATGTGTCGTTCATCTAATATGGAAGGATTCACCTCAAGGGGAATTAATTTTTAGTTCCTATGAAGCAAAAGGTCACATGACGCGAATGTCAACAGATTCCAGTCCATACAAATGTGATGAATACCCGCTCACACCCATATACCATGGGGTGCGTCATGGGGCATGCTGCCTGATGCACTCTTTGGGGAAATTGCACATTCTTTGTCATGCATAAAACTCAGCCTTTGTGTCGAACCATTTGAGGCAGAACTCTGTGTTTCCCCAAAGATTTGAAAACCGTGTCAGTAGGTCATAGCATTCGCGAAAGTTAGAATTTCTGTCAACGTGAGTGTGTCTTCATGCACCCACAAAAGAATATGAATTATAGATTCATAAGTTAGGTGTATTTGTTCCAGAACTGTCAAGGCATTGCCATCTACTCAAAGCATCAATGTTGGATTAATAGAAAAAAAAAGAAAAAAAGAAAAGGCATTTCAATACCTAAAATTTCCTATTTTTATCTCTAGAAATGTACAATAAAAACAGCAGATCACAATCACTATGCAATATAATGCCAAGGTTTTACTTAAACTTTAAGGTAAATTACTGTAATGAGGTTTACTGTCGTTTTTGTTTGTTTTCATTTTCTATTGTTAATGGCTTTGTAATGCTGGCAGTGGAATATTAATACAATCATTCGGAGGATCTAAGCAAATGTATTGGTACCAAGTGTCCTTACTTGACCTCACAATGCTCAATGGAACACAACGGTGGAGGTTTATGCATTCTAACACAGCAATAATCCTCTTTTATGTCTCAAACTGTCACTTACTGTGTGCATTATCAACAGGAAGCGCCTTTGAAAAAGCTGTTCCGACTTTTACAATATTCACTCAAACTGGCTCACCAACAAAACGACTTATTTTATATGTTTACCAATATTAAAGTAGCCTCTTATTGCTTTGTCAGGAATGTTCCACAATATGGCTTTAAACCTAACTATGATGCCACCAGGCCAAGTTACAGGTCAGATCTGTGACGAGGCAACCCTGCTAAAGGAAGAATACATGATTTCCAAGGTAATTCTCTGCTATAAAACACCTGTAATTGAATAAATGCAACACAGATTAGCTTAATGTCGTACTGTGGAACATTCCAGGCAAAGCAACAACATCTCAATGGAGACAAGCTGGGGGTGGTAAACAGTATTTTGTAAAACTGTTGAACCTTCTATACTACCATAGGTTTCCCTCATGATTTGTAGCATGGATGCATGGAAACGATTTTCCTTTGGCAAACAATTGCTTATTGATTTCCAATATCAATTGTTTTTCCTGACCGTACTTTCCAAATAGCTCCAGCTTCTCTCGCATAGATATACTGCAAGACTCGCACATTTAGTACACAACAGAACCACCGTGTTCCTCAGACACTTCGTACTGCATGACTGATCTCTTGTTAACTTTTGGCAGCGAGGCTGGAGAAATTGTCAAATGCACCGCGATCAATAGCATTCTCACAGTCACACAGTGTCAGCTCAGGAACACACAGTGAATATTGACTGCAGCAAATATTTCACCGTGTTTGGATTTAAACTACTCATACTCAGGGAGAATGGAGTTCAAATTTACACATTTTTATTATTAAAGTAAAGCAGTGTGAAAGTGATTTACAGTTTATAATATCACAATGTATTTTTGCAAGTTCAGTGGCGGCTGTAAATCAACTGCACTGTGATATGGAAATCAACTTAATGCAACATGGTGGCTGTGTGGCAAGAAGAAAGCAAAGCAAGAAGGTTCCGCGTTCGACTCCTGGGCCAGACCGGGCATTTCTGTGTAGAGTTAACGAATTGCCTCATTTGGGGGCACAAATATTTCTCCTCTTGTCTGGCTAAGTTTCCTGAGCGTCCAAAACATTTCTTTACTCCTTTTTCAGAATCAGAATCAGAATCAGAAAGGGGTTTATTGCCATTGTCAATGAACAAACTTCACAGACATAGGAACTTGTCTCGGCATGAAGGTGCGACACAAAACACTGAGCAATAATAAAACAACATATATTCAGTCAAACAAAAGGGCATGCATTTAAGGGACAATTTAAAATTACTATAGTATAAAAAAATGTTTTAAAAAAATAAATAAATAAAATAGGCATTACTATGTACACAAGTTTACAGTTACGTTTAAAGTTGTAGTGCAGAAAGTGACAGTGCAGTGAGTGATGAATAGTGTAGTTAAAGTGGCAGGTGTTTAGAAGTGTTCATGAGTCCAACGGCAGAGGGAAAGAAACTATTCTTCTATTCTTGTGGCGGGAGGTTCTGGTCCGGATGGACCGTAGCCTCCTGTCTGAGGGGAGTGGTTCAAATAGTCCATGTCCAGGGTGAGAAGGGTCAGCTGTGATCCGACCTGTTCGTCCCAGAGCCCTGGAGATGTACAGGTCCTGCAGAGATGGAAGTCTGCAGCCGATCACCTTCTCAGCAGAATGCACAATGCACTGTAGTCTCTGTTTGTCCCTGGCTGTGGCTCCAGCGTACCACACGGTGATGGAGGAGAAATCCGTTGCCAGTTGTGTTATGTTAAAATTTGAAAAATAACGAATTGGTAACATCTGACACACTGCAGCATCAAGATGTGTGCTTAGATTTGTCGACCACTGATTTCTGCAATGTATTAATTGGTAAGTAAGTAAGTAAGTAAGTAAGTAAGTAAGTAAACTTCATTTGTATAGTGCTATACATATACAATATACAATATATACAATAAGGTATTCAAAAAATATAAGGTACATTTTAGCAGCTGAGTCAGTAAAGCTAGAATTCTTGTTTGAAAAGTAATTTTTTAGGTGCATTTTTAAAGACATCTATGGAGTACTAAGAGCATAGAGAGAGAGGGAGTTTGTTCCAAGGTTGGTGCGCAACATCTTCAAAAAACCAGTCTCTTTTAGTTTAGTTTGATGTCAAACTCTAAACGGGAATGAGACTGGGGAATGACATACAGTAAATTGTTGAAACCGAATTCAAACTCACTCACTCAACCACAAGCAGCACTTTATTTAAGTAAAACTTGTTTAATCGTCATTTAAAATAAACCCTACATAAAAAAAAAAATTAATTACCTGTTCATTATTTCTAGTGTCTGCTATAGTAGTTGTAATCTAAGACACCTGGAGTAAAGTATGTTATATTTTGGACATATTAAATCAAAAATTGAAAAAAGAGAGAGAAAAAAAGACTGCTTACGACCAGGTTGAAAACCATAACGCTGTTTTCCGCCTGTCATTTCATGGTATGTCACGTTACAATCATCACCACAAAGTGCCGCATGTTGTTGGCCCCACAATGGAGAGCTGCAGTTTGATAGTAATAGTGTAACAAACAACAATTTCTTTTTTTATTTCAAAATGGCCACACAACGCTACTGAATCCTTTGTACTGTAAACACATGCAAAAAGAAAAGACATTGTGAGTTATCTTGAGATTTGATCAGTGGTAATCTAGGGCGCAGTGAAATGGGGATTTTGGAGCGATGACATCTTGTCTGTATAAGAATTAGGATTACTCAAACATACATAAATCACTCTTTGAGTGTATAAATGAAAAAGGAAAACAATGTTTACATAATAGGTCTCCTTAAATCAGCGTTAGCAGACTTTATGCATAGAAAGTTCCAATGGAGACCAGATATTTGGATGTAGAAAGAGCACCACACATCTCTAGAATAAGTATGGTTTACGAACTCATTTGGGAGTTTGATTTGATTGCAATTCCTTTTGCAGCCGTATGTGCAAAAATATATATATTTTTGACATGGTTTGCATGATTAAGTTTTTGTATTATTTCTTTTAAATTTTACCTTTCTGATTCAAGTACCAAATCTGTTAGACATCCCAAATCCTGTTTCCAGTGTAGAGCTGCATGTATGAGGATGATTGGAAGGAGTCTAATCAATAGTAAAACGATCCCACTGGTCAGTAGTAATTGGCACCCATGGTCTGGACACAGTGGCATGATTACTCTGTGATGACCCCCGAGAACCTGATTGGCCCTCTTGTGTCCTCTCCTTTAGCCTGTGATTTGAGTTCTTATTCTTACTCCAGATGATGCTGATTTTAGCTGAAATATGTACGCTAGAATTGATCTATTTAGATAAATGATATTACTGCAAGTCTATATGAACCATCCATAATTGTGAATTGTTATTTTGTAATAATATTTTATTGATGACATTTTGGGTTAATCAATTTTATAGTGCACTTTTCAAAACATTTGGCATTGTCAGAGAAGAGGCCTGTTTCACATCTTCAGGAAGACTGATCCAATTCTTAACTGCATAAGACTGAAACGCAGATTTCCCACGTTTAGCCCTGACTCTGGCACCAGCAGGAGGCCGGTCCACGTTTTAGTCCTGACTCTGGCACCAGCAGGAGACCGGTCCACGTTTAGTCCTGACTCTGGCACCAGCAGGAGACCGGTCCCACGTTTAGTCCTGACTCTGGCACCAGCAGGAGGCCGGTCCACGTTTAGTACTGACTCTGGCACCAGCAGAGGCCGGTCACGTTTAGTACTGACTCTGGCACCAGCAGGAGGCCGGTCCACGTTTAGTCCACTGACTCTTGCACCAGCTGGAGGCCGGTCCATGTTTAGTCCTGACTCTGGCACCAGCATGGAGGCCGGTCACGTTTAGTCCTGACTCTGGCACCAGCAGGAGGCCGGTCCACGTTTAGTCCTGACTCTGGCACCAGCAGGAGGCCGGTCACTTTAGTCCTGACTCTGGCACCAGCAGGAGGCCGGTCAACGTTTAGTCCTGACTCTGCACCAGCAGGAGGCCGGTCCACGTTAGTCCTGACTCTGGCACCAGCAGGAGGCCGGTCCACGTTTAGTCCTGACTCTGGCACCAGCTGGAGGCCGGTTCCACGTTTAGTCCTGACTCTGGCACCAGCAAGGGAGGCCGGTCAACGTTTAGTCCTGACTCTGGCACCAGCAGGAGCCGGTCCACGTTTAGTCCTGACTCTGGCACCAGCAGGAGGCCGGTCCACGTTTAGTACTGACTCTGCACCAGAGGACTAGGCCTGGCACCAGCAGGAGGCCGTCCACGTTTTAGTCCTGACTCTGGCACCAGCATGAGAGCCGGTCACGTTTAGTTGACTCTGGCACCAGCAGAGGCCGGTCAACGTTTAGGCCTGACTCTGGCACCAGCAGGAGGCCGGTCCACGTTTAGTCCTGACTCTGGCACCAGCAGGAGGCCGGTCCACGTTTAGTCCTGACTCTGGCACCAGCAGGAGGCCGGTCCCTGAGGTCCTCCGAGTCCATTTTTGTCTCTCCAGTAGCTTGTATAAATGGATTTATGTTAACCAATTAACACAGTTTGGAGATATATTTGATGAAGTGTGTCATTGCAGTCAACAAAACAGCCATTTATTTCTTTTTTTATCACTTAATCCTCCTTAATGCTTGTGAAATTATTTTTAAACCTTCGCTCAGAGTCACATTTAAGAGGCTAAGTGCAGCAACGGGAGATGTGCTTTCCCCCACAGAGAATAGCTTCAGCCATTTAAGTCAATCTTCAATCAATGCTGCAGCCTTTCTATCCTTTTGTGCCCTTCTAAATTTCAGTATCATTTTTCCCGTGCACTATCCAACCATCTAACATCAATTGCCACTTTACAATAGTCTCCCCACATTTTTGTCATTAAGTCAATCAATAAGACAGATATTTTTGGTTTGAATCGCAGCCACTTTGTGTGATTTGCCTCTTCCTCTTCACTTAAACGATTTGGCTCCTGCATATGCCACCGATTTTTGCTGACAGACAGAAGAATTGCACAAAGTAATAACTATGCAAATTGTCCCATGTCCGAATCTCAATAGAGCATATTTTTAGAGGTTGTGCAAAATGATTAATCTTTTTTTTTTTTTCCCTTCTCTTGTCCATCTAAAGTTGATCTTAACCGGCTCTACGATGACGTCAAGCGCTACAGTTGCACACCTCGGAACTTCTCTGTGAATCTTCGGGAGGAGTTGAGAGTGACCAGCGCTGTGTTCTTCCCCCGCTGTCTGCTGGTCAAACGCTGCGGAGGGAACTGCGGATGTGGGACGGACAACTGGAACACTGGATGCACCTGTCAGCCCTCCAGGTCCACGCAGAAACTACATGAGGTGGGTGGCATTCTGGGTTGTCACAAAAATCTAATTCAGCAATTATTGATGCCCACCAAATTAATGGAACATAATAATTACATAGATGAGACACATTTGCACCTTTCTGGTTTCACCTTTTCAGTATTATCAGTGTACCATCAAAATCAAGCCTTTTCATTTTCATTTGTCAAACACACACATTCTGAGTCACAGTATGTAACTTTCTGGAGTGGCACATCGCGTGAAAACTATTTGAACTTTTCCATGTAGATTTATCATCGAACTATAAAGGAAAAACATTTTCAGAATGTTTGCCAAAAAATCAAAGTTGATTTCAAAGGAAAAGGCAAGAATTTACACGACAACTTAATATTTAAAAAAAAAAGAAAAGAAACACTTAAAATAGAGTACGTAAAGTCAGGTTTGTGGAAATACAAGACAGCCACTGTAAGTTACATACCGGGGCTTAAGGTTAAATTTAGGGTATACTTCATTCATCCCTCATGACAGGTGATCATTGCATTGCCCATTCTCCAACCAGTGCTGCTGGGGAACCTGTCTGGAGCAGTGAGCTGCTGCGGGACAGCGCTCAGGGCTTGGTCAGCCGGAGATTTCCCTATTGGGCTTGTTTTGGGTTGATGCAGGAAACCGGAGGAAACTCAACCAGACATCTCTCAATATGCAAACTCCACACAGAAAGCAGACTAGAAACCCAGAAACTTCATGCTAGAAGCCAGTCAGCCATTGTGTCAGATGACTTCTTCCTATTTGTTCCTATACAGTCAAGATATGGTTTTGGTCTAATTTTGTCCCTTTTTAATCAGCAGTTTACTGAATCTGGTGTCCAGGAAATATAGTCAAGGAGATGCTTTTTAGGATCAAAAGAAACATATGATGTCTTGGCACTGCTATGTAGTTTGTTTTGAAATAAGATATGGCTTAAACATAGATAAAAGAGAAGAATTTCCAGTTTAGCAATAAGGGCCCCCAAGATGACTGCACAGGCCCCCAGTATTAGCCCTGAAAGTGACTTGCGCAGAATATTCCGTCCACTACAGCTGTATTCTGGCCACTCAAACAGGGTCTAATACTCCTTACTCTTTGAAGTGCCAGGAAAGACACGGAAGGGGAAGGCTCATGCCATATATTCTGTGGCCCATTTAAAATGTCAAAAGGCTTTTTGGCCAAGGTATCTGTCTCCTGAGTTTATGAAGCCAGAAGAAAACTGACAAGAGTTAGGAGAGAGTTTAGAAGGCATAGAGCAGTGTTTCATGGGTAATAAAACGTAGAATGTGCACTCTTTCTCAAATGGGGGTTCATGGCCCAACACAGTTGTAAAATGAAATTTCACTTTTCACAAACTGAAGCCCACATAGCCTTTATAATCTCTGATGGATCTTGCTAAAACAAGTAAACCATTAGATGATTTTAGAAGTAATTCATGTGTTATTTCTTCTTTATAAATAATGCACTGATTGTATTTTTGGTCAGTTGTGTGGTACAAAAGGTAATAATGCGATACAATGATAGAAACAATGTCATTGCAAAATTCAAACATACGACAATAAAAAGGTAGCATCCCCATAAATCAGACAACTAAAAACAAAAAATAGTGCCAGCAGCGCATATTGTGCCTAAACTAGACAATAATGACTTATCGTTCATTAAATAATTGTTAAAACAATATTTTTTTTGGGGGGGTCAGTATTAATTGCTTTTATTTATGTTTTATCTTTTATTTTTTGTAGTACAAGATTTGAGCCGCAGAGAGTAAATAAGAAGTGTTTCATCTTGCTATTGATTTATTGCAGCTCTTTGTTTAAATGTGTTATGATATTATGCATTTAGAAAAGGGTTTACTGGGATTGACCAGCTTTTGGACTGTGTCAGTGGCATAAAATATTTTCAATATTATCGTTGATCATACTATTTTTCTGTAGAAATATATCGCAATTCAAAATGTGTTATCGAGACAGTCCTACCTAAAAACTAGAGCTGAAGTTGAATATTCTTGGTTGACTGGACACATGCTTTGATCACAGGAGATCACACCAAACGGTGTATTCATCTGTAAAAAGACATTCAACAATTCACAATTCAAATCTCAAGATAACTCACTACATTGTCTTTTCTTTTTTGCATCTATGAATATAAATCTAGTAGAATCCACACCAAATAACAAGTCGATTAATACAAAATTGGTCGACCAAGACACCAACAACTGATTAATCGATTAAACCACTAAAGGTACAACCCTAGTAAAAAATACTACAAACTAGAGCTGGGCAATGTTGACTCAAATGAATATCCCAATGACGATAAGATTATAAAATTGTACAATTCGTCACAAAAATGCAGTACATTGTTTATCCTTTTTGGAAGCTCAGTCTAAATGTTTATTTTCTGTTTTAATCAGCGCTTCAGTTATTTGATACCCTCTGTTATCCTTGATATTCTACTTTTGTATAGAACATATCTCCCATATCAGTATATCTCTCATCTCTACCACAAGGAAAAATAGTAAAAGTACAGAACTGTTAAAACGGGAAAACTTTGTCACTCCAATGTATAGCCCCTCCGATGATCCTCAGTTTGAAGCGCTGATTGACCCGACTGAACTCGGAGATGGTTTGTGACAGTCAGTTAGGGAGCGGACGGGGAGTGGGGAGAATTGGCCGTGCAAGACCAGCCCTGCATTCACAATGAAGCAGCAATGCACCACTGGCAGCGGCAGCCTCTGTCCAACTCTCACTTCTCTGTCCTCCGCTGGTTCTGTGCGCTGCTATTCCCAAATTCTCAACTCTCCTACCTGTCCATCATTCCCGGCAATTCCCATTTTCCAATTTATCCCTTACACGGCACATTTAAGCCCGTCATTCAGTGCTTGTCCTTTTTTCCCTGCATCTCAATGCCTTTTTTGTTCTAGCGTGGCTTCGATATTAAAAATCAGCTTTGTGTTTTCGCCGTCTGTTAAGAAGTCGCACAATGGGTCTGGAGACAAAAGCGGATTTGGGATTGTAATTCTGCCTCATGTATTTTAGCTGGTGTGTAATGGGAGGCGGTTATAATGCTGGCAAATGTGACAGTGTGACAGCCGTAGCCATGCCGTTAACAGCTCCATGCGTTGGGATCACTTCTAAAAGAGCCTGATATTTGGCACAGTATTGTTTCAGTGCTAGGGCTCTCCTCGCTCATAATCATGTGCAGTAAGGAGGAGAATGAGTTCACTAATCAATTTTACACAATTTGTACTCATGTAGGCCATTTGCAAAGCTTGTATTTGCACAAAAATGGCTAAAAGTTGGAATATTGATAAATGGTGCATGTTGGGGGAGTGCGAAGGCTTATTGTTAAATCTGCATTTGTTCCTGCGGGTTTTCTTAGCATTTTTATGTTCCCATCATTACTATCTATTTCTATTGTTATCATCATTTAGACAGCCCCAGGCAAAAGCTGTGCGACCAGATCGGCAGTCTGAAACGATTTTAATTTAAGTTGAACAGGACTTTCTGCTTTGTGACAAAAAGTAAATCTACCAGAATAAAAAATATATACATTTTCTAAAAGCACAAATTCTTTCTTCAGACAACACACCAGGTAAAATTCATCACCGCGATCTGTAGTCCAGGGCTGAGAGGAAGTTCACTCACTGGATGACTATTTGTGGCTGTATTTATCTGTGCGCCCTGAAGGTCACTATACCTGCGCTCACAAGACATTTACAAGTATGGACTGATTGGGGGAAATGAGCCTTCTGTTTATGCTGCTCCCACAGCTTGGAATTCTCTTCTACATTTAGCCATTTAAAAATAGCTAAATAAATTGTTTCTGTTTTTAATCTTGGTAAACTGCAATATTGATACAAAACAACTTAATAATAGTAATAATAAATATAGCCGCAAGCGGCAATGATCGGCCCTCGCCACGCCGCTGCCACACCGCGCCCGCAACGCAAGAGCGAATGGGAAAATGTTCCTTTTATTACACCTACTGCCGAATCTGTGGCGCTATCGCGCTTTCTCCCCTTTGCTTTACAAATAGGGGCATTATTGTGTACTGAAAATGTCAATATTTTGAGAAAAATTTGCGGCTGTGCCGCACAAAGACCATAATTTTTTTAAGAAGTTGAATAACTTTTGATGGCCCACTCCTTTTTGTGGCCCCAGTCAAAAGGTAATCTTTTTGAAATTCTTGGCAAATTGTGCGGCATCACCGCACACAAACCATAACACTTACAATAAAAAATTTGATAACTATTGATGTTCCACTCCTGAAGATGAGTCTCGCCAAATTTTAGCTTAGTCAGGCTAACGCTTATGAGGAGTTCGTAAAAGAATAAAGTGTAAGTATGTTAAAATTTCAGAGATTTGGCGATTAGGAGTGTGTTAGTAAGTGTTTGAATCTGAGCGAGCACTTTGCGTTCGATTTTGTGCGCACTTCGTGCACACTAACGTGCTTTGCAGGCCTTGCAGAACTGATAGGCCTCTTGCCAGCTTGTGGCTCTCGGGTCTATAATAATAATAATAATAATAGTCTATTGACTTCCTGTTTAAAACTGCAGAACTGATAAGCCCGCCTCTTGACATTTCACTGTAACAAGCAGCAGATGTATTTATTTTAGAAAATTGTCAATGTGACATTTTTAGAACTCTGCATGTGTTACTCGGAGTCTCAATTTTTCAAATAATTGCAACGAAGTACAGGCATGTGGGTGGGGATAGGGGGTAGGTGAAAAGAGGAATCTTCTACGCCTCAAATTCAAGACAGAACAGTCTTACTCAAACTGGCATGAATCAATCAAATTACATCTTTGAATAAGTTAATGAGGGCCACTGTAACGAGGTTAAAATCTCACTGAAGTTTATTTAGCATAAAACGCCACCTTTGTTATCTGTTGCTTCAGAAAACAGAAGCTATTGGTTAATCCACTTCTCACTTACTTCAAGAGTGAGGGAGGTGGACCATTATTAACCCTTTAAGCGCCAAAGTCGCAGAAATGCGACTCCATCTGTCCTGTACTAGGAACATTATGAAATAATAATATAAAACAAAAAAAACAATTCAATGGTTATTTT